>JABTTQ020001463.1:0-665530 GCA_016081115.2 Rehmannia glutinosa | reverse complement strand
GATTGAGCAACCATGATGTTATAAAACCATTTGGATTCGATTTGGTGTATGAGGTTCCCACTATCCCATGATCTTTTGGTTGTAAAAAGGTAACAAATATTCAAGTTCTTTGAAAATTTCGCTACTCGTTTGAGGTCTCGTTTGCACATAATCGAGGATTTAACCTCTGACCACCCACGTTGGCATTAAATAGTGTAATTTATATTCACAAAATCATCAATCACCATTTACAACGTTACGAAATAAAATTGTCCACAACAACGTAAAATTGAGTACTTCTTCACCATTTCTATAGAAACTATCATCCTAAAACCACTATGGACAATAATAATTTTATCATCCTCCATCCGAAACCAACACCAATGTTTTCACATAAAAAAGGAAAAAACATATTAAGTAACTCGATGTCGAAAGTTAGCCATATAACTCGATACCAAGTCATATATACATAAGTCAATGTGGTAACTTCGATATCAAATCACATAACTTGATATCAAGTTACATGTCGAAAGGATTACATATCCTGGACTTGGTTTTGATCTTATTTTGAATCGGTTTTATTCTCAAGTCTACTATATACCCAGTCCCAAATTAATTAAAATATTAAAATGTATAAAGGATGCACTAGAGATAAAATGTTTATATTTTTCGAGATTTTGCCAAACTTCACTTCCAAAGTAATATGCTACAAGGGTATGAATATCATTTATTTTGTCAAAATAGCTAAAAAACGTTTATTTTCAAAAAGATGGCTTGTTTTATTTTTGCATAGAATTGGCCATTTTGGCCCATTTCCACATGTTAATATTATATCCTATAAAGTAAATACAACGGTTAGGTCAACATCAAATCTTTTTGCAAGAACAAGACAAGCTAATGAACAAGAACTGAATGTTTGAAATTATTTATCTCTTCAACGGACAAATTTCAAACTCTCACTACAAAAGGCCGAGGAATTTTCGGAGAGAAACCACGAACACACAAATGACACCAAGAGAGAAAATTTTCAAAAGTGAAAGTTGAGCATATAAGCAACTGCAATATTCTCTCTCAAGAAAATTCTCAAATCCTCGGGCTGAAACTCAAGTGATTTTATACAACACAACCTTGTGAAAGATAGAAGTCATACTTCAAATTTGAAGAGGAAAATTTATTTTCATGACAAGGGGGCCTGTTCTTCCAAGAAGTGAAGGAAGTTCACCGAGGTTCTAGTTCGAACCTGGTTCAATCTGAAGGAGGCTAAGTGATTAAGTTCGGAACATTTGAAGAGCTGAAGTAGTGAGGCGACTACCTTGCAAAGAGTTGAGTCCCCTAGAGTGAAGACATTTGTGTGATCAAGGCTTCCTGACTGTTTGTACTTTTGTAACGAAATTACTCTTGCATTAGTAGATTCTCCTGAGTAGGAGAAGAGTGGAGTAGAGTAATTAACTCATTCTCGAACCACTATAAACTATTGTGTCATTTTATATTCTGCATTTAAATTTTACAATTTATTTACTTGTTTACATTTACTATCTTACTGATAATAACAAGATTAAAAAGTTAAGTGTTGATAACCAATCTTTAAAAAGGGTATAAAGACTTTATTTTGTAAACTAAGAAAACTGAAATTGTAAAAGCTAACTTCATTCAGCTGAGTTACTCTATCAACGGCTCTCTCAAAGTCTATTGAGTGTTAACTCTCCTGCTGGAGTTTGACCCAGATGTCTCTCGAGAGACTTAGCTTTTTTCTTGTGAAAAACTCTGAATATTGTTAAATCGGAAAATTGGTTAAGTCTATTCAACCCTCCTTCTAGACTTAACTCACACCCCTTGGGATCTACAATATATATATATATATATATATATATATATATATATATTTGTAACCACCCTAAATAGTTGAATGTTTCTGTAAAAATGTTGATTTCCTAAAACATCATTTATTACATGGAATTTCCTGAAATAGCCTTTGCATACACACTCCTAAAACACCTTTGCCCCTACCAAAAACGGCATCTTCAAAAATTCTCTCGCACCAGTGAATGAGATAAAATAACCGCCAACCCACAAAATAAATTTCCCCAAAATTTCAGAGAAAACTACCGAAGAGAAAATCATGCAACGTGTTACAATTAAGAATTCTATCCGCTCGATTTAAAATGCCAAGAAAATTTCGACAAAATCACGACTCCTCATACTATCTTAACAACTACTTGAGAAAAGGGATTCAAATTAACAATTTCACTACAAAAAAAAGGAATCGCCAATCTCAACTTCACCGCCGGAGAAACCCAAAGCAACTAACGGGCTACAATGGCGCAAGTCCACCAAAACACTAAAAGTTATCGGTCGGACAACCACTACGCCTAACCGACCTTTCTCAACCTAAACATATTTTTTTTTTGCTCAAAGACGCATGGTGTCCTCTATTGGGTGCGCTACTAAATGGCCCTTCTAATAATCTCTTAATCATTTTTTTATTTAAATTATGCTTAGTTCATGTAGTAGTGTTGTCTTATTTTGCTCAATGCCTCTAAAACGTACATACTCATTAGAAATCACAAAACTAAATATTTGTTTGTATACATACATATGTGTATGTAAAACGTATTGTAATCTCATGAAACAATGTTAGATGACATGGATTTCACAAGCTGTAAAAAACCATAAATCTGTAATTAAGGTGGACCCCATGTTTTGAAAATGCTCTAGATTTTTATGTAACTACCCAAACCTCGTGATTTTTCTTTTTGTAAATATCCCAGAATTAATTTAAATGCATTTGTATATGTGGTTAAAGCTCACCTCTTTCATCTCCCTATCATGTACCATTTTCTGCTAACATGGAGACACATGAAACACGCCAAATAGCCATGTGTAGATTTATAGGAATAGTAGACAATATCAGTGTTGTTTAAAAAGTATAGTGCCAATGCCATAGGCTTAAATTTTAATATTTAACAGACATTTTATGTCGTTAAGTTTGCTCCAAATCCGTGTTTTGGCTTTAAACCTTCCAAAATTCAGTGTTGTTGCTTGGGACGTGCCCAACATCGCGATATATAGAGGTGGACACTTGAAAGATATTTTATGTTTCTAAGCTTGAGTTGTTATTAGGTACCAACTTCTGGAGAAAAAATGTTGTAAAAAAATCTAAAGGCTTCACTTTCTCTATCTGTCAAATCACAATATATTATTGGAAAAGGAGGAGTTCATACAAGTTTGTCCAACAATGACTTATTTAAAAAATATTAAGCCCACAAAAATGAAAAGGGAGTATTCAATTAGTCTGGAAATAATTTTATTAAGATAATATAGAGACATTCATTCGCAGACCTTCCACCATTCCCTCAGGATGAGAAAGGAAATTTCTAAATATTTTCTTACGTTCCCCTGAATATTAGTTTAGTTCAATTGTATTTCAAGACTTAATTGATGATAGAGAGACAACCTTTACAGATTGTTGGTATATTTGGTGGAGGTATTAGCCAAATTTACTTTACTTAAGAATAGTAACTTAATGATAGAGAACAGCAGACGGGATGGCCTAATCCGATGTCGCGCACAAATGTGTCTTGGTTCCTTCTTTGGAATGCCTCGAGATGTTGTTGTGTTGTATCATCTTTAGACTTGTTAATCTCAATGCGATGTGAGGGTGTGTAGCATCAATTAATAATTTCATCGAGTTCTTTGGTGATGCACATAATATCTCATTCTTGAGGCTAGTTTAGTGTTTTGTTAAACCAAGTTGTTTTTTATGGTATTATTGCTTCCTTTGTTTAATGCTCCTTTTGGATTTGTATCAGTACATAAAATTATTCGTCTAATGAAAATAACTAAATACGAGAAAGCTACTTTATAAGTTTGGAATTCGGGAGCATTTCCATTTTTGCATACTTGATTACATCAATTGCTTTATTATTTATTTATTTGTTTGTTTGTTGTTTTTATTCTATTTTTTGATAAGTTTTAATTAATTGTTGTAGTATTATTTTAGAATTTTTAAAAGAGAAACTATAAGACTATAAAAATTGAATAAACATCTATTACATTACAGGTCAGTTCATGCCGCATGAGGCAACGTTTACTTAAACAGAAGGATTTACCAATACTTCACAAACTAGAATGTATCAAAGATAATCCATTTCAAATTTATCGTCGAGTAAGTTAATTAAAATACCTTTTTAACTATTAAAATTTTAAAATTTTCTACCAATAGTTTCATCATTCAAGATATATGTATGACACTAAAAAAATTTAAAAACATTTATGTGCAGTTAAAGATATATATCGACAAAGAAATTGTGAAAAGATGAAGCGAAAATATGACAATCTCAATATTAATCAGATGAAAGAGCATGTTGATAGGGCAAAAAAAACCAGGAAAAGAGATTCAGATAACGGGTGTCTTGTTAAAGACCAAATTGCATGTG
This sequence comes from Rehmannia glutinosa, assembly GCA_016081115.2. Classification (NCBI taxonomy): domain Eukaryota; kingdom Viridiplantae; phylum Streptophyta; class Magnoliopsida; order Lamiales; family Orobanchaceae; genus Rehmannia; species Rehmannia glutinosa. The sequence goes on along the minus strand of JABTTQ020001463.1, from coordinate 661,115 downwards.
ACTCGGAAGGTTAGTATATAATACAAAAAATTGCATTAATTATTACATATTAAATCGAGTTTTATAATTTTTAAATTTAGATATTTGATATTTGTTTCTTTTATGATCAATAATTAGTGTACCAATATGTTTGAAGATACATGCGTTACAAAAATGCACAATTACATACATTGTGGTCTTTGTAAGATTTAGTATGAGCCTCAGACATTTTGTTGTGATAATTGAAAAATTAAAGTTGCACCCATCAAGTCCCCCGATGAATTGTATAGTTGTTTACTTCTCAATCGAATAGGTCATCCATTTTCGATCAAATATTGGCCTATTCAATCGCACATTTGCTTTTACCTCATTTGGAGTAAAATTAGATAAAGAAATCACATCTACAAGGCAAGGTGTTTATACTTTTAGAGCGCAAGAATGGTGTATCATGATCTTCCCGGGTTTGGTACCCCATGAAGATTGTCATAGATATTTTAAATTATATTTTTGGAAACACAAAATGAGCTCGCAAATAGATTGAACATATTTGAGAACTCCATTTTATCCGAAGTACTATGAATAAACTCATGAGAGTTTTTAGAGGTAAATTCATATGCAAAAGTCTTGAGAATATTAAAGGATTATCCATCGATGGATGATGTTCACTCTGATCTCAAAAAGATATGACGTTAGATCAATGATTGTATTATTCTCGAACTGATGATCAAGTTACGGCAATATAGGTTAAAGGAAATAATTTGCACCTTCCATTTGAACGAAACATTACGGTTCATGAACATTCAAGAGATAGACATACAATCAAGCATTATTATGGGACGCTATGAACCTTTTCTAGGTCCCAAGAGGTGTGGTGTAATGTTTAGAAGGGGGTTGAATAAACCTTCCAAATTTTCACTTTTAGTCTTTTAAGAATTTCAACAGAGTTAACTCAAATCATTGTGTCCTTGGGAGACAAACTAAGTTGATTTCTTGAGAAAGTTACCCACTCAATGCACTGATTGAGTTATTGATCGTATAACTTAGATGCGTCCGCTAACACTTAACTTTAGTTGATTTGGTTTTTAACAGCGGAAGACTTAACACTCATTGTTAATTTAAAGCTCGTTTTTAACACTTGTTTTAGAACTTGTTATTATCAGTTAGATAGCAAAATAACTTATCAGCAGATATGAAAAATATAAGCAAGACAGTAAATGCTTAAAGTAAATGACACAAGAAATTTTATAGTGGTTCGAGGATGGGGTAATTCCTCTAATCCACTCTTCTCCAACTCCTGGAGGAATCCACTAAGTAATATATCAAGTTACAAAATAGGTTTTAGTCTAGAGACAACCTTGATCACACAGTTGGCTTCTCTTGCGACTCAGCTTCTTAATAAGACAGATGTCTTGCAACTTCAGCTCCCTTCACGTCTTTGGAATTGATCACACAGCCTTCCAACAGACTTGAAACTTCTAGTTTGACCTTGAACCTTTCTACGGCTCCTTCAACTTGGAGAGTAGACCCCTTTTTCATTCTTTAAACTTTTCCTATTCAACTGGTTGAAGTAATCTTTCCTTCACAGCGTGTGTTGGATAGAGTTCCTTCGAGTGTTTAGGCTTGAGGAATTTTCTAGATAAGCTTGAGAATATTGTAGGTTATGCTTGCTTTATAATTGCTTGATTCGTTCGTGCTTGGTTCAGGTAACCTTTTCTCAAATGCTTCCTTAGCCTTTTATAGTGCTGATTTGAAAATTTGCCCGTTGAAGAGATAGGCTATTTTCGAATGACACTTATTGTTCGTTGGCTTGTCTTTTCTTGGTCTCAAGACTTAATGTTGACCCTTCCTCGTATTAAATGGTTCTGCAGCTTTAGAGGGTCTGAAACATGCTTCAGTGTTTCCCATTGTCTTATTCCTTTTGCATGTTTCTGGGTCAAACACTTTAAGACCTGGCAGCTTGGACATATTACTATATCGAGTAATATTCTTGACTTCCTTCCAATAGATCAATGTCAGTTGTCTTGACTTGACTGCAGCTTGATGTGTAGCGCGCACACCACGATGATGTTTCTAGAATTTTAGTCGATTTTCTTCTTCTTGTAGGATTCTTCCATCCACACGGTTGGAATAGGAGATGAAACACGGTTTAATAAAGATCCCATCCAAATTAGTGATAAATAATTTGGTGATCCGTACACACTTTCATTACTTAGCACTTTTAGACTTTAGTTTTTATTATTTTCTCTTTCGTTCAACATTGGGATTGCTTGGGATCTTCCCATTGAAGTTATTTTGCTTCTTAATCAAGGAGTAAGATTTCTTCATCTCTTTTGTCGATTTCAATTGTTGGGTGATTATTATTGTTGCATGATTATGTTTATGATTATTTTCTTTTCTTCAATTGAGATTATGATCCAATCTCCAAGCATGAACTAATTTTCTTGTTCTAGGATTAGGATGACTTGATTCAAACAAACAAGCATGAATATTGATTAATTGATCTCGCTTTCCTAAATAAATTATTTTACTTGTTGATTGATTATTTGGCCAACTCTTGATTGTTTAAGGGATAATTGAGATCGATCGAAGATATTATTCATGGACTAAATTTATTTAGGGGTTAAATATGAATCAAAAATGTATTATCTAACCCTGGGCTTAATGAAAATAGCAAATTATGTTGGGATAGCCCTAATCTGTGAATACGTGAGTTATCAGATCTGGACCTAGTCTTTACATGTTTGTTATATTTGTTAACCGCACAATCAATTAATTGATATTCTGCTTGCAAGTATGATGAGATGAATCCAAAATCCTAGACTTTCATTCATATCTTTTTCTCCAAGTTTAAGTGTGCTTAGTTTTAATTGTCTTTTTAATTATTTTCTTTTAGTTTATTTAAATCAAACAAATCTGGTTAGAGTGTTTAGGTTTTATTTTCTGTCCATTGTGTTGCATAATAATTATTTGTCGGCTAAGTCTTCCTTGAGAGACGACTTGTGGTCAACTTGCTACCCTACAATTGATCTCGTTCTCTTGCGAGGATTGTTAGACTTTTATAGGTGTTTAGCGGTCGAACAAAATTTTGGCTCAGTTCTTGGAATAACTTTTTAATGTTTTTTGCTCCAAAACTTGTTTTTTCCACCCAAACCTAAAAATCAATAAAATAACACAACATAACACTAAAACATGCAAATGCAAATAAAACACGCCAAAATTTGTATGAATCATCACACAAAACTCACACAAAAACATGCAAAACAAAGTATTGCATTACATGTATCTAAGCTAAGTTACAAAGAAGATATTAGAGCAAATATTACAAGTATCAGAGCTATATTATAGGGAAAACTTACAGCTATGTATTTACAGCTAAGTAAAATACACGAAGGGGTTGCAGCTGTCTTCAACGCCTTGGCTGCTTCATTCTTCTCTCTTCATCATCAGCTCTCCTCATGTCTTCATCAGCTCTTATCCTCTTCATTTCCTCTTCATCCTTCTTTTTTTTCTCATATTCTAGCTTCACAGCAGGGTCATCCCTACGCTGCCTTTTCTCCCATTCATGAGTTGTTCATTCATTTTTAGCTTCCTATCTTCTCATGCTTCAGCATTCTTGCATGCAACTTCCAAGTTTGCAAGATGATCATATCCAGACCCACTAAGATGTATTTCTTTCCAATCGATGCCATCCGGTTCAATAGGACCAAATAAATCCATATGCAACAAATGCAATATCCTGGTTGAGGAGGGACTTGGCTTATCCTTGAATGATGATTTGATTTGCCTTCCCATCTGGCATGCATCACATATACTTTCTTTATTGTATATTGAGTCCGCAATCCTTCCACAAGATGACTCCTTGCAAGCTTGTTGATTGTCTTGAAGTTCGTGTGACTCGACTTCTTATGCCACAAATGAACGGATTCTACTTTGCTCTCAGCTAGCGGACATGTGTTTGGTGTAGCAAAGAGACCAATCCAATATATACATATTCTTTTGTCTTGTTCCATGCAAAGACAATTTTGTTAGATTCAAGATCTTTGATCCGCATATCCCCATGTTGAATCCACATTGTAGCCTTTGTCACGAGTTGGTGATGCTTACTGTTGAAGTTGAGGGCCTTCAACATATGCAACATCTGTGATCTCTAGTCCATTTTTCTTGATGGGTCATGTGCCTTTGATCTCCCCGAGCCTCATTTCCTCCAAATATGTCTTTTGCACCTTTGATCTCCTTGAATCTTAATAGATTTCTTTTATTTCTGTCATATGTCCGGAATGTACCACTATCCATGTACCAGTTCCTTGATACTCACTGCTCATTGAACCCGCCATCAAGGAAATCGATTTTTAGGTACCCAAACTTGCAGGTCCTTGGGGTTTAGTGTTATAAGATGCTCCAACCAACATATAGCCATATGATCTGACTCTAAGAGGTTGCCATCTATCAGTACCATAATCATAATGCACATTAGCAAATTGCTTGGGGGTTTTAGGATCATACAATTGTCTCTATTGTCTGTATGCCTGTGTGTTTATTTTAGCAACTGCTTTCTTGGGATAGTTGTGGAATTTCTGAGTGTAGTACTTGGGTGCATGAATGTTCTGATAATAGCTATTTTACCTTGGTAATGACCTTTGTTGAGGTTGAGGTCTTTGCCATTTTGGCTTGTATCTCATAGGTCTTTGTTGATATTTCACATTGTTATTCCAATCAGCTTGGTTTGGATAATTTCTACCATTCCCATCATATGTATTTCTTTGATGAAATCTTTAGGGCTTTTGATAGCTCTGTTTAGCTCTCACAGAGTATTTTCTGTTAGGAGTCTGCTGATAGACATGTCTGAATTTCTTCTCAATTGTCCTTTCATCATACTCTACTGACTTCTTTCCTTTTCCTTTATAACCAATGCCATTATGATTGTGATTGTGTTTTGGTATGGATGTTGGTGCAACATATGGTGTTTTGGGTTTTTGGATTCCTTCATTGCTTGAAGATCCTTTTTCCAAAATCACTCTAGGAGTTTTACTATGCACAAAGGAATTGAATCATATGTTTGTCTTGTCTCCACACTCTTTTTGACTCATAATAAGTTCACCCAATGATTTGGATGCTTTTGTAAATGAGGCAATCACATTTTTAAGATATTTTTCTCTTTTCTTAGTAGCAGCTAACTCTGCTAAGATCTTGGCATTTTCAGTCTTCAACTTAGTGTTCTCATCAGCTATGTGACTTAGAGTACTCAGATCTTTTGTCAGCTGTGAGTTTTGGCTCTTAAGTTGGTTGTTCTCCTTATTCAAAAGTGTGTGAGGTTTTAATGTGCTCAAAATCTTTCATCATTTTGCCTAATGAATCATAAAGATCTGTGGGTGATGAAGTGTGTGTATCACAGTCACTATCACTTGAATCAGAATGAGATGAGTTAGAATGTACCTCATCCTCTTAATCTTGTTGATCTTGTTCTTTGGCAATGAGGCAGATCAAAGCCTCTTCCTTTGTATCACTTGAGTAGTCAGCTTCACTACTATCTGTGCCAACTGCTTCTTTGCACTTGGTTGGCTCGGTAGTCTCAGCAGCCAATATGGCTTTCTTCTTTTCTTGTCTTCTTTCCCTAAAGACTCTTCTTTCTTCCTCATTTTTGTATTTGTTGACTGGTGGATAGGAACAGTCAACAACAAAGTGTCCTGGTTGTCTGCAATTCCAACACAGGTTTTCAGCTCTCTCGGTTCTCTGATTATCATATATCTGATAGTCAGCTTTTTGATGTTCAGCTCTCTTGGGCGGTCTGTCCTCCCTTGCTTTGGAAGGTGTTGAATGTCTCCTGGAGGTTTCACCCTTATTTCTTTTATATTTCTTGTTAAAGAACTTGTTGAATCTCTTTACCATAAGGGCAATTTCCTCCTGGTCAATGGTCTCCTTTGGCTCAAGATTTTGCCTTCACCGCCAATAGTGCATTGTTTCCCAGTGATCTTTTCTTCTCTCAAACTCATAGGCTTTGAGGTCTGAGAATAGCTCATTATTTAATGTATTTGAGAGGTCCATTGAATGTCTCGGGGCCATGACCTTCATTTCCCATTCGATTGGGAGGGATCTAAGTACCTTCCTACACATCTCCTTCTCGAGTGTACTCTTTCCCAAGAGTTGAAAGCTCAGAAATCTAGCATCCAAATGATCCGGACTCTCACACCGCAAGCATTTTAAAACTTTCAAATTTTTGAACAAAGATTAGTTTATTCTCTTTGAAATGTTTTGATCCTTCACAAATCGGGTTAGTTTTATCCCATATTTCTTTGGTCGATTTGCATGACTTGACTTTGTTGAACATCGCTTGCCTAACATCTTGTAGAGAATATCCTTGGCCACATTGTCCAGGTTATATCTCTTTATATCTTCATTAGACCACTCAGTGCGTGGTTTTTCAACCATGGCTGGTTTAGCCTCTGCTGCAACTTCCTCTCCTCCAACTGGAAGGTGCTCTTCTTACAGCAGTATTGAGTTTGAGTATTTGCAATGGCCCATCCTCTATCACAGGCCACATTTTATCGTGTAAAGCTAATAGATGAGTCTTCATATGAATCTTCCAGTCATCAAACTCTTCCACAGTAAACATAGGAATACGAGTTAGATTTGCTTCTATGATAAAAACTTTGCTTTTGAAAGACTTTGAAAGCACAAGTGTTAAACCTTTTGAAAAGGATTGAGATCTAGTTCAGTAACCAGTGCGGAAGGCTCAATGAACTAACCGCTCTGATACCACTTATAGGTCCCAAGGGGTATGGTGTAAGGTTCAGAAGGGGGGGTTGAATAAACCTTACCAAATTTACACTTTTAGTCTTTTTAAGAATTTCAACAAAGTTGACTCAAATCAGTTGTGTCCTTTGGGGAAAGCTAGGTTGTCTTTCTTCAGCAAAGTTACCCACTCAATAGATTCGACTGAGCTGTTGATAGTATAACTTAGTTGCATCAACTAACACTTAACTTTAGTTGATTTGGTTTTTAACAGCGGAAGACTTAAACACCCTTTGTTAATTTAAAGCTCGTTTTTAACACTTGTTTTAGCATTTGTTATTATCAGTTAGATATCAAAATAACTTATCAGCATATATGAAAAATATAAGCAAGACAGTAAATGTTGAAAGTAAATGACACAAGAAATTTATAGTGATTCGAGGATGGGGTAATTCCTCTAATCCACTCTTCTCCAACTCCTGGTGGAATCCACTAAGTAACAGATCAAGTAACAAAGAAGTTCTCGTCTAGAGACAACCTTGATCACACAAAAGCTTCTCCTGCGACTCGCTTCTTCACAAGACAATTTGCCGCTTTGCTACTTGACTCCTTCCATGCTTTGGAATTGATCACACACCTTCCAACAGACTTGAAACTTCCGATTCGACCAAACCTTTCTATGGCTCCTTCAACTTGGAGAGTAGACCCCTTTTTCGTTATTTAAACTTTTCCTCTTCAACTGTTGAAGTAATATTTCCTTCACAACGTGTGTTGGATCGAGTTCCTTCGAGTGTTTAGGCTTGAGGAATTTTCTAGATAAGCTTGAGAATATTGCAGGTTATGTTTGGTTTATAATTGCTTGATTCGTTTGTGCTTGGTTCAGGTAACCTTTTCTCAAATGCTTCCTCGGCCTTTTATAGTGCTCATTTGAAAATTTGCCCGTTGAAGAGATAAACTATTTTCAAATGACACTTATTGTTCGTTGGCTTGTCTTTTCTTGGTCTGCAGCACTTGATGTTGAACCTTCCTCGTATTAAATGGTTCTACAACTTTAGAGGGTCTGACAAATGCTTCAGTGTTTCCCATTGGCTTATTCCTTTTGCATGTTTCTGGGCCAAACACTTTAAGACTTGGAAGCTTGGACATATTACTATATCGAGTAATATTCTTGACTTCCTTCCAACAGATCAATGTCAGTTGTCTTGACTTGACTGCTGCCTTTACCCCTTTGACTTGAGTCTACTCCAGCATATGGGAATGACTCAACTGTCACTTCAACTGTTAGACTTGGCTCCTTTTGCTGACTTGACTGACACTTCTTCATACTTCACACGGCTGTTCCTCAACTGGATCTCCTTCAGTCGAGTCCTTGTCTTCCATCTTGGCCATACTCAGCTGATACACAGCAGAGTTTTCATTCTAGTTTGCAGTTGACTTCTTGCATTCTTCGACATAGTTGACTTCACTCAGCTCTTTTAGACCTATGTATTACAACATAGAATTACAAGAAAAATTGGGTGCCATCTTCCTGGTCTAAGTTTTACATGGTATCATCAAAATCTAACAAATAAACTTCCTAATACCTTTGCAATATTCACTTCTTTTTCCTAAAGGAGAGAATGATGACATCAAAATTTTAAAAAGTTTGGAAAACATATACACAAGAACAATGTACATCACTACTTATTAGTGATAGTAATACTATTCAAAATAACAATAAAGTACATTATGTATATATATAGTAAAAAAAAGTTCGAACATTGCTTCATTTTCTAAGAAATTTGACTAAGTTATATTTCAGGTAGTAGTCGAGTTATTGATGACATCTCTAATATATCAAGAATTTCTTCTCCGAGCGATATTCTCTCTCATGAATCTGCAGGTATGTAAATTTTAAAAGTTTAAATCTACGTCTTTATGCATGTAATCGTCAAAAGTTTGAATACATATATATATATATAAGTGAGAGAGAGAGTTACTACTTCTGCATCTAGAATTTATTGCCATTTACATTGACAAATATTCTTGAAAGAGATCGCACTTACAGAAGGTTATATATATAATTTTGCAAACACAATAGTAATTTTTAATTAGAATTAATTTATAGTTTCGATTATTTCTAAATATTTTTTTTTTACTTATTTGCGATTGTCAACAAAGAAAGTAATAACAAGGTCTCATGCGGGAATATAGTTGCTATAGACTACAAATTAGAAATAGAAGAGAATCAACACTTCTCCTTGCTGGAATACTATTGCAACAATATATTGTCGTCATGTACATAAAACTAGAAACAACAAGATTGGACTACTACCGTCAAAATCAATCAAACATGAGAGTTGAACTATATCAGAGAATTATCAATAGTGTCATGAAAGGAGAAAATAGAGGAAGTAAAGTTGGCAGGAGAATTTATTCTTCCAGCATCATTTATTGGGGGGGCTAAGAGATATGTGTCGTAGATATATTGATGCATTATCATTGGTGCAAAGATTTGGAAAACTAGAATTTTATATTACAATGACTTGCAATCCAGAATAGAAAGAGATACAAGATAAATTGCATGAGGACCAACGAGCTCAAGATCGACCAGATTTGGGCTCAAGAGTATTTCAAGTAAAACTGCAGGATTTGAAAGATCAGTTGTTTAAGAAGAATATATTTGGAGGTGTAGATGCGTTTGCTCACGTAATTGAGTTCTAGAAAGAGGGTTGCATCATGCTCATATGTTGATAATTTTAAAGTCTGGTATAAAATTACCACTCCATATTATTTTGATGGGTTTGTTTGTGCTGAACTTCCTGATCAACAAACGTATACGAAACTTTTTGACTTAGTTGTAAGACATAGATGCATGAGCCATGTGAAAATAATAACAAAAATAATTATTTCATGATCGATGAAAAATACAAATATCATTATCCACGTCCAGTACTATTAGTCCTATCTGACTAGCGTACTATTATTGTATCTAATTCATTTTTTACCATAAGAGTCCGCCATCTCCCTCCTAGATGGAAGAAAGTTAGGATAGTAAGGATAAGAATGCTACTTCTTGCTTTGATCTACGACCAACCTCATGTAGTCATGTAATTGGTAGCTTGCTTTCCCCCCTGTGCTTGTAGTGGCATAAGGAATTTGATTCAGGTAGCTCTATGTTACTAGGGTTGGTTCCGGAGAAAGGACTTTCCCCTGAGCCAACTTGTTACTTTAGGGTTAGCTTAAGCGAGAACAAATAAGAAAAAATTAGATCTAGCCAGCTGGTTGTTCTAGGAAGCTAAGATGGCTGCTATCGACGAGCTGAGGAGAGAGAAAGAGCAGCTACCTATTCTCTAAAGGGTGAAGTCTGAAAAATAAAAATTCTTAAAAGATGAGATCAATTCAGAAGCATTTTTTTATTATAAATTTAGCAGACATAATTCCATTTGTCTAATTCTAGGCCTTAGGATAAGAGTTTGACTCTATCGATTCTATACAAACACATCAAGATAAATAACGTTGAAAGGGCCTTAGATTTATTTGTGACCTATGAGGAGTCGTATGAGGTGAAAATCTCATGTACGGTTCTGTAATAGCGATTTGAATAGTGATGTTATCGTCGACTATGATTATCTAACAGTTTAAGTACAGCTGATATAGTTGAAGCGCAATCAAAATATGTTTTTGGGGATGGAATTTGTGACCCTATCGATTAGTATTACACAGAAGAAATCAATTATAGACACTAATACAATTAAAACCGCTCTTCATAGACAAACTTGGGATTTGAGATCCCAGGTAAGATCGGTTCAGGATCATGGGATCCTTTTCTATCAGATAGGAAGGGTTGTAGCACAAAATGTACTTCTAAGTAATTGCCCCATAGATCCTATATCTATCTATATGAAGAAGAAATCATGTAACGAAGGGGATTCTTATTTGTACAAATGATACTTCGAACTTGGAACGAGCATGAAGAAATTAACGATACTTCTTTATCTTTTGAGTTGTTCTGTCGGATCGGTCGCTCAAGATCTTTGGTCTCTACTCGAACCCAATGAAAAAAATGGGATCACTTATTATGAAGAATTAATCCGCGAGTTGGAGAAGGTATTACATTTTATTGAAAAAGTATTACTTTTTGCTCAAAAAAGTACCAATATTTTCGAATATGTCCTATGATTGGTTAAATGTTTTCAGAATACACCAATGACACTGTGGATATATCTGGTTCACTTGTTGGGTTGAAAAGGAAGACACTTGATGATATGAATAAGTTGTATTGTGGTCATAGCCGTGCACTCGGATTCAATGTTCATAAAGCAACACTAGATCTCAGGCTAATGGAGTTGTGATAGAAAAATATTGTGTATGCTCTTGTGAAGGATTTAAGAGATTGGGAAATTTGAGCATGAATTCGAAAAATGAAAAAAAGAAAAAAATTCCTATTACACCTACCGGATGTAATGCTTCATTGAGGGTGAAATTAAATGACGAAGGTCTTTATGAAGTTTTGAATCATGTCATGAAACATAATCATCCATTTAATAGAACAGAGTGGAGCCACCTACATCGTTTTGAAAGAAGAATTACAAGTGAAGAGGGCAAAGTCATAGAAGAAATTGTCTCTTCCTAATGAGACCAACAAATTCATATCGTTATATGGCACATGAAGGGACGAGATCATAGTGTTGGGCACACTATAAAAGATCATTTGAATTTTGTAATTTGTTTGAAATTGAAAGAAATAGAAGGTAGGGATGCACAAACACTAGTTGAAATATTGTACCAACAACAGTCCGAGGAGAAGGTCTTTTATTTTAGAGCTAAGCTAGATGAGATGGCCAAATTGAGTAATGTTTTCTGGAGAGATTCAATGATGAGAGAAGATTATGAAATATTTGGAGATGTCATATTTGACACAATATATCGCACAAATAGTACAATTTGATATGTGGTGTAGTAGTTGGTATCAACCATCATTAGAAAAATGTGATGTTTGGTTGTGCGTTCTTATTGAACGAAAAGACTGAAACATTTGAATGACTTTTTGAGGTTTTTAAGAAAGCCATGGGAGGAAAGTGTCCAATAACTATATTCACCGACCAAGACCAAGCAATTTCTAATGCAATAGAAAAGGTACATGACTGAATTGAAAAGATGATACTTTGTCGTCGAAAACAGATACTTTCACTTGAAAAAGTGTTACTTTGATTATGTGATATTTATTTTTCCTCCAGTTTTCTGAATTCCTATTTTTGTGACTGAATTGAGAACATGATACTTTATCTCAAAAAATAGATACTTTTACTCTAAAAAATGTTACTTTAACTATAGGATATTTGTTTTCCTCTATTGTACTGAATTCCTATTTTGTGACTGAATTGAGAACATGAGACTTTATCTCAGAAAATAGATATTTTACTCCAAAAATGTTACTTTAACCCCGAATTATTCATGCAGGTATTCCCTGGGACAAAACATAGGCTATGTCAATGGCATCTTTACGAGAATGTTGTAAGCATGTTTGGACAATTGAAAAGCAACAATTCTTTTAAGAATGCATTTAGGAAATGCTTGTCAGGTTGTACGGATGAAGTCAATTTGAGAACTGTTGGAGTAACATGATTTCAACATACGGATTGGAGGATCAAACATGGTTCAAATGATTGTATGAGCTAAAGAACAAATGGTGCACAACCTTAAGCAAAGACTTCTTTTCTGTTGGAATACTTTCCTCACAAATGAGTGAAAGTACTAACAATGCCATGGGATTCAATGCAAATAAGACCACAAGTTTGACTGATTTTTATGGTATTTTTAAGGAACTAGTGAAGAATTGGAGAATGAAAGAACATAATGATGAATTCCAATCATCAAAATCAATACCAAAGAATCGCCATACCATTGATCGGGCATTAAAGCACGCTACTGAGGTATACACATTGATATTGTTTAAAGACTTTGAGACTGAGTTTATTGCATCAATTTCTACTACTTGTACTCTAGTTCATAAGGATGAGGTATTGAATGTTTACGACATTTCTTCTCATATTGGGGGTGGAGATGTAAATAAAGTGATGTTTGGTCCTTTGTGAAGCATGATAACGTGCACTTGTAAGAAATTTGATGAATGTGGTATTTTTGTTTCCATTCATTACGGGTCCTTCATCTTCATTCTCATGTCAAGATACCGGAAATATAGTTACAAGAGATGGACAAGAATGGCAAAATCTCAAGTATGGGACATCTTAAATAAGAGAGTTGAGAAGCCGACAAGCCTAATGATTGCATTCCTTGGTGTCATGAAATGGCTCGAAAATATTATGATCTTGTGTTGAAATGCCAAGGAAATGAAGAAGCAAGGAGAATCATTCAAGAAGGCTACGATAGGGATTTTCTTGCTATTACTGCCTAGACAAATGCGCAGAATTTCACCGAGAAAAATGAATCATCTGTTGTTTCAAGTACATCTAATACATTACAAGATCCTACACGGTCCGGAACATAGGAAAGAAGAAAAAGAATAAAGGGAAGTTTGGAAAAGAGCAAAAAAAAACGACGGATGTGTCTGATTATTCTCAAGCAAAGGAGTTTGGTTCAAAGACTCCAAATGCTCGGTTATTTTAGAGATATTTTTTTTAAGGCTATCAATTGTAATGAGACAATTTATGATACATTTATTACAATTTCTCATACTTTTAACATGCACAATTATGTTTTTAATATTTTACATGTCGAAGTGCAGAATACGGACACTTTTAAGGCAATTTATAATACTTTTGAGGAAATTTCTGATACTTTTAACATACACAGTTATGTTTCAATATTTTAAATATCCCAGTGCAGAATACTAATACTTTTCACATAATTACTGATACTTTTAACATAATTACTAATATTTTTCGGCTGTTTCAGATGTATACATGATCCAAGTTTGCCTAGTGTCTCAGCTAAACTTGAAAAGTTGAACTCATCTCATTTTTTTTAAGGAAACGTGATTTTGGAGATTAAGATTCCATTTGGTATTTTACTAAAATCTACAAGCTGAGGTTAAAAATACTCAAGCTCCAAAAGTCATTTAATTTTGGTTCCTTTTAGTAAGCGTTGATCCTAAACTTGCTTATTTAATTTTATTTAGATCAACCAAATGAATTCATTACTTGGTGCCTAAAGTTACATTGCCCTGCAACACGGGATCGATGTAATGAGATGGATAAAAAGTACGATCAGACTTAAATCGCAAAAACTTTTCATAGACTGTATTTTCAGCAACAAAACGAATAGTTTTCAGCAACAAAATGACTGTCAACATTCACAATTCTCAACAAATAATATCAACAATTACAGCTTTTCTGATATCAAAAAAAAAATCACAGTTTCTCTTGCTTCATTTTTTTTTCTTTGTGGCTTTCTTGGCGGCTTTCTTGGTGGGTTTCTTGACGGGTTCATTGATGGTTTCCTTGAATTTAAACACTTGTTGCTCCATATCCACTTTCAATTCATTCAAATCAGATAGGATGATTTATGTGCAGTATTTAGCTCTCAGTTTGCGTCTTTCTACGGGCTTTAAAAAAATAGATATCAAAACAGATGAAATAATTATAAACTATAAATTCTTTGTTCAAAAGAATATTCGTACCTTGACAAATTCAGAGACCTGTAAACTTTTCCAACAAAGTTTTCCATATGGTGCATTAGGAAAACACCACAATAAATGTTGATGTCTTTTCTTTGCCATTTGAATGGGACATTTTCCCAAACATATGTCTTCAGTGTTTCAGCTTTCGAGTGATTTTCCTCTTCTAGGAAGATAGCCATTTTTTTTTGTGAAAACTAACAAAATAATGTCATATGTTTTTAGTTGTTATTAACATAATAACAAGTTAACAATATGTATGATACTTTACCACCAAAGGCGATAGACCGAAGTACTGATCTACAACTATCATGCACTATATTGTCAAGGTATTGGGTTTTCTGGTCAACAAAATTGATGACAGTAGCAACAAAATGACCTTGGTAGCAATATGACACAAAGATCTACATATTTTGAAACACAAAAACTTTATTACATATTTTGAAACATAAAAACTGATACTTTTAAGTTAATTTATGATACTCTTGATGCAATTTCTGATACTTTGAGCATCAAAGATATAACATGCAGAATGCTGCAACATAATTTCAATGTTGAAATACATTAACATAAAAACTGATACTTTTCAGACAATTTATGATACTTTTGATGCAATTTGTGATACTTTGAGCATCAAATATATAACTTGCAGAGTGATGCCACATAATTTTAATGTTGAAATACATTAACATAAAAACTGATACTTTCCAGACAATTTATGATACTTTTGATGCAATTTGTGATACTTTGAGCATCAAAGATATAACATGCAGAGTGATGCAATATATTTTCAACTAAAATCAAACACTTATAAATCAAAATGATATATTTTTCAAAGCAAATACTAAAAATCTTACCCGGTCAACAGTATTGAAATTTGGTTTGCTCAAGGTACTCGTCCATGTCCTCCAACAGCCTCTAAGTTCTCTTGCGCAATCTTTTCCATTAAAACAATCTTCAAGATACAATTGTTTCCAAAAATCCAAAAAGATCAAAAAACTGAAATAAACATGAGTGGATTAAAATATAAAATATTACTTTTAGAGTGTTGAGAATTGAAATAAAAATATCCCGGATTCTTCGCCCGACCCACTGATTTGTTTAACATCAGTGTTCATGCATCAATGACACTTACATAAATCATATTTGAATCATTTAATGAATCAATTCCATCAACAAACGAATGCCCGACATGGGCAAAAACATTTTCGCTGAAACGCAAAAATAATAGTATATGAGTAAGAAATCAATGAAATAATAACTTTTTAATCTATAATCTCATTGTTACTTACTCTTTCCGGGGACTATGATCAGAAAAATAGAAGTCAACAATATCTCTCTGTTTTTGTGACATTCCAGTCAAGTACCTATTGTTCTTCTTCATGAATTGACATTGAAATTCAGTTTTTTTGACTGGCCAATCATCTATTTCAAAAGAAAAACAAAAATGTTAGTTTTCTAAGAAAAAATGTTACTTTTCTAAGAAAAACTGATACTTCTAATATATCACCTGAATTACCTTCAATTTGACTTTCAACCATTTCATTATTAGGAGAGTCATCACCTAGCGCTTCATCGATTGGTTTTTCTTACGACTTTGCCTCAGGCATGAGAAGATCAAACCTAGGCATTGAATCCTTCCGTTCTTTCATTTTCTGAAAATTCTTCACAACTTCATCATGTATTCATGAAGTTTGGCATTGGAGAAGAATTCATCATCAGGTGAGGATGAAGTATCTGCTTCTTTCTGTTGCATTTCCAAACGCAATCGCTCCATGTGGACATGGGTTATAACTTCCATGTTCCTTCTTAGCAACAAACATACTTTATCAACACCCTATAAAAAGTGACACTTAATTAGATAAAAAAATGATACTTTTAAGCAGTAAATTAATACTTGAAGATGCATAGAAAAAATAATGTCAAACATTGAAACTTAATACTTTTTCAAAAACAAATGATACTTTTTCAAAGAAAAATGATATTTTTTAACAGTAAACTGATACTTGAAGATACTTACATCTTTTGCCTGTTTTTCAACCTCAGCGTCGGTTAGGTAGCCCTGTGGTATTTCAATTAGTTACATTTAACAACAAACAAACATTCATATGAGTACTTAAACATTAATACATGTATTGGTGATATTTGGAATAAGAGATGAAATGCAGTGCGGAATAGTGAATCTTGTACATGGTATAACCCCAACTCATAATGATCGTGAACATTCATATCCCAATTTGATTACAAGAAGAAGAAAGAAGAAAGAAGAACAATCATCATTTTAGTATACGTTTGTATGTGTACAAGAAATAAACTCACATAAGGTTTCTCTGTGATTTTTACTCTTGATTGGTGTTGTTTTACGAAGTGCCCTATTTACCAAACAAACTTCAAGCAACAAACCGTAGGCAGCTGACAACATTTAAACAAACTTTAACTAAGCCACTTAAACATGCAATTCCATTGTCTGACCTTGATGTTCTGAAGAAGCCCTAGTTACCAAATACATATACTGACTACTTAAAATTTTTAGATTAATGGAATTAAAATAGCAAATAATTAGTTTGGACTGGGGCAATAATGTAAACCATTAAAGTAAATAAATCTCAATCATGCAACCAAATCCAACACCCCTCACTACCCACAACAACAAAAACACAACAAAAAGGGAAATATCAAAGCTCCACAAAATAAGAAAAACAATGAAATTTAGACACACATACACATATATAAACATAGAGACAGAGAAAAGCATATGCATGATACTTTTAAGGCATTTTCTCGATACATTTGAGGCAATTTCATATACTTTTAGTTCCATTTAACCACAAACAAACAAAAATCCAGTTTAACAAAAATATGTTTAATGTTCAAATACGTTGACATAAACGATACTTTTGAAGCAAAATATAATACTTTTATGTCAATTTTTGATACTTTTAAACATTATTGTTCACGAATTGTACAATAACAACAATGTCTCTATTAAGAAATTTTAACATAAACATAAAAATTACTACACTAGGTTAAAAAAATAATAACATAAACAATCGAAATCATATTCAATCCTCGAAAACCTAATGTATTACAATGACTAATTTTGCACTCGAACAAATTTTCGAATCGTATAATTTCATCAAATTACAAGAAAAATACCTTAACACGCGATTGGATGTCTTTGTAAAAAACTCGAGGCTCTCTTCCGAGCGGCAAATTTAAGTCGATCACCGGAATAAAAATGATGAATAAGAGAATAATAAGAGAAGAAGAAGAAGAATAAAAGAAAAGAAGCTACTTGAACATACCTTTGCAACTTCCAAGTGTGAAAACGGTGGGACTCCTCTTCAACAGACGAGTTTCGTTCGCTTGAAAACAAAATTAATCGATGGAAAAAAACCAAGAAGAAGAAGAAGAAGAAGAAGAAGAAGCGAGAGGGAGATTGGAGAGAGAGAGAGAGAGAGAGAGAGAGAGAGAGAGAGAGAGAGAGAGAGAAAAGCCCTACTTGTGTAATACAGAGAAAGAGAGAGAAGAAGGAACGGGCTGGAAAAAGAAAAAAGAAAAAGAAAAAGTGAAAAAACTCGGATCCAGCGGATCAGGGTACCGGGACTGGAAATGGATCATGTAAGTAAAATCTATCTTACAGAAATTAGGCCCGTAAGACGGTTTTATACAAGTTTTAGCCTTAGTGATAAGTTTATTGTTAGCCATTTATAACGTCCTTAATCCATTTCAAGCTCAACTTTTGAAATAAAATTCAAGTGCAGCACCTAACCAAATTACTTTACTTTTTTAGTGACCTTCTTGATTCAAATCAAAGCCCTTTTATGTCCACCTATATATTTATTTCTTGGCCCATCTCAATTACAACTCAAACCCAAATCCTTAGCCCAAGACTTAGCTTACATACAAAACTATCTGCACTCATTTAGAAAAATAAACACACTTAGTCAAATTCTTTCTTCTTCTTGTCCAGCCGTGCACTTGTCAAAGAAGAGAAGAAATTTTATCCTCATTTCTTACTCAAATCTTTGTCCTCTTTCAGTTCTCAAGAAACACTTAGGCTTTGGATGTGGCGAAAATTCATTTCGTTCATTTGGAGAGTTTTTGACCAAACATGTGATTGTTTTTTGAGAAAATTTGAAAAATATACTATTCTCTCACTTTCACTTTTTCTCACTTTTTCTTTCACCAATCACATCTACACATTTTTCACAAGAAACTAATCATTATTACACATTATCCCACAAATTTTACTATTTTCATGTCAAATCAACTTTCATCATTACTTTTTCATCTCACATCTAATCACACTCTCAAAATTCATCTTTTTTCTCCCAAATTTTTTTTTCACTTTGCTATTCTTCTCTAGAAAATGAAAATTTTCAAAATAAAAGTATATCCAATCGCACCCTTAATCTCAAGCAACCAAAGTTAGATAATTTATTTTCTTCCCTTCCTTCATGTCGCCCGAGAACATCAATTGATAGAGGGAGCATCATTTTCTTTTAATTTCTTATAATTTTCCACCAATTCTACACCAAATTACCATTTAACATATTAGCTACAAGTTAGGGGCTAAAATTTCACAAAAATCGTGAGTTGGAGATGCAATTTGAGGGAGAATACCTTGCTTGACCGTACATACGAATTGGGGTTCTTGTCCTCCATCACTTGAGGAGTCTAAAGGATATTATTGGGAGCTTGGAGTTGAAGTTTTAGTAAGGAAATTGAGGAATTTTGGTGTTTAACCAAAGGTGGGTAAAAACTCTTACATTTCACTCAACTGGGATTGCTAGATCTTGTTTAAAATTCTGAAGTTAAGGATAATTGATGAATATATTCATTTGTTATGTGTTTATATGATAAATTAGGTGCTTAAGTCGTGGTTGAAATTCTTTTGAAATTCTGTCAATTGGGTTTGCATAAAAATGAATTTGTGTAGTTTAGTATTAACTTTATATACATTATGTTTCTTTCATGTTTTACTGTGCAAGAGGTTGTGCAGCAGAAAGGATCAAAGAAAGTTTAACAGATCCATTGTCAAAGCAAATTCAAATATTTGCTGAAAATAGTCATGTGTCGATCACATCCTTAAAGTTGTTTTTTTGAAAGAGTGCAAAAAGCAAGGAGCCAATAGATGTCCCCAAAACCTGCGAGTTTAAAGAAATGTTGCGAACATTAAATTCAAGGATTAGTCTACATCAAAGGTGCAAGATAAGACAAGCCAACAACCTCAAAAGTGTAGTTTGAAAAATGCATCTATCTCTTCAACGGATATACTTTTCAAACATGCACTATAAAAGACTGAAGAATTCATTGAGAGAAGGTTACAAAGACTTACGCAGACACAAGCTACATGAGCAAAATGAAAATACTCTCAAGTATTCAATCTATCCTCAAACCAAAAATTCGAAGAAAATCAATCCAACACATTCAGTGAAGGAAAGACAACTTCAAACTGTTGAAGAGAAAAACTTGTTTAAAGAACAAGGGGTCTACACATCCAGGGTTGAAGGAAGTGTAGTGAGGTTCTAGTTCGAACCAAAAGCTTTGGACTCGTTGGAGGGCTGTTTGAACAAATCCAAGAGTTTGAAGGAGCTAAAATAGCAAGACAGTTGTTTTGTGAAGAAGCTGAGTCCCAAAAGCAAAGCCAGCTGTGTGATCAAGGCCTAGCTTGGACTGTCACCATTTTGTAACAAAGTCACCATTACATTAGTGGATTCCTCCAGGGGTTGGAGAAGAGTGAATTAGAGGAATTACCCCATCTTCGAACCACTATAAAATTGCTCTATATCATTTACATTAAGCACTTTAATTCTTGCATATTTTTATTGATATTTGTTATATTTGCCTAAGTCAACTGATAATAGCTAAGCTACAAGTGTTGAAAAATGTATTTAAAACAAAGGGTGAAAGTCTTCCGCTGTAAAACCAATCCTACTTAATTTCTAAAGTGTTGACTGAATCAGCTGAGTTATCTTATCAATAACTCAGTCGAGTTTGTTGAGCGGCTAACTCAACTATGAAGGTAAACTAAGTTGTACACCAAGGACCCCGCTGATTTGTGACTAAACTCTGACTTTAAAAGGACTAAAATCGAAAAGTTGGTAAAGTCTATTCAACCCCCCCCTCCCTTTTCTAGACTTTACATTATCACCCCTTGGGACCTACAAGTGGTATCAGAACGGTTGGTTCATAGAGCCTTCCGCACTGGTTACTAAACTATATCTCATTCTTTTTCAAAAGATACAAAACTTGTTGTTTTAAAGCCTTTCTTTCAAAATAAGTTATTATAATGGAAGCAAATTTAACTCGCATTTCTATGTTTCTTTGTCGAGGAATTTGATGATTGGAAAATACGCATGCAAGCACATCTTTCAAATCTACATGATGAAATGTGGTTCGTTATTGAAGATGGACCACTACAAATATTGAAAGTAAATACAACCGCAAAGAGGTGTTGCTCTGGGAAGGAGAGGATGTTGCACCAAGACTAGCCATGGTCGAAAAACCTCGATCGAGTGGACCAACGAGGACATAAAAATATACAACTTGGATAATATCGCCAAGACATTTTGTAAAACCTCGATAAATCAATGTTCAACAAAGTGAAATCCTATAGAACGACTAAAGAAATTTATGAAAAAGCGACTTTAATTTGTGAAGAATCTGATCAAATTAAAGTAAATAAATTGATTGTTGTTGTACAAAAATTTGAGAATTTTAAAATGCTTGAAGGTGGAACTCTGGATCACTGGATACCAAATTTACAGAGATAACAAATGAACTCTCAGCTCTAGGCAAAGAATACACACAAAAAAATGTATATGAAAATCCTGAGGTCGCTCCCAGCTTAGTGGGAAATGAAGGTGATGGCCTTGAGACATTCAATGGACTTAACAAGAACATCCAATCATGAGCTATTCTCATACTTGAAAGCTTATGAATTCGATCTCCGAAGGAAAGAGCAAGAAGAGACAGTTGTACCCAAGACAACTACACTCATGGCTGGAGAATCCAAGAGAGCTGAATCCAAGGAAGCTATTGACCAAGAGGAGATTGCCCTTATGGTGAAGAGATTCAACAAGTTCTTCAATAAGAACTACAAAAGGAACAAGGGTGAATCATCCAGGAGAAACTCAGCACCATCCAAAGCAATGGAAGAAAGACCACCCAAGAGAGCTGACCATCAGATGACTGAATATCAGAGAGCTAACAAAGCTGACTTCTAGAAAGTTGAGAACCTATGCTGGAATTGCAGACAACCAGGACTTTTTGCTGTTGATTGTCCCTATCCACCACCAACAAAAATCTTGAAATGAGAAGGAAAGAAAAGTCTTGAGGAAAGAAGAAAGAAAAGAAAAAAAGAAAGTCATGTTAGGGTCTGGTACACACAATGAAGTGCAAAGAACCAGAGTCGGACAAAAAGTGAGGCCGACTACTCCTCGAATCTTGAAGAAGAGGCTTTGATATGCCTCATGGCCAAAACGAGGAAGATGAGATACATTCTAACTCATCTCATTCTAATTCGATGATAGTAATAGTGATACAAACACTTCATCACCCATAGGTCTTTATGATTCATTAGGCAAAATGATGAAAGACTTTGAGCACGTGAAAACCTCTCACACTTTTGAATGAGAAAAACAAATCAATTCAAAGCGAAAACTCACAAAATGACTAAGGAGTTGAGTACTCTAAGTCACATAGTTGTTGAGAACACCGAGTCAAGGTTGAAATATCTAAGATTAAAGCAAACTTAGTCAAAGAAAAAGAGGGAAAACGATTTGAAAAATGTGATTGCATCATTTACCAATGCATATAAATCATTGGATGATTGATAATGATACAAAAGGAAAGTGGAGATAAAATAGGCATAGGATTTAATTCATTTATGTATGCTCAAACTCCAAGAGTGGTTATGGAAAAAGGATCCTTTATGCATATTCTGTTGCTCACTATTTGTGTTGAACATCAAGAATTAAAATATCAAATTTAATTAATTAATTAAATGATACGGATCATGTGCAACGCATCAAAACAATCAATTTTAAATATTGATTTTTATTTTTATTAATTTAGCCCCCAATATTAATTAGCCCCTCCAAACCTAAATGCCTAGCTTTGCCCATGTATGCATACATAAAACGACTAACACTGTAGTACATGTAATTATTTGGTTTATGTAAACCATGAACTACGTGTTACAAAGGTAAAAAAAAAAAAAAAAAAAAAAAAAAAACAATAAAATATTTCTGTACACAAAAATTGTGTTTCTTAGATTTGTGTTAATCTAGAAGCAATTAGTGGTAGCTAGTTTTCATGAATAAATGTGGTTACAATAATGTTGCCATTTCATCATTGTATTCCGTATGTTGCTTTCTTGGTTATGCTAAATTTCCAACTTTGCAGTTGGGAGGCTTTTATTTGTCATAAATACTCCATCTTCTATGCAGATAGGAATTGTCATTCCATCTATTCAAATTTAAAGCATTGGAGTTAATGTAGTGGGCCTGGTTTTACTTTAGCTACCCAAGACTGACTACAAAGACACAGTTCAAATTATCTTGCAGCTTAAAAATCTAAATTTATACAAACCACACTAACTTGTTCAAATCCAAAAACACCATTTCAATGGATAAAAAACCTTGCTTCTTCATTCCTGTTATACTATTGTTATTAACTAGCCGTGCAACGTGCACCGTGGGATTCGTTTGAATCGAACCATAGATCAAGATTCACTTGTTGCCTTCAAAACCACAATCACCTCAGACCCTTATCAAATCCTGACAAAAATTGGTCTACTAATGCATCCATTTGTACCTGGATTGGTGTCACTTGCAACATCAACCATCAAAGAATCACATCCCTTAATTTTTCCGGTTTCGGCTTTGAAGGCACTGTTTCTCCTAATCTCGGAATTTAACCTTTCTCAGTTCGTTAGACCTGAGCTCCAACAATTTCACAGGCTTAATACCCTTTGAGCTCTCTAATTTGCGCCGCTTAAAAGTGATCAATTTGGGATTCAACAGCTTCACTGGGAACATACCGCCCTGGTTTCGAATATTAAAACAACTCGAATGCATTTTTCTGAACAACAACAATATATCTGGCAGCATTTCGCCGTCAGTAGGCGAAAACTCAAAGCTACGGATATTAAACTTGGGGTACAATTTGCTTGCCGGAAATATCCCACAAGAGATTGGAAATCTTTCTGCCCTGGAAACATTGGACCTGAAATACAACCAATTTACAGGCTCAATTCCATTTGGTATCTTCAACCTGTCTGGGATTGAAAAAATTGATCTCACAGGAAATAGCCTGTCAGGTGGGCTCCCAATGGATATTTGCAATAATATTCCAAAACTCACTGGACTTTATCTCTCTGCAAATTTACTCGACGGGCGAATTCCGTTCGATATTTACAAGTGCAGAGAGCTTGTGGACTTATCGTTATCGTTTAATCATTTCAATGGCAGCATACCGAGATCGATCGGATGGTTGACCAAGCTCCAACGCTTGTTTCTTGGAGTAAACAGCTTCCAGGGTATGTTTTCTTATTTCTTCATAGAATATGGATTTAATGCATACAAACTGAAATTTAGGACTATAATTTAAAAAATATTGCTGACGTCTCTACCACGTCAGCACCCAAATTTGGGAATTTTCAATTTACCGGCTGAAATCGCTGATTGGGATGCTGGCATATAAAAAAGAGTGTCAGTTTTTTTGGCATTCCCATCAAACCAAAATATTTTTTAGCCATTTTTTCAAAATACATGTTTTTTAGCTATTTAAGACATGTGAAATTTTCAAATGCTCCTTAACCCAAGAAACCCATTTTCGAGGCACACACGCACATTCACCAACTTTATAACTCGACATTCAAAATTTGGGCAAAAATCTTATTCCCGCTACTTGCAAAAATGGAACTTACGGTGACTATATCGACAGGCAAAAAACCTTATTCCGTTAATTTCATGTTTTTTGTTGATTTAGTTAGTTTATACTTGTTTGGGTTAGAATTTGTTGTTATATTTGAAGAATTTTTATGGTTTAGACAATTTAGGTTTTGATTGAAAACTTTCTTTGCACCATTAATGGTGGTTGGGGTGAATGAGGAAGATGACAAGAATTTTTATCGTCTCTATATCAAAGTTACTATAAATCGATATCGAGTTATGTAACTCGATAATGAGTAATGTTTGTTTTCATCGAGTTGTTTTATCGAGTTGTGCTTAAGATCTTGTTCTCAGTCATGTATCGAGTTAAATATAACTGGATATCCAGTTACATAACTCGATATCGAGTTATGATTACTCGATATCGATTTACATAACTGGATATCAAGTTTTTAGCTTTTAGTGTAGGCGTTGGTCAAACTAGCAATAACTCAATATCCGGTTATGTGAAAGGGAGAGAAATAGACCAAATATCAAACAAAAATGCTTGAAGGGTAGGAATGTTTTTTACTATGCTAAAATGGCTAAAAAACTTTTGGCTAGTTTGTTTATGTTTCAACAACCAATTTCCATTTCAACTATTCATAAATCGGAATCATGTTTGTTTATAAATTTTCAATGAAAATCATCATTTTCACATTCCATTTTTCACATAAAACTACATCTCAAATCTATAATTTCAATTCACAACCCTATACACTTATCTTACATCACTCATCAATCACTATTCTCATCTTTTCATCATATTATACATATGGGACCCACTATTACCAACTCTATCAACTTAAAATATTATTATTTTTAAATTATTTATACCTAATGGGACCCACTAGCCTACAATCTCACAAATATAATATTATATATTCAATTAAAATATTCAACCACTATCCACTTTTCAAATTATTATATACATAAAATAATACTTCAAAACTACTCAACCAAACACAATCTCATTTCCAAACCTACATAAAACTCATTTTCATTCACTCATCCAAACATATTTCCAATTTTTACACGAAAACCAATAAATTCTCAAAATTCAATTTCCAACACTAGAAACTAGAAATGGTCCATGGAAACATAACCATAGGGTTGCAATCGAACCGAACCGAGCCGAGCTTTTGAGTGTTTGAGTTTGGCTCGTTTATTATCGAGTTGAACTCGAACATGAATTTATCGAACACGTTGATGGCTCACGAACTTTATCGAGCCTTATCGAGCCTAAACATGCTTAGTAAATATTAATTATAAATTAAAATATCTTCAATTTATTACAAAAAATTAAAATTATTTATATTTAAAATTCATAATATATTTATTAAAACATATAATATTATTCAAAAAAATAATTTTGTTGAAATATATTTATATTATCTTAAGTAAAAATATGAAAAATTAAAATTAAAATCAAATTATTAGTTTAATTTATACGAGTTTACTATCGAGCCTATTCACGAGCTTACTAACGAGCTTGTTCACGAGCTAACGAACCGAATATCTCTAAGTTTGAGTTTGGTTCGTTTATTTTAACGAGCCTAATTAAACGAACTCGAACGAGCTTTTATCGAATCGAGCTCCGCATAGCTCACGAGCGGCTTGGTTCATTTGCAGACCTACTGAAGGCCTTAATTTTCAAAAGATGGCTAGTTTTATTTTTTCATTATAGAAATTTTGACCCATTACCACTATAAAAAATTGCATGCATGGTATGCTCATGTGTAACTATACATTTAACAAAGGGATAATTATAAAACTACTTATGAGATTTGATCTAATTATAGAAAAGCTCGGCTAACTTTAAAAATTACAAAAACCACCCTTGAGTATTTACATCTCTCTCACATTTTTTACATGTTAGTTTAGCAAACATAAATTCTTTGATGTCTTCTAATATTTTTACAATTACACCTCTCAATTTTCTAAATATTACAAATAACCACGACTATTCATTTTAGATTTTACAATTACCTCTCTCAACTTTTCTAAATATTATAAATAATCAGAACAAATGTTGTGGCTATTTGTTATATTTAGAAAAGTCGAGGGTCTAATTGTAAAATATTTGATGTCAACGAATTCGTCGGGTCAACTAACGGTTGGGCGAAATGTAAACCTCAACGGTGATTTTGTAATTTTTAAAGCTCGTTGGATTTTTTTATAATTAGGTTAAACCTCATGGATAGTTTTTGTAATTACCCCTTTGTTAATGTAATAAAATGTAACCAGATTAAGTGAATCAACAAAATCCATGATGGGTATGAGCTTACGAAAACTAAAAAAAAAGTGACTCATTTTTTGGTTTTAAAAAAAGTATTTTTAGTGTTTATTTCAATAAAACAATTATTTCCAATAAAACATCTTGGACCAGGACCAACTTTTTGACTTAGTTGTAAGACATAGATGCATGAGCCATGTGAAAATAATAACAAAAATAATTATTTCATGATCGATGAAAAATATAAATATCATTATCCACGTCCGATCTATTAGTCTATCGACTAGCGTCTATTATTATCTAATTCATTTTTTACCATAAGAGTCCGCCATCTCCCTCCTAGATGGAAGGAAGTTAGGATAGTAAGGATAAGAATGCTACTTCTTGCTTTGATCTACGACCAACCTCATGTAGTCATGTTATTGGTAGCTTGCTTTCCCCCTGTGCTTGTAGTGGCATAAGGAATTTGATTCAGTAGCTCTATGTTACTAGGGTTGGTTCCGGGAGAAAGGACTTTCCCCCAGCCAACTTGTTACTTTAGGGTTAGCTTAAGCGAGAACAAATAAGAAAAAATTAGATCTAGCCACCGGGGTTGTTCTAGGAAGCTAAGATGGTCGCTTATCGACGTGAGGAGAGAGAAAAAGAGCAAACTACCTATTCTCTAAAGGGTGAAGTCTGAAAAATAAAAATTCTTAAAAGATGAGATCAATTGAAGCATTTTTTATTATAAATTTAGCGAGACATAATTCCATTTGTCTAATTCTGGCCTTAGGATAAGAGTTTGACTCTATCGATTCTATACAAACACATCAAGATAAATAACGTTGAAAGGGCCTTAGATTTATTTGTGACCTATGAGGAGTCGTATGAGGTGAAAATCTCATGTACGGTTACGTAATAAGCGATTTGAATAGTGATGTTATCGTCGACTATGATTATCTAACAGATTTAAATCTGTGATATAGTTGAAGCGCAATCAAAATATGTTTTTGGGATGGAATTTGTGACCCTATCGATTAGTATTACACGAAGAAATCAATTATAGACACTAATACAATTAAAACCGCTCTTCATAGACAAACTTGGGATTTGAGATCCTGGTAAGATCGGTTCGAGGATCATGGGATCCTTTTCTATCGAGATAGGAAGGGTTGTAGCACAAAATGTACTTCTAAGTAATTGCCCCATAGATCCTATATCTATCTATATGAAGAAGAAATCATGTAACGAAGGGGATTCTTATTTGTACAAATGATACTTGAACTTGGAACGAGAGCATGAAGAAATTAACGATACTTCTTTATCTTTTGAGTTGTTCTCAGGATCGGTCGCTCAAGATCTTTGGTCTCTACTTTCGAACCCAATGAAAAAAATGGGATCACTTCTTATGAAGAATTAATCCAGCGAGTTGGAGAAGGTATTACATTTTATTGAAAAAGTATTACTTTTTGCTCAAAAAAGTACCAATATTTTCGGATATGTCCTATGATTGGTTAAATGTTTTCAGAATACACCAATGACACTGTGGATATATCTGGTTCACTTGTTGGGTTGAAAAGGAAGACACTTGATGATATGAATAAGTTGTATTGTGGTCATAGCCGTGCACTCGGATTCAATGTTCATAAAGCAACACTAGATCTCAGGCTAATGGAGTTGTGATAGAAAAATATTGTGTATGCTCTTGTGAAGGATTTAAGAGATTGGGAAATTTGAGCATGAATTCGAAAAATGAAAAAAAGAAAAAAATTCCTATTACACCTACCGGATGTCTTTGCTTCATTGAGGTGAAATTAAATGACGAAGGTCTTTATGAAGTTTTGAATCATGTCATGAAACATAATCATCCATTTAATAGAATGCAGTGGAGCCACCTTCATCGTTTTGAAAGAAAAATTACAAGTGAAGAGGGCAAAGTCATAGAAGAAATTGTCTCTTCCGAATGAGACCAACAAATTCATATCGTTATATGGCACATGAAGCGGGGACGAGATCATAGTGTTGGGCACACTATAAAAGATCATTTGAATTTTGTAATTTGTTTGAAATTGAAAGAAATAGAAGGTAGGGATGCACAAACACTAGTTGAAATATTGTACCAACAACAGTCCGAGGAGGAGGTCTTTTATTTTAGAGCTAAGCTAGATGAGATGGCCAAATTGAGTAATGTTTTCCGGAGAGATTCAATGATGAGAGAAGATTATGAAATATTTGGAGATGTCATATTTGACACAATATATCGCACAAATAGTACAATTTGATATGTGGTGTAGTAGTTGGTATCAACCATCATTAGAAAAATGTGATGTTTGGTTGTGCGTTCTTATTGAACGAAAAGACTGAAGCATTTGAATGACTTTTTGAGGTTTTTAAGAAAGCCATGGGAGGAAAGTGTCCAATAACTATATTCACCGACCAAGACCAAGCAATTTCTAATGCAATAGAAAAGGTACATGACTGAATTGAAAAGATGATACTTTGTCGTCCGAAAATGAGATACTTTCACTTGAAAAAGTGTTACTTTGATTATGTGATATTTATTTTTCCTCCAGTTTACTGAATTCCTATTTTTGTGACTGAATTGAGAACATGATACTTTATCTCAGAAAATAGATACTTTTACTCTAAAAAATGTTACTTTAACTATAGGATATTTGTTTTCCTCTATTGTACTGAATTCCTATTTTGTGACTGAATTGAGAACATGAGACTTTATCTCAGAAAATAGATATTTTACTCCAAAAAATGTTACTTTAACCTTGAATTATTCATGCAGGTATTCCCTGGGACAAAACATAGGCTATGTCAATGGCATCTTTACGAGAATGTTGTAAGCATGTTTGGACAATTGAAAAGCAACAATTCTTTTAAGAATGCATTTAGGAAATGCTTGTCAGGTTGTATGGATGAAGCTGAATTTGAGAACTGTTGGAGTAACATGATTTCAACATACGGATTGGAGGATCAAACATGGTTCAAATGATTGTATGAGCTAAAGAACAAATGGTGCACAACCTTAAGCAAAGACTTCTTTTCTGTTGGAATACTTTCCTCACAAATGAGTGAAAGTACTAACAATGCCATGGGATTCAATGCAAATAAGACCACAAGTTTGACTGATTTTTATGGTATTTTTAAGGAACTAGTGAAGAATTGGAGAATGAAAGAACATAATGATGAATTCCAATCATCAAAATCAATACCAAAGAATCGCCATACCATTGATCAACATTAAAGCACGCTTCGAGGCATACACATTGATATTGTTTAAAGACTTTGAGACGAGTTTATTGCATCAATTTCTACTACTTGTACTCTAGTTCATAAGGATGAGGTATTGAATGTTTACGACATTTCTTCTCATATTGGGGGTGGAGATGTAAATAAAGTGATGTTTGGTCCTTTGTGAAGCATGATAACGTGCACTTGTAAGAAATTTGATGAATGTGGTATTTTTGTTTCCATTCATTACGGGTCCTTCATCTTCATTCTCATGTCAAGATACCGGAAATATAGTTACTCAAGAGATGGACAAGAATGGCAAAATCTCAAGTATGGGACATCTTAAATAAGAGAGTTGAGAAGCCTCGACAAGCCTAATGATTGCATTCCTTGGTGTCATGAAATGGCTCAAGATATTATGATCTTGTGTTGAAATGCCAAGGAAATGAAGAAGCAAGGAGAATCATTCAAGAAGGATACGATAGGGATTTTCTTGCTATTACTGCCTAGACAAATGCGCAGAATTTCACCGAGAAAAATGAATCATCTGTTGTTTCAAGTACATCTAATACATTACAAGATCCTACACGGTCCGAACATAGGAAAGAAGAAAAAGAATAAAGGGAAGTTTGGAAAAGAGCAAAAAAAAAACGACGGATGTGTCTGATTATTCTCAAGCAAAGGAGTTTGGTTCAAAGACTCCAAATGCTCGGTTATTTTAGAGATATTTTTTTTAAGGCTATCAATTGTAATGAGACAATTTATGATACATTTATTACAATTTCTCATACTTTTAACATGCACAATTATGTTTTTAATATTTTACATGTCGAAGTGCAGAATACGGACACTTTTAAGGCAATTTATAATACTTTTGAGAAAATTTAAATCTTTTAACATACACGTTATGTTTCAATATTTTAAATATCCCAAAGCAGAGAATACTAATACTTTTCACATAATTACGATACTTTTAACATAATTACTAATATTTTTCTACTGCTTTTAGGATGTATACATGATCCAAGTTTGCCTAGTGTCTCACTAAACTTGAAAAGTTGAACTCATCTCATTTTTTTGAAGGAAACGTGATTTTGGAGATTAAGATTCCATTTGGTATTTTACTAAAATCTACAAGTCGAGGTTAAAAATACTCAAGCTCCAAAAGTCATTTAATTTTGGTTCCTTTTAGTAGCGTTGATCCTAAACTTGCTTATTTAATTTTATTTAGATCAACCAAATGAATTCATTACTTGGTGCCTAAAGTTACATTGCCTGCAACACGGGATCGATGTAATGAGATGGATAAAAAGTACGATCGGACTTAAATCGCAAAAACTTTTCATAGATCGTATTTTCAAGAACAAAACGAATAGTTTTCAAAGAACAAAATGACTGGCAAACATTCACAATTCTCAACAAATAATATCAACAATTACGACTTTTACGATATCAAAAAAAAAAAAAAATCACGCTTCTCTTGCTTCATTTTGTTTTCTTTGTGGCTTTCTTGGCGGCTTTCTTGGTGGGTTTCTTGACGGGTTCATTGATGGTTTCCTTGAATTTAAACACTTGTTGCTCCATATCCACTTTCAATTCATTCAAATCGAGATAGGATGATTTATGTGCGATGTTAGCTCTCGGTTTTGCGTCTTTCTACGGGCTTTAAAAAAAAAGATATCAAAACAGATGAAATAATTATAAACTATAAATTCTTTGTTCAAAAGAATATTCGTACCTTGACAAATTCGAGAGACCTGTAAACTTTTCCAACAAAGTTTTCCATATGGTGCATTAGGAAACACCACAATAAATGTTGATGTCTTTTCTTTGCCATTTGAATGGGACATTTTCCCAAACATATGTCTTCAGTGTTTCAGCTTTCGAGTGATTTTCCTCTTCTAGGAAGATAGCCATTTTTTTTTGTGAAAACTAACAAAATAATGTCATATGTTTTTAGTTGTTATTAACATAATAACAAGTTAACAATATGTATGATACTTTACCACCAAAGGCGATAGACCGAAGTACTGATCTACAACTATCATGCACTATATTGTCAAGGTATTGGGTTTTCTGGTCAACAAAATTGATGACAGAGAGCAACAAAATGACCTTGTAGCAATATGACACAAAGATCTACATATTTTGAAACACAAAAACTTTATTACATATTTTGAAACATAAAAACGATACTTTTAAGTTAATTTATGATACTCTTGATGCAATTTCTGATACTTTGAGCATCAAAGATATAACATGCAGAATGCTGCAACATAATTTCAATGTTGAAATACATTAACATAAAAACTGATACTTTTCAGACAATTTATGATACTTTTGATGCAATTTGTGATACTTTGAGCATCAAATATATAACTTGCAGAGTGATGCCACATAATTTTAATGTTGAAATACATTAACATAAAAACTGATACTTTCCAGACAATTTATGATACTTTTGATGCAATTTGTGATACTTTGAGCATCAAAGATATAACATGCAGAGTGATGCAATATATTTTCAACTAAAATCAAACACTTATCAATCAAAATGATATATTTTTCAAAGCAAATACTAAAAATCTTACCTGGTCAACAGTATTGAAATTTGGTTTGTTCAAGGTACTCGTCCATGTCCTCCAACAGCCTCTAAGTTCTCTTGCGCAATCTTTTCCATTAAAACAATCTTCAAGATACAATTGTTTCCAAAAAAACAAAAAGATCAAAAAACTGAAATAAACATGAGTGGATTAAAATATAAAATATTACTTTCAGAGTGTTGAGAATTGAAATAAAAATGTCCCGGATTCTTCGCCCGACCCACTGATTTGTTTAACATCAGTGTTCATGCATCAATGACACTTACATAAATCATATTTGAATCATTTAATGAATCAATTCCATCAACAAACGAATGCCCGACATGGGCAAAAACATTTTCGCTGAAACGCAAAAATAATAGTATATGAGTAAGAAATCAATGAAATAATAACTTTTTAATCTATAATCTCATTGTTACTCTTTCCGGGGACTATGATCAGAAAAACAGAAGTCAACAATATCTCTCTGTTTTTGTGACATTCCAGTCAAGTACCTATTGTTCTTCTTCATGAATTGACATTTAAATTCAGTTTTTTTGACTGGCCAATCATCTGTTTCAAAAGAAACAAAAGAAAAACAAAAATGTTAGTTTTCTAAGAAAAAATGTTACTTTTCTAAGAAAAACTGATACTTCTAATATATCACCTGAATTACCTTCAATTTGACTTTCAACCATTTCATTATTAGGAGCGTCATCACCTAGCGCTTCATCGATTGGTTTTTCTTACGACTTTGCCTCAGGCATGAGAAGATCAAACCTAGGCATTGAATCCTTCCGTTCTTTCATTTTCTGAAAATTCTTCACAACTTCATCATGTATTCATGAAGTTTGGCATTGGAGAAGAATTCATCATCAGGTGAGGATGAAGTATCTGCTTCTTTCTGTTGCATTTCCGAACGCAATCGCTCCATGTGGACATGGGTTATAACTTCCATGTTCCTTCTTAGCAACAAACATACTTTATCAACACCCTATAAAAAGTGACACTTAATTAGATAAAAAATGATACTTTTAAGCAGTAAATTAATACTTGAAGATGCATAGAAAAAATAATGTCAAACATTGAAACTTAATACTTTTTCAAAAACAAATGATACTTTTTCAAAGAAAAATGATACTTTTAACAAGAACGATACTTGAAGATACTTACATCTTTTGCCTGTTTTTCAACCTCAGCGTCGGTTAGGTAGCCCTGTGGTATTTCAATTAGTTACATTTAACAACAAACAAACATTCATATGAGTACTTAAACATTAATACATGTATTGGTGATATTTGGAATAAGAGATGAAATGCAGTGCGGAATAGTGAATCTTGTACATGGTATAACCCCAACTCATAATGATCGTGAACATTCATATCCCAATTTGATTACAAGAAGAAGAAAGAAGAAAGAAGAACAATCATCATTTTAGTATACGTTTGTATGTGTACAAGAAATAAACTCACATAAGGTTTCTCTGTGATTTTTACTCTTGATTGGTGTTGTTTTACGAAGTGCCCTATTTACCAAACAAACTTCAAGCAACAAACCGTAGGCAGCTGACAACATTTAAACAAACTTTAACTAAGCCACTTAAACATGCAATTCCATTGTCTGACCTTGATGTTCTGAAGAAGCCCTAGTTACCAAATACATATACTGACTACTTAAAATTTTTAGATTAATGGAATTAAAATAGCAAATAATTAGTTTGGACTGGGGCAATAATGTAAACCATTAAAGTAAATAAATCTCAATCATGCAACCAAATCCGAACACCCCTCACTACCCACAACAACAAAAACACAACAAAAAGGGAAATATCAAAGCTCCACAAAATAAGAAAAACAATGAAATTTAGACACACATACACATATATAAACATAGAGACAGAGAGAAAGCATATGCATGATACTTTTAAGGCATTTTCTGATACATTTGAGGCAATTTCATATACTTTTAGTTCCATTTAACCACAAACAAACAAAAATCCAGTTTAACAAAAATATGTTTAATGTTCAAATACGTTGACATAAACTGATACTTTTGAAGCAAAATATAATACTTTTATGTCAATTTTTGATACTTTTAAACATTATTGTTCACAGAATTGTACAATAACAACAATGTCTCTATTAAGAAATTTTAACATAAACATAAAAAATTACTACACTAGGTTAAAAAAATATTAACATAAACAATCAGAAATCAAATTCAATCCTCGAAAACCTAATGTATTACAATGACTAATTTTGCACTCTGAACAAATTTTCGACCGTATAATTTCATCAAATTACAAGAAAAATACCTTAACACAGACGATTGGATGTCTTTGTAAAAAACTCGAGGGCTCCTCTTCCGAGCGGCAAATTTAAGTCGATCACTGGAATAAAAATGATGAATAAGAGAATAATAAGAGAAGAAGAAGAAGAATAAAAGAAAAGAAGCTACTCGAACATACCTTTGCAACTTCCAAGTGTGAAAACGGTGGGACTCCTCTTCAACAGACGAGTTTCGTTCGCTTGAAAACAAAATTAATCGATGGAAAAAAACCAAGAAGAAGAAGAAGAAGAAGAAGCGAGCGGGAGATTGGAAACAGAGAGAGAGAGAGAGAGAGAGAGAGAGAGAGAGAAAAAAGCCCTACTTGTGTAATACAGAGAAAGAGAGAGAAGAAGGAACGGGCTGGAAAAAGAAAAAAGAAAAAGAAAAAGTGAAAAAACTCGGATCCAGCGGGTCAGGATATCGGGACTGGAAATGGGTCATGTAAGTAAAATCTGTCTTACAGAAATTAGGCCCGTAAGACGATTTTATACAAGTTTTAGCCTTAGTCATAAGTTTATTGTTAGCCATTTACTAACGTCCTTAATCCATTTCAAGCTCAACTTTTGAAATAAAATTCAAGTGCAGCACCTAACCAAATTACTTTACTTTTTTAGTGACCTTCTTTATTCAAATCAAAGCCCTTTTATGTCCACCTATATATTTATTTCTTGGCCCATCTCAATTACAACTCAAACCCAAATCCTTAGCCCAAGACTTAGCTTACATACAAAACTATCTGCACTCATTTAGAAAAATAAACACACTTAGTCAAATTCTTTCTTCTTCTTGTCCAGCCGTGCACTTGTCAAAGAAGAGAAGAAATTTTCTCCTCATTTCTTACTCAAATCTTTGTCCTCTTTCAGTTCTCAAGAAACACTTAGGCAAGCGATTGGATGTGAGCGAAAAAAATTCATTTTCGTTCAAGTTTTTTTTTTTTTGACAAACATGTGATTGTTTATGAAAATTTCGGAAAATATACTATTCTCTCACTTTCACTTTTTCTCACTTTTTCTTTCACCAATCACATCTACACATTTTTTCACAAGAAACTAATCATTATTACACATTATCCCACAAATTTTACTATTTTCATGTCAAATCAACTTTCATCATTACTTTTTCATCTCACATCTAATCACACTCTCAAAATTCATCTTTTTTTCTCCCAAATTTTTTTTTCATCGCTATTCTCTAGAAAATGAAAATTTTCAAAATAAAAGTATATCCAATCGCACCCTTAATCTCAAGCAACCAAAGTTAGATAATTTATTTTCTTCCCTTCCTTCATGTCGCCCGAGAACATCAATTGATAGAGGGAGCATCATTTTCTTTTAATTTCTTATAATTTTCCACCAATTCTACACCAAATTACCATTTAACATATTAGCTACAAGTTAGGGGCTAAAATTTCACAAAAATCGTGAGTTGGAGATGCAATTTGAGGAGAATACCTTGCTTGACCGTACATACGAATTGGGGTTCTTGTCCTCCATCACTTGAGGAGTCTAAAGGATATTATTGGGAGCTTGGAGTTGAAGTTTTAGTAAGGAAATTGAGGAATTTTGGTGTTTAACCAAAGGTGGGTAAAAACTCTTACATTTCACTCAACTGGGATTGCTAGATCTTGTTTAAAATTCTGAAGTTAAGGATAATTGATGAATATATTCATTTGTTATGTGTTTATATGATAAATTGGGTGCTTAAGTCGTGGTTGAAATTCTTTTGAAATTCTGTCAATTGGGTTTGCATAAAAATGAATTTGTGTAGTTTAGTATTAACTTTATATACATTATGTTTCTTTCATGTTTTTCTTGTGCAAGAGGTTGTGCAGCAAAAAGGATCAAAGAAAGTTTAACAGATCCATTGTCAAAGCAAATTCAAATATTTGCTTGAAAATAGTCATGTGTCGATCATCCTTAAAGTTGTTTCTTTGAAAGAGTCTGCAAAAAGCAAGGAGCCAATAGGATGTCCCGAAAACCTGCAGTTTAAAGAAATGTTGCGAACATTAAATTCAAGGATCGTCTACATCAAATGTGCAAGATAAGACAAGCCAACAACCTCAAAAGTGTAGTTTGAAAAATGCATCTATCTATTCAACGGATATACTTTTCAAACATGCACTATAAAAGGAAAGAATTCATTGAGAGAAGGTTACAAAGACTTACGCAGACCTGAAGCTACATGAGCAAAATGAAAATACTCTCAAGTATTCAATCTATCCTCAAACCAAAAATTTGAAGAAAATCAATCCAACACATTCAAATGAAGGAAAGACAACTTCAAACTGTTGAAGAGAAAAACTTGTTTAAAGAACAAGGGTCTACACATCCAGGGTTGAAGGAAGTGTAGTGAGGTTCTAGTTCGAACCGAAGCTTTGGACTCGTTGGAGGGCTGTTTGAACAAATCCAAGAGTTTGAAGGAGCTAAAATAGCAAGACAGTTTTTGTGAAGAAGTTTGAGTCCCAAAAGCAAAGCCACCGTTTGTGTGATCAAGGCTAGCTGGATCGTCACCATTTTGTAACAAAGTCACCATTACATTAGTGGATTCCTCCGGGGGTTGGAGAAGAGTGAATTAGAGGAATTACCCCATCTTGAACCACTATAAAATTGCTCTATATCATTTACATTAAGCACTTTAATTCTTGCATATTTTTATTGATATTTGTTATATTTGCCTAAGTCAACCTGATAATAGCTAAGCTACAAGTGTTGAAAAATGTATTTAAAACAAAGGGTGAAAGTCTTCCGCTTTGAAACCAATCCTACTTAATTTCTAAAGTGTTGTCGATCAATCACCGAGTTATCTTATCAATAACTCGATCGAGTTTGTTGAGCGGCTAACTCAACTATGAAGGTAAACTAAGTTGTACACACAAGGACCCCGCCGATTTGTGACTAAACTCTGACTTTAAAAGGACTAAAATCGAAAAGTTGGTAAAGTCTATTCAACCCCCTCCTCCCTTTTCTAGACTTTACATTATCACCCCTTGGGACCTACAAGTGGTATCAGAGTGGTTGGTTCATAGAGCCTTCCGCACTGGTTACTGAACTATATCTCATTCTTTTTCAAAAGATACAAAACTTGTTGTTTTAAAGCCTTTCTTTCAAAATAAGTTATTATAATGGAAGCAAATTTAACTCGCATTTCTATGTTTACTGTCGAGGAATTTGATGATTGGAAAATACGCATGCAAGCACATCTTTCAGCTCTACATGATGAAATGTGGTTCGTTATTGAAGATGGACCACTACAAATATTGAAAGTAAATACAACTGCAAGAGGTGTTGCTCCTGCTGAAGGAGAGGATGTTGCACCAAGACCAGCCATGGTCGAAAAACCTCGATGCGAGTGGACCAACGAGGACATAAAAATATACAACTTGGATAATATCGCCAAGGACATTTTGTAAAACCCTCGATAAATCAATGTTCAACAAAGTGAAATCCTATAGAACGACTAAAGAAATTTATGAAAAACTGACTTTAATTTGTGAAGAATCTGATCAAATTAAAGTAAATAAATTGATTGTTGTTGTACAAAAATTTGAGAATTTTAAAATGCTTGAAGGTGGAACTCTGGATCAGCTGGATACCAAATTTACAGAGATAACAAATGAACTCTCAGCTCTAGGCAAAGAATACACACATAAAGAAATGTATATGAAAATCCTGAGGTCGCTCCCAACTTAGTGGGAAATGAAGGTGATGGCCTTGAGACATTCAATGGACTTAACAAGAACATCCAATCATGAGCTATTCTCATACTTGAAAGCTTATGAATTCGATCTCCGAAGGAAAGAGCAAGAAGAGACAGTTGTACCCAAGACAATCGCACTCATGGCCGGGAGAATCCAAGAGAGCTGAATCCAAGGAAGCTATTGACCAAGAGGAGATTGCCCTTATGGTGAAGAGATTCAACAAGTTCTTCAATAAGAACTACAAAAGGAACAAGGGTGAATCATCCAGGAGAAACTCAGCACCATCCAAAGCAATGGAAGAAAGACCACCCAAGAGAGCTGACCATCGATATCAATATCGTAGAGCTAACAAAGCTGACTTCTAGAAAGCTGAGAACCTATGCTGGAATTGCAGACAACCAGGACTTTTTGCTGTTGATTGTCCCTATCCACCAGTCAACAAGTACTGAAATGAGAAGGAAAGAAAAGTCTTCAGGGAAAGAAGACAAGAAAAGAAGAAAGTCATGTTAGTCTTTGAAGGCCCCAAGTGCAAAGAACCAGAAGAGAACGACAAAGTCGTGATGAGGCCGACTACTCCTCGAATCTTGAAGAAGAGGCTTTGATATGCCTCATGGCCAAAAAACAGGAAGATGAGATACATTCTAACTCATCTCATTCTAATTCTGATGATAGTGATAGTGATACAAACACTTCATCACCCATAGGTCTTTATGATTCATTAGGCAAAATGATGAAAGACTTTGAGCACGTGAAAACCTCTCACACTTTTGAATGAGAAAAACAGTCAGCTCAAAAGCCAAAACTCACAGCTGACTAAGGAGTTGAGTACTCTAAGTCACATAGTTGTTGAGAACACTGAGCTGAAGGTTGAAATATCTAAGATTAAAGCAAACTTAGCTGAAACAGAAAAGAGGGAAAACGATTTGAAAAATGTGATTGCATCATTTACCAATGCATATAAATCATTGGATGATTGATAATGATACAAAAGGAAAGTGGAGATAAAATAGGCATAGGATTTAATTCATTTATGTATGCTCAAACTCCAAGAGTGGTTATGGAAAAAGGATCCTTTATGCATATTCTGTTTGCTCACTATTTGTGTTGAACATCAAGAATTAAAATATCAAATTTAATTAATTAATTAAATGATACGGATCATGTGCAACGCATCAAAACAATCAATTTTAAATATTGATTTTTATTTTTTATTAATTTAGCCCCCCAATATTAATTAGCCCCTCCAAACCTCAATGTCTAGCTTTGCCCATGTATGCATACATAAAACGACTAACACTGTAGTACATGTAATTATTTGGTTTATGTAAACCATGAACTACGTGTTACAAAGGTAAAAAAAAAAAAAAAGAAAAAAAACAATAAAATATTTCTGTACACAAAAATTGTGTTTCTTAGATTTGTGTTAATCTAGAAGCAATTAGTGGTAGCTAGTTTTCATGAATAAATGTGGTTACAATAATGTTGCCATTTCATCATTGTATTCCGTATGTTGCTTTCTTGGTTATGCTAAATTTCCAACTTTGCAGTTGGGAGGCTTTTATTTGTCATAAATACTCCATCTTCTATGCAGATAGGAATTGTCATTCCATCTATTCAAATTTAAAGCATTGGAGTTAATGTAGTGGGCCTGGTTTTACTTTAGCTACCCAAGACTGACTACAAAGACACAGTTCAAATTATCTTGCAGCTTAAAAATCTAAATTTATACAAACCACACTAACTTGTTCAAATCCAAAAACACCATTTCAATGGATAAAAAACCTTGCTTCTTCATTCCTGTTATACTATTGTTATTAACTAGCCGTGCAACGTGCACCGTGGGATTCGTTTCGAATCGAACCATAGATCAAGATTCACTTGTTGCCTTCAAAACCACAATCACCTCAGACCCTTATCAAATCCTGACAAAAAATTGGTCTACTAATGCATCCATTTGTACCTGGATTGGTGTCACTTGCAACATCAACCATCAAAGAATCACATCCCTTAATTTTTCCGGTTTCGGCTTTGAAGGCACTGTTTCTCCTAATCTCGGGAATTTAACCTTTCTCAGTTCGTTAGACCTGAGCTCCAACAATTTCACAGGCTTAATACCCTCTGAGCTCTCTAATTTGCGCCGCTTAAAAGTGATCAATTTGGGATTCAACAGCTTCACTGGGAACATACCGCCCTGGTTTCGAATATTAAAACAACTCGAATGCATTTTTCTGAACAACAACAATATATCTGGCAGCATTTCGCCGTCAGTAGGCGAAAACTCAAAGCTACGGATATTAAACTTGGGGTACAATTTGCTTGCCGGAAATATCCCACAAGAGATTGGAAATCTTTCTGCCCTGGAAACATTGGACCTGAAATACAACCAATTTACAGGCTCAATTCCATTTGGTATCTTCAACCTGTCTGGGATTGAAAAAATTGATCTCACAGGAAATAGCCTGTCAGGTGGGCTCCCAATGGATATTTGCAATAATATTCCAAAACTCACTGGACTTTATCTCTCTGCAAATTTACTCGACGGGCGAATTCCGTTCGATATTTACAAGTGCAGAGAGCTTGTGGACTTATCGTTATCGTTTAATCATTTCAATGGCAGCATACCGAGATCGATCGGATGGTTGACCAAGCTCCAACGCTTGTTTCTTGGAGTAACAGCTTCCAGGGTATGTTTTCTTATTTCTTCATAGAATATGGATTTAATGCATACAAACTGAAATTTAGGACTATAACTTTAAAAAATATTGCTGACGTCTCTACCACGTCAGCACCCAAATTTGGGAATTTTCAATTTACCGGCTGAAATCGCTGATTGGGATGCTGGCATATAAAAAAGAGTGTCAGTTTTTTTTGGCATTCCCATCAAACCAAAATATTTTTTAGCCATTTTTTCAAAATACATGTTTTTTAGCTATTTAAGACATGTGAAATTTTCAAATGCTCCTTAACCCAGTAAACCCATTTTCGAGGCACACACGCACATTCACCAACTTCATAACTCGACATTCAAAATTTGGGCAAAAAATCTTATTCCCGCTACTTGCAAAAATGGAACTTACGGTGACTATATCGACAGAAAAAAAAAACTTATTCCGTTAATTTCATGTTTTTTGTTGATTTAGTTAGTTTATACTTGTTTGGGTTAGAATTTGTTGTTATATTTGAAGAATTTTTATGGTTTAGACAATTTAGGTTTTGATTGAAAACTTTGCTGCACCATTAATGGTGGTTGGGGTGAATGAGGAAGATGACAAGAATTTTTATCGTCTCTATATCAAAGTTACTATAAATCGATATCGAGTTATGTAACTCGATAATGAGTAATGTTTGTTTTCATCGAGTTGTTTTATCGAGTTGTGCTTAAGATCTTGTTCTCAGTCATGTATCGAGTTAAATATAACTGGATATCCAGTTACATAACTCGATATCGAGTTATGATTACTCGATATCGATTTACATAATCGGATATCAAGTTTTTAGCTTTTAGTGTAGGCGTTGGTCAAACTAGCAATAACTCAATATCCTAAGTTATGTGAAAGGGAGAGAAATAGACCAAATATCAAACAAAAATGCTTGAAGGGTAGGAATGTTTTTTATTATGCTAAAATGGCTAAAAAACTTTTGGCCTAGTTTGTTTATGTTTCCAACAACCAATTTCCAATTTCCAACTATTCATAAATCTTAATCATGTTTGTTTATAAATTTTCAATGAAAATCATCATTTTCACATTCCATTTTTCACATAAAACTACATCTCAAATCTATAATTTCAATTCTCAACCCTATACACTATCTTACATCACTCATCAATCACTATTCTCATCTTTTCATCATATTATACATATGGGACCCACTATTACCAACTCTATCAACTTAAAATATTATTATTTTTAAATTATTTATATCTAATGGGACCCACTAGCCTACAATCTCACAAATATAATATTATATATTCAATTAAAATATTCAACCACTATCCACTTTTCAAATTATTATATACATAAAATAATACTTCAAAACTACTCAACCAAACACAATCTCATTTCCAAACCTACATAAAACTCATTTTCATTCACTCATCCAAACATATTTCCAATTTTTACACGAAAACCAATAAATTCTCAAAATTCAATTTCCAACACTAGAAACT
Organism: Rehmannia glutinosa; assembly: GCA_016081115.2. Taxonomy (NCBI): domain Eukaryota; kingdom Viridiplantae; phylum Streptophyta; class Magnoliopsida; order Lamiales; family Orobanchaceae; genus Rehmannia; species Rehmannia glutinosa. The sequence continues at coordinate 618,615 of JABTTQ020001463.1, read as the reverse complement.
AGAAATGGTCCATGGAAACATAACCATAGGGTTGCAATCGAACCGAACCGAGCCGAGCTTTTGAGTGTTTGAGTTTGGCTCGTTTATTATCGAGTTGAACTCGAACATGAATTTATCGAACACGTTGATGGCTCACGAACTTTATCGAGCCTTATCGAGCCTAAACATGCTTAGTAAATATTAATTATAAATTAAAATATCTTCAATTTATTACAAAAATTAAAATTATTTATATTTAAAATTCATAATATATTTATTAAAACATATAATATTATTCAAAAAAATAATTTTGTTGAAATATATTTATATTATCTTAAGTAAAAATATGAAAAATTAAAATTAAAATCAAATTATTAGTTTAATTTACACGAGTTTACTATCGAGCCTATTCACGAGCTTACTAACGAGCTTGTTCACGAGCTAACGAACCGAATATCTCTAAGTTTGAGTTTGGTTCGTTTATTTTAACGAGCCTCATTAAACGAACTCGAACGAGCTTTTATCGAATCGAGCTCGCATAGCTCACGAGCGGCTTAGTTCATTTGCGGACCTCTTTGAAAGGCCTTAATTTTCAAAAGATGGCTAGTTTTATTTTTTCATTATAGAAATTTTGACCCATTACCACTATAAAAAATTGCATGCATGGTATGCTCATGTGTAACTATACATTTAACAAAGGGATAATTATAAAACTACTTATGAGATTTGATCTAATTATAGAAAAGCTCGGCTAACTTTAAAAATTACAAAAACCACCCTTGAGTATTTACATCTCTCTCACATTTTTTACATGTTAGTTTAGCAAACATAAATTGCTGATGTCTTCTAATATTTTTACAATTACACCTCTCGATTTTCTAAATATTACAAATAACCACGACTATTCATTTTAGATTTTACAATTACATCTCTCAACTTTTCTAAATATTATAAATAATCAGAACAAATGTTGTGGCTATTTGTTATATTTAGAAAAGTCGAGGGGTCTAATTGTAAAATATTTGATGTCAACGAATTCCGTCGGGTCAACTAACGGTTGGGCGAAATGTAAACCTCAACGGTGATTTTTGTAATTTTTAAAGCTCGTTGGATTTTTTTATAATTAGGTTAAACCTCATGGATAGTTTTTGTAATTACCCCTTTGTTAATGTAATAAAATGTAACCAGATTAAGTGAATCAACAGAAATCCATGATGGGTATGAGCTTACGAAAACTAAAAAAAAGTGACTCATTTTTTGGTTTTAAAAAAAAGTATTTTTTAGTGTTTACAAGTGTCAACTTTTATTTCTGTATTTGATTCTACTTCATTTAATCAGAATTTAAAAACAAGGAGATGGGTGCTTTAGATTTTTGTTTCTGCTTCTGATTTGACTTTTACAAACAAATAAGCACGTTTACAACTTTTTCACCAAGGACTCTCAACTTCTGATTTGATTTTCAAACACATCTCAACTACTTTTACTTCCACTACAATAATCTACTTGTTTTAAAAGCAGAAGTGTTTGCAAACACTACTAAAATATATAGAGCAAGTCTCTTGTGAGAGACGGTCTCACGGGATCTAAATCCGTGAGACGGATCTCCTAAGGGCTCCGTCTTGAGAACATGAACCATGAAAATAAATTTAAAAATAATAATGAACCATGAAGAAACAAAAATAAACCCTAAAAACATGAACCATGAAGAATAAACCCGAAAAACAAAAATAAACCCAAAAAATAAAAAATAAACCCTAAAAAAAACTAAAAATCCTAAAAACCCAAATCAATTAAAAATAAACCCAAGAAAAAAAATAAACCCTAAAAAAACAACCCTAAAAAAAATAATATCTGAAAAAAAAAAACCTTTAAAACTTTGTGTAAGAGCTCCGTCTCATTAATCTAAATACGCAAGTTTTTGCCAAATATATATGGCGTTAAACTAATGTATGTGCAATGTGACCTGAGAAATGAAATCTTTCCTGATTTTGGCTATCTTTTAGGCGGAGTTCCATCGGACATACGCAATCTCACACGTTTGCAACTTCTCAGCATCCGAGGGGCCTCTCTAACAGGGCCAATTCCATCTTTCATCTTCAACATGTCCTCTCTGGCAATTGTCGATTTCGCCAATAATAGTCTGTCAGGAAGTCTTCCAGTGGGCATGTATAGTAATCTTCCCAATCTTCAGCAGCTGTTTCTACAGTCCAATCAGCTAAGTGGTCAAGTTTTGGACAAAATATGGAGCTGTAAAATGCTTTCGGTTATATCATTGTCGAATAACAAACTCTCAGGGCGCATACCTAACCATGTTGGAAATCTCACGGCGCTCAACTACCTGTATCTTGATAATAACAACTTTACAGGTATGTTGAAAGCTGTAATTAGCCCGAATGTATGTCAGTTTTTTTTTTCTTTTTGTAATTATCCCTATTATGTATTCTGATTTTTTAAACAAAACCTGTCAGGTGAATTACCAGCTGAGCTTGGCAGTCTTAATCTCATCGAAATCAACGTGCGTAACAATAGCTTATCCGGTGCAATCCCATTCTCCATGTTCAACATATCAACAATAACAATGATGGAGCTTTCAGCCAATCACTTCTCAGGACAACTTCCTTCAACCATGGCCCTTTCAATTCCAAATCTTCAAAAGCTTTATTTGGGTGAAAACAAACTCAGCGGACCAATTCCAAGCTATATCACCAATGCTTCTAGTCTTACAATCTTAGTCATGGGATTTAACTCTTTTTCCGGCCCAATGCCTAACTTTGCCAATCTAAGACTCTTACAGCGCCTCTTAATTGGAGGGAATAATCTGACAGGACAATCGGAACTCACATTTCTATCTTCATTAACAAATTGTCGATATTTGCAGCTTATAGAAGTTTCGCAAAATCAGCTGGACGGTTTTCTCCCTAGAGAAATAGGAAATTTCTCTGCTACTCTTGAGATTTTTAGAGCATTCGGATGTGGAATAAGAGGCTCTATTCCGGGTGAGATTGGGAATCTCACCAACTTACGAGATTTTTACTTAGATAACAATGTGTTAACAGGATTCATCCCGAGCACACTGGGGAAGTTAAAACAACTCATACGTATATATCTCGAGCATAATAATCTTGAAGGTTACATTCCAAGTGATCTTTGCCAATTAAACTTGTTGGGGGACTTGTATTTGAGTCACAATAATCTGCATGGCCAAATTCCTGCTTGTTTTGGTGATTTCAAATCATTGAGAGGATTGTATCTGGATTCCAACAAGTTGGAATCTAATGTACCCTCGAATTTATGGTACCTTGACGATCTCTTGCGCTTAAACTTGTCCACAAACATTTTAAGCGGCTCATTGCCATCTGAGATTGGGAACTTAAAAGCTCTCGGAGATTTGGACTTATCGTGGAATCAATTCTCGGGTGATATCCCGAGTTCTATTAGCAGAGCAGAGTCGTTGACTTTTCTGTCTTTGGCACATAACAAATTTGGAGGCTCTATTCCTCAGTCCTTGGGAAATTTGAGCGGTTTGGACTTCTTGGATCTCTCTTTTAATAATTTTTCCGGATTTATTCCCAAGTCGCTTGAGGGACTCGCGTACCTTAACTACTTTAATGTGTCGTACAACAGACTGGAAGGAGAGATTCCTACAGGAGGTAATTTTGGAAATTTTACTGCTCAGTCATTTGTAAATAATTATCGTTTATGTGGTGAAACTCGTTTGCAAGTTCCACGTTGTGGTGGGACAAGGTCCAAGAATGTTGTCTCGTTGCTGAAATTTATCGTGCCCCCTTTTATTATATTAGCCATCTTTGGGGTGATCTTGGTTTTCCTGCTAATGAGAAGACGAAAAACGCGCACGGAGATGCCTGAAAGTGAAACGTCGTTGATTAAGTCATGGAGGGGAAGTTCTTATCTAGAACTTTCACGGGCAACGAATGATTTTAGCGCGAGTAACATTCTTGGAAGTGGAAGTTTTGGTTCAGTTTACATAGGAACACTGTCTGATGGCTTAACTGTAGCGATAAAAGTTTTTGACCTGCAATCCGAAAAAGTGGCCAAAAGCTTTGATACAGAAATAGAAGTTTTAAGGGCCATTCGCCATAGGAATTTACTCAAAATCATGGGATGTTGCAGTAATGAAGATTTTAAAGCTTTGGTTTTGGAGTACATGCCTAATGGGAGTTTGGAGAAATGGCTATATTCCCATAACTGTTTCTTGGATTTGTTACAAAGATTAAACATAGCAATAGATGTCGCATCAGCTTTGGAATATCTTCATTTGGGCCTCACATCACCCATTGTTCATTGCGATTTGAAGCCTAGTAACATCCTATTGGACGAAGATATGACTGCTCATGTTGGTGATTTTGGTATCGCCAAATTCTTTGGCCAAGGGGAGTTAATGACTCAAACCAGAACCTTGGCAACAATTGGATATATGGCACCAGGTCATGTTCTTTTTACGGATAATTACAAAAACTACCCAATAGATTTAGTTGAATTAAAAAAAAAAAAATCCAATTATCTTTTTAAAATTTTATGTTCCAGTTATCTCTTCAAAATTATGAATACCCAATCGAGGTTTATATTTGTTTTACAAGTTACCCCTCGTAGGGTGCAATTTGTAAAACTAAAACATATCTCAAGGAGTATTTGTAATTTTAAATGATATTGATTTTTTTCTTTGTAATTATTTGTAATTGTCCCATGTTGAATTTTTTTAAGTGATAATTCAAAAAAATGCCATGAGGTTTGGGGTATTTGCAAAAAAAAAAAAAAAAAAAACCACAGAAATTTCAAAATTGCATAAAATCTCTTGAGGTTGAACCCATTTTATATTTTGCCCTACCATTAGTTCACCTGATGGAATTTGCCGACATCATCAAATATTTTAGAATTACATCCCTCAACTTTTGTATATATTACAAATAACTCCAATTCTTCGTCTGGCTATTTGTAATATTTATAAAAGTTGAAGGATGTACTTGTAAAATATAAGACGAAAAGTTTGATGACATTAGCAAATCCCGTCAGTACAACAAACGGTTAAGTAAAATTGTAAGAGAGAATCAAACCGCTAGGGGGTTTATGTAATTCTGAAATTTCTCTGGGTTTTTTTTTTTTTGGTAATTACCTTAAACATCAGTGCTTTTTCCTTTTTTAAGTTAACTAATTCTTACACCTGAGTGTTCAATCTGAATGCAGAATATGGAGCTCAAGGAATAGTATCGACTAGCGGCGACGTCTACAGTTTTGGTATAATACTGCTGGAATTGTGCACGAGAAAGAAGCCGACAGACGAAATGTTTGGTGAGGAAATGAGCTTGAAGAGTTGGGTGAGCCTCTCATTACACGACAACACGATAATCAAAGTTGTGGACACCAATTTGCTTGGAATAGAAGACCATAATTTCTCAGCAAAAGAGCAATGTTTGTCATCTGTTCTGAGTTTGGCAATGGAATGTTTAAGCATTTCAGCTGTAGATAGAATCAGAGTCAGTGAAATTGTGACCAAACTAGAAAAGATTAGAACTATGTTTCTAGCAACTGTTGATAAGTTAGCAGACACCAATGTTTCATATTCTGGACAGATGCCTGTATAATTTGTGTCATGCTAAAAATTGCTGCATGCATCTTTCTATTTGATCCCACTGCAAAATGCAGTGATGAGCAGCAATATACCAATGTTTAAATTGGTTCCTGTTATTTGGGTTCTGTTTTTTTCTTTTTTTTTCACTGATTTTGAGAAGTCTATGACTCTATGCAAAAATAAAGAAAAAAGGAAAAAGGAAAAATGGAAACAGAAAAGGATTGACAATATCCATCAGTAAATTCTGAATTACTGAATTAAAGACATAAACCAAGAGAATTGAAAAGCAAGTCAGGTAGTAATTTAGGGATATCAATGGTCCGTTTAAGATCCAGATCCGTCCCATTTGGGACGGGTGGGTTAGTTGATATTTTTTTAGGGAAATTACATGGAATATGCTGATTTTGGTCCCCATACCACACAATACGCTAATATTACTTTTGTACCTAATTTTTTACTTTTGTACCTAATTTTTTTTACGCTCCTGCATATTTTTTGATTATTTTATTTTCGTTTTTTTATTTTCCTGTATTGTTTTACATGTTATATAAGTTGTTTCGATATTGTTTAAATTTGTTTTTTGATGTTTCAAAACAACTTTAACATATTTTTATGTTGTTTTTTATTATATATTATTTTGTATATTGTTTATATTGTTTTTCGGTGTTGTTTTATAATATTTTTAATGTTGTTCTAATAATTATTTTTGTTGTTTTCATGTAGTGCTCAATGTATAAGTACAATTTTTACCTATTTTAAGCTCTTTTTATTCATGTGGTGTTTTAAATATTTTTTACGTTATTTCTGAGTTGTTTTCATATCCTTTTAATGTTGTTCTGATGTTTCTTTGTTGTTTCCATGAAGTTTTTGATGTTTAAATACATTTTTTACCTATTTTTAACTTTTTTTGCTCATATGGTGTTTCTATATTGTTTCTGGTTTGTTTATATATTGTTTCTTGGTTGTTGAAACATGTTAGAAACAATGTTGAAATAAAGCGTAAAAATATCCGGGAATTTTTGCTGGAGCGTATTGTTGTGTAAAAAAAAGAGCGGGATCGTAAATTTAGGTAAAATTGCACCTAAGCGTAAAAAGGTGACGTTGACTTAAAAAAGTGGATATTTCACAATTGCTCTATTTCTTTTTAGATCCAGACCTAGCCCATTTGAGTTTTTGATTATTTGAAAAATTATTTGTATATGTTTTTAATGATGTTTTATTTATAAAAATGTACTTTTTCTTCAAAAAATATATTTTTAAATTAAACTGGTCTAATAGTTCTAACAAGTCTACCCATTGAATTTGAGACAAGTATCGATTCCTTACAAATCTTAGCAGCCCGGTTCTAGCATCCAGGCGAAGCCAATTGAAACCCAACCTATTGACATCCCTACAATCATCAATCACTAATAAATATCCTATACTTAAAATAAAGTGTATAATAGTAGTATCCTCATTCCCATTTCTTACGAGTTTCATTTATTTTTTATATGTTTTTTATTAGTTCATAAACGTATTAAAATCAATTGAAAATTTTATTGTCTTCCAACCGAAATACTTTAAGTATTGATCGCAAGTCGATCATGTAGCAAATTTTATATATTTCCAATTATTTAAGAAAAAAAAATTGAAATACTTTAAGTTCTTTACTTTTGAATTTTGGTTTACCTATTTAAACACTTTTAGTTTTTAGTCTAGAGGTGTCAAAGTGATCGGGTTGGGTTGGTCGGTGCTCGCCCATCGGGCCAAAGGAAAATTGGGTGGGGTCGGGTCCTAATTTCTTCGACTACTATTTTGGGAGTTCAATTTCGACCTACGTGTATTAAAAATACACTGATTTAGGCCGATCAGATCGGCCCGACGTTTCGTGCCTAACGGGTCGGCCAAAAAAGTCCGGATCTTTTCGGGTCTATAATATCTTAACTCAGTCCAGTTTTATACTGGCCGATCGGGCCGACCATTTTTGACAACTTAGTTTTTTTTAACCAAAGCGTTAAAGACGTATACTCCGATGACGGAAGAGTGCGACATTGAAAAGTCACGTCTGGTTCTTAATACATCTATGTGTCAGTGTGTGTATATATCTCTTTAAGAGATCAAAACCAGCGCCTTTCAGTTAGTCCAAATAAATGGAGTTTTCTTCCGACGAATCATTCTCTCTCTCTATTGGGATTATTTAAATTTTCTTCTCCTTCGCCCCATTCTCGCTCTTGTTTTTACCCTCTCCGTACTCTTCTTCGGTGAGCTTCTCTCAGATGTGTTTTGTGTTTGTATTAATCATTAATGGGTGAGTCAATTATTGTATTATGTTTGTTGTGGTTTCAATTATGTTGAGCGAATTTTTTTGTGGTTATTGGTGTGGATTGTGGAACTTTGCTTGCTAACAGATCTTTTTCTGTCTCGTTCTTGATTCGGGGCTACTAAAATTAGGTCTACGATTTGCTACTTTTCTTCAGTTTTACTCTTTTATTGAAATGGGATTTTTAGTTGTATCAATTATGATATATAGATTTTCTTAATGTGGGATGCTGAAATTTTACCAAATGTGTAGACCTTTTCTTCATTGATGGGTTTTGCGTAACTTGGCCTAATCTTTAGAATATGAAATCTTGAAATGCTTCAATCAGGACTCTTTGAGCTTTCTTTCATCTCTGGTGCTTGAATTTTTCCTAAAGACTCTTTTTGGTGTGTGTGTGAATTTGTAGTGTGACCTAATTTTAGACAACTAATTAACACTATAAACTTCATGCCATCGACCCCAACATAGTTGGAATTAAGGTGCAGTTGATGATGATGATGGTGAATTTTTTTTTGGTGTGTGTGTGTGTTTGTTATGTGTAGGCTGGTTCTTGGCATGGAAGCTGGTGCTGGTTCATGTACCTCTGGTGCAGGAGATTTTTGGTCTGCGGAAAAAACCTGTCAAGCCAAAGCCGGCTGGTCGAAGAAGATTTACTCAGTTTTACAACAGAATTAATGCCCAAAATCCCTTGCTTGAGTGGTAAAATCTCGGTCACACTGAATTCTTTTATAGGTTGCATCTGAATTTCAGGATCTGTATTTGAGGAATGATTCAATAGGTTTTAAGGGATCCTTCTCTTTGGTGGATTTGAAATCCATCATAATAGTTGGAAAATGGGCCAAATTGGTGCTTTGAAGGATTTGGAATTTTCAATAACTGAAATCTTTACTCAAGCTTATTTGAAATTCACATGTAACAAGAAATTTAGAAGTGTAACCTGATTGTGTGTATTATGGACAGAAAAATACAGAACATGCATGACTATAGATTCTCTTGTAGAGAGCATATACTTCTGTTTATAGCTTGAACAAAAGTTAATCCCTGGAGTTTCCAGTCCTTCAAACTATATATTCGACAAGTGAAAATAAAAAGAAGGAAGAAAGAAAACAGCAATTCTTTTGGTCACACTAGAGACTAAATATGCTCAGTGAAAGAATTTTGGTCTTACAAAATTAGTTGTTGATGTGGGTATCAGCTTGATTGTCAAGGTATAAATTATATTTGGGGTAAGAGTCAATTTCTATGTTTGCAATCACATAGGATGATGAAATAAAATGATTTACATGAAACCGCAGCCAAAAAAAAACATGCATATTATCTGATGATGATTTCCTAATTAAGATTGTATAGCTTATGACAAGAAGAATGTGTTGAGCATTTGTCTTAAAATTTTCTGATTTAGATATGCTGTCTCATTTTAGAGCATTTCATGATATTCTTTCGTGTTTTCACATTTTCTTACTTGAATCCAGAACGCCACTGCAAGAGATTGAGGTACTGTCAACAATGTCATTGGGGCTAAGTTCTCAACTATTACCTGGTAACTGCTGCAAAAATGGAAGATTCAAATGGTCTTGTAGATGCTACACGAGGTGTACATACATTTGGTGGATGGGTGAATAACAAGTGTTTCACTACTTATAAGATTGATGTCCACAAGCAGAGGACTGCAGATGTAACATTTTTGTACAATAAGTTGTTTATAGATGCTTGTAAATAGGTTCTGAATCCTCGGACATACACATATTTTAACCTATCTTGCTACTGATTCGTGGTTCTATGGGTCAGATCAATTTAACTGCTTGTCCAACTGTTTTAATGAAAGTTAATTATATTTTTATTACATTGTATAATTAGTTACTTTAATTAGTTCTTGAACGTTCAATATTTCCAAATGTAGTTGAAGGAAGAGAGGTTATAAGGGCTTTAAATATTGGTTATGCTAATAATATTATTTGGAAGTATTTCAGGGTGATGATTACTTGTTCAGTGGATTTGTTTAAGAGTAAGTTAGCAAATAATTCCTTTTGTTTTGTTTATATTCTTGAAATTATTGTTTTGAGCTTAAAATGGTTAAGTCAGCAGTAGAGTTTGTTCTTTTTTTAATTGCAATATGTTTTCTTTATAATATTGATAATGGGATTGTATGGTTTACTTGAATATTAGTTGACTTGAGAATCCACAAATCAACCGTTCATAAATTCTTGGCCGTTTTAAGTTCTCTATGCCCACAAGGCACTTGTGCAAATCAGATAAATTAGACTGTTCAAATTTTCTTTTGGTCGTTCATTTCTGTTGAGCTCAAATCATTGCTTTTATTCCATGTTATGGAACTTCAAGATTCTTCATGTGCTAATCAAAAAGAGTCCGTCTCGTTTTATATAAGTGTTTGCAAATTTAAAAATTTAAAATGATCGAATTTGTAGGTGGAAAAAATAATTTTTTTTTACCTGCAAGCTGAGAATCATTTTATTTAGATTTTGCAAACACTCCCTATATCTGCAGATTGATAGTCGTGAAAAATTGAGTTTTGACTAACTGATTTGATTGTCCCCTTGTTAAAGATCTACATTTTTTTTTTGAGGAAAAACAGAGATTTCATTTTATAACATCAGGTCGGCCAAAACAGCCTTATGAATCCACAATGGAATCGCGTCCAAACCGTAGGCAACGGGGGACCGAGAAAAAAACGAAACAGCCAGTGTATGAGCAACAAGATTACAATTTCTAGGAATATAGCAACAAACAGTAGAATCATTTCCATCCAGGAGCAGGTGACGCACATCATGGATGATGGAACCCACTTCGTGTTCGAACACCTCCACCTTGCTAGAAGCGACCTGGGCAAGTAAAATGGAGTCTGTTTCCACCGTCTCAATATGAAGACCCAGTTGGCGTGCCAAACTCAAACCTTCCCGCAAAGCCAAGGCCTCCGCTGTGAGGACATCGTAACTACCCCGGATCCCGTTCGACAAGCACGCAATCACAACTCCATCACTATCTCTGATCACAGCACCAATCCCAATCATCTTTTGATCATTACGCACTGATGCATCCACATTGAGTTTGAGCTTACCTTGAGCTGGTCTGTTCCATTTTAAGGGTGCGAACCGGCGAGAGGAAGGAGCCTGTTGGTGAGGGAGTTTGCAGCATGATTGATACGCATACATTGTCCTGCCAACCATATCAAGAGTTCCAGTCGGGCTGAGGAGTTTATCCTCAAATACACTCTTATTCCTCGAGAACCAAACTGCCCAAAGGATCAATAAACAGAGTTCCAGCTCGTCCATCTTAAGTAATCGACCGGCTGCAATACAAAAGTCTTGAAGAGGAACACCCTGCACAGATTTATAAAATTCGAATAGGGCGCTCAAACGCCAGACCTCTTTGGCCAAACGATAATCACGAAGAGCATGTTCCACAGTCTCGACACCTGCTGAACATCTAGTACACCATGGGTTAGAAGATATACCTCGCCTCATAAGCTGGGAGCCACAGGGGAGAGCGCCGTGGAAAGCTCGCCAGCCGAAAATTTTAACTTTGGGAGGAATACGCAGGTTCCATAATTTGCGCCACCAAGGGATAGCAGGGAAGTGTGACGGGCCATCTGAATTAGAGGACTGAAGAGCAAGCTTGTATCCCGACCGCACCGAGTACACCCCAGATTTCTCATAGTGCCACAAGAGTTTATCTGGTAAAGGCGTACGAGGTAGAGGAATAGATAGAATGATCTCACTATCAATTTGCTGAAAAACACCTTCCACTTTCGCCGTATCCCATCGACCATCTGAAATGAATTCGGCTACACTATTAATAGAAACCGCCGGGCTTTGGGTGATTGGTCTAAAAGACAAAGGGCGAGGCAACCATGGGTCCGTGAATGGCTTGACACAATTCCCATCGCCGACCAGCCACCGTAATCCATGTAGAAGCAGATCTCTACCCCAAAGAATACTCCGCCAAATGTACGAGGGTCGATATCCCGCACTCGCTTCAAGAATGGAAGCGTTAGGAAAATATTTCGCACAAAGAACTCGACTCATGAGGGAAGCCGGCTTGGAGAGAATGCGCCAGGCTTGTTTCGCCAGCAAGGATTGGTTAAATAATTCCACATCCCGGAAACCCATGCCTCCCAAATATTTGGGTTGTCGTAGTTTCTCCCATCGCAACCAAAAATTTTCTTTTTTTAAGTCGGAACCACCCCACCAAAATTGCAAATCATACTCTGTATAGCTTTACATAAAGATAACGGGAGTTTGAACATGCTCATGGTGTATGAAGAAGTAGCTTGTGCAACTGCTTTAATAAGTATTTCTCTCCCGCCAATAGAAAACCACTTCGTCCTCCAAGTATTAAGTTTTCGTTGGACGCAATCCTTCACACTTGTTGAAAGTTTGGCATTTATTCCTACCAAAGTGAAGGCCAGGAGGCCCAAATATTTGTCATACGTACGCACTTGTCTTTGAGGCCCAATGAGTGGCAAATAGAATTTTGCAGGGAGGCCGAAACAGTTGGACTAAAAGTAATCGCGGACTTGTCAAGGTTAATCTGTTGTCCTGACGCTTTAGAATATGTTGCAATAATTTCCCGAATAGTATCGCAATCACGGTGATTTGCTCGGCAAAAAATAATAGAGTCATCAGCGAAAAAGAGAGATGAAATTCTCGGGGCCCCCTAGCAACAGAAATCCCACGGAGGGAGTTGTTCAGTTCATATCTTCTGAATAAAGCGGATAGTCCCTCCACACAAAAGAGAAAGAGATAAGGAGATAGGGGACACCCTTGTCGAAGCCCGCGCGTCGGAGTAACGTTCCCAAAATTTGAACCATTAACGCGGATGGAGAAATGTGCCGTGGACATACAATCGAACACAATAGAAATCCACCTAGTAGGAAAACCCATCTTCTTCATAATCGCCGTAAGAAAGAACCATTCCACCCGGTCGTACGCTTTGCTTAAATCCAGTTTCAGTTCCATAACCCCCTCTTTGCCCCGCACTCTACTCCGAAATGTGTGTATCGTTTCAAAAGCTATTACAATATTATTTGTGATAAATCGGCCCGGGATGAAAGCACTTTGTTCTTGAAATTACGATGCTAAAATGCCTTTCAATCTATTCGCAAGAGTTTTTGTCACCACTTTATAAACCACATTGCAAAGGCCGATTGGTCTAAAATCCATAACCCTCCTAGGATTCACCATTTTCGAATAAGAATGATATTAGTATCATTATACTCGGAATGGATTTCCCATTATTAAGTGCATCCAAAGACCACGTCTAATAGCTCATTCCCAATTAGGTCCCGGTTTTTACGAAAAAATATCGGTTGGTAACCATCGGGCCCGGGCTTTAGAAGGGCGATCTTTGAGGGCCTTCTTACATTCTTCACTAGTAAATGGAGCTTCTAGCTCGGCGACGACCTCGTCCGACAACCCGCCCGCAATCCCATCCGTAATGCGCTCGATGTCTTGTGGTAAAGGATTAGAGGAGGTAAAGATGTTCGAAAAGTAGGTCTCCACCTCTTTCGCAATTAACGACTCCTCAAAAATCCATGTACCGTTGATGATTCGATACCAAATCCAATTCTTCCTCCTTCTATCCTCAAGCTTTACGATGGAAAAATTTTGTATTTTTGTCACCGCCCTGGAGCCAGTTAACTCTAGCCCTCTGGTGCCAGTAGCATTCTTCTCTAAGCGTAGCCATTTCTAACTTTTTCGAAAGCTCCTTGATACGGGCCTCATCCAAAAGGGTAGGGTGGACGTTATTAGCTCGTTCGAGTTCCTTCGTAGTTCGTCCACTCGGTGGCCAATGCGACCAAATTCTTTTTCTCTCTCCAACGCTGAGGGCAAGCCCACAATGTTTGAGATTATCGAAAAAAAGAGTAATACCCGAAATCCTGTTATTACGCCAAATAGAGCGAAGCACCTCGGGAAAATCATCGGCGGTCATCCACATTGGTTCGAATCGGAATATGTGCGACTTCCTTCTGTTCTTAGAAGCCTGATCATGGAGAAAGTCCGTGTGCAAGAGGAGAGCTCTATGATCCGACCCATAGAAATCCAAGTGTTCGACTTTAAACCCGGGAAAGAAATCCATCCAATCTTGGGTGGCCAGGAAACGATCAAGTCTCTCAAGCACATTATTGTCTCGTTTTGTGCTTTTCCTCCAAGTAAACTGAGGCCCACTGTGGCCCAAGTCAATAAGTTGACAATCACCAATGGTTTGGCGGAAGGGCTCAATACTTGAGTCGAGGATGATATTGCCACCCCATTTCTCGGACGCATACAGGACCTCATTAAAGTCACCCCCTATGAGCCAAGGAATATGCATCTGATTATGTAGTCGGCGAAGAAGAGACCACGACAAGGCCCTTTGAGAGCGATCCGGATTCCCGTAAAAACCTGTGAACCTCCAAATTCCATTCTGACTAGTTATCACTGAGTCAATAAAATAACGATTGATGAATTTAACTGTAACTTCCACATCATCCTTCCATAGAAGAGCTGCCGCCATCTACGGCCAACACTATTAGCAACAACACCAAACCGAAAGCCGAGATTTCTTTAAGTCTAATCGCCTTGATGGCAAAAAGTTTAGTTTCCGACAAGAAGATGACGTCTGGGGAATGCTTGCGAATCAAGATTCGAAGATTACTTAATGCCCGGGAGCCCCCCAACCCCCAGGCATTCCAGCAAATGAGATTCATTGTGCTCGGCGGGGTTGCGAGGCAACCTCCGCCACTTTGTGCATCGAGTTTAGTATCTTCTCCGTCACATCTCTTCGTTTGGAAGAGTTCTCCGAAGATGGTACATCACATATGACTTTCCTCTTAATCGGGGTGATAGGTGTAGAGAAGGGGACTTCATCCCTTTTTGCCAAGCCCGCTCCTACTCCTAGCGTACCGCTTTCGAATTCTTCTTCTTCTTCCGGGCTTTAGAAGATGTGCCAGCTTGGAAGATAATCTTGGAGGGGCCGAGGATACTAAGCGGGGCCATCCCGAGCCGCCTCGCTAGGCCGCTGTCTTAACAGGGGATATTGGTTCAATCTGCGAGAATGTTCCTTCACCGTAGTACTGCGCACCCGACAATATGTTACCTAGCGAATGAACCTTGGGACCTTCATTATTATCGACACGATGAACGGAGTAGCAATGAGAGGAGCTATAGGGAGACTACACCCGTGGTAGGAGTCGGGCTAGGTGAGTGAGATCCCACTAGCGGGAGAAACAATAGAGGTACGCCGGTTTGGTGTATGATGGTAAGGGTGAAACCCGTTGGGAGAATGGGGTGCACTATAGTCGGTGGGTGCACCACACGGGCCATCTCTCTTCTCTGGATAGGGGAAGCCTTTCGACCACTTGCCATATCGAAATTGCTCACTCAATCATGCCGCGGCACCTGGGGATTTTACACTCGTCAATGCCATGGCCATAACCCCGCAGCCAGATGGCGAGTCGGGAATCCGCTCGTGCTTGAAGTCAACCCAAACTCTGTCCGTTCGAACCCCCAGGCGGATTGGTGCTCCCCTACGAAGGGGTTTTGAGATGTCCGAAAGAACCCTTACCCGAGAAAAGGACCCACACAGGCGGCCTTCCGCATCGAATCAACCTCCGAGCCACTCCAAGGCCGTCCCCAATGATTGTGCCTATTTTCTCCGTCATGCCAACATCCGGGAGGTTATGAACTTGTACCCAAATTCTCGTATGGCGGAGGTCTCCCACATCTCCAACGTTCAAGCCTTCGAACTCTTTCGAACAAGGAGAGATCTATTGAAGGTCCAGGGTTCTTGTTTAAGGATACGTCTAATCTCGAGTTCATCCTGGAAGATAAAGAAGAAGGTATCTGGGCCAATGTCCAAAATCTCCAGGCCTCCTTCAACTTTCCAAAGTCTGATGATAGTAGATTTGAGTGATTGCTTCATCGTAAGGGCGTTTCGTGATTAATTTCCCAACCAAACCTTTACGGATTAAAGCTCGTCCTTCCTCGACGAAGGTGTCTCCGACACCGATTTCCTCTTCCTCCGCCTCCGTGATGGCCAGGTGGCGCCACTTTCTGACCACTTCTTCCATAGGGAAATAGAATAAGCCTTCGAGCACCATGCTTACACGGGACTCAAGAACCACGCTCGCATGCGGGAATGTTAAAGATCTACATTTAACTAGCAAAACTGGAGTGGCACTGTTTTTAATGAAGCTGTTTGTATAATTTATCTTACTGATTTCCAATTTGTATAGAAGCATATTTCTTTCTTTCTTTCTTTCATTTTATGTTTTAGTATAATCCATTTAATATTGTCAAGCTACCTAATCGAGGTGAGAGATCCTGTGGTTTGTGTAGTAATTTCGAGATTTTAATGTTATGCGTATCTGCGTAATTCTTCTCTATATTTTCTCAGAACACAAATTTTTATTGTCTGCAAATTAACAAACAAAAAAAAAATAGTACAAATTGAATATATTTGAATCAATATATCAAAAGGTTACAATCTCTAGAAAATCCTCTAATTATTTTCTTCAAGGATATAATGTCTGAAAATTGAGAATTTGGAGATGAACTCTTCAGCTTGATCTTCTCCAAACTTGAACTTGAACTTCAATAACGTTAATTCGAGGGCTTGACAGCTTGATCCCGAATCAAACGTGATATATTTGATGATATTTGATTTGAATATATGAACTTTTTGGTGAAATCGACCTTTTGATCTTCCTCCAAGATGGTTTTGACTTCAATAACGTTAACTCGAAGGCTTGGAAGCTTATTCCCGAATCAAACGTCGTTGATTTGAGTGGACTCCGCGATGAACGCCTTGACTTTTGCCTTGAACACCGTGGATCTCCTTGAATATGCTCTTCTTGCCTTGAGAGAATTTCCTCCACCGCCTTCTTGCTTGGATTTCTTCTCTTCGAATTGTGTTTTAATTCCTTGAGAATGACCCCTATTTATACTTGTAGGAGATGGGTATTTGGATAACTCATATGGTGAAGACTCTATGGGTGCATTTGGATGGGAAGATTTGGGAGGGGATTTGAGAGGAGGGATTTGAAATCCTTAGCTAAATCCAAACCCATGTTTGGCATGTAAATCTAAATCAATGGATTTCAAATCCCTCTTTAAGTTTTAGTTCATTTTCAAAGGATTTCAAAACCCTCCCAAAACCTAGTCATTTGAAATCCATTCTTTTTTTTCCTTTATGCTCACTTGCATTTTCACACACATTGCACACATTTACAAACATTTACACACACTACACATACATTTACACACACTACACACATTACACACACTGCACACATTTACACACACTACACACTGCACACACACATACACACACATTTACACACACTCCACACATTTACACACACTGTACACACTGCAAATATTTACACACACACATACACACACTGCACACATTTACACACACACACTACACACACATTTACACACACATTATAATTATTTACAAATTAATAAGATTATATCTTTTATTTTTATTTATTAAATATCAATTAAGAAAATAAACAGAGCTTCTAATTTTTTTTAATCAAAACTTACGATGGATTTGAAATCCTTACACAAATTCACATTATCCAAACAAGAGGTGAATTTCCAATCCAATGACTTTGAAATCCATTCATATGAAATCCCTTGGAATTTAAAATCCCTCCATCCAAATGGGCCCTAATTTGATTGGTCCTTCCAGATTTAATATTATTTCTTTAATCACAAATTGTGATAATTATCAAAAAAATAATAATAAATCAAGATAAAATCTTGATTTATAAGAATTTGATATTTAGCGATCTTTAATTGCCCATCAAATATATATTAAAATATCAATTAATTAACTATTTAAATTAGGAATTAAATTTGATTAAATTCCCAAATATAAATAGAAAATATATAATTGTTATTTAATATAAAATTTCACATATGTCGCCCTCTAATTGGTGAAAATTTAATTTATCTACAAACGCCCTCGAGACTTGTTGACGAACAACGTATCTTGAAGTGAAGAAGTCACTACACTCAAATCACCATCTTCTCTTTGGCCTGGCTTCATAAACTTTCGATCATAAAACTTGATCTTCGATCCATGAGAGTTTGATTTTGGGTCTTTAAATTCGAGGCCCATGAACATGTAATGGCCCACATTCGTTTTATCATTCAAGAAGTATATAATCAACCCACTTAAGTTTATTCACCAATCAAAGGTAAAAAAAAATGAACTAAGTTAATTCAACCATTTCGCAACAAAGCTCTCTGCCCACTTTTCCTTTTTTTATTTTTTTTATTTTTTTTTGGCTGGGCCCAAGCCCACATGAAATTGTAGTGTTTATAACAAAAATCAACTTCAAGTTCCTCTGTTGCTATTGTCTCTTCAAATAGGATCCTTTGCTCGTGGGTCTTTTAGTAAGCTCAACGCATTTATATCTGAACAAGAATCCTTCTTAAATTCAAACATATCTTTAGAATTCTATTTGTAGGATTCTCCAATTTAAAACTGAAAATCTACTCCTACTTGGATTCCATCACTTCACAAAAGCAATTTGATAATAAGAAATCTCCTAAACCAACCCAACTAGGCTCTTCTCAGCAATTATAAAAGAGACACCCCAGGTGCTTTATTTTTCACATCAAACGAGAATAAACACTCGCAACATCGTTCGTCGGCTCTGGGCTGTAGCTTCTTCTATTTTTTTTTTCATATCTCATCTTCCATAACCAATCTTCCATGGTCTTGTCCTCCAACTTCTTGATTTTCAGGTGGTGGTGTTTTGAGAAGGATAATTAAGTCTGCAATTTTCAGCATAGAATTCAGACTTCCATCAAGATACATGAAATTTGGGAGTTTTCTTATTATTTGAGCTCCAATATGCTAACCCCACGCTTTTCTTTTCTTTTATTTTTTTTGGTTAGAATTGTTCTGACTTGTCTGTTTTTCTTCTACTTTGCTTGTACTTTGACAGATTGACGACGAAAATCAATAGGAGTAAGACACAATTTGCACTTCAAATATTTCTCTTTTTCCTCTGACATTTGACACTTAGTGATTGGCGATTCTTAACGATGAGAGTCATGACATAGAAGGGGGTACCATATTGGCGGTTTATGATCCACTTGTAGGTTGATACGCAAAGAAACGACTAAAATTGACGAATCGACTTCACCTGGGGGAGTGGTCTCGTGAGATTCCACCAATCAAGGAATTCAAGCAGTGGGCTTTGCAAGTAATTTATCACCGACAATCGGAGGGGCCAACTTTCTTGCTAATTTGGAGCACTGCATCATCAAAGCCAAAGCCACGTAGGGAGATGCCAAGGTGTGCCTATTGCAAACGACTTGCCACCATCAACAGACTCGCCACGCGGGGAAAAGCCATAAGGGATGTGGATTTCGCCAGCAAGCATCATTCAAAATTAAGCTAAGCAGAGAGACGCCATGTGGAAGCAACTCACCGAAGTCGACAAAATCCATGTAGGGCTCTGAAGCAATTCGTTAAAGCGTGGAGATGCCTTCAAGGATATGGAATTCGCAAGTAAACATCATTCAATACCAAGCCAAGAAGAGAGGCGCCATGTAGATCTCGCATGCATCTCGCTAAGTGGAGAAACGCCATCAAGGATGTGAATTTTGTAAATAGCTTGTCGCCACCGAAGGACTCGCCAAGTGGAGAAATCCCATCAAGGATGTGAATTTTGCAACTCATCTCCACCGAAGGACTTGCCAAGTGGAGAAACGCCATCAAGGATGTGGATTTTGCAAATAAATTGCCGCCAATAATAAACTCGCCAGGCGGGGAGACGCCATCAAAGACGTGGATTTCACAACCATTGACGTCTTTCGAGATCAATCTAAGTGGAGGGAAGACATGGAGCTATCAAAAGCAATTCGTCGCCAATGACATACTTGCCAAGTGGGGAAATCATCAAGCAACTGGCCATCAACAATAGGCTCGCCAACTGGGAAAACGTTATCAAGGGTATGCAACTCGTTGCCAACAATAAACTCGCCAAGCAAAGAGACATCAACAATGGTGTGGAATTAGCAAGCAACTTATCGTTGAGGATAGATTCTCCAAGTAAGGAGATACCATCAAGGGCATGGAGTTCATAAGTAATTCATCAACAACCAGCACAAGAGTCGATTTCATGGCCACACTGTTGCATTATTGAAGATCAGGCCAGTGAGCGAGAGAGAGAAGATGACCCCAGCTAAGCGTCACTGGAAGGGATTAAAAAGAGTCTCAAATCTTCGGAGCCACGAGAAGCCAATGTAGATGATGTTGCATACCACAGCAGACAAATAACATTGTTGAAGGGGTTCGTTTCCTAACTCCCTTTTATTTTCTGCAATGAACCTAATTCATCACAATAGTATGACTGAATAGAAAATTCTAAGCTGCCTACGTACCCTAATAAAGAGATCAAGTCAAAACGTAGTTCATGAAACATATATTTTTTTTAGTGCCATAAACAGTTTATACTCATGTGGGCCAGGAGTAACATGCAGTTTAGGCTCGTGCGTCATAGAGCATTCATTTAAATTTGAGATATGATGATAGTTTATACTCGTATCAAGGAGGATTCATTTAAATTTGAGATATATTGATAGTTTATACTCGTATCAAGAAGTAGACATTTGAACTTGAGATATGTTGATAGTTTAAACTCGTATCAAGGAGTCTTGATTTGAATGTGAGATATATTGATAGTTTACACTCATATCAAGGAGTATTGATTTAGATTTGACATATATTGATAGTTTATACTCGTATCAAGGAGTCTTGATTTGGATTAGGCATACATTGATAGTTTATACAAGTATCAAAGAGCTTTTATTCAAATTTGAGATATATTGATAGTTTATACTCGTATCAAAGAGTAGACATTTGAACTTGAGATATGGACCTTTTATACTCATGCATGTCAAGGAGTGTGATTGATAGTTTATGCTCATGTCAAGGAGCATTTGCGCATTTAGTTTTGACAATTTTACATGGTTTATGCCCGCATCTAGGAGCATCGAGAAGTTAAAGATGGCTCCACTTCTTTTTCTTCATCTTCATGATCATTGACATCACTTGGACATTCTTGTTGGTCAAAGTTCAAACTTATTTCAATGGCATGTGCTCGAGTTGCTAACTCTTCAAAAGTTTTTGGCCTTATTCCTTGAAGTATGTAGCATAGACTCCAATGCATTCCTTGGGTGAAAATTTCAATTGATGAGGCCTCTGACAATTGATCTTTGCAGTTGAGGCTTAAGTCCCTCCAACGATTGATATAGTCAATGATGGACTCTCCCTTCCACTGACATGAATTTGAGAGTTCAATCATACTAATAGTTCGTCGTGTGCTATAGAAACGGTTAAGGAACTCTTGTTCCAACTGCTCCCAAGTGTCAATTGAATTTGCCCCCAAGTTGGTGTACCAATGAAATGCACTTCCTCTCAAGGATCGGACAAATTGCTTCACTAAGTGATCACCATAAGTCCCAACATCATTGCATGCTTCAATAAAGTGAGCCACATGTTGTTTTGGATTACCCTTGCCATCGAATTGTTGGAACTTTGGGAGTTGATAACCAACAGGCATCTTCAAGTTGTCAATTTTCTGTGTGTACGGCTTGGCGTAAGTCAAAAACGATTTAGAACTTTCAACAATCTTATCTTTGATAGTCCCCATGATGAACTCCTTGTGTTGGTCAACTGGAATCAGACCATCAGATGAGACTTGCAACTCCTTTGCGGGTGACTCCTCTTTTTCGTTTGGTTGTTGCCTTGTGGATGTTTCAACATCATCTTGAGCTTCGACTTGTTTGCCCATCACACGACTTGAATCAACTTGGTCAAATTTGTCTATCAATTTCATGATTTGGGAGTCTCGCTCTTGAACATGTTTGGTAAGTCCTTCAATGATCTTCGACAAATTTGCAAGTTGCTCTTCGAGTGAAGTAGCTTGAACCACCATGGTTGCTACAGTTTCAAATCTTGAGCTTGTAGAATATGCGTGCATGTATAACGGGCCCAATGATTCTTTGTTTGCAGATCCATATTTGCCACCTTGTTTCCATGCTCTTTCGTTTGTTAGAGGAGTGACTTCATGGTTCGATGACTCGCCATCTTTCCTTGCCCCCTTATGCTCATATATTGGAGCAATGGTTTCATAGTTCGGCATTGAATGGTTAACATTTGTGGATTTGGTTTGAAGAGAAGAGATGAGAGGTAGAGATTGTCCCACTGGGCGTGCCAGATATTTGTAAGACAAATTTTTATTGTCTGCAAATTAACAAACAAGAAAAATAGTACAAATTGAATATATTTGAATCAAGATATCAAAAGGGTTACAATCTCTAGAAATCCTCTGATTCTTTTCTTCAAGGATATAATATCTGGAAATTGAGATTTTGGAAATGAACTCTTCAACTTGATCTTCTCCAAACTTGAACTTGAACTTCAATAACGTTAATTCGAGGGCTTGACAGCTTGATCCCGAATCAAATGTGATATATTTGATGATATTTGATTTGAATATATGAACTTCTTGGTGAAATCGACCTTTTGATCTTCCTCCAAGATGGTTTTGACTTCAATAACGTTAACTCGAGGGCTTGGAAGCTTATTCCCGAATCAAACGTCGTGATTTGAGTGGACTCCATGATGAACGACTTGACTTTCACCTTGAACACCGTGGATCTCCTTGAATATGCTCTTCTTGCTTTGAGAGAATTTTCTCCACCGCCTTCTTGCTTGGATTTCTTCTCTTCGAATTGTGTTTTAATTCCTTGAGAATGACCCTTATTTATCCTTGTAGGAGAGAGGTCTTTGGATAACTCATATGGTGAGGACTCTAATTTGATTGGTCATTCGAGATTTAATATTATTTCTTTAATCACAAATTGTGATAATTATCAAAAAAAATTTAATAAATCAAGATATATCTTGATTTATAAGAATTTGACATTTGCGATATTTAATTGGCCCATCAAATATATATTAAAATATCTATTAATTAATTATTTAAATTAGGAATTAAATTTGATTAAATTCCCAAATATAAATAGAAAATATATAATTGATATTTAATATAAAATTTCACATGTGTCGCCCTTTAATTTTTGAAAATTTAATTTGTCTACAATTTCATCTGAATCTAACTAGGTATGCGTCTTTCTCTGATTTTGCTTCATATTTCTCCATGAGTTATTATACTATTTCTAATTTTGAATTACTTCAACATTTGAGATGATGTACTTTGTCTAAGCCTGTTAGCTTAATACTGCATATCAGGGTATAATATTTAATCACCTTGAGTATTTTTACTGTTTACAATCTGGGATCATTTTTTTCCTAAATTTTATTTATTTATTTCACAGCTCAACTTTTTTCAGAAGCATATGTTCTCACACTTCGTGGCAAAAGATTAAACTTATGTGACAATATTATGGCCAAAGTTGGCAAAGTCAAGTAATCTCAAAACAGCAGGAAAGTTAGCATTCTACAAATTTTTGGTGGGAAAAAAAACTATAATTACAGTAAATTGAGTGTTCAAGTTCTTTCACGATGTCATCAATCAGTCTTACTGATGAGTTGGCTACCTCCAGAACCAGATGACCAGGACGATGCTATAATAGGTAGTGCTGCAATTTATGAATATGACGAGTAAGGCAGTGAAAGTTTGAAGTCTAACTGATGCAGTCAAAAATCTGAAAATAGGAGTCTAAAGTCAAAGAAGTTAATTGTGCATTGGAAAATAAATAGTCTGGTCAATATTCTTTGGATAGTTGTTTGGATAGTTGAAAGTCCGTCGATCTTGAAATTAGTTTTGACTACATAAAAGTTACAATATGCATTTAATCAATAGTTCGTATAAAATCACCCGAGTCATCGGTTTTTTTGTAATAAAATTACTAAGCATTCTCCGAAACTTTCTCTTAAGGTTTTCCGATTTTTCTTTAAGAAATCTCGGCTCCAACGGTGTTTGGAGTACTTTAATAATTATTTTCCTTGTGTTGGGAAATTAGTTTGCTTCAAGTGGTATTCAGAGCCAGAGCAAGCCTTGCCAATTCCAGTTATTCCAAGAGTAAGTCATGGCTAGACAAGGTGTTGTTCAAGGAGTTACCAGGGAGGAATTTTTGAATCTGCGAAGAACAAATAGCCCAAAGGTGCTCCACTTTAGAGTAGAATGGTCTTTTGGGTATTTGTCATCCTCCTAACTTGGAGCAGATGGGAGGACCAGTTTACAATCAATATGGAAATGCACGGAATCAGCCTCCTGTCGGACGATTTCAGCAATCAGATTCATCTACAGATGAGGACATAAATGAAATTCCTATGGCAAGGCAACGTAGGTTCAATTGTAAGCATGATCAAGACTCAAGGATTAAGTTAGACATCTCCAAATTTTATGGAGAAGAACAACAAGAAGAAGTCATGGATTGGTTGAATGAGTAGAAAGAATTTTTGAGTTTATTGACTATCCAGAAAACAAGAAGGTGAAGTTGATGGCTATAAGATTGAAGGACTACGATTCTTCGTGGTGGCAACAAGTTCAAGTGACCAGAATTCAACCTAGAAAAGATAAAATACAAAATTAGGTGAAGATGCAAAGAATGATTAGAAGCCAATTTCTTCCAGTAAATTATGAGGGATTCTATTTCAACAATATCAATCTCTTTAGCAAGGAGCACGCACTGTTTGGGAGTATACAAATGAATTTTACAAGATGAAAACTCATGTGCAGCTTGCTCAAACTGAAGTCCAGGTGATACATCGTTATTTGATGGGCTTGAGGCCAAATATACGAAATTTGGTGGAGTTGCAACCCTGTTGGACTTTATCTAGCACAATCCAACTTGCAATGAAGGTCGAAAGCCAACGAAAACAACCTTCAACACCAAGGATGGACTCTACGAATGGATGGTAATGTCGTTTGGTTTGTCAAACGCTCCTAGCACATTTATGTGTTTGATGAATCAAGTTCTAAAACCATTCATTGGAAAGTTTGTTGTCGTTTATGTTGACGACATATTGATCTACATTCAAGACACAAGAACTCATTTATTGCATTTGAGGGAGGTTCTCAATGTCCTACGAAAAGAGAAACTATACGCTAACTTGAAGAAATGTCAATTCATGACAAACTCCTTGATGTTTTTGGGATACATTTTAGTCCCGACGGGATTCAAGTGGATGAAAGCAAAGTTGAAGCAATCAAAAGATGGCCAACACCCACTACTATTGCTGAAGTTCGAAGTTTCCACAGCCTAGCTTCATTTTACAGCGTTTTATCAAAAATTTTAGCAGTATAGTTGCCCCAGTTACTAACTGTTTGAAGAAGGGCAGATTGAGTGGTCAAACGAAGCTGAAAAAAGTTTCCAACAGATAAAAGAGAAGCTTATTTCAGCACCTGTTTTGGCTTTGCCAGATTTTGAGAAGATGTTTGAACTGGAGTGTGATGCATCTGGAATCGGGATTGGAGCAGTACTTAGCTAAGAAAGAAGACCCATTTCATTTTACAGCGAGAAATTGAATGATACAAGGAGGAGGTATAACACTTATGACCAAGAGTTCTACGGTATTATTCAAGCTCTTAAGCATCGGCAATACTATTTAGTGTAATGGGAGTTTGTTTTATATTCAGACCACAAGGCGTTGAGGCATATCAACAACCAAAAGAAGCTGAACAAAAGGCATGCACGCTAGGTTGAATTTCTACTACAATTTACTTTTGTAATTCGACATAAATCTGGAGATAGCTACAAAGTAGCAGAACACTAAGCTGGAGAACCATGTTATTGACACAAATGCGCTATACAATTGAAGGGCTTAATTCTTTCACGGAGATGTACCCTGCTGATCCATTCTTTGGTCCCATTTGGAAGGATTCTAAAAGCGGTCAGCAAGGAGATTACTTGGTACCTATGAAACACTAATACGGATACGGGACACAGATATGATACGACACGGGTATTGAAATATGACATACTTTGAAATATTAAGGATACGATTACGGTATATATATACATATAAAATTAGATATTTTGATATTATTGAAAATACAGACGTACTAAGTATAATTAAAAAAACAATGTTTCAAGTATAAAAAACCAAAATTTCATAAGTACTCAAATATGAAATGTGATAACTCACATAGGCACATAAAAATATTTGAAAAATGAGCAATAGAATAAATTCTATCTATTTTTATATGTAGATATATCCATGGAGTATCAATAAAGTATTATATCGAATCACGTATCTCGGGATACGGCATCCTTAGAGAAGTATTCGTGCTTCCTAGCTTGGTACACAACAATTTCCTTTTCAAGGGTAATCAACTTTGCATACCGATTACTCCTTAAGGGAAAGAATCATTCAAGATATGTATGGTGGAGGCTTAGCTCGACATTTTGGGCAAGACAAGACATATGTCATGGTTGAACAAAAGTTCTTTCGGCACAAGATGAGAAGGAACATGTAGAGATTCGTTAGAAGGGTCACGTGTGCCAAGAATCAAAAGAAAAAGCACAAAATATTGGTCTGTACACTCCATTACCAGTGCCAATGGCTCCCTGGGAAGATGTAAGCATGGATTCCGTGGTAGGGTTGCCTAGAAGTCAGCGAGGTATGGATTCTATCTTGGTGGTTGTGGATCGATGTTCAAAGATGGCTCATTTTATTAGTTGCAAGAAAACTACTGATGCATCAAATGTTGTTTCCTTCTATTTTCGTGAGGTTGTACGTTTACATGGAATTCCAAAATCAATAACTTCATATCGGGATTCTAAGTTTCTTTCTCATTTTTGGAGGACATTATGGAAGAATCTTGGAACTAAGCTTCAATATAGTACTTCTTATCATCCCCAAACGAACGGGCAGACTGAAGTTGTCAATCGAAGCTTAGGAAATTTGCTATGATGCTTGGTTGGAACAATCCTAAACAGTAGGAAGATGTGATAGCACAAGCTGAATTTGCTTATAACTATTCCAAAAATCGAACTACGGGAATGGGTCCTTTGGAGATTGTTTATGGGAAACAACCAGTACATTTCTATGACTTGATTCATATACAATGATCGGAGAAGAATCATGTCAAGGCAGAAGAAATGGCGCAGAAGACGCAACAGTTACATGAAGAGATCAGGTTGAAAATTGATCAATCAAATTCGAAATACAAGAAGCATGCAGACTTGAAAAGGCGAGCTAAAATTTTCAAAGAATGAGACATGGTAATGGTTTTCCTATGGAAAAAATATTTCCAGCTGGGTCCTACTCTAAATTAAGCAAGAATAAGATTGGTCCGTACAAGATCATCAAGAAAATTGGAGAAAATGTTTATCAAGTTGATTTACCCAAGCATATGGGTATTGATTCAACGTTTAATGTCTCATATCTTCATAAATACCATGGTGAAGATAAGGATGGACATGATGTTAAACTCGAGGACGAGTTTCTTCCGGAAGGGGGTTGATCTTTGTCAAAAATCGAAAATTGGAGTCTATGTCAAAGAAGTTAATTATGCATTAGAAAATGAATAGTGTGGTCAATATTCTTTGGATAGTTGAAAGTCCGTCGATCTTGAAATTAATTTTGACTACATGAAAGTTATAATATGCATTTAATCGTAGGTAGTATAAAATCACCCGAGTCATCATTTGTAATCAGTTTTTTGTAATAAAATTACTAAGTATTCCCATAAATATTCTCTTAAGGTTTTTCAGATTTCCCTTTAAGAAATCTCGGCTCCAACGATGTTTGGAGTATTTTAATAATTATTTTACTCGTGTTGGGCAATTAGTTTGCTTCACTAACGAGGAAAAGCTTAAAACGGTGGAAAATGTTAGAAATGGGAAATTTACGTCCCTTGTTAGTCGACTTGTTAAGTCCGTAGTTGATTCATCTGGAAATGGTGGTGAGATTTTGATGGATATAGTGAGATTTTTGAAAAATGGTCAAGTACCTCAAATACAAGAAGGGTATGACCACCAGTTTTTAGTTGAAATGGCTAAAAAATATGGCTATTTTTTATTTTCAGAAAATGTAGATTGCCAATTTGGCCAATTACCACTAATAATAATAATCCTTTTCCGGTTTATGTTTTGAACTAACGTCGATATAGATTGAATGATGCATTGAATACAGGGTTGTTGGAGTTGATTTTGAGTAATATTTCCAACAAAGAAAAAATCTCCTATTGGACTAGTAAATGAGCATGTTTATTTTCCACTTGATTGATGTTAAAGTAATTTTGAGATGGATATTTGACACCATTAATCCTCACATTGATGTACCACACATATTGAATTTTTTTGGGAAGCAACTTTTCATCTTATTTTCATTTGCAATCTTTAAACCCTGTAGTCATATGACTATTTGCTGAATCTAAGTTAAACGCCAATCCCATTTTAATTCCGTAGTCGACTAATCAAAAAGCAAAGGGGGCCTAGGTTAGTCGACTAACAAACACATGCCAACCAAGATTGTTGTTGATACATGGCTCACTAGATCTTTCTTCCAGTTTATCGAATCAAAGCATCAGGTAAAATCGAAAATATCTCCTATATATTTCGCTTTTGAAAAATGTTTAAAATTATATATGTATAAGCATAAAATCTTCATTAACAGGAAAAGGACGTACAATTTGATCAAATCTATTGTTGGGATGATAGAGATGTACCATCCAAATATTATTTTAGTTGAGAAATCAGTTTCTCGTGACGTATTCTTGCAAAAGGAGTGACACCAGCTAGTGTTCGGTATGAATCTCCATCGTCTAGAGAGAGTTGACCGTTGTATTACTTCACCTATCTAATACTTGTCAACGGACCAAAAACTTAGCAAGATCTTATGATTCCTTTCATATCGAAAAGTTTGTGGAAGATGAACAAGGAGAAAAATCGATGAAAACTTTCATGTTCCTCCGTATCATCTTCTTCCGGCTTGGATGTATGGTAACTCTTTCTTCACCGATATATTATTTATCTATGACAAATACTTATTTAAGGTTATGAATATTGGTGAGATCCATGAACATGATCTCATGTTTATAAAATGTGAAAAAGGGGAAAATGTTATAACCCAAATTTAATTGGTTTTTCACTACATTTGCTTTCTTGGTGAAATCGGATATTGAAAGAGTGTTTGAAAAACTTCTAGCATAAACAAAAAGTAGTCCGAATCAAAAGTTGAATAAGCTAAAAGAGAATGTTTGGTGAAAATAATTTATAAAAGTGATTTATTTGTGTAAAAGTCAAACAAAAGCATAATCGAAATTTAATGCACCCATCCCCCACGGATTTACATTCGATTAAATTATGCATAATTATAAGTAGAAGTTGACATTTGAAAACACTACAAATTAGGTCATGTATGGTTATGTTTCCATGATCCATTTTCGTTTCTAGTGTTAAAAAATAAATTTTGAGAATTTATTTTATGTTTGGACGAATGAATAAATGAATGAAAACGAATTTCATATATGTTTGGTAATTATATTATGTTTAGTTGAGTAATTTTGCAATAATATTTTATGTATACAATAATCTTGACTCATGGTAGAGAACACCAAAGGTATTTAAAAATTTGATAGTGGTGGGGTCCAATTTTAATATTTTAATTTGAATATATAATATTATATTTGTAAGATTGTAGGTGATAGGTCCCATTAGATATATATAATTTAAAATGGTAATATTTTAAGTAGATAAAGTTGATAGTGATGGGTCCCAAATGTATAATTGGGTTAAAATATGAGAATACTGATTGATGAGTGATGTAGGGTAGTGTATAAATTTGAGATGTTGTTTTATGTGAAAAAATATAAAATGAAAATCATGATTTCCATTGGAAATTTTATGGACAAACATGATTCTAGTTTTATGAATAATTGAAAAATGGAAATAGGCTCTTAGAAACATAAACAAACAAGGCCTTAGTCTCTCTTTTTTTTCAGCCAAAACTGAAAATCACTTTTTTTTTTTAAAAAAAGAAGTGTTTGCAAACACTCCCTTAGTTTAAACATCATTTGCATTGCACAGATTGTGGTGATGGGAGCTAACAACAATGAATTTAAAAGGATGAAATATGTTGTCCAGTGTGTAGTCGTCATGGCATACCATTTTATGATGGAGACTTGTTTCCTTGTAGATGAGAGTGCAATGTTCTCCACAATTTCTAATGATATTTTTCCTATTTTCTCCGACTTTTCTGAGAGTATGCCTAGTTCACTTTGTTTTGATAGAAGAAATCAGGCTGAAAATGAAATTCAGGTTTCCAGTGCTTTACATACTGTAGATCACCTTGATGACTAGCCAACAGATAGATCTGTGGAAGAGAATTTGCTTAATAATGATAGTTATGCATGTAAGCATAGTAGTGATAGTGCTGAAGATCACATGTAATGTATTAATCAACAAGAACTAATTGAAAGGAAGAAGAGAAATCTTATTATATCAAAAGTGTTCTAAAAATACTGTTACATTGATCCTTTTATAAAGGAGAATGAAACTAACTTAACTATATAATAACTAACTTAACTAATTAATAACAACTATACAGGAAATAACTTCTAGCTTGTTGCTAGATCTTTACACCCCCCGCAAGTGGAGCATGAATGTTTGTCATGCTCAACTTGTTGATGAAATGCTGAAATAGATTAGGATTTAAAGGCTTAGTAAGGATGTCAGCTGTTTGATGAATTGCAGCTATATGGATCGACTTTATAAGGCCTTCTTGGATCTTTTCTCGTACGAAATGACAATCTAGTTGAATGTGTTTGGTCCGTTCATGATGACATGGATTCTGAGCAATGCAATAGGCCAATTTGCTGTCTGTATAAATTGTTGCTGGTTGAGGATGCTGAATCTTCATATCATGTAGTAAATAGACAAGCCATTGGACTTCACAAGAAATTGATGCCACTGCTCTATATTCTGCTTCTGTAGAACTTCTACTGATAGTTGGTTGCTTCTTGGCTTTCCAGGATATTAAGGAGTCTCCTAGAAATATTGCAAAACCACTGATGCTCCTTCTAATTTCCTTACACCTTGCCCAATCTGCATCACAAAATCATGTTAGCTGTAGAGGTGAATTAGCTGAGTAAAAAAGTCCTTTTTCCTGGAGTTGATTTGATATATCTTAACACTCTATGTGCAGCAGTCAAGTGTGTAGAGGTAGGATTAGACATGAACTGGCTAAGGGTCTGAATACTGTATGATAAATCTGCCCTTATAATGGTAAGATAGAGCAATCTTCCAACAAGTCTTCTCAGAAACGTTTGGATCGGGGAGAGGATCACCACTGGGTGGTAGATAGATCGACTTAGGATCCATAGGTGTTGAACAAGGCTTGCAGCCTAAGTATCCTGATTCAGTCAAGAGATCAAGTGCATATTTTCTTTGGCAAAGAGTTATTCCCTGTTTGTTCCTTGCAATTTCAATGCCAAGAATGTATTTCAGTTGGCCAAGGTCTTTGATTGTGAAAGCAGCATCCAAGTGTGCTTTTATAGCCTCAATTTCTTGAATGTTGTTACCAGTAAGTATAATATCATCTACATAAACACACAAAATAAGAATATTATTAGAACTAAATTTGATAAAGAGAGAACTATCAGATTTTGTTTGTGAGAAACCATAGGTGATGAGGCATGAGGTGAGTTTCTGAAACCATTGTCTAGAGGCTTGTTTGAGACCATAAAGGCTCTTAGTTAACTTGCACACTCTGTTGTCACTGGGACTACAATATCCAGGAGGTGGAATTATGTAGACTTCTTCATCTAAATCCCCATGGAGAAAAGCATTGTTTACATCTAGTTGGTGTAGAAACCAACTTTTAGAAGCAACAATGGCCAAAACTAATCTTACTGTTGTCAACTTTGCAACTAGGGAGAAGGTATCAAAGTAATCTAAACCTTCTTCCTGTGTATATCCTTTTTGCCACTAATCGTGCTTTGTATCTTTCTATTGAACCATCTGACTTATACTTTACTTTATACACCCACTTGCATCCAATACAATGTTTTCCCTTTGGTAAATCAACCAAAATCCATGTATTGTTTTTCTCAAGTGTCTGTACCTCTTTGTTCATAGCATCTTGCCATTCTATAGATTTGCTGGCTTGATTGTATGTTTTAGGCTCAATGATTTGGCTAATGGCTGCTGTAAACCTTTTATAAGGAACAAATAGTTGATTAGTAGATAAAAAATTGGAAATGCAATATTGTTTACCAGTAAGAATAGTTTGAGCAGCATGTTTAGGCTCAAGAGATGGTGGAATGCTTTAATCATATACTTGAAGATATAAAGGAACATTTCTACTTCTAGTAGACCTTCTTATTTCAGGTTGATAATTTGCTACAACATTACCAGAGTTTTCTGCAACATTACCAGAGTTGTCTGCAATAGTAATAGAATCATGCTCCTGTTCCATTGGTAAAGTCTGAGCATTTGATTCTTGTGCCATTGGTAAAACCTGGGAAGCTGATTCATGTTCCATTGGTACAAATTCAGGAATATATGCAGTAGGAACTGCTTGATGAGTATCAATATCATAAATTGAGTTTGAAATTCCTGTATGTTTATTAGAATCAGAAGAAGGATGTATTTGGTTGGTTTCAGAAAAACAATTTGTAAACATAGTTGCCTGAAGCTGATCATTTTTGGAATAATGATTTTGAAAAGGAAAAATATTTTCACAAAATTTTGCATTTCTAGAAATGAAAACAGTTTGTTTTTCAAGATCAAAAAGTTTATAACCTTTTGTTCCAAAAGGGTATCCTATGAAAACACATTTAGAAGCTCTCGGCTCAAATTTTGTCCTATGAGTTGTAAGGGTAGATGCATAGGCAAGACAACCAA
Source organism: Rehmannia glutinosa (assembly GCA_016081115.2). Taxonomy (NCBI): domain Eukaryota; kingdom Viridiplantae; phylum Streptophyta; class Magnoliopsida; order Lamiales; family Orobanchaceae; genus Rehmannia; species Rehmannia glutinosa. Next base: position 585,899 of record JABTTQ020001463.1, on the reverse strand, counting down.
AAGTTTTAAAATGAGAATAATCAGGGACTTTATTGAAAAGCTTCTCAAAAGGAGATTTATTTCCCAAAACAGAGTTGGAATTCTGTTGATTATATGAGCAGATGTTAAAACACATTCATCCCAAAAATTCAAAGGGACTTTAGAAAAAAAGAAGAGCTCTTGCAACTTGTAAGAGATGTTGATGCTTTCTTTCAACAATACCATTTTGTTGTGGTGTTTCTACACAAGTTGTTTGGTGAATAATACCATGTTCTTTATAAAAATGGGAAGTAAAAATTCAACGCCATTATTAGATCTCGGACATTTAATCCTGATGTTGAACTGAGTAAAAACAGATTTATAGAAAGTTTGTAAATGAATTTTAGTTTCAGATTTTGCCTTCATCATATATATCCAAGTGCATCTAGAAAAATCATCTACAATAGTTAAAAAAATACTTGAAACCATTATGAGATGTTGTAGAAAAGGGTCCCCATATATCACAATGAATTAAATCAAAGATAGATTGAGAACAACTAGAACTTGTATAGAAAGGTAATTTCTTTTGTTTAGCAAAATGGCAAACATCACATGAATCAAAGTTTGTACATTTAGAGGAAGCTAGCTGAGGAATTAAAGATAATCTTTTTGCTGAGATATGCCCTAACCTAGAATGCCAAATACTAGTATCTGAAATGGACATATCAAAGAATCTAGAAGATGTAAATGATAGAGACCACAATTCTCTTCTTCAAATGAACCAATCATCCTCAAAGTTTTCATGTCCTGTAGTAAGCATTTAGAAGGTAAAAAATGGACAGCAAGATGAGAGGATTTGGTAAGATTAGATATAGAAATAAGATTGTAAGAAAATGAAGGCACACACAATGCTTTGTGCAGAACTAGGGAATCAGTGATATGAACATCACCAATGTGAGTAGCATATGTAATGTTACCATTTGGTAAACGGATTGGGATTGAAACCTGCAGAGGACTATTAGAATAAAGAGAGATGTCACAGATCATATGATCTATGGCACCTATATCTAAAATCCAATTAAATTTTCCTCTATTAAAAGCTGCTAGACAAATAGGAGATATACCTGCATTATTAATGGATGACTGGTTGATAGCAGAATTGCATTTAGAGGAGACCTGCGTAGAGTCAGTAGATTGAACATTTTTGGAAAATGTTAGAAATTTCTCAACTAATTCATGAGAGAATAAAGAATTTTCTGTTTGATAAATGGTTTATCATGATTTTTATGATTTTGTTTTTATACCAAAACAATGTTTTGAATGTTGTCCAAATACTCCTAAATGATTTAAATTGTTTTTACTAATTTTCCGGAGTATTTCTTTGAATTTATTTTAGACAAAAATTGGACAACACTTTCAATGATTTTGTGTTAATATGCTTTTACATCAAAACAATATTTCTAAATGTTGTCCTAATACTCCCGACCGGTTTAAAATATTTTTACTATTTTTCGGAGTATTTCTTGAAGGTTATTTTCGATAAAATATTGGACAATACTTTTGTCTCGTGTTCAATCGGAAAACCCGTATATGAAAGATTGGTTTTGAAACAGAAACGAGACGTTTGAGAAAAACCCGGAGGTCGACCGGTCGACAAAGAAGGCGACCGTGCAGGGAACATTACGAACGCACTGTAATGAAAATTTGGGAAGGGGCGACCGGCCCAAGGGGTGGGCGACCGATCGGACCCCTTCCCGACCGGTCCGACCCCCCTGGACCAGTCACCCTGTGTTATTTTGTTGTATTATTTTCAAACTTCTATTTGTGCGCGACCGGTCGCCCTATGGTTTGACAGCAAAATTCTAACCGTTGTGCAGCAGACAACTTTTCCCTAATTTATGGGGTTGATTTCTAACAGCTATAATCTTGATTTTAATTGCAATTTTTTTTATAGAAATCAGTTCCCAAGAGGAGCCTATCAATGATCAATCATCTCCTATAAATAGAGGAAGATTTGAAGCACAACAATAAGAGAGAATACTACAACACAACAAGATACACTCAAGCAAACATATTTGTTCTTCATTGTAATTATTCTTGTTGTAATAGCCTAAGGTCTTTCACTTTCACATCTTGAGGTCTAGGCTTATTTCTTGATTACACTTGCACTCAAATTGTATTATTCATTATCGAGTTGTAATCTTGAATTTGGGTTATCATTCAACACAAGATATCCTTGTGAGTGTTCTTGTGGTAAGAACACACTTGGATGATCTAGGTGATAGGTGCAAGAAGATTGTGGTGATCTTCTTATTGATGTGTTGAAGAATTTGGTATTCTTCAAGGTTGAAGATTGTGGTAATCTTCACAAGGTGCCGTTGGAGATTGTGATAATCTTCAAGAGAGATTGTGGTAATCTCAAAGGTGGTGTTGAAGAAGAGTGTGGTGCTCTTCAAGGTGATGTTGTATGGTGTTGTATTAATTTTGGTAATTAATAAAATCTTTTTTTTTTTTGAAATCCATCCCTCGGATATCTTTGGGGTGGTAGAGGATTAGGCTCTAGGTGGGTTGAACCTCTATAAATCGACGCGTGTTGTTTACTTCCCGCACCATTATTATTGTCTTGGCTTATTTGTTTCGAAAAAGAGGGCATAATCGAAAAGATGGAGATAATCTATTCACCCCCTCTAGATTATCGTAGCCACTTGGACTTACAAGTGGTATCAGAGCCAAACTCTTTGGCAAGCTCGTTCCACATCGCGAGTAAAGAGGAACGATCATCGGCTATTAATGAAGTCTGCCTTACCGGCGCCTCCACCACCAAGCCACCACTAATTGATTCCAAAAATTATACATTTTGGAAAGAAATAATGGAATGCTATCTACAAGGTTGCGGGTTCGATATTTGGAACACGGTCGTCAATGGAGAATCTATTCCGATGAAAGACACACCTCACACCTCCAAAGTCCTCAAGGAGCTCAATGATGAAGAAAAGAAAATCATCTCCTTAAATGGTAAAGCTCTTAATATTTTGTATTGTTCACTTACCATTTTGGAATATGATCATATTGTAGGAATAAAATCGGCACATGAAGCATGGAGAAAATTAGAAGAAGTATATGCAAATGAAAGGAGCCACTCAAAAGCATCTACTTCTCAAATGGGTACAACATCAAACCCAACAACATGGGATGAGCTTCCTACAACTTCCGACGATGATGAAAACGAACGTTGTCTTATGGGCTTCGAAGAAAACAAGGTAAGTTCTAAACCTTCTACTTCTTATGATAATGAGTATAGTGATTTGCAAAATGATTATGATGAGCTTCAAAATGAATTCCAAAGCTTGCTTGTTAAATACAAAAATTTGAAAAAGGAATTCAATGTTTTGAAAAATAAAAAGGATAGTTTATTTACTTCCTATGAATCACTATCATGTGCTCACACCACCACACTTGACAAGGTTAGAAACCTTGAAAAAGAAAATAGTACTCTTGTTGAGGATATTAATTGCATGGAAAAGGATTTATCAAAATCCAACTTGAGTACCAATAAAATGACCAAGATTGTTGATATTCATAATTATGATAATTTAAACTAGAACTTGATCACAAGCCTAATATTGTCAATCATATGAAAAAGGATCAAGTCTCTATGCATGTTGGTCATTACACTCCTAGAATTATTACTTGTTTTTATTGTGGTAAAAAGGGTCATACGGTAAATACTTGTCGGGCTAGAAATAGTTCTAATTATTGTTGGAGACCTAAAAGTCTCAAAGCTAATCCCAAAGGACCCAAACACTTGAGGGTACCACAAAACGATGTCATATTAGGTACCCGGCGGGATAACAATCAAGGAAAATTCATACCGTCAAGAAGACATCAAATGACCTTCTCATTTGATCAAAGGAGAAGACATCACCACAATGAATTTCCAAGAGAAAGACACTATCAACAACGGAAAGAACATAATCCTTGGAAATGGAGCAATAGGAAGAGCTATCATCAAAATGATTTTCAAAGAGGAAGATACCATCAACAATGGGAAAAACACAACTCATGGAAATGGCGAAATTGGTAAACCGTATCTCCCCATTTAAATATGCATTTTGTTTTGTTATTATGCATGTTTTTATTTGTGTCATAATTGAAAAATTATTTTTCGAATTTTTTTAAATAAGGTCTTCAATTTATATGTGTGTCTTTAAAATATTTTGAAAAAGAAGACCTTGCATGATGTTTTTAAAACTCTTGTGTATTTTAAATGACTTGTATGTTCATTATCTCTTATGGACTTATAATGCATAATATATTTGTGATATCTTTTATTGCCTTAGCCTACACTTCTATTTGATATGTTTTTGGGCAACATTTATTCTAAGAATTGTGTAGGACTTATATATCTTCATCAATAGTTATCTACTCATTGTTTGACAAGAGAGACATAAGCTTTCGAGGTACGTTCATTATTGGTATTCATCTTATAGACTCGATATATATGTGTCATATGCCTATGTGCTTGCATTTCAAGATATTTCATAGTATTTCACATAAGTGCCATTAAGAGGATTTTTCGATTTTTGAAAGGCACTATTCTATAAAGCTTATTTTACCCGAGACTTGTAAAGGATTATATTTTATTTTGATAAAACATTTGATTTTCTCATTATATCAAAATTATGCATTTGATTGCTTATATTCATTCTTGTCAAAACTCTTGTTCAAATGCTTCTTTCAAATGAGGTCTCAACTATATGCTCTTGGATTTTCAAATTTCAAAAGAGACCTTATATGGCTTCCTATAAGCTTATTTGAACTTACATGTTCTATGAAACCCTTGATGATTTGTTTGAAAGCATAGTATGTGTTACTTGTTATTGTATCTTTATTATTCGATATTGTTGTGCTCGTGTGCAAGATATCTTGTTAAGATTTTGCAGAAATTTTTTGATATCTTGGAACAAGTTTGATGACCAAGGGGAGGTTAGTAGCTCAAAGGTAATGTCAAGAAGAAGGTATTGATTTTGATGAAGTATTTGCTCCCGTAGTATGTTTTTGTAGCTATTCGCATTCTACTTGCCCATTCTTATTTTTAAGAAAATTTCAAGCTTTACCAAATGGATGTTAAATCCACTTTTCTAAATGGTTTTACTCTAAAAGAAGTCTATGAAAAACAACCGGGGTTTGAAATTTTTTTTAGGCCAAGTGATCTTTATAAAAGGCCTTGTTTGGTTTAAAACATGCACCCCGTGTATGGTATGACAGACTTAGATATTTTCTATTACAAAATAATTTTACAAGAGGTAAAGTTGAAACTATTCTCTTTGTTTCTGAAAAAAGGGCAAGATTGCTTATTAGTGCAAATTGAAGTTGATTTGGTGCTACTAATGAATTTTTGTACTAGATGTTTTCTAAGTTGATGCAAGATGAACTTGAGATGAGCATAATGAGGGAGCTCATATTTCTTCATTGGAATTCAAGTTAAACAATGAGGTGATTATATTTCACAGTATACAATAGAACCTTTGAAGAAGTTAGGCATTGAAGAAGGAAGAACCATCTCAACCTCTATGACTACCAATGTAAAATTGACAAGGGTTGAGAAAGGCATATTGACAAGCAAGTTCGAGGTATGTTTATCTACGTTTATTACTTCTTTAGACTCGACATTTTCTATGCTATATGTCTATATGCTCGACTTCAAAACTTTCCCATCGAATCTCATTAAAGTGCCGTTAAAAGAAATTTTCAAATATTTGAAAGGCACTTCTTCTTATGACTTGTATATCCAAAATTTTAAAACGTCCATATTTTTCGGGATAACAAGTCCGGTGATTATAATTTTTTCAAAATATGGTTCGTCTTAATCGAACTAAACATATTGAAATTCGATATTTTTTTAAGGGATTGCGTTTCTAAAATCAAAAATTTGAGATGTGTTTAATTCCGTCTCAAAGATAACTCACGGACATTTGTTTTAAATCATTAACCGCCGAGTCTCTTACCTCATTTCGAGCTTGATTATGACATAATGTATATTGAATGAGGTTTACATTTGCATTTTGCACGTTTTTAAAACTTAGGGGCGAAAAATTGGATTTTTGGATCAAATTTAGGAGTTTTGCAACAGACTGAACTAGTGGGATGCCAGGGGAGAGGCCAACCGGTCGCCCAGCACCGACCGCCCACCCATGCCCCTGACCGGTCGCCCACTGTGATTTTATGGTTAAAATCGTCTATGTTCTTTTTATTCCCGCCATTTTGGCTTATTTCTCACAACTTTCGTCCCCTTTGCAAATTTCACACACAATTCACTTCAAATGAGTTTTGTTGCATAAATTACATATTTTGTGGATTATATTTCTCGTTTATCATCATTATTACTCATCCTCACCGATTAAATGGTAAGAATTCTACTCCCTTATCTCAATTGGGTGGAACCCTTGAGAAAATGCCTATGTATTGATTGTTGTTGGAATTCTTGTATAATTGTGTTGTGAATGATGATTGTTGTTGGATTATATTTGTAAAATTGATTTTGGTGATGAAAAACTTGGCTTGATTACATTTACAAGGGCGATATATATCTTCTTCAATTTTTGACGCCCGCCAAGTGTTTGATAAAACGTTTCAATGAAAAATTCATCACCTACATGATTCTCTCGATTTCAAAAGTCTTATATATTTATAGAGATCATGTTTTGCAAATCAGATGAGTTTTCATAAGCTTCTACAAGTCATATGATCGACTTTTCCCTCCTATTTGGTTTATAAGCTTCAATGTTCAAATAGCTCGATACATCGGATAAGTTGCGTACTTTGATACAATATTATGATGTTTTTATCGTGCTAACATTCTTTTTGATGATTCCAAAGGGGGAGAAACATGTTATAAGCTTATTAGCTCAAAGAAGCTAAAATAAGCTCGAGAAAAGAAGCTATAAGATGTGGCTATTAGAAGCCATAAGTTGTGGATTATACTTAGTCCATTTGATGTATTATGGACTCATATTCATGTCTAATGATGTTTTGTTGACAGGGGGAGCTTATAAGCTCTTGATTCTTAAGCTCAATATGTAAAAGCTGAGCTTTTAGCTTTTGGTTGATTGCTTCTATATTACTCTTGTTGTGCATGTTGATAGGGGGAGCTTTTGGTTAAATGTTTTGTATATCTATACTCCCATATTTGTGTTTAATGTTGCGTGGAATGTTGTCGCTCACAATGGATAGTTCATTTTTAACTGGTAAAATTGTTTTGTTTTCAAAATCGACCTCGTTAAATTATTTTGGTTTGTAATCATGAAAAAGGGGGGGATTGTTTGACAAATGATTTTATCATGATTTTGATGATTTTGTTTTTATACCAAAACAATGTTTTGAATGTTGTCCAAATACTCCTAAATAATTTAAATTGTTTTTACTAATTTTCCGGAGTATTTCTTCGAATTTATTTTAGACAAAAATTGGACAACACTTTCAATGATTTTGTGTTAATATGCTTTTACATCAAAACAATGTTTCTAAATGTTGTCCTAATACTCCCGATCGGTTTAAAATGTTTTTACTATTTTTCGGAGTATTTCTTGAAGGTTATTTTCGATAAAATATTGGACAACACTTTTGTCTCGTGTTCAACCGGACAACCCGTGTCTGAAAGATTGGTTTTGAAACAGAAACAAAACGTTTGAGAAAAACCCGGAGGTCGACCGGTCGACCAAGAAGGCGACCGGTACCTGGGAACATTACGAACGCACTGTAATGAAAATTTGGGGAGGGGTGAACGGCCCAAGAGGTGGGCGACCGGTCGAACCCTTGCCCGACCGGTCCGACCCCCCCTGGACCGGTCACCCTATGTTATTTTGATGTATTGTTTTCAAACTTCTATTTGTGCGCGACCGGTCGCCCTATGGTTTGACAGCAAAATTCAAACCGTTGTGCAGCAGACAACTTTTCCCTAATTTATGGGGTTGATTTCTAACAGCTATAATCTTGATTTTAATTGCAATTTTTTTGTAGAAATCAGTTCCCAAGATGAGCCTATCAATGATCAATCATCTCCTATAAATAGAGGAAGATTTGAAGCACAACAATAAGAGAGAATACTACAACACAACAAGATACACTCAAGCAAACATATTTGTTCTTCATTGTAATTATTCTTGTTGTAATAGCCTAAGGTCTTTCACTTTCACATCTTGAGGTCTAGGCTTATTTCTTGATTACACTTGCACTCAAATTGTATTATTCATTATCGAGTAGTAATCTTGAATTTGGGTTATCATTCAACACAAGATATCCTTGTGAGTGTTCTTGTGGTAAGAACACACTTGGATGATCTAGGTGATAGGTGCAAGAAGATTGTGGTGATCTTCTTATTGAGGTGTTGAAGAATTTGGTATTCTTCAAGGTTGAAGATTGTGGTAATCTTCACAAGGTGCCATTGGAGATTGTGGTAATCTTCAAGAGAGATTGTGGTAATCTCAAAGGTGGTGTTGAAGAAGAGTGTGGTGCTCTTGAATGTGATGTTGTAAGGTGTTGTATTAGTTTTGGTAATTAATAAAATCTTTTTTTCTTTTTGAAATCCATCCCGGATATACTGGGGTGGTAGAGGATTAGGCTCTAGGTGGGTTGAACCCTCTATAAATCGACGCATGTTGTTTACTTCCCGCACCTTTATTATTGTCTTGGCTTATTTGTTTCGATAAAGAGGGCATAATCGAAAAGATGGAGATAATCTATTCACCCACCCCTCTAGATTATCGTAGCCGCTTGGACTTACATTTTCTATAGGAAAATCCTGGTGATCAGATGGTTGAATCACATTAGGACCAGTTTGAACAATGTTAGCATTGCTTTTGGAATCAGAAAATGTTCTAGGCCCCTTTGGCCCTTTCCAGCCTGGAGGATATCCAATAAGTTGGAAACACTTGTCTATGGTGTGGCCAGTAAATCCACAATGAGAGCATTTTGCCCTTTTCTTATCTTTATTTTGGAATTTTGGATTGAAGCCCTGTCTAACCAGCATTGCCATAGATGAATCAGTATGGACTGCAGATTCTGTGGAGTTATGAAGAGTTCTTTGTGTTTCTTCTTGCAACAATGGTGAATAAACCTTTGAAAGAGATAGTAAAGGAGAAGCTAAAAGCAATTGGCTTCTGATTTGGGAATAAGACTCATGTAAGCCCACCAGAAATTTGATAACAGAATCTTGGTGTTGAATAGTAGCCATTTGAGTAGAAATATCACAAGAACATTTACCACAAGAATATTTTATATACTCATCCCACAACCCTTTAAAAGAATTGTAATAAAGCGATGAATTGATTGAGAACCGAGGGACTTATCAAGATGAAATACTCTTGGTCCGTCACTTCGAACATATCGAATTCGAAGCTCATCCCATACCTCTTTTGCTGTAGAGAAGTAGAGCAAGCTTTGGCGAATGTCCTTGGATATGGAATTTAAAATCCAAGAAAGGACTAGATTGTTAGCGTTTCAAAGCAGCATAAACAAGAAGCGAGATGAAGGAGAAGGGACTTCCAAAGAACCATCTATGAATGCAATTTTGTTCTTGACGCTGAGAGCCATGGAGACTGCTTGACTCCATGAGATATAATTCTCACCCGTGAATGGTTCATATACTATCACGGCGCCGGGATTATCATTGGGGTGTAGGTAGAAGGGGGAGCTGAAATCATCAGCGGATTTGAAGCAGTTCTTGAGCCAGGAACTTCCATAGTTCTTAATGAAACAGAGAACATTCTGAGAATCTTGAAGGATTTTCTGATGTAGAATCAGTATAACCAAGTAATATGCTATGAGGAATCGATATAGAACCAATGTAGATGCAACAGAAAAGAAAGAAAATCAAACTGATACCATATTAGTCAACAAGAACTAATTGAAAGGAAGAAAATCTTATTATATCAAAAGTGTTCTAAAAGTACTGTTACATTGATCCTTTTATAAAGGAGAATGAAACTAACTTAACTATATAATAACTAACTTAACTATTTAATAACAACTATACAGAAAATAACTTCTAGCTTGTTGCTGGATCTTTACATAATGTAACAAGTATTAGATCAGTGCAGTATTCCGAGAGTCTTTTGGTTTTGATGTCTAGCCGTAATGTAAGCATAGTATTATCCACTGATGCTCGTGATTTATCATTTGGCAAGTTTTGGAACTAGGGTTTTCAAATCACGCTTCATTCAGTAGTCCATCCAGTTGTGGCCATTCTATCCAATAAGGATTTCTTTTTTTTCGTTGGGTACGTTAAATTTCACTTATTGTAATTCTTATCGGAATGTCAATGAGTTGTCCTATGTCTTTCAATTTGATGAGAGACTATTTTTTACCTTTAGAAAAATATACACCTTGGTGAAATACTTCCAAATGGTATGGGGAGTGCTTGCAATCACTAAAAAAAAGTGATTTTTAACTTTTTGCTGAAAAAAAATAGTTTTTAGTGTATTCAACTAACAACTTTTGTTTTTGATTCTGCATAATTTAATCATAATCCAAAAGTAGAGGATGTGTGTTCTAGATTTTTAATTTTGGTTCTGTGTTTGAAGTTTACAAACAACTAAGCACTTTTACAACTTATTCACCAACCACTCTCTTTTAACTATTTCAATTTTTAGCTTCTATTTGCAAACAATATCAACTTTTGATTCTCAACCACTTTTAGCTTTTGCTGCAATATATCACTTCTTTTAAGAAGCAGAAGTTTTTGCAAACACTTTTAATATCTTGTTGAAAGGTGGTCGCTTTCTTGGAGAAAAAACAAAGGGTTCTCTATTTATTATCATCAAAATTGTTAAATAACATTCTTGTCATCTTTGGTTACCTTTCAAATTAGGTTCCATGGTTGCAATGTTCAAGTACTCACCAGTTGAGAGTGATTTAGTGTCTCGCCACCTCAGCAGATGGAGTTCAAAGCTCCAGTCAGTGTAGAGTTTATTAAGAAAGAATCTGAGAATGTATGTTGTATGTACATTAATAAATTTATCTCTTGTTATTGTAAATCTACCTTGCTTCATTATTTTCTCTCATGTTTCATTTGGATGGGAGGATTTGGATTTGGAGAGTGGATTTGCGGGAAGGATTTCAAATGATTCCATCTAAGATGAATTTGAAATCCAATCCAAACTTAGCTTCAAAGGATTTGAAATCCATTATAGAATATCTGTATTCAAACAATCTCAATTTGAAATTTTAGCTCTAAATCCATCCACCCAAATGAAGGCAGAGATGTTTGTTTTCTCTCTTTAAGGTGTACTCGAAAGGAATTTCATTGTTGATTGATATAGAAAAGTTATTGAAGAACATAGAAACTCGATATGCTAGAGTAACACTTAACATTCAGGGTTCAAGTATGGAATTTTTAGATATCATGCAGATGTTGAAGTAGGAAAAGTCTCAATTTGAGGTTACATAGTTTCTGATTAGTTATTGATCTGTTTTTCATTTTCATCCTGTTGTATGATGAATTTTGGAGGCCATTCTCATTTTTGCTTGCTATGCAAATTTTTAAAATTAGGTTGTCATTCAAAATACGTACTGTAAAGAATGAATACGAAGATGATTGTTGTATGTCAAGTATGTAAACTTCTAAGCCTGAATAGGATCCGTTTGGAACTTCTTCCGGAATCATGTATATGCAGTTGAACGAAAATTGTGATAACAGTTGGATGTGGGCCCCATTTACTGACATCAAACGTGAATATATGGAGGACCTCCAGAGAGGTTACCCGCCAAAATCCGAATCTTTAGGGAAAGAAAGAGATTCATCTTCATTTCGTTCATAGGCAGATTCACATTCATCAATTAATTTCAACTGTTTAGATTTGTGAGACTCATTGGTTTCCAATAGATTTGGAAAAAGGCCCAACAAAGCTTAAATACTGATGACACCCAAGCCGAGCTGGAAGAAAATTAATCCACGTCAACAAATTGTTAACCACAAGGCACGCCCGAATGGGGGCCCGCGGGTGATGTCAGCGACAGTGCCCGGTGACACACCATGAGTTGGGCTCGCCCACTACCGAGCCCAACCACAACACGACTACAGAGCCCCGACCCCCGAGCCCAAATTTTGGCGGGAAACGCATGCGCGACAGATTCAGAAAAATAACCATTTGCCCATACTTAGTGATCCATTAGCACCAGAGGCCACCACGTGTCAGAGTGTGATCAATATGAGTCGCCAAGTGGCAAAAACTTGGCTGACATGCACGCTTAAGAGGGGACATGTATCCTTTTCAAACTATTTTACTAATTAGTGCAAAGATGACTATTGAAAATCCACTTACTAGAGGGTTATAAAAAGCCTCACTTAAGAGGAAAAAGACAGGAAAAAAAAGAGGAAAAAAGCACTTGTAAACGTATTGTTGTAAGAAAGACCGACCCCAATTTTCGGCTCGGCATTACGTAAAAAAATAGAATTAGCCATAAATAAACGCGCATTACGCATACTTATATTTCCACGTGTTAAATCTCTTATATATTTTGCTTGTTGACCAAAACGCACGTCAACAAATTGGCGCTAGAGGAAGGGGCCGTATTGGTCCAATCCGAATTCCAGGCTAAAACGAGTTAAGTGAAAACCAGGTAAATTTCAACGTTTATCCTTTCGTAATAGACAAAATGAGTCAACAATCGAGAAATGCTCGTTTGACTGAAGAGCAACACCCCAACAACCAAACTGGCCAGACCACTAATGGCCAAAACGTGCCCCTGACTGAAGCAGGGAGCACTTTTATTTCCCTTCGCTCGGCTAATTGCTAACCCAACCTTTGTACAACAAATGAACCAACTCATTTTGCAAACACTCGCCACCACAAACTCCCAAGCACCTCCTCCACCCCTTATAAATACTCAACCACTTAACCCCCCATTAAATATAAACGTTAATCCCCAAGCCCCTGTGCTCCCTCATAATGAAGCCCATGAGGCTAGTTCTGGTAACGAACAGCGTGGCCATCGTGATAGAAGGCGGCCACGAGAAGACGATGAAGGACAAAGTCGTGTAGCAGAGTCACTACCGGAGCTGACACGACATCGCCGTGCCCACTCAGTATTCGCTGGGCGACTGGGGGTTGATCCTCTACGCCCAGCTCGATCGATAAGCTCCCGACTCCAGTTTCCGGATGGGCGAGAGCAGGCCAGGGCCAACCAGATTCAAGGCCCTAGCTTGTGGCAAGAACGGGACGTAGAAATTCAGCGTCTGCGTCGCTGTCTGAATGAATTGGAGGGCGGCCCTGAAGGCAAACTATCTCGGAGGCCGCCCCAAGCAATGAACCAACCTGTTGTGATGTCGCCGTTCGCCCCTGGTATCCTGGCGACCCCATTACCGCCGAAGTTGAAAATCCCCCAGGTCGGTCTATATAATGGAGAGACCGACCCGACCACTCACATCCACAAGTACTTGGCGTGGATGGAATCTCTGACCCTAGCGATTTCCGTTGACATTAACGTGGGCGACCGAGCCCACCGGCCCCGGTTCGAGACCTGCCGCAGGGGTCCATTCGGGCATGGGGGGATTTGGCCTCCGCCTTTACGATGCATTTCCTGACTTCCAAGGTCCGAGCCGCACCAAAGGACTCCCTTGTGAATATCAAACAAGGGCAAGACGAGCCCCTGAAAAGCTATATCGCTTGGTTCAATAAGCAAGTTCGAGAGATGGAACCGGTGTCGGATGACGCCATTCTGATTGTAGCCCTGGCTGGCCTCGCCCCCGAGACTTGGTTTAACTATTCCATCCATGAATCGGGGGCGACCTCATACCAAGAATTCCTAATCCGCGCGGAACACCACATCTGCGCGGAAGAAGCCATGGCAAATCACCGCCCCGAGCACAAGGCAGGGGGCACGAAAAGGGATGGAAGGAAGGAACCAGTAACCGGGTCGGGGTCGGGATTCAGACTATTCTCGGAAAACCCGACCACCGTATTTAAGGCTCGCCAGGAAGCACGAGCCGAAGTTGCCGCGCTGAGGAGTACCTTGACCCACACTCCGTCGGCCATATGGAATGAAGTACAGGGTCTAAATTTGCTGCCACCGACTCGACCTTTGAAGATAGAGCCGACCAAATTAGATGCACGCCGATACTACGCCTATCATAAATCGATAGGCCACGATACTGATGAGTGTCGATATCTCATCAGAGAAATTATGCGTATTGTCCGGCAAGGCGGTCTCAAAAGATACGTCCATGAACTACCGCCCCCACCGGCACTGGCCCCAGGTGTCAACCCGGAGCAAGTAACGAATCCGGCTCTCCTACCACTGCCACCGGCTGAGAATCAGGGTAGGGAGATCGTCATGATGTCAAGCGTGAATCGAATCAACACTAACACGGCCGAAGATAACCGCTCCAACAGGAAGAGAAAAGCTGATGTTAGACAGGCCGCCCATGCCGAAAGACAAGTCTGGGTGGCGAAAATTAAGAAAGGCCAACCTATAGGCCGTTTTGTGTTCTCGGACGTGGATGCTGACCAGGTGGTCCACCCTCATTCTGACCCCCTGGTCATTACTGCACCAATTTTAGGTATTCCAGTCCATAGAATTTTGATCGACTCTGGGAGCTACTCATCGGTCATCTATGTCCGAGCTTTTCGAAGATTGAACGTGGACGATAGCTATATTCGTCCATGTAACGACAACATTCTGGGGTTTGGAGGAGGAAGAATAATCCCGCTCGGGGAAGTTGACCTACCCATCCAAATGGGGCACGGGTCGTGTAAGCGGACTGTTATCACAACATTCAAAATAATCAACGCCGATTCGGAGTACAATGCGATTATTGGAAGGCCGTTTCTTTATCATATAAAAGCGGTTGTTTCAATTTATCATTTTTGCGTGAAATTCCCAACACCTGACGGCGAAGCTATACATAAAGGGAATCAGAGGGAGTCACGAGAATGCTCTCTCAAGCTCCGACCGGTGGAGATCAATGTGATGGAACGGGGAGAAACTAGTGGGACAACGCAAGGCGACCCCCAGATAAAAGAGGAGCCCGAGTGGGAGGCAAGGATTGATCAGGAGGATAATCCAGGTCGGCGACCTGGGAAGGAACCAATGGTGGAGGACCAAGAGGGAAAGATGGAGCCGGATATGTACCGGCAGCAAAAGACGAGCCGGCAGTCGAGAACGAGCCGGCCACTGAAGTTGAATTGCCCTTACAGAAAAAAGAGGGGCAGAGCAAGAAAAGAAAATGGGCGGAACCAGTGGAACAGTCGAATACGGTCGACGTCGGGAGCCAGAATGGAGGACGACAATTACGTATTGGCCACGACCTCCAAGAGCCATTTCGAACGGAGTTGATCGAATTTCTTGGCAACAACATCGATGTCTTTGCATAGACACATTCCGATATGCCAGGAATTGATCCCAAACATGCCTGCCACCGGCTCAATATCGATCTAACATTCCGCCCGGTGATCCAAAAGAGACGCAAACTTGGTCCCGATAGACAAGTTGCCTTGGAGGCCGAGGTTAGAAAATTGATTGACAACCAGTTCATCCGGGAAGCCCTCTATCCCCGATGGGTGGCCAATCCCGTGTTAGTGAAGAAAAGCAATGGCCAGTGGCGCCTTTGCGTAGATTTCACCGACCTCAACAAGGCATGTCCCAAAGACAGCTATCCTTTGCCTAATATCGACTACATGGTGGACGCCACGTCTGGGCACGAGCTGATGAGTTTTATGGATGCATACTCGGGATATAACCAGATACGAATGCATCCGGAGGATGAGGAGAATACATCGTTCTTTTCCGCTCTTGGAGTCTACTGTTACAAGATGATGCCTTTCGGGTTAAAGAATGCCGGGGCGACCTATCAGAGGTTAGTTAATAAGATGTTTGAAGAAATGATAGGTCGTACTATGGAGGTTTATGTAGATGATATGCTGGTGAAATCTTTGTATATATCATCTTAATGATCTTAATAAAATGTTTGCTGTTTTGAGAGAGTATAAGATGATGTTAAATCCGAGAAAATGTACCTTTGGGGTCGGCTCGGGTAAATTTTTGGGTTATATGGTCAGCCAGCGGGGGATCGAAGCTAACCCAGACAAAATAAAAGCCATTATTGATCTTGAACCCCCGAGTTCTGTCAAAAGGGTACAAAGCCTGACGGGCCGACTGGCCGCCCTTAACCGATTTGTTTCACGGTCCACAGACAAGTGTAAACCTTTCTTTGAGATCATAAAAAAGAACAAAAATTTTGAGTGGACCGAGCAAGCACAGGCTGCCTTTGAATCGCTCAAACAACACCTCTCCTCAATTTCTATACTACAAAAGCCCACCCAAGGGGAGGACTTATATTTATACCTGGCGGTATCCGAATACGCCGTCAGTTCGGTGTTAATCAGGCTAGATGACTCTACTCAACATCCAGTCTATTACACCAGTCAAGCATTACATGACGCCGAACTCCGCTATCCGCCAATGGAAAAGCTGGCCTATTCCTTAATCATTGCGGCGCGGAAACTCCATCCATATTTTCTGGAGCACAAGATTATAGTCTTGACTAACTACCCACTGAAGCAAGTATTACACCGACCCGACACCTCTGGTCAGATGATAAAGTGGGCCGTTGAGCTCAGCCAGTTTGACATTCTATATGAGCCACGCACAGCAATAAAAGGACAAGCTTTAGCCGACTTTGTGGTCGAATTTACACCTTCCATACAATTAGAAGTTATGGAAGACCAAGAATGGAAGTTGTTCGTCGACGGTTCTTCCATCGCAGGCCGAGTAGGGGGCGGGATCGTGATAATCGATCCAAGTCAAAAATGCTACTGCTCGGCCGTGCGATTTCAGTTCCCCGCGACGAACAACAAAGCCGAGTACGAGGCACTTCTGGTGGGTTTAGACATGGCGGCTTCCATGGGCCTAAAACTGACTGCTGGTGCACAGTGATTCTCAGCTAGTCGTTCATCAAATCAACGGCGAGTATGAAGCAAAAGAGCAGAAAATCGCACAATATCTGGACTTGGTCAAGAAGAAATTATTACATTTCAAAGCAAGAAGTGTTACATGTGCCCCAAGCCGAGAACATGCAAGCAGATGCTTTGGCTCGGCTCGGTTCCAGGCCAGGGATGGATGCTATCGCAGATGTAACTATCACTCTATTGTTTGCCCCATCACTTAACGCAAAGAAGATACATGTTACTGAATCCACCGAGCAGACCTGGATGACTCCTATCATTCAGTACTTGGAAAAAGGAGTTCATCCTGAAAACAAGGCCGAGGCCAGAACATTACGAACCCAGGCGGCTCGATTCACACTAGTAGACGGTGTCTAGTACAAACGAGGGTATTCCGTCCCACTCCTGCGGTGCCTATCCGAAACAGACGCGGACTACGCACTCTGGGAGGTTCACGAGGGGATATGTGGAAACCACGCCGGGGGCCAGACACTAGCTTACAAATTAATACGGCAAGGGTACTACTGGCCATCCCTAAAAATAGACGCAACCGACCTTGTCAAGAGATGCGAAAAGTGCCAAAGGTTTGCACCACAGGTCAGGTACCATCCTGAGCAGCTTACCTCCGTATTTAGTCATTGGCCGTTTGCCAAGTGGGGAATGGACCTTATCGGACCACTCCCCACTGGCAAAGGGGGCGTAAAGTATGCCATTGTGGCAGTAGATTATTTCACAAAATGGGCCAAAGCGGAGCCTCTGGCAAAAATAGACGAAGAAAAGATCGTGAGTTTTGTATGGAAGTCCATTATCTGCAGATTTGGAATACTGCATTCGATCGTTACGGATAATGGAAAACAATTCGATAACCGGAGGTTTCGCAATTTTTGTGAAGGTTTCCACATCAAAAACCACTTCTCGACACCATACCACCCTCAGTCAAATGGACAGGTCGAGGCAGTTAATAAAATATTCAACTATACATTGAAGGCGAGATTGGAGGAATTTAATGGTAATTGGCCTGAGGAGCTGCCCGGTGTATTGTGGTCATATAGAACGACACATCAAGCGGCCACGGGAGAGACACCTTTCTCTTTAGCTTACGGAACTAAGGCGGTCATTTCTGTTGAAATTGGAGCCCCTACCTTCAGGATTGCAAATTTTTCTGAAGACGGTAATGAGGTCGCGCTCCGAGCCGAGCTGGATATGCTCGAAGAAAAAAGATGTAGTGCCGAGATGAAAATGCCGTGTATAAACAGAGAAGTGATAGGTACTACAATTCGAAAGTAAAGGAGAGGAGATCCCGGGTCGGTGACCTCGTGTTGAAAAGGGTAACGGGTGCCGAGCCAAGCCCATTAAAGCCGACCTGGGAGGGCCCATTTCGGGTCAGCAACGTCTTATATGGTGGGGCATATGAACTAGAATATTTGAGTGGAGAAAAATTTACACACCCATGGAATATAGCATACTTGAAAAGGTACTATCAATAAAGATCTCGGTTTACGATCCAGATAAGATTCTGGGGAATTATCCTTTCATCTGATATTCCGTGAGCTCCCAAAAGAGGGAGAAAATTTTTATCCGCCTCGGCTGCGTCCCGAGCGCCGCAAAAATTCGCCTCGGCTACGTGCCGAGCACAGCAAAAAATGCCTCAGCAAAAGAAGCTGAGCGCCGACAAGTCGTCTCGGGTATGTCCCTTGCACGCTAGCAAAGGGGGAATCGCCCACAAGGCGGACCTACCCTAAAAACAAAGACTTGGTCACGTACCAAGCATAAAGCAAAGACTCGGTGTACACACCGAGCATAAAACAAAGACTTGGCCACGCACCAAGCATAAAGCAAAGACTTGGTTACGCACCAAGCATAAAACAAAGACTTGGTTACGCACCAAGCATAAAACAAAGACTTGGTCCACGCACCAAGCACAAAACAAAGACTCGGTTCATATATCGACCACAAAACAAAGACTTGGTCCACGCACCAAGCACAAAACAAAGACTCAGTTTATACACCGAACACAAAGCTAAGACTCGATGTACACATCGGCACAAAAAAAAAAGACTTGGTCTATGTACCAAGCATAAAAGCAAAGACTTGGTTTACGCACCAAGCACAGAATAAAGACTCGGTTTATGCACCGAGCACAAGAGTCAATTAAATAGGTTAAAGTCCTCACTCAGGAACACTGGGAACCGAGCCCCATACTTGGGAAAATAAAAAAGAAGAAGAAGACAGGCAGCAATATTGCAAAAGGAAAAAGAGCCAAGCGGATACAAAAGCTTAAAGTGCATACATTGTGTGAAAAGAAAATTTCATTTCCACATCAAAAATATTTACAAAGGGGGCCGGAGCCCATTACATTCCAAGGCCTAACGCCAAATAGCCTATCTATGAGTACATACAAGGGCCTACAAAAGGAAAAAAGGGGGAACAACATTAAGATTGAGCTGGGGGCGGAATCTCAACAGCACCACTGGAAGTAACCTCTTCTGCATCCGGAGGAGGTGAACCGCGAACACCGGTGGCCTTGGCAAAATTCAGACGGAGAGTATCAAGATCAGCCTCCAAGAGGGCCAAGTCCTCTCAAGCTGAGCAACAGTCCTTCCGGCCTTAAGCGATTCGAGGACTTCCTTGAGGCTAGTCGCATGGCCTCGGTTAACATGAATGCATACTCCTTGGAGTCCTTATAAGCCTCGACGGCCTCTATACGAGCCTCTTCAACCTGCCTGCGGGTAGCCTCTTCGGCCTCCCTGCGCGCATCGGCCAGCCGCCTTTCCATCTCTTCGGCACGGGCAGCGGCTGCATGTTCCAGCTCGGCGACCCTCGCCTGAAGTACCTCCTCGACCTGCTGGGCCTGGTCCCGCTCGGCCTCGGCCTTCTCAGCAGCCTCCTTTTCCAGGCTGGCCCGAGCCACGACTTCCTCTGCCTGAGTCTTCAAAGACTCTTGCACCCCCTGGCAGAGTGCATGAGCCTCCTGCAGATCATGGTGGCATTTTTCCAGTTCTTCCATGCCCCCAATCATATGCCACAAGACCCCAGTCATGCGCCCAGACAGCCCCATCACATATTGGGCCTTCTCCTTCTAGTCGATCTCGGAGCAGAATTGCTCGATGCCAGTGGTCCACGCCCTCGCGGCCACATCCCTGGCTGCTCGTCCGGCCTCAGGCAGGCTTCTCACATGTTCATCAGTGGGCGTGGAGCACCTTACAAACTCCACAAACCATTGGGGATGGGCCCCAGTCATCCCCTCGCAGGCCTCGTTCCTCACGTGGCTTGGAGGGATAAAGTGGCCCTCTCGGCCGAGATCATCTGAAAAGGTTTGTGGGGCTCCGCCTTCAGGAGTCCGCCCAGGAAGCACCGGTGATGTCTGACCAGCCCTTTCGGTCTGACCAGGCTCTTCAATCACAATTCCCCCTTTTCTTCTTTGAAGGGGGGGCTCTTCCGCCTCAGGCACACCATCAGTGGGGCGTTTACTGGCCCGGATATCTGCCCTCTGATCCGCCTCCGCATCCACGGGCTGATCCGCAGCCACCCGGGTCCAGACACGCAGCCGTGTTCCTCACGCTACGAAGGCGTGCGCGCAAATCCAAGCCACGCCCTACAATAAACGACCACCATCAGAAGGTGAAAACAAAAAGAAGAACATTTCAAAAGAAAGGGAAAATAAGACATACTTACCTCGGCCTGCAGTCGCTCTCGGCGGCTCCGGAGTCCGCATTAGTCCCGCAGGCACAGATGACCCACCCACGGGACTGGCTGCTGCGGGAGGCGACCCAGCTCGCTTTGTCTGCACCGGCCGCTCTCCCGGTAAGTTGGGTTGTACTTCTTCAGCCCTCGGAGGGCTATGTTGAGGCTCTCTCCTAGCCTCCTCTTCCCTCTCTGCTGCCTCATCTCGAGCCGCCCCCTCGGCCTCGGGGTCGGGGGCGCAGCCTCAGCGGCCGCGCCAAGTTAGCCTCGGTGGCCAGCCTCTCTATCCGCCTATCCCTGGCACCTCTGGCCTGAATATTCTCCAACCTGCGGACAAAGGCGACCGACAGTGGCCCTTTGGACGCCCGGTTTCCTATAAAAAAAGAGAGAGAGAAAAGAGAAAAAAAGATGAAAAAAGGCAAAGTTAGCCACATAAAAAGAAAAAACGACAACAAAAAACAAAGAAATGAGAAGGGATAGACTTACTGTAACCAAAAACAAAATTTGAAGGAGGATAAAGGACAGTCTCCCTTGCTCCGTCCTCCACGCGAGCCTGCCACTCGCCACTTACCCAGAGCCACTTGTCCTTCCATTCCTTTAGAGATGAAGGAAGGCCTTCAACTAGACTGTCTGGGTACCTAAGTCGGGTCTGCACATAAACTGTTAAGGGGAATGGGTTTAAAATCCACAAAATAAAGAATATTCATAGCGGTAACCCAACCTTGTGAATTGGAGATCCCAATACCTTATTTCAATGGGACAACTAAGTTATGAATGTTCAGCTGAACACTTGAAAAATGTGTTAACTCATTCCCGAAACATCAAAGTGAATGAAAACATGTTGAATGTGGTGAGGTTAAGTTTAATACTTTTAATGATTTCTATACCGAAAGGTGGAGTATGGCATGATACTCTTCAATAGAAGATCACCTTATATAAGTGAGAAGTAATGACCGCTTCAAAGAAACACTTATGAATCTAAGATATGGTCCAGGGCTGAAATAACACAACGTGAGAACGACAAGTGTTAGAATTGTTATTGTGTAAGTACTATTGTCTCGGTTTACACAAATGGCTGAGTAGTTCAAGACATCGCGTCACTAAGCAGCTAGTAAATCCAATAGTATTTTACTAAGGAAGGTTCAAAGCAACAAGCTACCTATCCAGATGCAATAACAGTTCGCCGAGACTTTCAAGCGAATTTGTATGCACGCATGCATTAATTTCATTCATGTGGGGGATTGTTGGAATTTGTTTTGGTAAAATGGGTGTTGACCCAATTTTGACCAAATATTTAAGTGGTTTCCATTAGTGAAAAAATAGAATTAAAATATTTGTAAAAATTCTACTAAGAGAGTAGATGAGAATAGCATTTGGAATTTCTCAAAACCAATTCCGGGTGAATAAGAAATTAATGCTAGAAGTTAGCCACTTAAAACTAGAAAATAGTATGGAAAATGAAAATTTTGGGGAAGGAGAAATGCTCCATCCCACATAGGAATAGAAGGCAAAGTTTGCTCACTTTATAAATCCCAAGTTGGACTTATGGGTTTGGGCCATTGGGGGCACCCAAGTTTTTAAAGGGGTGAGGACCTACATGCTTGTGGGTTTGGCTCAAAGCACACGCGCGCGCGCGTGCCGCCGCCGCTCGCCCATCGGCTCGTCCCGGCCCCGGTCCGGGTCGTGGGCCTGGGCTTCAAGGCCCTTATTCTTTTTGGACCAAAAATATTTAAAATTAGTTAACTAATTTTTATTAATTAATTAAAGATTTTCAACTGAAGTGTTCGCAACCAAGCACGGGCACATGCACGCAAGCACGGGCACATGCACGGGTCGTGCGCAAGGTCGTGCATCAAGTCAAAACTTTGCACTTCGTCATTCGCAACCAAGCTCGGGCACACGCACGGGCCATGCGCCAGGTCGTGCGTCGATGCGAATGTCTGGACAGATGCACCTGTTCGAGCAACCAGGTGCATCTTTTGGCTGTAAATATGTCTTTTCAAGCCAAAAGACATGATCTTTCAATCCAGGTACTTGATGCCTATAAAATCTTTCATTTGCAAATTATCAAAATCGAGTCATTTGCATTACAGCATATTGATTTCACTTCCTTCAAAGCTTGAAAGTTTCAAACACTCCCTGTTGTTCACTGTAGTTTCAATTTTGCAAGTGCTGTAAAATCGAACAGAAAAATCGTTGTATCTTAGGGACGAGCGCCGGAACCGTAAGCACTTAGTATACGGGGCGTTTTCGTCTTGCGGAGACTGTATCCAATACAGGCCTCGACTAAGCCAAAAATATCCAAACACTCAGCCATTTTTCTGAAATAGTAAACCTTCCTTCCCAACACTATTCTCTGCTGGTTGGACTGGATACTCAACGTCGTGAACTGTCATGGAGCATCATGAACTATCTGAGGCCGTATACTTGGGACAAGCAACTCGAGAATTGGTTCAAGTCTTCACTTGTATTTTCTAAGAACAAGTTGCCATCTACCATCTCTCCCAAAGATTACAAAAAGAGATTTAGGAAGTTCATAGATACTATACCCACTTTTTAAGTGTTGAGATCATTGGTGTTCCTAAAGATCTTCTAAGAAAAGGATGAATATTTGAAAGCGTGTGATTGAATATGAGATGAAAATATAATGATAAGAGTTGACGTGATACAAAAATAGTAGAATAATGATTGAATATAATTGGTGATGGGATAAGTGAATAATATTGATAGTAGTTTGTGAGAAAATGCGTTTTAATAGTAATTGATTTGTTGAAAAAATGAGTAGATGTGATTAGTGATTGAAAAACTGAAATTAGAATGATAACACAAGACCTCAATAGCCGTGGTTTATGCCTTGTGCCCATATCAAGCACCTTTCTAGTTGCTTCTCATGGTACCACAGATTTTTGGATACCAATATTCGGAGAGAGAGCTTAAAATAGAGTATAGAAAAAAGAAAATTAATTTCGGGAAAAAGGCTGGATAGAAAGATGGTATTACAAAAGATGCATTTTGTGTACTACAAGTAATGAAGAAAAGCAAGGCAAAGGAAAAGAGAGAAAAAGAGAAGGAAAAAAAAATAAGTGACCATCCAAGGATTTGAAGACAGCAATCCTGGGCCATATCATGTAAGCTAGCATATGATTAATTAGTGTACATAGAACTAAGGATACCATAAAGTTGTAATAAACTTTTTATTACAATATTTGATTAAAGGGTGGTTCAGGAACAGGTGCTGAATTTAGCTTTAGGTTGCACTACTACAAAAATGTTGATAGACACCGGTTTTAATCTGCTGTCTATTAGTAAAACAACCGTTGTTAGAGTCACTAGTGTTAAAAGTCTGAACTTTTTGACAGCGGTTGAGAACCGGTGTCGTTTCCTTGAAAGACACCGGTTTTAAATCGGTGTCTTCGAGATAAAATATCCGCTTTCTAAGGCCCTGATGTTAAAAGTTTATGTAATTGACACCGGTTTAGAACCGCTGTCTTTTGATGAATAGACATCGATATTCACACCGGTTTTAAACTGGTGTCGTTTCATCTAAAGACACCGGCTCGAAACCGGTGTCTATGGTGAATAGACATTGCTTGTTCACACCGGTTTTAAACCGGTATCGTTTAATTCAAAGGCATTGCATCAAAACCGCTGTCTTAATGTTTTTAGAAGAAGTTTTAAAAGGGTTGTTTATTTACGCAAAGACACCGGTCCAAAGCTGCAAAATATCCATATAAATAAACAATTCATTATGAAATCAAATTCTAGCAACCATCATAAGTTCACTACCAATTAAACATGAAATCCATTAATACTAAAGTCACCAATAGCCAAAATCCAACAAAAAGTACTAATAGCGAAGTTTCCTTTCGATAAAACAACTATAAATTCATAATCCAATTCCATCAACCATCATAAAATTCACTACCAAATAAACATGAAATCCAATTTCACCAACCAACAAAAAATGCATTAATACTAAAGTCACCAATATCCAAAATCCAACAAAAAGTACTAGTAGTAAAGTTTTCTTTCGATAAAGCAACTACAAAACGATATATACATTCAACTAAAGGCAACAAAATCCAGATGATTAACATTGCTCCTGTCATTCAAGCTTTCAAAAATGTTCTATCTATCCATGAGAACATCCATTTTTTTAAGTATCTGAACAAAATAATACCACAACAATCAAACGATTATAAATTGTATGAAACTTTACAACTAAGCAAGCATTTTCAGAAATTGGAAATTTGCAAACAAGCAAAGGGTGAAAATTCCAATTTTCACTTAAATTTCTTACTACTAAATCTTGTATATAGCATCTTACAGTTTGACAAAAAATCTAAGCTGAGCTCAAGCCCCAATTTCCAAAAAGCACAAAAGCATTCAATTTATCAGCAAATGCTCATTTCCATTAATATACATTACTAACAATACAAATTCTCACCCAATAAACAATATAAACTCCTGAGCAGATAAACAAAACAACCAAAAAAAAGAAAAATTAACCATGAATTAACCATCATAGATAGACAAATCAAGATTTTTACACACCATTCATAATCGAATTTGCAAGATCACTCGAGGAAAACTCCATGTAAAAATTACCTACCTCAAAACTAAAATCACCACTACCCAAACATGTTAATATACAAATTGGAGAAAATGACAGCTCCTTAGCCCTTTCCAAATACGTCCCCCTCAAACCATTTCTTAAGTACAAACTAGATCTACATCATATCCATGTATTGTCCCCTGTCAGATTTTTTTTTTCTTTCACTTCTCTTTCATTTTTATCTTCTGTCAAACTAGCTGCAACATTTAAATTAGCTGTACTCTATCTGGATATATATATTCCAGACATGTAAATATACAAATTGATTTCATTGCACGTAAGTGCTTGACAGTTTTAAGTTTGGTTTGAGAATCACTATGTAAATGTTACTTGGGAAAGAAATTTAATGGTTTGGATACAATTAAACCAGGGACAGCATATATATTTGCAATATAATGTCCACAATATTTTTTCACAACCCCTAGCTATTTGTGCATGTGACTGTTAGGGCTAGATTTTAGCTGTTTTACTGACCAAGCTAGTAATCATGTTTAGGTCTTTATATATAGATGCATGTTATGCTTTATAAAAGAGATAAAACTTTAGAAAATTTTAGATGCATAGGGTACTATACACTCTACGCGATCCAATCACGTAATAACTAATTATACATTTTAGAAGTACAATAAGTTTTGTTATCTTCACATCATTAGATGTTAAATGTTAAATAACATTCCCATATTAATTCAGGATGTCAAGCGAGGAGGGGGAATATTTGAATGTCTTTTGGCCCACGGAAAGTTATGAAAGAAAGGCAAGAATAAACACACAAACTGAGAAAAGTATAAGCACACAATAAGCTCTACTAAAGTTCTGTTAGTAAACTCCAAGATAAGAGCTAAAAAACTGAATCATTCCTTACTAAACTTAAAAAGATTCTGCTATATGGTTCAAATGTTGGGCAACGAAACATTTCACCCACCTATCCAGAAAACTAAATTATAGTAGCTTAACATTAATTTCACAGGCGCAAGATAACAAGTTTATTCATTTCTTATTATTTCTTCTTTTGCAGGTCTGAACAAATATTCTGAAGAACTAGGTCAGAGTAGCAAGTAATCATCCTATTTGCTTTTCAAATACAACAAAGAAAGACACACACACACACACACACACATATATTACTCTTGCATAGGCAGCTTTGAAGAAAGCTAAACTGCAAACAAGACAAAAGTTAGAGTAAATCATAGAGAAAAGTTACTCTTGCACCAGTGTGGAAACCTGAGTGTGACAATTTTTCTCCTTGACTTGAACCATGTTTGTTAAGTCAGATAATCCCTCAGTGTGCTAATGTAGGCTCTTACGTCATCAGCCCTGGAAACCTCCAACATATAAGATTTTAAGTTATAAACTCCTAAACCAGCAGAAAATTAAGCCCATTCAGCAATAAGCAGAAACTTCTCCAGAATGGCCATCCATGAAAAACAACTTCATTTTGTTCTTCTTCCCTTTAAAGCCACAACCATGTTAAAAGAGCAGGTTGAAGAAATTCTCCAAAAGCTCAGATTAGGGGCACATCTAATCAAATTACTCACGAATGGGTTGAAATTCGTGAACAGATGCAAGAGGCTGACGAGGAAGCTTTCGGAACGGTGGTGAACACTTTCGAAGAGCTCGAACCTGAATACGTCAAACAATACACGAAAGTGAAGGGGAAAAAAGTATGGTGTATTGGTCCATTAATAATAAGTCAGAAATAACGTTCTATATGGGAGCTTACTGTACTCCTCTTCAATATCTAGTAGCAGAAAATCATCATATTCAACAACCTCTTCCTTAAGTGCTGACATCTTCAACTTATCACTGGTTCTACCGATTACAAATCTGAAAACCAAACCAGTGCTTTCTTCCAACCTAGCATTCAATTAATAAAACAAAATAATGGACAAATTTAACTAATGATATTGTCAAATTTAAATTGAAGTAGTGGTTCAAGGAAAACGTTGAAGTCAAGAGGAACAAAACATGCTTTTAATTTTCCACAATTGTTTAGCAGGTGGGAGCACACATTCACCACAAACATACGGCCCTTTCATGCATCAAGTAAATTACTTCAAGAGAGAAATTATGTACACAAGGTTTGATATCTATCTGAGGCATGCAACATTAAGCAATGTTCAAAAATTGTATATCCATACTATTATTTCATACCTTGTTAGTATCTTGAAAAGAATTAACTCCGGGAAGCCTGTCCTCGTCAGGGACAAAAACGCTCTTCATCAGAATGTCACCATTTTGAACCAGAAAACAGAAATTATCACTCTGAAACATTATAAAATTGTCAAGAAAACAGAAAGTGGTTGAAACTCAGGCGGTGAATTGAAGTGTCAGGCTAAAAATGAAAGCAAATACTCCATAAATGTTACCCCCTGTGCTTAGTGTAATAACAAAAACCTATAGGCCCCTCAAGATATTAAAAGCACCCCCCTGTGGTATGTATATTCTTACCAAATTCCCCCCTCTTGATGATACAACATTCTTTAGACAAATGGCATATTCTAAGTCACAAAATGATATCTGCATACAATAAAATACACAAATTACATGTACAATCATAATCAAGGGTTCCAATGGTACATGACTGTCTTGAGCATAACTTAAATTAAAAATTAAAACTCAAATTAAGACAACTGAAAAACTTTAGCTACATGCAGCAATTTCCTTATTTCAAGAACACCACCAATAAATCATGATATCCCAATACCAAATTTTAAATAAAAGTAAAAGCAGATATTCCACAGTAAACACCAAACCAAGCATTCTGAACTTAAACAAAGCTTCCTCATCACCATCGTCTTCATCTTCACAAACTGCAGCACTACTGTGTTTCTTCACAAGCCAAATGGACAAGACCTATGAGTCTAAGCAATTATTCTAACTAGAGAGTGAAAGGGGAATGATTGCAATGACAAGTACAAAAGACAAACGTAATCAACTTCATAATCGAGCCACATAAAGCTAATAGAAGAATATGCTGAGCTACAAAGACAACTCAGCAAATGAAGATTAATAATTGTTTTAACAAGAATTCAACAACAAAAGTTACATATCAGCAACGTTACATTAACAAGTTAAGCTACAAAAACCAAAGAAGAAAAGTATAACACAGAATTAAGATAAATTGGGAGCTAGGGTTTTCAAAATTTTGGGGGTCTTTCAAATTCCAGAAATAAATCAACACCCCAATGACAATGGGCATCGAATTAAGACTATCGGCCGCTTAGAGTAGTGGTGCATTGGTTGATAGCTCGAGCTCGACAGAACATGGCGGTACACTAGCGATACGAGTCGGCAAACGAGGCTTCGTTGGCTTCCGGCTGGGAACAGACTTTCTCGCCTGGATGTGGGACGGGGCTTTCCTCGCATCCAGCAAAATTGTGGCGGCCATGTCATCTTCAGTGAGTCGAGCGTCTCTATTCTCAGTCTCGGTGACAACGGCGGGGTGAGAGGCGACGGGAGAAAGAGGACATGAGAGATATTTTGGTACACTAGAGATTTTGGTATAATTAGACTAAGTATAACCTAATTAAAGAGCTAACTTAAAAAAATATGTAAATAGACACCGGTTTTTTAGACCGGTGTAATAATTAGACACCGAAATTGCAACTGGTGTCAAAATATTTGGTTTTTAAATAATTAAGGACACCGGTTTTAGAACGGTGTTAAAACAACTGCTGTCAAATCTAAACTAATTTAATAAATAGAGACCGGTTGTAAACCCGATGCCAAAACCGCTGTCGATTTGGGGTTATATTTACAATAGACACCGGTTCTGGGAAACCGCTGTTTATTATCATAAGACAGCACTAATTAAACACTGGTTTCTTTCAAAACCGCTGTTATATAGGAAAAGACACCAGAAAAGTCATAAAACCGCTGTCTTTGTAGTGGTGTGTATTTGTATTTTTCTTCTAGTGTTGATTAATTAGTTTAGGAGACATGACATGTATTATGCTGAATTTAGCAGCGTATAGAAAAGCGGTTCTGTTTCTGTTTCTTTATATTATGTAAGGCATCCACCAGCTTTTAATTTATGCAAAAGTTGAACAAAGACATTATTGATGAATTTGAGAGAAGCAAAGAGTATGTGGAACTTATAAATTCATTATCCCAACTTTGATTTGTTTACTTTTTTTTTTTTGATAATTCAGATTGGGTGGCAAATCGTGTTATCGAGTCGTGTTCGTGTCAATCATTGCCACCCCTCCAGATCCAGGTTTTTACACCTGACTAATCCTGGACCTGCTAGTGTCAGAGGTCCCTTGACCCAGCAGGATGTAAATCGAGGGATGTGCCCAAGCAACAGGTTTCTAAGGGAGAGAGCCAACAAGATTCGCCTCCCAGAACAGACCCCCACAATATTTCAGTGAAAATCTGCTCTACACGGGATTCGAACCTGCATCGCCGGAGGAATGTACCCCACATCACCTTAGCCCTTACCACTTGGCTATGCCCCTGGGGGTGCTTTTTAGGGTTTCTTACTATTATTGAGTGGGGCAGGGATTGTTTCTACCTACAATCCCATTGCAAGATTTCCATATCTAAATTGATTTTTTCCATTTTATTTTTATTTTTCTTTTCATAAACAATTTGTGTTTTATCGTTATACTACAAAATCAAGGGATTAAATTGATGTTCATGTGGCCTGGTTGAAAGAAGACTAATTTCTCATTATCCCAATTTCAATTTTTTTCCACCAAGGCACGTGATATTGGCCACATTAGTCCAATGTCCTGATTAGCACTTTGACCCCATATATATGATTTGATCAGACAAGTTTCCGCTCGAAGTGGAGCTATAACTCCATCATATGTCCAGAAATTGGCTTAATTGTAATTTTAGTTAGGTAGCTTTTAGGAATTGGCAATTTTAGTCATGTAATTTCTTAATGTGACTGTTTCCGTTCTTGACGATTTTACGATTTAGTCAAAATAGTAATTACAGTCTTGTAACCTTTAATGGTCATATGTATTTTCAGTTTTTTGTGTATTCTAGCTAAAGGATAATGATATTGTGGAAACAAATGAAATATTGAAACACCCAACTGAGACCCAAATCGCACAAAATCGGATCTTGTAGGCAAAAATTGCACAAGTTAAAACTCATGGTACAACCCAAATAATTCAAATTTACATACTCAATATATTAGAATATCATCCAATATGGTACAACCCAAATAATTCAAATTTAGTCTTATCAAGAGCAATTATCTAACTATTAATAACTAAAAAACCAATAAATACAGTGGGAGTCTATAACTCATTACATACAATTAATAATAAAGTTACAACTCACCTAACTATTACAAGATAAATAGTTATATTGTTCAAGCTCTGACGGATAAGCCATTCAAATAGAATTTGCTATGTAGAGTCAACTCTGAGCTAGAAGTCTCATGTCAGTCTCATCGATCTCAAAATATTTTGTCTCTGAAAATTTTATAAAATTATGGGGTGAGCTAAACGAGCTCAGTAGGTTGGGGTAGGGGAATGCAATATTTGAATACTAAAATATTTCCATTTTGCGTGAGCAAAATACTTAGTGTGCCAGAAGATATTCATGTATGCATGATAATGTTGTACAAAAGATTCATTTACTGTGATAATAAAAGACAATTTTGCAATTCAGTAACGATCAATAAATTTTTAATGCAAGCAATGATGCTAAGCACATTATGCAACAGTTAATAAGTACAGTAAATATTTTACTTTTCAGATAGGCTATAGATATCTCAATTTTTAAAAACAATAGAAGATATCTTGTTTTAAAATAAAGTCATTTAATTAAAATAGACAGTCAATCAATCCGTCAACCCGAAACAAGAAACGTAGGTTCAGTGTTGATCGGACATTGACCCTATCCGTTCTCCTTATGACACCCAACAATATTTGGCCAAAGCCCAGTCACCTTATCCCTCCCTGTAGGCTCGACGTCTCTTTAGCTATGGGCATTTTTACCCAAAGATCGTCATATTAATGAATATATCATTCTACGACCCAAGTTCTATCGCCGTCACCGGCCCGACCAGAAAGTGGGAGTAGGTAAATGGGTAGTCAAACAGGGATCATAGGCAACCTATTCAATCCATTGTCCAATATACCCACACCGCAATGGACTCAGTCAATCAATATTTTTGTCAAAATGACATTTATTTGCCCAAAGGCCAAGTCAAGCAGTTAGAAGAGTTATAACGCAAATGTACATGTAAATTCAAACCATGAATGATACAATTCATATTTTTTCTTTCAACAACTAAATTATTTTAAAAATGATGTATATAGTGAAGTCGTGAAATAGTTCAATGTCATGCATTTTATGAAATAGTTGATGCCGTGAAATTTATGAAATTATAAGCAAACCTAATTTTCTTTAGGAAAATAATATTTTGCCCACCTTTAAGTCAAAGGTCACCTTAATGATATGCAGAATACGAATCCTAGTTGTCGAGGGCTCGATCTCGCCTCCGATATAAAATCACATTATACACCTTAGAAACCCAAAATGGAAAATAACAATGTACCTAATTTTGTTTGGCCTCCACAAAACTATCTACCTACCTCAATTTTTCATTTTGGATATATTATAGAATTACTTAATTGGTGTATTTGAGCAATTGAATTAAGTCCGTAAACAATATCAAAATACCATTCCAACTTTTTTCTATTGAACTTTACATATAACTAGAGTACACATATCTAAAGAAAATCTCAGTTTCAATATTTGCTGAAATTTTAAATATAAATACACTTATGGTTAAAACTATTGTATCCACTCTATTCTCCTAACGCACAATTAGAATCAACAAACAAAATCACATACAAAGTAGTAAGATACTCACCAACTTGTACTAATTTCCAAGAAAGTCTCCTCTGCAATCCACCTAATTCTTTTTCTTTTTCCCCTTTTTATTTTCTATGTTTTTCTTTTGTCTTTTTCTTTCTCACTTTTCTTCATGTTGCAGGCTTGTCGTCTCTCTCTTTCTCTTGATCCCAATTTTTCTTTGCTATTTTTAATTTTTTTGGATGAAATGTGAATAATATATATCATCGCAAATGTACAAAATAATATGGGCATACCCAGTTGATTACAACACAATGGGCTAAATGTCCCTAAAAGGCTAGTACAGCTTGATGGCTAATACATGCCATTTACACACAACAAACAAACCGAAAATGCAATAAAGCTAATGTCCCAAAGCAAGATGTTCATATGAGGATACAAAGAAAATATGATCTTGTATACCTGTGTTTGATTTCACGAATAATGTCGTCGAAAGTAACTACCGTCCCTTCAAATAGTCGCCTATTACGAGCAGTCCATATATGATATACAATGCATGCCAATGCACTTTTCTTGGCACGAGATTGCCACGAAGTTCCACGAGCTTCCTTCTTCATGTATTTCAGTGCACTTTTAATAGTACTCATGGCTCTTGTGATGCGAAGCCACTTCTTGATCTGTAACCAAACTTGTTTGGTCATGTTGCACTGAAAAAATATGTGATCCAATGTTTCGGTACAATCCCACATAAAGCACAATTTCGATCAATGTCCATATAGTGGAGGCGATCCATGGTCTGTAACCTTCCATTGATACCAAGCCAAAGGATAAATGAATGCTTGGGAGGAATGTAATGTCTCCATACATCAGTTGCCCAAACTTTTGGAGTACCCCTCGGTCTGAAAAAGTCATATGCTTTCGAGCAACCAGAATTATCCCCTGCGAACCACCGTTTAAGGTTGGCAATAGCAAGCTGGGTAGTCCCTGCCTTATTAACAATGATGTCCCGAATCTGAAAAATGCGTTTGAGGAGGGGAGAATCTCCTTTCGCTGGTGTCCAATTCCAAACGGAAGCCCCATTAAGATACACTTGGTCCACCCATCTGATCCACAAAGAGTCCCTTTTCTCATGAATGTTCCAAAAGGACCTTTGCAAGGAGGGCAAGGTTCCAATTTTTTAGGTTCCTGAAGCCAAGTCCCCCCTCGGTCTTGGGGAGACAAATATCTTTCCAAACAACCAGTGTCTTGCGCTCGCCCCAAAGGAAAAGACGACAAATGTTCGTTATTCTATCAATCACAATGCTCGGGATTGGTAGAATTGATAACCAAAAGCACTCAACACCTTGCACAACTGATCTGATCAACTCCGTTCATCCGGCATAAGTAAGAGTACAATTGACCCAAGCGTTAATATAACCAGCAATTTTCTCAACAAGAGAAGCATAGTGAACCGCTTTCAATTTTTCTGCTGCAAACGGTATTCCAAGGTATTTGAACGGCATAGATCCAATTGGCATGTTCACAAGCCTATGTATATCAACTAATTTCTGCCCATTGATACCAGCTGTGTATAAGCTGTATTTAT
Organism: Rehmannia glutinosa; assembly: GCA_016081115.2. Lineage (NCBI taxonomy): Eukaryota > Viridiplantae > Streptophyta > Magnoliopsida > Lamiales > Orobanchaceae > Rehmannia > Rehmannia glutinosa. The sequence continues at coordinate 552,337 of JABTTQ020001463.1, read as the reverse complement.
TCAAGTTCGCCCATAATCCTGAACACCTGCTAAACTTATTCAAGCAATCCAACAACACACCGACGGAATTACTGTCTCCTTTTGAAAAAAGCATCAAGTCATCTGCAAAAGCCAAATGAGTGATATTCAATTTGGCACATTTGGTATGATAAGAAAAATGGTCCCTATTGGCAGCAAGATTAATTGAACGAGAAAAATATTCAAGGCAAAGAACAAAAAGGAAATGTGATAAAGGGTCTCCTTGCCTTAGTCCCTTCTTGCCCGCAAATTTCCCATACAAACTACCATTCAGTGCTATGGAATAAGATGGAGAAGTCACACACTCCATGATCCAGTGGGTGAATTTTGAAGGAAAGCCCAAACCTTCAAGCACAACCCGTAAGAAATCCGAGCTAATAGAGTCATAAGCCTTCCTCAGATCAATTTTGAGAAGGCATCTGGGAGAAATTCTTTTGCGATTATACTGCCGGAGGAGTTCTTGTGCGAGATGAATATTCTCAGTCATAAGTCTTCCCCCCACAAAAGCCGCCTGAGCCGGATCCACAATTATTTCCAACAACGGAGACATTCGTTTGGCCATGATTTTCGTGATCACCTTATAAAACACATTGCAACAGGAAATGGGCCTATAGTCCCCAACTGATTGAGCATGTTGTCCCTTCGGTACTAAAGCAATGATAGTATGATTAATTTGCTTTAGAAAAGACCCATTAACAAAGAACTCTTCAATTGCTGCACAAAAATCCTCCTCAATAATTTGCCATGACTTCTTGAAGAAGCATGAATTAAATCCATCCGGACCAGGGGATTTGTCTTCTCCAATGTCGAACAAAGCATCTCGGATTTCCTGTCTCAAAATGTCCCTCTCTAAACTGATTGCTTGTTCCAAAGAGATGGAAGGGCCGACATTGATAATATCGGGATCAATTGGTTCACAAGAGTCCGTTGTACCGAGCAAACACTCATAAAATCTTGTAAACTCCTTCGCAAATTCATCTATAGAAGTGGTAGGGAGACCATCTTCCTTGCAAACAGCAACAATCTGATTACGTTTCTTATTCCTTTTAACCAAGTCATGGAAGAACTTGGTGCCACGATCACTTTGGTTTAAGTGCTTGCACTTAGCTTGTTGGTAATAAAAGCACCATCCAGCTTAACTCAAACTCATGGATTGCTTCCTCATGGTAGCCACAAAATTCTGCAAGTCCACATTCGTTGGATCATCATGCAGCTGAAGTTGGCCCCGTTCTAAATCCTCATTTGCCTTTGCTGCTCGGCTAGAAATATGTGAGAAATGCTTGATGTTAAGCTCCTTAAGAGGGTGTTTCAAATTTTTAAGCTTCTTGCAAAGCATAAATTGTTTGGTGCCTGTGACATAGAAATTCCAATTTGTGGCGACTAGGTCATTGAAATCCGTATGACTAGCCCACATATTGAAAAATCGAAATGGCCTATTGGTATTAACTACCACATCCAACAACGAGACAATACATGGGGAATGGTCAGAAAGACAGCCTGAAGGCAAGAAATTTGCCATCCCATCAAGGCCTTGGTCAAACCAATGTTTATTAACCATCGCCCGATCAAGTTTGCACCAAACCTCATTATTTGTCCAAGTAAAGTGACACCCCATAGATCTCAAGTCCGTGAGCCCCATGAGTACACAACACTCTTCAAAATCTTTAAGTTCTTTGCTGGTAACGTCTTTGTCATTACACTTCTCATTAGCATTGAGAACATTATTGTGATCCCCGATTGCAATCCAAGGCAAGGAACAATTTTCACCAAATGATATAAGGTTGTCCCACAATGGTTTCCTACTACCAACAGTATGATATCCATATATAAAACTTGCAAGGAGGGAAACAGAAGATACCTTGCATGTAATAGCATAGTGAATAACTTGGGGAGATATGTCCAGCTCCTCAAGTATGACAGTAGCGGGATTCCACAACACCAAAATCCTCCCAGCAGGATGCATGTGGAAGTTGCAAGTATGCTTCCAACCAGCAAACCAAGTCGTAATTTTCGGTAAAGTTGTCTCAACCAACTTTGTTTCCAACAATCCAATTACGTCTAGTTTATGGTGTCTCAAGAAGTTCATGACACCCTTTTGTTTCAGGGACTTGTTAAAGCCCCTGATGTTCCAACTAGCAATCCTCATGTTGATTTAGGAAGGGTTGGATCCCTTCCCTTATCCTTCTTATTCTGGCTTTTGACGGTTCCTTTGGTTGGGTTATCTTGTGTGTCCTTATCAGTAGCAGTGGACGGAGCTGCATGACCCTCTGTATCTTCAGTAATAGGAATTGGAGTAATCCTTTTCCTTGGTCTGCGCCCTCTCACTTCAGTGAATGGCTAGGATTCACTGTCAGTTTGAACAGGTTGCTTCTCCTTTAAAGGTTGCACTTGAGCCTCCTCAATAGTCTCAACAGGCTGCTTATCCTTGATAGGTTGGGTTTGTTGTGTATCCTTGGCAACACGTACAAGCTCAGGAGCCTTTAACGTTTACCTTGTTGGTTGGATTCGTGCAGCAGGTTTCCTAACCCTCGGCTTAAACGGTTGTCTGTCTACTGCTGGCTTCTCATTTGTACATCCCTGAATAGCATGTCCAATTTCCTTACACTTAGTGCTGAATTTTGGCTCATGCTCATAAATCACTTGTTGCTCACGTCTCTTTCCCGAAGGCAGTTGAATTCGAAGTTCCCTCCTGAGCTCCTTTGAGGCATCAACTTCAACTAAAATTCGAGGAAAGGAAATTATTTCCTTTGTGACAGGCATAGAATCCGTATGCATTGACTTTCTAATCTTAGTAACAATCATACTAAGAGCAGTTGGATTCCAAAAGTCCACAGGCATGCCCGACAACTGTACCCAAACCGGCATAGTCTGAATTTCAATATCGTCAAACTCGAAATACTTGGGCATCTTTTTTAGCAACAAAGGTCTGCCAAACACAAAGTAAGGTCCCCCAAGCAAGACCTTATCACGAGATAACTCATCCTCAAATTTAAAGATGAGCCATTTGCTCCTATGAGTAATATACTGAAATGGCACTTGCCATTTCTTACACATCTCCAAGAGTGCAACTCTACCTGGGAAACGCCCAGCAAAACAACCAACGAGACAGAAGCCCCATGATTCTTCAACATTATCAGCATGTTGCTCCTCAAAAATGATATCATCAAGGTCATCGGATTTGGGCTCGATGACTTTGAGCTGGTGGCCACCCTCAGGCTTTCGATTTCCAGCAAACAACGAAGCCCATGGAGCAACAGTGGGGGGACTTTGTTGTTTGGTCAGTTTCCAAACCTGAGATTGGCTTGGGCCTTTCAGCAAACACTTGGTGTGCATCAGAACTCACACCACCCTTAAGTTTTTGGGATTCTTTCTCAGATTCCCCATCAGACTCGTACTCAGAAGAATCATCTTCAGTTTCCCCAAGTGAAGTCGCATCACTTGGTGGATCAACAACGTTTTTACCCTTAATAGCAGCAGATTTTTCAGATTTTTCAGAAAATGCAGGACTTACCTCTCAGAGCGCAAAAAGAACAACAACTTTTTCAGACCCAGTTTGATTTAAGTAGTTTTTCTCCTTGTTTGATTTCGTTCTTGGCTTACCCATCCTCTAAGGATGTTAGGTAAGCGGATCTACGAACAATCAAACCAAAAATTTGAACAACCAAAGGTAAAATCGAAAAACCCAGCAAAAACTACAGTGATAATGGTTTTTGCAGGTTTAAATCTATAAAAATACTGAAAATAATCGGATCAAAGGTATTAGAGACACCAGATCTGTGCGCAGACTAAAAGATTCAGCAAGGAATCAAAGAAAATGGCAAGAAATCGAACAGCAGAAGAGGGAGCACTTGGGGAGGTTTTTTCGCCCAGTTGAGAGCTTCTCTCTCTAACTCCAAAATCTGACTGAGAGCTCTTTCTAAAACTTAATTATTGAATGGGTGTGTTGGTGTTTTCCCAATCTAACAAAATATACATATATCCATCTTTAAAACCTATAAGGCGGTTCCACCCATTTAGACGTGTCTAATAGTTAATAGGGTGTATGTGTTAATCTTTATATATATATATATATATATATATATGTGTGTGTGTGTGTGTGTGTGTAGGTATGTTGTGTTATATATATACACACTAAGGGCTCGTTTGGTTGGGTGTTATGCTAGAGATATTAACCACTTTTGTTATAAATCATGCATATTGTTTTGTTTGGTTCAACATTGTTGGGCCCATGAAAAAGACAAGGCCCGGTCTCTTATCAAATGAATTTAATGATACCATATCCCACTATAGGGGTGGGATACATTTCCCATCCTTTTCTCTTACAAACCGAAATTACCCCCTTACCCCTCTAATGCCCATAGTTGTATCAAACAAAAAACAAAACAAATAAGCAATGAACCTGATTAGAATATGAAATGCTCGTGTTAAAAGTGATATGTGTTTAAATTATATTACCTATATAGGGTATAAGTAGGCATATATGTGGAACTGGACCTCTCTCTCAGGATCAGCAGGGGCTCGGATCCCAGAATCAAGATAATGGAGGAGGCGCCCATACACGTAGGAGCCCCATGGGAATGCCCTAAACCCGGGGGCATCCTCAACCAAGGTCCACAACCATAACGGGATGGTACCCTATGGATCGAAAGCTTCAGATACTTCGTGATGAATAAGATATACGCCATCTTCAGATTCTCCTCTAGTCGCTCTCTGAAATGAACCGCGATGAAATGTGGCACTGCCTTCGTCGGTATCAAGGAATCCCCGTCGAAAAAACTATCAGTATACTCCTCCTGCCGGAGGGATATGCTGTGAGGAGCATTGGTCAATCGCCGAGGGGCCAAAGCGTAGCCCCGTAAACATCACAAACTCTCGTCACCCAAATCTGAGGTTCTGCTCACCAACGTAGAACCACAAATCCCCGGTCTCAGATCCCTCCACCAAAATCTGTCGATCAAGCAATCGGAGCATACCCTTGGAGGTCAAGTATGCGTCCTCGTCGAAGTCCAAAACGCCCCAAACGGCCCATTCCTAAACTCATCTAAATTGCCCGACTCAGTCAACTCCTTCTTGATATCCGCTATCAAGTGGTGCTTGGAGTATACATTCAATTTTTCCCTCCAATTCTGTGCAGAATCCCATTTCTATCGCCAAATCTATCAAAAAAACACAAATACTCGGTTTAGGCTTGATGTCATGTAACTCAAAATCGAGTTACATGTGTAACTCGAAATCGAGTCACCTGAAAAAAGTGACTTGATTTCGAGTTACACGTGTAACTCGAAATCATCCATATAAAATTTCAAAACTGACTGTGATTTCGAGTTACATGTGTACTCAAAATCGAGTCACCTGAAAAAAGTGACTTGATTTCGAGTTACATATGTAACTCGAAATCAAGTTACCTTTTTCTGTAACTCAAATCGAGTTACATGGGTAACTCGAAATCACAGTTCGTTGTCTTCTTCTTCTTCCTCTCTCTCACACTTTCCGCCATTAACAACATATCAAGCTCACAAAAACCAAGTATCACCACCAAACACCTAGAATTTCTACAACAAATCCTAACCTAAAACAAGTATTGACAATTTGAAACAACAAAAATACATGAAATTAAGGAAATAGGGTTCGATTTACATACCTGAGAAGAAGTCGAAGCACCCTCCATATCCTCGCTAGTCGTCATCGTCGTCATCGTCTCCTTTCACCGTCGCCGATTTCGGTAGTTTTGGGGGAGATTTTGGAGATTTTGGAGATTTCGAGTGAGAATTTTGGGGGAGAACTATTTTTTTTTCGAGTGAGACAATAGTAGGATTTTGGAGAACTATTTAAGCTTAAACTTCTAAAGGGCAGTTATGTCTTTTCGCACCCCAAAATGGCTAAAAAGGATGTGTTTGAAAAACATGGCTAAAAAGAATTTTCAATTGACCAAAAAGGCTAAAAAAAACCCACTGATATATATATATCCGGTCCAACATATATATCTAGTCCAGTTATATTAAAGAGATTTCTCTAATATTTCAAGGAGTCTCTCTTTTTATTTTATTTTTTTCAGAATCTGGATATTTATTGATTCTCTTTCCGTGATAATATCATTCTTAGTATCAAATTAATCATTCTTAAATCTCAAATTCCAATAATAAAGTTCAAACTCTCGTCAACATAACTCACCAATTATTGAATAAATAGTCCAAATGTTCATACGTGTTAAAGAAACCAAATCAGAAGCCTCTAAGCATAAGTGCCTTAATTATAAATGTCTATCTTGACCCAAAAGTTCTATATGTTCTCCTTGAATATACACAAAAGTATTAATCGTTTCTTATAAGATCACGATTTTAATATGTTAGAGTTATTTCCTCAATCATTCAATCCCAGTCCTGCATAGATTTCAAATAAGTAATAATCTCAATTGTAAAATAAAATTCCAATCTATATCTCCAGAAATACCAAAACTAATAAACAAGTTATTGGCTAGGAATCATTATGAAATCACCCATCCATCTCTTGTAGGATATTAACCTTAAGTATTAGCAGTGAAACCAAATTCCTTAAATAGGTCCGATAATAAAACAGAACCTCAGTAACAATTATAAAAGATAGCTTATGTTTCTCCTAATTATATTAATATTTCATTTTCCATAATCATTTACATACAATCCCAAAATAGTTCAACGTGGCAATGTGATACTCAAGATTCCAAGAGAATTACTACCCTATCTAGACTATTGACCATTTATATCTGATAGTTTAACTATATGGTCAAAATATATTTATGCTTCTATTGTGGGCATCTACTGCCTGATCATTCTACACAAAAATTTAAAATTTCTGTTCGATCAAGAATTTATCATTCATCGCATCGATGTGCAATTCCTCATTAAATTTGGTATTAAATCTAAAGTTCTTAATAAAACTCCATGATGTTACCTTATTTGGTATATGAAAACTATTTTCAATTTAGAGTCCCATTAAAAATGATCAATATCCAAACCTAAATATAGGCACTATTCCAACACCTACTAATTAATAAACCAAGTTGACAGTTTGGTATCTCATTCACTTAAGTGAATCTCAAGTGATTATATTCTTCATATCACATTCAACTTATATTCCTCTCTCATAAATCCATCTTTAAGCATACTCTTGCTTTTTGTAGATAGTCAAACAATTCATCTATTTAAGAAAATTATACTTACTATAACTATTTTAATTTAATCCTTAACAGTCAGTACTTAGATTTTCACATCTTTCACTTGTCAAACAATACTAGAGTTCCTTTATGAAATGTACCAGGTCAATTGAAACTTATATCTATCAATACTTTGTAACTTAGACCTCAACTATAAAATTATAAGTCAATTTTCCAAAATCTTAATGACCGGAATCTCCCAAAATAAAGCCTCGATTGCAACCTTATTTTTTTCTATCTGTAAGTAAGAACATCGAGTATTCTGAATATTCATGCAAATCATATACCTATGATATTATACTAATATTCAATTTGTCCTTTAGCTTATTCCACGAACAAGAATCTTCATGAAAAGTTAGTTAATATGGTAGTATTCTAAAACAATTCATTCTAACCTATTTTTATAATACCAGTCGATTATAATACCAATAGATCTATGTACCCATGTATATAGATCTCTCACAAAGTGGGGAGGTTTTCCTAAATGGTTCACTCTAGGTCTTCCTCGTCCGTCTTTTAGCTATTTCTATTATTATCTCAAATAAGTAGTAAAGAAAGAATTCACACACGTATAATAAAAGATTGTAGTATCCCAAATCAAAGTCATTACAAACTTAAGCAACACCATATCATTACCAACTTATAGTATATGCCACACTAGGGTTATATCCGATTTCCTAGCATATCACTCTGGCTCCAAAACTATTCATAAGTACAAATGATACTTAAGTTAATATAATACTCAGATGATCAATCAAATATGAATATTATTTTCAAATCAATACTCCACAAGGGGTGATCAGGATCCAAATCTAAACATAGACCACATACGAACCTTAACTATCCAATGCAACAAGTTAACCCATAAAAAAAAAACTCATCCATTACTTATATGTATCTCCAATGTAATGATTATATATTCTTAATAAAGATGTCTTTTGTCCACTAGATAGTCTCATACCAGTTGAGCCATCAAATTCCACTAATCCAAGTGTTCATAAAATATTGTTGTGATAAGTCTACTAGTGCGCAAATAAAATCATTCATTTGTTAGGTTCGTTAGATTAGAGTTCATAACACATAACTATTTATCCTGTTGTAGCCTGGTGCAACCAATAAACTTAATCAAGGGCAATAACAAAATTATTCAGTAATATTTTACCACAAATATCCCAAGCGGCCACATAAATTCAAAATCCTTAATGCTATCTTGTAGAGGTAGCATAATCTCAACCGAAAATCTTATCCTAGGTCAGCTCAGGTGTAGTTCCTTTTTACACCTAAGCTCTGATACCATAACTGTCACGCCCCAATTTACATACCCAATATATTAGAATATCATCCAATATGGTACAACCCAAATATTCAAATTTAGGCTTATCAAGTGCTATTATCTAACTATGAATAACTAGAAAACTAATAAATACAGCGGGAGTCTATAACTCATTACACACAATTCATAATAAAGTTGCAACTCACCTAACTATTACAAGATAAATATTTATATTGTTCAAGTTCTAACGGATAAGCCCTTCAAATAGAATTTGCTATGTAGAGTCAACTCTGAGCTAGAAGTCTCATGTCAGTCTCATCGATCTCAAAATATTTTGTCTCTGAAAATTTCATAAAATTGTGGGGTGAGCTAAACGAGCTCAGTAGGTTGGGGTAGGGGAATGCAATATTTGAATACTAAAATATTTCAATTTTGCGTGAGCAAAATACTTAGTGTGCCAGAAGATATTCATGTATGCATGATAATGTTGTACAAAATATTCATTTATTGCGATAATAAAAAATAATTTTGCAATTCAGTAACGATCAATAAATTTTTAATGCGAGCAATGATGCTAAGCACATTATCAAACAGTTAATTAAGTACAGTAAATATTTTGCTTTTCAGATAGGCTATAGATATCCCAATTTTTAAAATCAATAGAAGAAATATTATTTTAAAATAAAGTCATTTAATTAAAACAGTTAGTCAATTAATCTCGTCAGCCCGAAACAAGAAACGTAGGTTCAGTGTTGATCGGACACTGACCCTGTCTGTTCTCCTTATGACACCCAACAATATTTGGCCGAAGCCCAGTCACCTTATCCCTCTTTGTAGGCTCGACGTCTGTTTAGCTATGGGCGTTTTTACCCAGATATCGTCATATTCATGAATATACCATTCTACGACCCAAGTTCTGTCGCCGTCTCGGCCCGACCAGAAAGTGGGAGTAGGTAAATAGGTACTCAAACAGGGATCACAGGCAACCTGTTCGATCCATTGTCCAATGTACCCACACCGCAATGGACTCAGTCAATCAATATTTTTGTCAAAATGACATTTATTTGCCCAAAGGCCAAGTCAAGCAGTTACAAGAGTTATAATGCAAATGCACATGTAAATTCAATCCATGAATGATACAATTCATGTTTTTTCTTTCAACAACTAAATTATTTTAAAAATGATGTATATCGTGAAGTCGTGAAATAGTTCAATGTCATGCATTTTATGAAATAGTTGATGCCGTAAAATTTATGAAATTACAAGCAAACCTAATTTTCTTTAGGAAAATAATATTTTGCCCACCTTTGAGTCAAAGGTCACCTTAATGATATGTAGAATATGAATCCTAGTTGACGAGGGCTCGATCTCGCCTCCTATATAAAATCACATTATCCACCTTAGAAACCCAAAATGGAAAATAATAATGTAACTAATTTTGTTTGGCCTCCACAAAACTATCTAGCTACCTCAATTTTTCGTTTTGGGTATATTATAGAATTACTTAATTGGTGTATTTGAGCAATTGAATTAAGTCCGTAAACAATATCAAATACCATTCCAACTTTTTTCTGTTGAACTTTACATATAACTCGAGTACACATATCTAAACAAAATCTCAGTATAGCAAAGGTATAAACCCAAAATCTATATTGTACCAGCAATGAAGAAAAACAGAGTTAATTCATTCCAAAAACCATAAGGAAATTACATCAGTGAGCTGAGGTTTATATATGCTCAGCATAGTACAAAAAAATGTGACCCTGCACAGTACCATGCACAATAACCACCTCAGCCATTAGACTTCTTACACGTGTAAATCAATAACATAAATAAAGATGTAAAATGTGACTTAATAAGCAAAGAACACTTTTGTATATTTGATACGCCCCCCTCCTCAAGTTAGGCCACGGTGAAAAATCCTGAAGGCCTAACTTGGACAGCAGAGTGTAAAAGGATGACCCTCCAAGAGACTTGGTGAATATATCCGCAAGCTGGTGTTTGGTAGAAACATGGCGGAGAAGACTGAAGCCAGCCTTGAACTGGTTACGCACAATGTGACAATCAATGTCAAATTGTTTGGTCCTCTCGTGAAACACAGGATTGACATCAATATGTATGGCAGCCTGACTATCACACCAAATATCAATGGGAGTAGGAATGAAAATATGTAAATCCCTGGTAATGTAAGAAATCCACTGCAACTCGCAAACAGTGGAAGCAAGAGCGCGGTATTCCGCTTCAGCAGATGAACGGGAAACGGTGTTTTGCTTTTTGGTTTTCCAGGAAATCAAGGCACCACCCAGGAAACACAATAGCCAGTTAATGATTTGCGTGTATCAGGGCATGTACCCCAATCAGCATCACTGTAGGCCATGAGTTGAGTGTGTGATTGGGATGGATAGAATAAACCGGTGTATGGAACCTTTAAGGTAACGAACAACATGTAGAGCAGCATCCCAATGAGAAGAGTCGGATCTGACAAATTGGCTCAATCTGGCACAAAGAAAAAGTGAGATCAGGCCGAGTAAAATTGAGATACAACAATCGACCAATCAATCGTCTATACTGATTGGGATCAGTAAAAGGGGTGCCAGCACCCTGCACCAATTTCAACCCATGAGGAAGAGGTGTTGGGGCAGGTTTGGCTTGAAGAAGACCAGTATCAGCAATAATGTCTAGGACATACTTCCTTTGATGCAAATAAGTCCCTTGAGAGCTTCTAGCAAGTTCAACCCCCAAGAAATACTTAGCAAACCCAACATCTTTAATGGTAAAAAGAACATCCAAATAACTCTTAAGATGTTGTATGTCCTCAGTGTGAGAACCTGCCACTAGGACATCATCAACATAGACAAGTAGCTAAAAAATTGTCAGTGGTAACCTTTATGAACAAACAATGATCATGGCTAGATTGAGTGAAACCATAAGCCAATAACTTGGTGCAAAATTCAGAATTCCACTCCCGAGAAGCTTGTTTGAGACCATACAAACTTCTCTGAAGCAAAAACACCTGTCCAGGTTTAGCTTTAGTGTACCCATCAGGAGGTAACATGTATACCTCTTGAGTTAAGGACCTATGCAAAAATTCATTATTAATGTCTAAGTGGTGAAGAGGCCAACCCTTAGCTGTAGCCATAGCAATGAGGAATCTAACAGTGACAAGTTTGGCAATAGGAGAAAAACTTTCCTCATAGTCTATGCCCTGAATCTGATCATATCCCTTGGCAACCAATCTGGCCTTATATCTCTCTATGGAACCATCAGGGTGTAATTTCACCTTATACACCTATTTGCAGCCTATGGCCCTCTTGCCATCAGGCAACTGAGTAAGAGTCCAAGTGTTATTTTTCTCCAATGCTTCAATCTCTTTCCCCATTGCCTCAACCCAATTACTATCTTTACTAGCCTGAAAGTAGGACTTTGGCTCTTGGATATTAGTGACATTAGCTAGAAAGGACAAGTACAAGGGGCTGAAATAAGGTGAAATGGTGTAAGGGTAGGTCTGAGGCAAGGAAGTAGGGGAAGTACCCTGTAGAGGTGTATAGGCAACAACAACATTTATGACGAAGTCCTGGAGATAAGCAGGGGTTCTAGTAGGTCTGAGAGCTTGAACAGGAGGATCCGGTGTAGGAGAAGTAGTGGAATAGTCAGTGTCAATATGAGGGTGGATGGTAGGCAAAGGTGCGTGCTCTACAGGAGGCAAAATAGAGTGGAAAGGAAAGACATGCTCGACAAATTGAACATGCCTGGAGACCAAAATCTAGAGAGAATCTAGATCAAGGAGCCTATAGCCCTTTTGACCAGGAATATACCCCAGAAAAACACATTTGTGTGCTCTCTGAGAAAATTTGCCTTTGTGTGGTGCAAGGTTGGTGGCATAGACAAGGCATCCAAAGGGTTTCAACATGTCAAACTGAGGAGGCTCATTATATAGAACCTCAAAGGGAGTTTTCCAAGCAAGGACAGAGGAAGGTAATCTGTTTAAGATATAGGTGGCAGTGAGAATAGAGTAGGGCCAAAATTTGGAAGGTAATTGACTGAAACATCAAAGCCCTTGCTATTTCTAGCAAGTGTCTGTGTTCCCTCTCCACCACACCTTTTTGTTGTGGTGTGTAAGGACAGGAATTATGATGAAGTATACCAGATTTTTGGAAAAAAACTTGACATTCTTGACTGAGAAATTCAGCACCATTATCACTTCTTATGACCTTCACATTTTTGTTGAACTGAGTGTTAATCATGGTGCAGAAGTTTTGGAGGATGGACATTTTGACTCTTATGAGACATTAAATTCACTAAATTCAGCAGATATGGAGTATTTGTGACACAATTGACCTTGTAAGGGCCTCATATATCCACATGCAAAAGGTGAAAAACAGCAGAGGTATGTATAGAACTGAGAGGAAACACAAGCTTATGTTGCTTAGCTTTGTGGCAGGCATCACAAGATTTTAAAGATACATGCACATCAGAAGTACATAAAGGTTTCAGAAAATCCAAATGTTGTAACAAATGAGGTGAAGCATGGCCAAACCTCTTGTGCCATGTATCTAAAGAGCTATTACAAAAATTATTTGAAAGCAGGGGTGAGGGAACAGAGGTGGATGTAGAAGCTTCTTGCAGAACATATAGTCTTTCAAGTGCCTTGCCCATGGCCAGGATATCCTCATTATGCAGGGCCTGGAAAACACAATGGTCAGGAAAGAAGATGCATTTTAGATTGGATTCTTGGGTGAGTTGTGCAATTGAAAGAAGATTATACTTGAAGCTAGGGACAACTAGCACATCAAAAAGTTCTAAATGAGTGGACAACTTAATGTGACTAGTGTGGTAGACCGTTTTGGTAGTGCCATCAGGGAGACAAATGGTTACAGGAGGTGAAAGAGGTTGAATGTGAGTGAGAAGGTTAAGGTTGGAGCACATGTGCCCACTAGCACCTGTATTTAATATCCAAGAGTCATTGTCCATATTTTCAAGCATAGTTAGAGAGTAATGGATAGGCTGCTGTAAATGTTTACCTCCAAAATCTGCAAAATGGGCAAAAGAGTAGTTGGACTCGGTATTGTTTCCTCCCATGGATTTATTTGCAAAGAATTTTGCAAGTTCCTGTTGAATGATCCTGCTCATATCAACGGTATTACTGCTCTTTCCATCAGCCTCATGTGTGCCTTTCTTGCCAGGGTCAGATTAAGCTTCCACCATATTTGCAACACCTGGTTGAGTGCGTTGTTGCTTCAGTTTTTCCCACCAATCCGGATACCCATGCAGTTTGAAACACTTCCCAATATCATGCCCAGTGCCTTGGCAATGATCACAAGTTAGCTTAGCGTTTTCTTCCTTAGTCAATCTTCTGTTATGTCCTTTATTCTTGTACCCAGAGTGATTTGAATTCCCTGTTTTCACATAATTATCCTTCCCATAGTGTGATACCCTGCTCATCATTGCAGCATTTCCATAGGATCCGGGCAATTAATTTGAACATTCATGTGCTTCTCCACCCTAATCACCAATGAATAGGCCTTGTTAATTGTTGGTAATGGATCCATGATAAGTATATGGCTTCTTATATGGTCATAAGTATCATTCCGGCCCATCAAAAATTGCATCAACCGGTCTTGTTTCCCTTTCATTTAAGGCTTTACTAGCACCACAAGTACAAGAGGGCAAAGGTGACAAGCAACATAGTTCATCCCACAGCTTCTTCAATTTGGTATAATATATGGTCACAGACATATTGCCCTGAGAGATATTAGAAATTTCCTTTTCCAATTGATATATCAAAGGTCCATTTGATTCCCTAAATGGCTCAGCAATTTCATCCCAAAGTTGTTTAGCAGAATCAGTATACATGAAGGCATCGATAATATCTCTAGACAAGGAATTTAAAATCCATGATATAACCATGTAATCCACCTTTTTTTATTTCTCATATTGAGTAGATTCTAGTGCAGGTTCAGCAATTTTACCATTTATAAAACCCAGCTTATTCTTAGTGCGAAGGGCAAGAAGCATATATCGATTCCATGAGAGATAGTTATTACCTGATAGGGGCGTAGTGACTAAAGTTATCCCAGGATGACCGGAGTTGTGGAGATATAGAGGATCACCTTCAAGTGTCTCCACAGGTTTATCGCCGGCGGCCAGCACCGGCCATGTATGTGTGGGGTTCACCGGAGCCATGGATGATATAGCCTGGTGCTCTAGATACCATGTAGCAAAGGTATAAACCCAAAATCTATATTGTACCAGCAATGAAGAAAAACAGAGTTAATTCATTCCAATAAACATAAGGAAATTACATCAGTGAGCTGAGGTTTATATATGCTCATCACAGTACAAAAAAACGTTACCCTGCACAGTACCATGCACAATAACCACCTCAGCCAATAGACTTCTTACATGTGTAAATCAATAACAGAAATAAAGATGTAAAATGCGACTTAATAAGCAAAGAACACTTTTGTATATTTGCTACACTCAGTTTCAATATTTGCTGAAATTTTAAATATAAATACACTTATGGTTAAAACTATTTTATCCACTCTATTCTCCTAACGCACAATTAGAATCAACAAACTAAATCACATACAAAGTAGTAAGATACTCACCAACTTGTACTAATTTCCAAGAAAGTCTCCTCTGCAATCCACCTAATTTCCAAGTAAGATACTCACCAACTTGCACGGCTGATACCTTTTCACAGGGGGGTGTTTTTAATTAAAATTAACTTATCAGTTGACATAAAATACCCCTTGTACCCTTAAATCCTAGTGGAAAAAGACTATAATCTCCCTGATTGTTGCAAAATTTGCATGAGTGGCGCATATTAATATGATGATAAAAAATAAGAGTGGAAAAACAAGACAACAACTTTCTCTTTGGCGGGCAAGAACCCTAGTTCGACCAAAATCTTTCACAGGTATTGTCCGAAAAGTGCATTCCTCCGTCTGATTAAAGTGTACTTCTTTGTAATGAAAAATTTCAGCGATTGTATATTGTCCATTTTATCTTACACGCCCTTGTATCTTTTGCAGAAATCTTTCCAATAAACAGATAGTGATACCATTTTTCTGAACTGAATGTACGATTTTTATTGTCTTAAGCAGATGCTCTGTAAATGATTCAGAGAAACATTGTTTAAGTGTTTACTTGACAGTGATTAGTTTTTCCTATAAACTTCATTTCTAAAATTATGGTTGGTTTTGTCCCGAAATGACGATGGATGTGAATGTATAAGTCATGGTATTTATATGTCATTTCCTCTGTGCGCAAGAATTTCCTGGTTTCATATGTATCAATGTTGAAATTTTATTTTGTATGGCTAAAAATTATTGTGGTTACTGTGCAGAGGCAGAAAACGACATGTTCTACCAAATCTATTTTTTAGTTTGATGTTTAAATTCTATCATTGTTTTAACCTTCTTTGTTATTTTTGTTTTACAACTTTAGTTGTGTTAAAGGTCTGGTGTGTTGATGTATTCAGTACTTTTCAGATATGAATGTTTGTTTAGGGTTTCCAAAACATGATCTTTGTTTACTAACAATTACAATTTTTTTTCGGTGAAAATTATAGATGGATGAAGAAGAAATTCATGTTATTGTACTTTTTGAGGAACTAATGACATTGCTCCAAATATTACTTCTCCTCTATACTTTCTATCATTTGCGTTATAGTCGAAGACGTCGTCGTCGTAGACAACTTGTAGCCCCTGCTCGATATAGAATGCTTGACCGTGTACCCAATCAAATTAAACACTTGCATGAACTTATCCATGATAGCGATATCACATGTATCCAACATCTACGTATGGATAGAAATGCATTTGGTAGGTTATGTTTCCTTCTAGAAAATTTGGGTGGGTTAAAACGAACAAGACATGTCCAAATCTCTGAGCAAGTCGCAATATTCCTGTCTGTTTTGGCACATCATAAGAAGAATGTTGTCATCAAATTTGACTTCAAGAGATCAGGTTACACCATTAGCATCCACTTTAACAATGTGCTTAAAGTTGTTCTAAGGTTCCACACCATTTTGTTGTCAAAACCCAATCCCGTAGGTGATGACTGTACGGATGACAAGTGGAAATGGTTTAAGGTAAATTACAAACTAATTACGAACCACTAGTTGTTTCTTTTCCTTAACAGAGAATCAAAATATTTTTAACATGTTTTGGTGTTAACATAAGGTTATCTAGGTGCTTTAGATGGAACCTACATTGACGTACGTGTACCTATAAATGAAAAAGCACGTCATAGAAATCGCAAGGGAATCATATCCACAAATGTGCTGGTTGTGTGTGATCAAAACATGAAATTCGTATACATTTTGTCCGGATGGGAAGGATCAGCTGCTGATAGCCGAGTTTTAAGAGATGTTGTGACTAGGCCTAATGGTTTAAGAGTCCCCAACGGTTAGTAGCAAATTTCGAATTAGAGTTATTTAGTGTCTATTAAAATAACATTTGTAACTGGAGTTCATGAGTACAGTTTTTAACAGATTCCCAATAATAAGATGCTAATTTCATTTCAGAAATTACTACTTGTGTGACTGTGGATATACAAATGGACCTGGCTTTTTTACACCATACAGAGGCGTTAGGTATCATTCAGATGAGTGGGAGTCGGGCTCGTCAGCTCCACAAAACTATAGGTAATTATTTAACCTTAGACATGCCAATGCTCGCAACATAATAGAGAGGTGTTTTGGTTTGTTGCAACAGTGGTGGGCTATCTTAAGAAGTAAGCAGTTTTACCTTGTCAAAACACAGAACCGCATAATTATGGCATGTTGTATTCTCCAGAATTATATTCGAACAACTATGGTGGTTGATCCATTAGAAGACGAGGTCCCTGAGTATGTGGTTGGCGAAAATGACGATGCACCTGATCCTGACTATGTTGATGTTGTAGAGTCTTCCCAAATCTGGACTAACTGGCGTGATGACTTAGCTTAGTCCATGTACAATCAATGGAGAGCCTAAGATAGTGCACCATTGTGTGCAAATATAAACAAACATGGACAATTTAGAACATGAACCAAGTTTTATGTTCTTTTGTATGTTACTGTTGGATAATAACATCTTAGTTGTATTAGTCAACTTGAGACAATTATATATGTATGATTGAAGAATGTATGATTTGTATGTGGATCAATAACTTTTGTAAACTGTGCTTGATTTGTAATTAACATTGTATGATGAAATCGTATGGATGATAATCATGTGGTTGTTTTTTTCCAAGTTTTTTTATAGTGCATATTTGGACATGTTATGTCATATTATGGAATCATGTAGGCAACATACAATGGAGTCAACTGGACAAAATGTTCCAAAACCACCGACGGTACGAAAAAATACTACTCATAGTAGGCGTTCTTGGACAACCCAAGAGGAACATATCCTTCTGCATGCCTTGAAGGAGGCCATAGTCCGAGGCTAGAAATGTGACAATGGCTTCAAAAGTGGGTATCAAGTTGCTTTGGAGAAATCAATGCAAAAAGCATTTCCGGTACTGATTTACGAGCAATACCCCATATCAGTTCGAAAATCCATGTATGGAAGAAGGACTACGGTTCATTGAGTTCAATGCTTCGCCGTTCTGGGTTTGCATGGAATGATTCAGCTCACACATTGATTGTAAAAGATAAGCCATGGAATGACTACGTTAGGGTAATCTTGAATTTGCTGGTTTGATGTAAACGTAGGTGTATATTATGAGATTGTTATTGGTTGTCTTAAAACATTAACGTGTTTGCAAATTGATCCAAATGCAAAGACAATGCGATTCAAATCATGTCCATATTACAAGGACTGGTGTGAAATCTTCGGGAAGGATAGAGCGACTGGACAAAATGCTGAAGGTTTTGATTACGTTATTCAGGATATTCTAAGTGGACACCAAGATGCCGAGGAGGAAGCCATTCCTAAAAATACCTCCCATACTCCTTCTCCAGGTAGCGAGGCTGATGGTACATCGGCTTTCTATGGTGAAGGTAGTGGGACTATGAAAAGCAAGACGTCTAACAAAAGAAAAGCAACTGACGACCCACTAGAGGCCCAATTCCTAAACACAATGACTTCCTTCCTAGAGAGAATTGAATCAAGGTTGGGTGACATTGCTCGCAGAATTAGATTTGAGCAAGATGCTTCAGCCAAAAAGGTGGCCATGTTCGATGCTCTCAATGAAATTCAATTCATATCAGTTGAGGATAAGATTGTTGTGTCCAAGCGATTGTGTGGTGATGCTAAGGGCATGGACCTTTTTTCAGCCTATCATTTGAGAACAGGGCTTGTTATGGTACGCATGATATGAGAGGGAAAGATCTGATACTGGGGGTGATGCCTTATGGATGTTTTGTAAAAAAAAACAAATTGTTAATTATGTTTTGTTCTGTTTAATACTCTAGTAACAACTGGTTAATTTGAAGGTCATCTTATGGATGCCTTTTTTTTTGTGAATGGAATTGCATATTTAGTGCATGTAAGACATGTACTTTAACAAAAGCATATCTTTCCATTCAGTTCGAAAAATCCGTGTATGTAGATTATCCTGTTCGTACCCTATGGCATGTAAATGGTGTGAAGTATTTTGTATAGTATTCCAGTCTTTATGCTTCAGACAAAAATTTAGTGTATCAAATTGCACTCGAACTAGTTTTTTTTTGTATTAAATAGTAAGATCCAAATATGTATTACATGCTTATGATTTGACCATTCAATACTCATCTGTGGTTTAAAAATTAAATGCAACTTGACTTATATATGGCAAAAGCAGTAAAGGATACTCGATAACTCTGAACAGGCACTAATGTTTGTTTGTATCCCTTGAATTGGTTGTGCATTAATTCCATTTGGCCGTCATTGGTCATTCCATGCATTTATTCACTTGTAAACATGATGACTCTTCGGATAACCATTACTTACCCACCGCTTTGTGGGAGATTCATAGAATTTAATACAAATCTTATGGATGTGAACAGACACAATCAATTGAATGCTTTTTTTTCTTATTTAAGGAAGGCTGAGCTCAGTCATTTTCATACATGTGAATGTATTTGTGAACTCTAAAACAGACAGCACAGAAGTCGTATTGGTAAGAGGTGAGTTTAATTTTCTTAACAATTCTTTTTCTTGTGATTTGCTGGTGTAAAGTCTCTTTGCCTTCCATTTTTACTCGTTTATTTTCGTTTTCTTTATGTCTTCATAACTTAGCGTAAATTATTTGACAATAGAGATGGTACGCACGAGGAACTAGGTCATTAAGAACAACATGATTGGTCCTGGATGGACCAAAACTGAAGAAGACCAATGCTACCGGTTGTTCTTCCGTCATTGTCAGTTAACGAAGGACATAGCAAACCCCGACGCTTTCAACGATATCTTCCTTCCACTTACTCGCGAACTATCCATCAAATGTAGACGAAACTTCAAGACATCTGTTGTGAAGGAGCGGATTCATATGTTCAGAACTCATTTCAAGGATTTCTGTGATTTCATAAATCTTCCAAGAGTTGACTACGATATGTTTCGCAACAAATTCACCACCTCAAATGAGTACTATGAACATGTTGGAGTGGTAAGAAACAGTTTATATGAATATTCCACTTACATTGGTTTTCCAGTTGCATTAGTTAAGCAACATCAACCGATTCTTCAGCAATTACGGTTTCCCTCATTACAGCGAATGCTTCTATGTCTTCAACATAAGGATGGCTGCCACCATTGACTTCAATGGTGTGCCTAGGTACACACGAGACCACCCACTAGGGATTGACGGTTCATCTGATGACAATATGGATGATGATAATGAGGACCATAATGCGAGAATGTCGGAGCGGGATATCCAGGATGTACTAGGTGGAAATGATGGCCACAATGATGACAATGGAGGCAATGCGAAGGAACCAGATGGGTCGGTGGTGGACAACAATTGATGCGGCGGGGGTTGCTTTGCGGGAAAAGGGTACGATGATGGTGGTGGGGGTTTGTTGAAATGGGGGTAGATTAAGGTGGTCAAGTTATAATAGTATGTTTAATCAGATAATATTATGTGTTTTTATTTTTAATCTATGTTAGGTCTGTAAGTATGTTAAGTACTTTACCTGTTGTCCAAATTTTGCACTTTTTTAATGGACTAATCGGCGATTAAGGTATTTTAGACTGTGCATCTGCATTTGATTTTAATACTCATAAGCATATCATTATAATTACTACGTGAAATTTCTATGCAAATGAAGAAGGACTTTTCAAATGCACTTTCATATAAAAATTTAAAAGTAGTACTACTACAATCCATATTATAAAATATAAATAAGTAAAGCAACATAATTTTCCTTCGAACATCACAACCTTAAAATATAAAAAACATACTTAAAGCCGGCAAATATTGGTGGACAATATTGGAAAATTAGTCCACCAATGGAGAGACCCTTCAGCATGTTAGGATGGCTTGGAAGTAGAACCATTTGTTTCAACACTGGTAGCAGGAGAAGGCAGGCGTGGACGGGGAGGCCGTGATCCAGTTTTTGGACGACGATAAAATGAAGGATCGGGGTAGTCTTTGTTATCACATGGCTTGACAGGTTGGTTGACGGAACTTTCAGAGCCGGACGACATTTGAGGCCCAAAATTGGCCAGATAATTCCATAAAAATTCATCTTGAGAAGGCCAAGAAAACATCCTATTAGCTCTATTCCAACCTGAGTCTGGTGTAGGCAGCCCCTGGAGATTTCCAATGTCCTCCGTTTCACCATCTGAGGAAATGTCGATTACTTCCACATCGTCCGGAATAGGCTTCGCATGCATTTCACCAAACAGAAGTTTCAACTCTGCCCAATCTGGATCACCGAACTCTTGATATGCCAATCCGAATTCATCTTTCTGTTTAAAAAAAATTAGACAAGATGAAATTGTAACTGAAGATTTTCAACCTTATTATAAGGATGGATGACTGTTTTAATTACATTGTCAAAGGTAAGAAAAAAACCTTGAAAATTTCATCCCATACAAACTCAGGTGTTGTCACAGTATTGGTTGCCTCGTCATATCTTACTCCATGTTTCCTTTTGATCCAATAAAAAGTCCAGGATCTTTTCTCCAGGATTTCAAGACGGTGCTGGATGTACTCGTAATTAAATGACTTGTCCAATTCTTTGTTCACGCTGGCTTGGGCTACAAGGAGGGCATGTGCATTTGTCTCGCCTTACTTAAAATTCCCTAGCATTTGTTGATCCAACAGCACGAGTATGAACAATCTGTCAGCTTTTTCCATCCATTCAAGGTCGTAAATGTAGTCTGCCTGAATCACATTGAATCTTGGAGACATCTGAAGATCTATATCAAGTAACCTATAACAACTACTGCTCTCAAAGCTTTGCTGCACTTAATTCAACTTTGTTCTATACTTATAGCCATTCTACATGAATAGCACTCAATGACTATATTATGGGAAATATGCAATGATTTGGGGCTATTGCCAGCTTTTTGGGGTCATACTACAAAATCAACATCCAAATAATTTCCATACACAACTTACAATGTATATCAGCCAATATCTAAAATTGGAAAGAGTTGTTTTATCAAATATAGACTGATTTGATGGTAATGAAAAGAAGATGGACAACACAAACCACAATATCGACATAACTGTTAAACAGAGAATCTTTTCATTGTGGATTCTATATCAGTCATACAATCTTTAAATGGACTAAGGGTGTGCAAGTTGCACATGTTATTCAGTCAGTGATATATTTGGCCAAATTACTGGGGGCATCACTATATTTAGATTTTGTCTTCCATCCAAATGGTGTACATTATGCATCCAAGCAACTTTAACAGAGCCAATTTCAAGCTAACAGTTACAACCACAGTTTAATGTTACAATAATGCATCTAAAATGTGCATTAAAAATAAGGATTCTCCAACTACTTGAAGCGTAAACTTCCATTTTAATTGAACTAGATATTCTTACAACCTTATCACAGTTAAACACACAAAATGGGCAGGCCAAATGGTTCCTTGGGTTAATACTACATATGAAAGGAACAAATCAATAGTTGTTTCTCACTATAGAAGTTCACAAATACTAGTTAAAGCAACTAATTTACTGGCACATAAGATTGTGATGCAGGTAAGCAACAACTAACACGAGAACAGTAATAAACCACGACATCTTTGTGAGGCGAACTAATGAATGTTCCCATTTTCTGCACTTTTCCAATTCACCCTTAACAGCTTTCAGGCGGTCGTGCAGATCGGATAACAACTCTTTAGAACGGTTGTCAAAGCCGTCATCGATCTATTTGAAGAAGCCACATTTGTTTGGCTACATAAACGTATGTTTTGGTCAACATATTGCACACACATAATCCAAAAAACATATTGTTAAATTGTTTGCTAATAATCACATGAAACTTAAAAAATTAAGTCAATAAATAACAGTATACTCACCCCTCGGACTGGACATGAAATAAAGCGTCGACCAGGATTCGACTTGGTCCACGATGTGTGCACGTTCAAATCAAAACCACAATAGCATTGCACAAGTGAATCACCTCCAAACAGAGGGCGTCGAAAAGAGTCACTGCTGGCAGATGATTGATTATTGTTGTTGCTAGTACTCATTTAAATAATCTAATATCAAAGGCAGATTCAGTAAAAATCGATATATGAGTCATTACCGCAACCAAAATAAAGAAATTTAGGATTCATATAGACGCTACCGTATATTGAAAGATATGGACACAAATTGACGTAATTTGCAAATGCCAACATTAATATGTTTGTAATCATGTTTGGAAATTTAATTGCACTATGCAAACTCTGGTTCAAGTCAACAAAAGTTTACCCTAATTTCAATTAAAGTGTATATTCATACATCTGCCCTAATTCATAACTAAATCAAACCTATTGTACTTCCATTAAGACCTAATTAGGAAGCAAAACACATCAAAGCAACGATTAAGTAGAAATTTGATTCTAATATTAACCAATGCAGAGTATTGACGCTGATATATGTTACGAAAAAAACTTCTCACAAGCAGTACAAACGAAAACAAAGAAAGCTCACTTTAATACTAAATTCACGTTAATTCATGTACCTGGGTAAAATCACCACCTCTCAAAGACGATAACACTAGTCTTCTACGGTGACAAAGAGGGGAATTCACTTGAACAAGCTGTTGCTTTCTTACTTCTGTTTTGTGCTACAGCCCCCCCAAAAAATATTAATATCAATTTATTTTAAGATAGGACATGATAGTAATTTCAACATATTGTCCATCTCAATTGTGTAGTCAAACAAAGGATAGGGATAAACGTTTTAAATATTTTCACTAATCCCAATCGAAAGATAGATTTTCCTAATTTTTATCTTGAACAGTACAATCAGCTCTAATCTTTGAATTCCTACCTAATCCTCTCCAGATTCCCAAACGAGTTGTTATTGTATCCATATGATAAGGCTGAAAAATGAAATGGGAATTAATCATGCACATTACCATCATGCAACCAAATGAGCCGTAAGCATATAAAACTTAGGGATTAAGTTATTAACATATGTAGATAATATCTAAAGACGGTTCTATATCTCATATATATAATATTCTTTTATTCTCCTACATATATAAATATATAATATTTGCTACTACGTAAGTAAGTCCGGAAAGATGTAATTAAATTAAATTCATGAAATAATATAATATTTACTCTTTTAAACGGATATGAAAATTTGATATCCAATATAATTATAATATTCGGGTAGGGAAGATACGGGGTTCTACAGCATATACTTAAAATATTAGGGGATCAAAATTGCAAGCTAAAATATTTTTAGACGAGACCAATTTTGCAATTAAGCCTCCAGAATTTTATAGCATCTTAAGTTGAATGGTGTTGGAATTTGGTTTGGTAAAATGGGTGTTGACCCAATTTTGACCAAATATTTGTAAAAATTCTACTAAGTGAGTAGATGATAATAGCATTTGGAATTTTTCAAAACCAATTCCGGGTGAATGAGAAATTAATGCTAGAAGTTAGCCACTTAAAACTAGAAAATAGTATGGAAAATAGAAAATATGGGGAAGGAGAAATGCTCCATCCCACGTAGAGTAGATAGCCAAAGTTTGCTCACTTAACAAATCCCAAGTTGGACATATGGATTTGGGCCCTTGCGCGCACCCAAGTTTTTAAAGGGGCGATGACATACATACTTGTGGGTTTGGTTCAAAATACACACGCGCGCGCGCCGCCACTGCCAGCCGGTCGGCCCAGCCCGGGTCTGTGGCGTTGGCCATGGGCTTGGGCTTCAAAGCCCTTATACTTATTGTACCAAATTTATTTAAACCTTTTAAAATATTAATTAATTATTTTTAAATAATTAATTAAAATCCAACTAGGGTGCGCGGAGCGCACTGCGTGCTGAGGCCAACGTTTACAGTGGACATAATTTATCAGCCTAAAATCGAGTCATATACATTACAACATATTGATTTAACTCCCTTCTAAGCTTGAAAGTTTCAAACACTTTAGTTCGCTGTAATTTCGACTTTTACAAGTGTTGCTAAGTCGAAAAAGAGAAAAGTCGTTGTATCTAGGGACGAGCGCCAGAATCGTAAGCACTTCGAATACGGGGTATTTTCATCTTGCGGAGACTGTATCAAATACAGGCCTCGACTCAGCCTAAAATATCCTGTAGCCATTTTCTAAAAATAGTAAACCACCTTGCAAGACAAAAATTTATGTTTTTTGTTTCAAGACGATGGCTTTAGTTTCGTTCACTCTGATGGTTGCTGCACCTGCTCACGGTGAAAAGCCGGCCAAGTTCTCCGGCGTTGCTTTAAATGTTGGCAACAAAAGATGTTGTTCTACTTTACTACGCTGGGTCTGTCCCGTTTCCTGAAGGAGGACCCCCTACCGTTGGCGATGAAGAATCCAACAACCAACGGAGAATCGCTATGGATGCTTGGCATAACAGCGATTTTCTCTGTCGGAACTACATTTTGAACGGGCTAGACGACACCCTCTATAACGTCTATAGTTCGTTAAAAACGTCCAAAGAGTTGTGGGACTCTTTGGAAAAAAAGTACAAAACAGAAGATGCCGGCACAAAGAAATTTGTTGTCAGTAAATTTTTGGATTATAAAATGATTGACACCAAGACGGTGATCAGCCAAGTGCAAGAAATTCATATCATACTTCACGACTTAATATCTGAAGGGATGATTCTGAGTGAGTCGTTCGAAGTGGTTGTGATTATTGAAAAATTGCCGCCATCGTGGAAAGATTTTAAAAAATACCTCAAGCACAAGAGAAAGGAAATGGGGCTTGAGGATTTTATAGTTCGACTTCAGATTCAGGAAGACAACCATAATTATGATTGGAAATCGACAATTATGGGGGTATGACCACACTTTATGGAACACCGGTGGAGCTTATGTTGCATTTTAAAATATAACAGAATGTGTTACCAAAAGTGTTGTGGGACCAAACCCACAATTGCATGAAGTGTTGCCCAAAGTATTGTAACACTAGAGGCAGACACATTAACAAATTAAATCTGAAGTATTACTAAAAAATGTGATAACACCAAAGGTTACACTTGGGTTGGAACTGAGGTTTGAAATCTATTAGAACAAGGTTCTAACTAGATTATTGGGACAAGGTTCTAACAGAATTAAAGGAGAGTGGTCGAGTGCCATAAAAGTTCTGGATAATTTTGTGTTAAACAAGGATACCAGAAATTGGAAGGGGAAGCTTTACTTTAAGCAAACCACATAAAGGAGAAGACCTTGAAGTGTGGGGGTGCTTTGGCTAAAGTAGAAGCACCCAAGGAAATAAAATCGGCATTCATGATATAAATGATGGTACGATCACTAAATCAAGGAATGTTTTATTTATAAAAGATGTCATTTCTTGCAAATGAAAGAGGTAAGTCTAGACATGTTAGTCAAAGACACAATACTATTAGACAGTTGATATCGAATGGGGTTATTTCGGTTGACTACGTGAAGTCAAAGGAAAACTTTGTGAATCCGCTTACAAAAGGTATAAATCGAGATCAATTGTATAAACTGTTAAGGGGAATGGGTTTAAAATCTACAAAATAAAGAATGTTCATAGCGGTAACCCAACCTTGTGAATTGGAGATCCCAAGACCTTGGTTCAATGGGACAACTAAGTTATGAATGTTCAGCTGAACACTTGGAAAATGTGTTATCTCATTCCCCAAACTTCCAAGTGGAATAGAAACCTGTTGAATGTGGTCAGGTTAAGTTTAAGACTTTTAATGATTCCTATACCGAAAGGTGGAGTATAGAAGGATACTCTTCAATATGAGATCACATATATAAGTGAGAAGTAATGGCCGCTTCAAAAAAACACTTAGGAATCTAAGATATAGTCAAGAGCCGAAATGGACACAACGTGAGAACAACAAGTGTTAGAATTGTTATTGTGTAAATATTGTTGTCTCGGTTTACACAAACGGCTGAGTAGTTCAAGACATCGCGTCACTAAGCAGCTAGTAAATCCGATAGTATTTTACTAATGAAGGTTCAAAGCCACAAGCTACCTATCCAGATGCAATAACAGTTCGCCGAGACTTTCAAGCGAATCTGCATACATGTATGCATTAATTTCATTCATGTGGAGGATTGTTGGAATTTGGTTTGGTAAAATGGGCGTTGACCCAATTTTGACCAAATATTTAAGTAGTTTCCATTAGTGAAAAATGGAATTAAATTATTTGTAAAAATTCTATTAAGTGAGTAGATGATAATATCTTCTCAAAAAAAAAAATAGTTGATAATAACATTTGGAATTTCTCAAAACCGATTCCAGGTGAATGAGAAATTAATGCTAGAAGTTAGCCACTTAAAACTAGAAAATGATATGGAAAATGGAAAATGTGGGGAAGGAGAAATGCTTCATCCCACATAGAGTAGATAGCCAAAGTTTGCTCACTTAATAATTCCCAAGTTGGACATATGGGTTTGGGCCCTTGGGGGCACCCAAGTTTTTAAAAGGGTGAGGACCTACATGTTTGTGGGTTTTGTTCAAAACACACACGCGTGCAAGCTGCTGCCACCTGCCCGCCGACTCGGCCTGGCCCGACACTGAATGGCACCCTTCCCAAGCCGGTGCGGATGCACTATTTTTCTCCCACACGACACTTTGAGTCGCTATGGTCGTGTATGGTACCACTTTATATGTCATAATTTGATACCAACCAGTCATCTTAGCGACGTCACGCCACCTCACACCCGGTTTCTCTATGCTATCATACATGGCATCCAGTTAGATGCCGCCGTGATTATTGCTGCCTCCAATCACCAGGTCATTGGCCACTGCAGTACGGGGGGCATGTGCATGCCAGGACTGATTTGCGGCTTGAGTTTGGCCGAGGGTATTGTTTTGGGGCAGAATGAGCCTTTAGAGTGCCCTAAGGCGCCAATTGACTCGGCCACCATTGCGGCCTATGAGGACACCACTAACGGTATACCTAAGCCTCGGGCAAGGGGATACATTATTGACGCTGCTCGCGCCCTGCCCGCCGCTGCTGCATCAGACCCATTCACATCATGCTGAGGGTACTTCCTCTTCTGCCACCGAGCATTCTTACCCTTCCGCATTCCAGGCTGACCCGATGCATGAGTACTATCTACAGATGCGGGAAATGCGGCGAGTGCATCGTAGTTTAGCTGTGGCTTTTCAGGCAGAGCAGCGCCATCGGGCTCAGCGGGAAGAGTACGTGAATAAGCGTGACAGGGTCCTTGCTCAGATTGCTCATCAAATATATCCACGGTTTCCTTTCCCACCACCGCCGCCTCGGGTCCATCACATTCCTTTCCCCACATGACTCTGATGATGAGTCTTAGCTCCCAGCTACCAGGGAAGTACTTTTCTCACCTCTCCATTGGGGACCATGTCGTTTTAAGTTTGGGGGTTGTAGTAGTCTATTTTTGTTCATTGAGTCGAGTCTTGAGTAAAAAAAAATAAAAAAAAAGTCCAGAGTCGAGTTAGATCATTTGTAAAACTGTAATACTGCATGACTAAGTGAATTTGTTGAATATGAGTTGAACGGTCAAATGAGCATGTGTTTGGGTTGTGATCTACTCTTATTTCCATTAATTCTATCTATGTGCTTAACTCTGTTGATTTATGTGGTTGAGTGTTTCTTGTATGATCCCACTGGATTCTAGATCTTGTTTGATCACTAGTCGAGGCAAAATCCTAGGTGAAGTAACATTAAGGAAGTGATTTAGGCCATCTTTGAACAAGTTAGAGCCAAAAATGCCTACCTTTATATTGTATATTTTCCCTAGTGTCCCCCTTTGAGCCTTGTAAACCCGTTTCTTTGGCAACCAATCTAATACCCAGAGCCTACATGTGAAAATCCTAATTACCCATCACTCATATACACAAAGTATAGAAAAATGTTGAAGGTTGATGAGGGTATGATGAACAGGGTATGTGTTTAATTACATGAAGTTGCCCGAGAAAAGAAAATATGAAACCCTATGTGTAAAGTATGCAAAAGAATAAATTTGGGGGTTTCGAGAAAAAAAAAAATCAGCGGGATTGAAGGTTCATAAAGTGAGAACATTGGGGATGTAAAAAAGTGAAGGGTAGTTATTAATTGGGGATTTGAAGGAATTGATAATTGTGTGTTTGGGTGATTTGAGCCACTTAATCCTATATTTTCCTACCTTACCCTAAGCCCACGTTACAAGCTTTGAAAGCCCTATTTATCCTTGTGTTGCATTAGCCTACATTAGTGGAGATTAGTGTGAAAGACAAGCCTATGGAGTCCGGTAAGCATCTCATCTTGATATTCAATAAATGGATCATCTTGAAAAACTTGATTGTGTGAATCTATCCGGCTAATGAAAATGGAGTTGGCATGAACAATCCACACTTATGATCACATTGTTAAAACGCGTGCTTGATTGGTAGTGAAACGAATGTTGAGACGAATGCGTTTGGTTGTGCATTTTTGCAGTTAGTCAGTTTGAGTCAGTTGTTGTTATTCATGTTTCCTTCGTGTCTTTTGTTTTTCAAGAGTCTGTAATTGCTTGACGACAAGCAAACGTCTAAGTTTGGAGGTATTTGTTAAGTTGGTTTTATACCAACGTATTGAGTATTCTAGACTAGGATTTTGCGTTGTTTTTGGTTTTTAGTGTCGTTTGAGTCAATTTCATGTCATTAGTTGTTGTTAGGAGTCGGTACAGGTTTTGGTAGCCGAAATTGGTCAAAAACGATGAAAAACGTGTTTGGAAGGAGAAAATCGCAATTTATAAGTGGAAAAGCGGAAAAATATAGCTCAAGGCATGGAGCCGCAATGCCGGGGTCCAAAACTGTACTGAGGCGAGCAAGGGCAGCGCCGCAGTACGCGATGGGGCAATGCGCGGGACTTTCAGGGCGTGCTGCAGCACAGGTCTTGAGTGATGTGGCGCGCATCCTGGCGAGAAAGTGTTATATTTTATTTTCTTGGGCTTTTGGTGGATTTTTGGGCCTATAAATACAACGAATGATGCACGGAACAAGGGTTGGACATTTTCGAAAGCACACGGGATGACTTTGAGCAAGGAGAAAGAGTTCGGGATGAGATTTGAAGGCATCTATCTTCTGGAAACAGAGAGGATTTTTACTTTGATTATTCTGAATTATTTTTCTAGTATCTTTGTTGAACCCTATCAATGTATAATTATTTTTGCATGAGTTTTTGTACATCCAACATGAGCTAAACCCATCTTTCGAGGGGATTGATGTAACTTATGTTTGAACCTATGTTTTGATTTCCAGCTTATGAGATTCGCATAGTTAATCTATTTATGCTATTTGAATTGATTGCATCTGAATTATCTGATCAATAATTTAGATTGTTTGGTGTGTTTGATTTGACACTCGAGAGAGGTAATTGAACGCCTGGCCTTAGAATAGCATAACCTAGTTTCATAGAACCGAGAGGTTTATGAATCTTTTGAAGCCTATGATAGAATATTCATCGAGCATATTAGGGTTTAATTTATGATTTTTATAGAGATATCAAAATCAGAATTCGAACCTAGAATCACTTGGCACTCGAGAGAGGGAGTGATTAACGGTAGGAATATTGGCTTATAGATTAATAACGTGTGATTAATGAACTGGATTGAGAACATAAGGGATAACTAGGTGAATCAACCCTCTAGAATTCATCTCTTACGTGTTTAATAATTTTTCTGAACCAATTTATTAGTTTAATTTAGTTTTCTTTTTAGTTTAACAAAAATCTCTCTATTTTCGATTTCTAGATAGAATTAATCCATTTTAATTACAATACTTAGTATAAAATTCGATACCAATCTCTTTGGATACAATAACCCCACTTTCAAAACTATACTAAAACTTGACACCGTACGCTTGCGGTAAGAATTTCTCGATCAGAGATAATAGGGAGTCCTATTTGGATGAGGTTTATTTAGAAACCTCTCCCATCAGGACTCTAACTGAGATATGGGATTGAGATATATATTGATATCTCTGCCTACAATATTAGTCCAATTGAAAATCTCGTCTCCCACATAGAATCAATAATCTCTTTCCTAAAATTTCTATCTACGATTTTCTTCTTACAGCATCACCAAAGTTCTTCAAAAGTTTAAGGTGTGCACATCAAAGTGAATAACTCTACTAGTTATTTACACCAACGAGAAAGATGGTTCGTGTTCAATCAAGAGGAGGTTTGTAGATGGCTTAATCATGGATCAAAAGGAGGCTTGTAGACGAGCTCAATCCTGGCTACGTGGATCGACAGTTCCGCTACAAATATGTATACTCGATCCACCTTATATGTACAAATATGTGATTAAGGTTTTGATCCATCTTTGCTAACACTAACAAATAGAAAATATATAAAAGTTTCATGTGCATCTCTCTATAATTTAAAACATCTGTTCACCGATGTTCTTGGCAATTGTTGAATTAATTACATAATCGATACCACAATCCTCCATTGTGCATTAAAAATTTATGTTGAATTGCCGAAAATACCTCCACTTTTGAAAAAAGACACTGTTTACGCTCACATCACTTTTGTAGTTTTTTTATTTTTTACGCTCCTACATATTTTTTGGTTGATGTGTGTAAAATATACGTGCATTTTGGGGCTTAAAATGATATATAATTGATGTATTTGCATGCATATTTACTATGTTTTTACTTGGTTTCCTTAAAAGGGTATGATACTGTGTATTCTTGTAATTTTTGCAGGAAATGGAGCTTAAAATAAAGAAATATCAGTTGGAATGCCCAGTTAAGATTGACGAATGCGAAGAGAAGATCAAAACGACGAAGAAAGTGGACAAAAATACCTCACACGGTCGGACCGTGTGGTGTCACACGGCCGTGTGGAAATACCGGTGTGAAACCACACAACCGTGTGAAAAAGGGCAAAAACAGAGGATGGAGTCAGGCCCACATGGTCGGACCGTGTGAAGTCACACGACCGTGTGGGAAAGGGATGACATCGCACCACCTGGCCATGTGATCTCACACGGGCGTACGACCAAGGGCTCAGACCAACACCACATGACTGTGTGGTGCCACACGGTCAGGCCGTGTGGGACCCTGTTTCTACGCGTTTTTCAGTTTTTGCTTCCCGTTCCAACTCTATAAGTGATCTCTTCAAGAATCTATAAAAGGGACCCAAGTTTTGCATGAAAATATACAACTTGATACAGAGAAAACACATCAAATAACACAGGAACGCAAGAATCGAAGATCTTCTGAGAGCAAAAGGCTAGGTCGCGAAGGACACCACACGGTTTTCGCATCTACGGGAGCACAAGAGCTTCGAGGGCTTGGAAGGAGAATCCATCCTGACAAGAAAGGGTTTTCTTTCTATGTCTAAGAACTGTTGTCTGTGTTTAAATGATGTCGTAATATTGATTCGAATTTGTCTATGAGTTTGTAATCAATGTTTGACATATCTTTCGGATCTTAGGGGCATAATCGAAACTGTGAATTAATATGATTATTTATTTTCTTAATTAATTCATGGTTTCTATTTTATGAAATCGAGTGCTTATTTATAATTGCTTTTTATTTGGCCAATAATTTGCATGTCATATTTGTTAGTGCAAAATTCGGGAGATGAGTTCTAACAAAACGGAAATCGAATTCAGACATAAACGGATGTAACGAGTCGGAGACCTACAACTATTTGTGGGGAGTCATTCAATTCATAAATCATTTGAGAGTTAGTAATAATTGTAACGAGTCAGGAGACCTACAATTATTATTAATCAACTGTTTATTTATCGCCCGGGAGGGGGAATAGACTAACTTAGGAATTGAACCAATAGAATTGCATGAATTGGTTTTTAAAACTTTATTTGCATTTAATATTGAAGAAGCATGTTTAGATTATGTGCCTAAGGTTGCTCCTATATATGGTGAAAATACTTGTGGGGTTCGGAAATTTATTTTTATTTTTGATTTTTATTATTAAATACTCAATATTCGGTCGCTTCAATAAAATTGGAATACGATGTTATTATAGCCTAAGTGTTTCGAATATCAATCCTTGAGGAATACGACCTTACTTGCCATTATTCTATAAACTACACTGTACACTTGCAGTTGTATGAACCAAAATATTTTTGGCGAACAGTATTTTTACGTTTTTTTCGATTTTTTTGTTCATGTGTTGCTTTATATGTTATATCTATTGTTTCAATATTATTTTTATTTGTTTTTTGGTTGTTTCTATGTTGTTTTGACGTTTAAGCTATTTTCTGGTCATGAGTTGTTTTATATATTGTTTATGTTGTTTTCGGTTGCTTTCTATAATGTTTTTAATGTTGTTCTGATATTTCTTTGTTGTTTTGATATAGTTTTTAATGTTTCAATGCAGTTTTTACCTATTTTTAATTTTTTTTTATTGATGTTGTGTTTTCTATATTGTTTATATTGTTTCTGGGTTGTTTCTATACTGTTTTTAATATTGTTTCGATGTTTCTTTGTTGTTTAAATATAGTTTTCGACGTTTCAATGTATTTATACCTATTTTTAAGCTATTTTTGTTCATTTTGGTATTTTCTATATTGTTTATGTTGTTTCTAGATTGTTTTTATATAGTTTTCAATGTTGTTCTATTATTTCTTAGTTGTTTCCAGGTTTTCAACGTTTTCAATGTATGAGAACAAAAACTGAATTGTATTTTTCTATTCATGTGTTATTTCTATATTATTTTCAATATATTTTTTTGTCAATGTGTGTTGTTTTGTGTAGGGTTGCAAATGAACCAAGCCGCTCGTGAGCTATTCAGAGCTCGACTCGATAAAAGCTCGTTTGAGTTCGTTTAATGAAGGTCCTTAAAATAAATGAACCAAACTCAAACCTAGAGATATTCGGTTCGTTAGTTCCTGAGCAAGCTCGTTAATAAGCTCGTGAATAGGCTCGTTAGTAAGCTCGTATAAATTAAACTAATAGTTTGACTTTAATTTAAATTTTATACATTCACTTATAATAAATATAAAAATATTTAAATAAACTTATTTGCTTGAATAGAATCATAGGCTTTAATAGATATATTATGCGTTTTATAAATATATAATTTTATTTTTGTAATAAATTGAAGAATAACGTAATTTATAATTGATATTTACTAAGTTCATTTAGGCTCGATTAAGCTTGAAAAAGTTCGTGAGCCATCAATATATTCGATAAATTCACGCTTGAGTTCGACTCGATAATAAACGAGTCAAACTCAAACTCTCAATAACTCAGCTCGGTCCGGCTCGATTGCAGCCCTAGTTTTGTGTTTATATTTCATGATTGTTAAGAGTTCGAGTATAAAATTGATTATTTAATAGGACTATGGGAGACAAAATTATTTTTTCATTTAAATTTTATTAGATGAAACATGTTTGAAACAACCATGAAACAACAACGTAAAAAAATCCGGAAAATTGGCGGGAGCGTAAAAATGTCCAAAAAAAAAAGGCGAGAGTACAAAAAAAGTCTAGGAGCGTAAACATGTGTCCTTTTTTTTCGGAATGTTGGGCAATTGTGTCCAAAACCCAAAATATATACCAGCCAAATTCAACTCTTTGCATGGTTCCATCAACTCTTTTCTTGCGTGTTCCCTAACAAGGATCATTTCCACCCTGACTTTTCATTAATAGTGTAACCTAAACACCATTTCTGAAATACGGGTTACCAGATATGATGTTATGAGAGAAATTATCGGAAATACCTCAACTTTTGAAATAAAGACACTTTTAACACTCACTTTTGTACTATTTTTTTCTTTTTTTACTTTTTACGCTCTTGCATATCTTTTGGTTATTTTTACGTTTTTTCCGATTTTTTTTGTTTTTGTATTACTTTATATGTTATATTTGTTGTTTCGATGTTGTTTATATTTGTTTCTTGGTTGTTTTATGTTGTTTCGATGTTCTAATACAACTTTTACTTATTTTATGCTCTTTTCTGTTCATGCGTTTTTTTATATATTGTTTTTATTGTTTTTGGATTGTTTTTATACTGTTTTTAATATTGTTCTGATATTTCTTTGATGTTTCCATGTAGTTTTCGATGTTTCAATGCAGTTTTTACCTATTTTTAAGCTCTTTTTGTTCATGTTGTGTTTTCTATATTGTTTATGTTGTTTCTGTATAATTTTCAATGATGTTCTATTGTTTCTTAGTTGTTTCCATGTTGTTGATGTTTTCAATGCATTGGATTAAAAATTGAATTATGTTTTTTATTCATGTTGTTTCTATATTATTTTCAATTTACTTGATTTTAATATGTGTTGTTTTATGTGTATATTTCTTGATTTTGAGAAAATTTCGAGTATAAATTTGATTATTTAATGAGGGCGGAAATTATTTTTCCACTAAAATTTTATTAGATGATACATATTTGAAATATGTTCGAAACAACCTTGAAACAACAATGTAAAAAAATTCGGAAAATTTGGCGGGAACGTAAAATTGTCCAAAAAAAGCTCAGGAGCGTAAAAAATTTCATTTCCTGAATGTTGGGCAATAGTGTCTTTTCTATATTGTTTATGCTATTTCTGTATAATTTTCAATGGTGTTCTATTGTTTCTTAGTTTCTTCCATGTTTTTTATGTTTTCAATGCATTGGATCAAAAATTGAATTGTGTTTTTTCATTCATGTTGTTTCGATATTATTTTCAATTTACTTGATTTTAATATTTGTTGTTTTATGTGTATATTTATTAATTTTTTTATAAGATTTTGAGTATAAAATTAATTATTCAATGGAGCAGAAATTATTTTTCTATTGAAATTTTATTTAACATGTTAGAACAACAACGTAAAAAAAAAACCAAAAAATTTGGTGGGAGCGTAAAATTATTCAAAAAAAGCGCAGGAGCATAAAATTATCCAAAAACTATCCGAGAGCGTAAAAAGCTGTCCTTTACTATGGAATGTGGGGTAATAGTGTCCTTAATTATGAACCCACTAGAAATCCTCCCCCCCCTCCCGTTCTATGGGCCGGCCCAATCTATAAATTGTCCTTTTCTCCCCAAATCCTCAGGGATCGTGATTCTTCATACAACTTCGTAACGTCGTCGTTAGCTCTTGATTTCCGGTTGAGCTAGGTCTTCCATGGCTACCGTGCCTACGAACACGGCGGCTTCCGCCGCTTCGTCATCTTACACATACGCTGCCGCTACCACATCCTATTTCCCGACGCCTTTTCACCTTCAACAAACGCCGCCGCCACCTCCGGTTCCTTATATCGGCGCCGCCCCTCCGCCCACTGTTCCCGCGGTCCCACTACCCGTTTATCCCGCTCCTCCCACCGTCTACACTTTGCCGCAATATCAACAGGCAATTATGTTAATTCTGTTTCTTTAATTTCTCAAGTTCCTTGGCTATCTGAATGGTTAAATTAAATTTCTATTAGTGTCTTTGCGCCGCGTCCGTAGAATTGGGGTCATGGAGTTGCAGATGATTTAAATTGAATTTTTAAAAAAAATGTAGTTTCTGTTTATAGCTGTGATATCCCCCCACCCCCACAAATAGGGGATTCCTCTGATAAGATCTCTACGTATTTGATCATCACTGAGTTTTACAGCTGTGCTCATTACATTAAAGAATTACTGTCAAGCACATTCACTGAAAAATAGATTGCTTAGGAGTGTTTATTGAGAAAGTAATGATTGATGCACACATGTGCCTATTAATTATGTTTCTGTTCTAATATCACTTTTTTAATGTGGACAGGCCCAGCAGTTGTTTCAGAGGGATGCACAAACAATTACACCAGAAGCTCTTGAAAGTGTGAAAGCTGCACTAGCAAGCAGCGATATCGAGCACAAAGCAGAGACTAAGAAGAAAGCAGTTCCGCGGAAAGCTGCAGGGCAGACTTGGGAGGATCCCACTCTTGCAGAATGGCCTGAGAGTATGATTATGTTGCACTTTCTGTTTATGTATTATGTCGGTATAAACTTGGAAAGCAAGTTTAAGTTACCAATTATTATTTGCTCTTCTTTTCAGGTCCCTGGTACTGTTGTATTACATTAGGTTTGTGTAAAATTATGAAGTAGCTTCTGCAAGAAAGACCTATGCACCTTGTCTCTTCTCTCTAAAATTAGCCAAGTGTTCTAATTTGACATCCAAACCTAATAGTTCTTGAACAGTTATCTAGTGTTAATAGGATCGTGTTTGATTGTTAACTGAACATTTCTAGGTTTTATTTGGCATGCCCCTTTCTTCATCATGTGATTAAGTCACCGCACAGGTTCCAAAAGCTAGGAGACATCAAACCGAGTGATGCATCTTGTACTCTGGAACTAGTTGAAGACACACATAAACATATCACATCAACCACCTCGTTGGAGCCAGAACCATGAGTGCTAATGGCCGACTAAGATGTGACTATATCACACATATAAGATGTTGGAATAATCTTTACTGAAAACTATTACTTTAATCCAGGAGCATTCATATTGAATTATCAACAATCAAAGACTAGATCGCGACGTGCACTGAATCCATAACTGTTGAATTTTTCGGGATTTGTACTTCTAGATCTACACGTCTCAAACCACTTCAAAGAATCGTTTATTTTTCTCCGTATATTTCTTTCTGATGATGGAATAACAGATTAGAATGTCGTAGACGTGTGACCCAGTGACCATAACCCTTATATGAATGTGTTATATTAGGTATCCTATTTTATCCCATCATTAAAATAGAAATAACTTATTAAGTCTCTACACATTAAAGGCCCACACTCTATTACATAGATTAAAGCCCAATTACTTAAACCTTATTTGATCACTTATAAAATGGGTTTATCTTTATTTGACAGTCCACAATAAATAATTATATCACATATAAGCTCAACGTTGGATTAATTATCCAACATAAGATTCAACTTAGTTTGTTAAATCGGTTTCAACTTGCTCTAACTTGCGCGTGCATGAATTCATTGTACTAGAATGGTTAATAATCGGTGATTCACAACTTTTATTGGTTTGTTCATGGTAATGTTCCACTTGAATATTGGAACTAGTATACAGTGCAGTGGATCTGTACAGGTTCGAAAGTACACTGCTAGTGTAAGTCCAACCTACTCGGTCTAATTGCCAGTTTTGGACTCTGGTTATCACTTGGCAGTTGGCATGAGTGGTTTTCAGCTTTACTTTCTGTCATTTTGCTGGATGTTTCCAGTTTATCTTTTCAGCAGTTAAACTAGCAGGAAGCAATTCTTATTTCTTGATATGTTGAAATCTGGCAGATGACTATCGTCTATTTTGTGGTGATCTTGGAAATGAAGTTAACGATGACGTTTTATCTAAAGCTTTTGCAAGATTTCCTTCCTTTAACATGGCCAGAGTATGTTCACTGCAAACTCACTGATATTTCTTTTTTTGTGCATGGTCTAATTGGCTTCTCTTGCTTTTGAATTTATTTAATATTAGTTTTGAGTGGTATACATGAGCATTTGCATGTCCTCTTCAGATGTTAATTTGAAGTGCATGGAGCCCTCAATTGACTCGTATGCCTTAAGGTAGAATTTTGTTTTAACCGTTTTGTGTTTTCCACAATGCATTGGATATTTTGGTGACTAGTGCAGATAATTGAATGCATTTGGTATCTGCAGCATGGCTGTAAAGAAATTTATTGTTATTATTATTTAGATTGTTGGAACTTTAGGAGGTGGCTGTTGGTGAGAAGTAAAAGAATAAAGAATTGACACTTCAAGTTGTGGTTAGGATGTTGAATATTATAATAGAAAATGCATCAAGTGTGGTTGGCTTACCCTGATCAACCATTCTAAGCACTTAACACTAAATAATTATACCCATTTCCAGAATATAAGGGAAATTATCAGGCTTAAATGTACTTGAAATCATTTTAGGCTTTTTATAAATCAAACATATAGAAGAAGTCAATCTCTAATGTCTTATATTCTAGTGTTAAAATCATCATGGTTAAATAAAATAATTTGTAATCGACCTTTTTGACAATTATCCGGCACGTTGACTTTATTAAGTTTAGACTGCTGGTTTTGTGCCTTTGTGGGATGTCAATTATCGGCTTGAGCCCATTGGTGATAATGTGAATGTGGTATGCTTGCAATGCCACATAACTAAACATATGACATTGGATTCTTAGAGACAAAAATGACAATTAAATGTTATTGCAGTTTCTGGGAAGTTTTGAGATAATTATGGGGAAAAGAGGAAAAAATAACTGATTTCAAGGGGACTTCATGTCTGCTTTCAAAAGTTTTGGCTGAAGAATAGATAGAATTACTGGACAGAAAAGTTGTAAGTGTTTTGCATTGGATTGTTTCCTGATCCTGTCATGTATGTTCTTTATAATTAATGATCTCTGGTTACATTTTTTTTCTTATGTGTAGATGCATACTTTGTCTCTGTTTATGGTGTTTCTTCCTTCACTCTGGTGATTGTAACTGCATAAATGTGAATCACAGGGTCTTTTGAGATGTTTGATGATAAATATCTTTTGCTGATGGTTGATTTTTAATCTCTATTTGAAGTGCAGAGTCTCTGTGTTAATATTTTAATATAGGTCAACTGAATGTGTACTCGATCAATAAATGTCTTATGTTGTTGGCAATTATTTCTGGATATAAAGTGCCCCTTTTCCCTAATTCCCATTTTGTGTTTCTGGTGGTATCCCCCTCTCTGGTTATGCTCATCTTTTTTCTCCACATACATTGCCTTGTCAGACAATTATATGATATTACTATAACTAAAGGTGGCTGGCATATCTTGGATCAGGTTGTTAGAGACAAACGTACTGGCAAAACAAAGGGCTACGGGTTTATTAGTTTTTCTAACCCAACAGACCTTGTGGGAGCTCTTAAAGAAATGAACGGTGAGTTGTATCCTTCTGTGAGTTTTGTCATATTCTTAAATCAGGAATTTCCTTTTTTTTTTTCCTTTCCAAAATCAGCTATGGAATAGTTAGTTTGATTTTTAGTTTTTTTTTTATTTTATAATTTTTGAAGCTTGTAATTAAGATATTCTTGTTCCAGGGAAATATGTCGGAAACCGTCCAATTAAACTTCGCAAGAGCACCTGGACTGAGAGGACAGATAAGGATGCCCTGGAAAGACAAAAGGTAAGTTCGGCTCACTCCCAGCATGGGTTGTGAAATTTTTTATTGGCTGATGAGTGCTCTTTTTATATTTTACTTTTTTATTTTATTCTTCTTTTCTTTTGTGGCAGAACCAGTCTCACAAGAAAACAAAGCTACCGAAGAAAAGTGTGTTGCACAAATGAGAGCTGATGCCATAGGACACCTTTATGAATATAATCTGTTGGATGTGAAGAAAACCTGAAACTTAGTATGGCAATGGCATACTGCGAGACAAATTAACTCTCTTTATTCCTGCTCACAACGTCATTTATGTGTTATTAGAAATATTCTCTTTGTAACATTGTTATCGCCAAGATTTAAGTGATGGAAGTGTAAAAAGATAGTCGAGTCGTGTCTTCTCTGCACTGTAATTGGCAGATTGCTTTAATTCTTGAGAACTTGACTGTCTCATATGTTACCTTAAATTGTTTTCTTTGTGAAAAACCTGTATGCATATATGTATGCCTATTTTATTGAAAAAATGAGCTGAAAATCCATTGGAAGATTAGCCCCTATAACCTTCTGAAAAAGTGTGCTTAACTGATTATGATCCTTTTAAACAATCCTTTCAGCAGTACTAATTTGGCTACAATTTTTAAAGTAGAAACAAATATCAAGAGGTATTTGTAATTATAAAACATAACTGGATTTTTTTGTAATTAAGCTAAACCTAATATGTATTTATTGTAACTATCCCTTTAATTTATTTCGAGCATTTCTCAACACCAATTTGTTCATAATACAAAAGGTTTCTACAGCAATCTCCTTGCTCTTTTTCCCCTTGGCCATTACCTTTAAAAAATAAGACAAAAATAAAATAATAATATTAATAGTAATAATAATAATAATATTAATATTACACTGCGTGCTTTGCTCTTCTCCAGTCCCTCTTGCAGACCAAATGGAAAGAATCAGACATGCTCATCTCTAAGCTTTCAATACAGCTAGAAGCGACTATTAAACAATAAAAGTAACCCATCAAAATGCAGATTATGCGAGAAATTTCTTTTGAATACTGCAAGAAATGCTTTTGAATGATGAATGCTCAAATATATTTAGTGCAACAACTATCTGTTATCAACTCCAGCAACTGAAGCCTGCTGCTCAGATGACTGTTCTGGGACTGAAGGAGATTTCTTTTTACCAGGTCCCGATGAGACCTTAACCATTGCAGCTCTTAATAGACGTTCTCCAAGATAAAAACCCCTTCGGAATTCTTGGATTATTATTCCTTCCTTGAACTCGTGCGACTCCTCACGTGCAATAGCCTCGTGCATCTGTATACAATAATTTGTAATCATCATTAATAAAGGCAACATGATGCACACTATTACAAATAAATCTAAGAGCGGATTAGCGAAGTGATATGCTTATATACCATAGATCTTGATCATTCAACCGTGGGATAATTACTAAAACTACCCCTGAGGTTTGGTTAATTACAAAAAAACCCATGGATATTTAATTACAAAAATCCCCTTGAGGTATGATTCTGTGTTAAATTTAAGGAGGTAATTGCACTATTTTTACAAATATAGAGGGAGTTTGAAATGTTTTTTTGCTTATGAAAGGGATAAAATACATCATCAAACCTAGCGGGGTCTTTTGTAAATAACCCAAACATCAGGGGGAATATTTGTAATTATCCCTTCAAATGTTGGGTCCGTTATGCAGCGATACAACTTATTTCCAAGTTAGCAACATCGAGATATGTTACCCGAGCCATAGGAGTGGACAGTGTTCGAGAGATCATCACAAAACAAGGACCTAAGGGGTAGCTATAAGCTCAAACATCCAAAGTTGAACTACTTTTATATCCATCCATCAAGAAGGTGTGTCAAGAACAATATAAATGCTTCAAAATTCCTCACCCACCTTTAATCCCATGGATTAAAAATAGCGTTTATCTGTTATTAATCACACCAACTAAATTACCAAATGGTTTAGGGATAATTACAAAAGATATCCCTGAGGTTTGGGGTGATTACCAAAAAAACCCAGAGAAGTTTCAAAATTACAAAACTTACCCCTAAGGTAATATTTTGTCTTAATTTTAAGGGGTTAACAATAGTATTTCTATAAATGTAAGGGGGGCTTTTGGAAAATAATTCTTACGAAGGGGAACAAAGTAAGACGAAATCAAACCTCAAAGGGTATTTTGAAATTTTGAAACTTTTCTGGATTTTTTTTACAATTACCCCAGACAGGGGTAGTTTTGTAATTATCCCTATGTTTTATAATGATTTAAGATTCAAGTAATCTTTTCTTTAAATCAGCAAAAATCTTTTTTTAATAGAAGTCAAAGGAATATAAGATGTATACCACTCACATACATCCACACTAATGAGTCTATCCTTACTTCCTTTTTCTACCTAACTCCCATATACATCATCTCTAATTAACCTTAATTATTAGAAGTACTAGAATAACACCCGTGTGATACACGGGATTTACCCAAAGATAAATAAAAAAAGCAAAATTTATAAGAGTATCATACAAATAGTTCACTTCAAATTTTGAAAAAACTTTTTCTGTAAACTACATTGTTTATTAACGGAATAACGGGTGTTTGTTCCTCTTTTCTGCATTTTATTTTATACGTATAATATAATATAATAACTTAAAAGATACAAATTTAAAGATATAATAAATTAAAAGATAACAAATTTAAAATATAGTGTACATATAATCTTTCATTTTTAGTTTTTTTTTTTATCTTTTAAATTTGTTATCTTTTAAGTTCAATAGAAAACATTTCCAAGCATGAAAAACTTCGAAAAATTCCTAGAAAATAGTAACGTATCTTTTAGAATAAAAAAATATATATATTTCTTCTGAAAATAAAAAATATATATTTCTTCTGAAAATGCTTGTTTTCTCCATTTTATTTGAAACTTATAATATTATATAATAACTTAAAAGATAACAAAATTAAAATATATTGTAGATAGGATACTTAATTGTTGGGTTATTTGTTATCTTTTGAATTTGTTATTTGAATTATTTGAAATATTTAAAATTTGTACATAGGGTTGCCACATGGATAAATTTGAACCCGCCATGTGGAATTGAAAGAATGAGAAGTTGACAAATACCCAAAATTAATGAGGTGAAGCCGTGAAGACATGTCAACTTTGTTTTTTCTTTTAGTATATAGGGTAGATATAGAATAATATAGTATGTTGTGTAAATCATCAGTCAGCAAAAGAAGCTTCTTACATATTTTTATCCTCCTCCGCACATTTACTCAAAACTGCCATCTCTGCATCACCAGACATCACTACTCATCAAGGAACTATTGACAAATTCCTAAAGTTGCTAAGTCCCAATTTCAGGTCCTGTCAATTGTAATAGTCAGTTCTCCAACCCCTTCTCCTTAAGGTCCAAAGAGAGAGAGATTGTTATTGTACTATTTTGGTAATCCCTTGATCAAACCAAATTGAAATCAAAGCATGAACCACAAAAAAGGCATGAAATCCAGGGATAATTACAAAAACACCCCTTAGGTTTGAGCTAATTACAGAGAAACCAAGAGATGTTTCAAAATTACAAAAGAACCCCTCAAGTTTGATCCAGAGTTAAATTTA
The DNA here is from genome assembly GCA_016081115.2 of Rehmannia glutinosa. NCBI lineage: Eukaryota > Viridiplantae > Streptophyta > Magnoliopsida > Lamiales > Orobanchaceae > Rehmannia > Rehmannia glutinosa. Next base: position 508,625 of record JABTTQ020001463.1, on the reverse strand, counting down.
AGGGGGTAACTGTTCTATTTTCATATTGTTGGATAATAGATATTTTCGGGTGAATGAGAAATTGTTGCCAAAAGGTGTGACTGTTCATTTGAAACTATTCGGATTGAAAAGGTTTATCCGAATAATTGTGTTGTTTCATTTGAAACCAATGGACGTTTCTGTTCGAATAAATGGACATGTATGTTCGAACAGTTGTGTCACTTGTGACCTTTGGTTATCTATAAATATTCTCCTTATTCTGCAGAAAATTCATTCAACATTTGCATACATTCATAAGCATATTTTCTGTCAATTTTTCAGTAAAAAAGAGAGAGTACAAAACATTTAAAGTTCGACGTCTCTTGTTGTTTGGAGTGCTACTACAGCAAGAGGAGACCGTTGTATCTTGGGAGACGTTTGCTATTCAAACGTGGGCACCGTAGCGGGGCAATTCGTCTTAAAGACATAGAGTCGAACTCTAGCCTCGGTCTAAATTTCTGCATTTTCGGTAATTTTGTATTTGTGGAATTCAAGTAAGTTTTCTGATTTATTTTTAGAATATAATATCACACGTGATAAATCCCTAACACATATATGTCAAGGGGGTTTTGAAATATTTTTTGTTTATGAAGGGGGAAAATGTAAGACGGAATCAACCTCAATCGGGGTCTTTGCAATTTTCAAAAAACTTTGGGTTTTTTGTAATTAGCCCGAACGTTAGGTTTTTTTTATTTGTAATTATCCCTTAAATTTATTTTCAAAATCATCTACCCCCTCTCATCCAATAAAGTTTGTTCTTGGACATGAGCCCATAAACACGGGTACAAAATATATATGTATGTATGTGTATATATATATATATATAGAGAGAGAGAGAGAAGGCTTAGTCTTACCGAAGGATCAAACGGCTTCCCCACTGTGGGGACCGCAGCCACCCGCAAGCTCCTCATAATTTCCACAAACTGCTTATATATGCCTTGGTAACTTGTATCAATCTTCTTTTCCTTCTCCGTCTCTAACTTGAGCTGTTCTTTGGCTCTCTCAAAACTATCAACCATTGGTAAGAGGCTTTCAATCACTTCTCCTTGGGCATCATTCCTTACTGTTAGTCTTTCCTTTTCCGACCTTTTTCTGTAATTATCAAAATCTGCCTGCAAGCGGACATACTTTTCCTTTCCGGAAGATATCTCTGCAGACATAGCTGAAACTTTCTGGACTAGCTCATTTTTCTCTTTTTCTATCGTAAATATCAAATCTTCAACTTCATACATAATCTTTTCATCTCCATATACAATGGCTTCCTTGTATGCCTGCATGAGGGACTTCAGACGGGATGGAAACTTTTTATCTGCTGCACTTTCTGGCACTCTGAACTCAACTGAACCAGATCCTTCTTCTTTATTTGTCTACAAGTTTGATTTGGATAACATCATGTCCTAAGAGTTAATATTATACGAAAATCTTGATCCAACAAATATATTGCCCCTTTGATTGTACAGTTGGTGTAAATTGCAAGTAAAACTACTACATGAAACTCAAACAAGATATTTGAAGATAGGAGATCAACGAACATTAGAATTTCCAACAATTTTTTTGTCTTTTGCATAACTATCTTATCTACCGCCTATATATTTTGCTTCTTATTTGTTTCCTTAGGAGAAATGATTAGTAATTGTACTATTCATATTCATATCATGACCCCAAAATCCCTTTATCTTCTCAATTATAAGAGATTCAGTTTTGTCCTTAGTTCCCCTCCACAGCCTAATGAAGTCTTGAATTCTGAATACACAGACATGATTCGAGTGGATCTAACACATGCACAGTCACTCTACCCTCTGAGGAATCATAAATTTGTTAATCTTGAGAACCAAGCCAGACAGATTTTCCATAAACTAACTTGATTTCAACAACCAAAATTAATTGAAAATGATATCCACACACAAACTATCTTTATTAGTTTCTTTCCATTATGCTAATATTATCATCTTAAGGACAGATAATATATCCCTAACCATTTAAACTTGAACCAGGTCGTTTCACAGATCCAATTTTTAATTCCTGATTCAAGGTAAACAAATAGTCATAAATGCTCCAAACTCAACAAGATAACAGAATTTCCACAAAGATAGGAGTAAAAGTTTGAAAATTCATGGTAGTAATGTAAATTACCTTCAAGTACTTGTCCACAATATAATAGTTAATTGAAGTTTCAATCTATTCTGAAACTCTCTTAATCCATAATTAGATAAACAATAACGAAAACAAAACCAATCCAGTTTATCTCATTTCTGACCATTAGCAATTTAGCATTAGTATGTGAGCATAAAAATAATAATTAAAGGAAGCATAATTAGTTATAGAACCCATACACATTTCGTATTTTGTTCGTGTGTGTGTGTGTGTGACAGAGAGAGAGAGAGAGAGAGAGAGAGAGAGAGAGAGAGAGAGAGAGAGAGAGAGAGAGAATAAAGTACCTGTTGAGGTTGATTTTCTTGCTGGGCTGAAACCGGACGCTTGTCATTCTTATAGACGCCATTTATATTTCTCGAATTCCCGAATTTCGTATATGAATCGAAAACAGGATAAGAAGAAAAGGCTGTTCTTGAGAGGGGTTTTGCGGTAATAATAAATTGTTGACTTGTCGATAAATGATTAGTGGGTCTTGAAGAAGAACGAGAGAAGCTGTGAGGAGAATAGAGAGATAAAGCGCTGGAGAGAGAAGCTGAAGCTGCCATTATTGTTCTTACTACTGCAACAAAGAAGAAAGAAAAAAGAATTAAGAGAGAACAAAAATGGTGCCTAAAGTTATTAGGCGAAAAATGGTGCTTTCGAATCTGTTTTCTTGTAGAAGACACTAGACTTTAGGACTTCTTTGTCCTCTGACTTGAGTATAAATTTGTTTAGGACTGTTCAAAAAATAATAAATTTGTTTAGGGTTAATTTTCACTTTGCCCCCTCAGTCACATAAAACTTTATCCACAAATTTGCACACTTGCCCCTGTTGTTAATAAAAAAGGGGAAATTGTAATATGGTTTTTATTCTACTCCTTTCTTAAAATACTAAAATTTTAAAATCATAGTTAAAGTAACAGTACAATGTAACATATTTAACCTATATAAAATATAATATGATATCGTTGAGTTTTATGCTTAATTTTGGAGAAGAAATGTCTCTCATGAGTAGGAAATTTAGGTTGTGATTGGATACGAAAGTGTTTTCATTTTTTGTTCCACTTAATAAATTCTTTTAACCCAAGATGCAATTGTTCATGAAAATTTAGAAACTATTTATTCATATTCACTTGTTTTCTTACCAATTACATTATACATTTTTTTTAAAAAACAAAGTAATCATTGTAACACATTTTTCCACAAATTTTATTATTCATTCACTCACATATTTCTCAATCACCAGTCATTTTCAAAAAATTATTTTATAATTTATATAGCAAATCAACTTTAATCATTACTTTTTCATCTCATTTATAACCACATTCTCAAAATTCACTTTTTTCTTTCAAATTTTTTTACCACTATTCTCTAAAAATAATTCAAATTGAAAGCATATTCAATTGCATCCTTAGATTCTTATTTTTAATAGAGTGAACTAAAAATAAGTGAGAGACCTTATACGAAAGCTCACTCAAATGAAAAAGGGAAAGAACATTTATATCTCTCATAAAATAAATGGATAATGACAAAAACACCCCTGAGATTTAGCCTAATTACAAAAAAAAATCGTTATCTTTTAAAATTATAAATAGTCACCTTCATGTTACAAACACCCAGTTGAAGTTTGATGTTTGTTTTTACCTAACAAATCCCCATCTTGAGAGTGGTGATATGTAATTGATAAATAAATGTCAATGGGTATTTGTATTTTTGAAAGACAATCAAGTTTTTTTTATACTCCTACTGACCACCTCACTGCCACCAAATTCTATTCGAATAAAAAACCGAATTTTATTTTTTTTTTGCATATTTCAAGAACAATTACAACCACATACGCATTCTTTATACTATATCTATTGAGGGCAAAAATGTTATTTTATTATTAATATGTAATTCAACATATATATTGGGTTAATCTTATTAATTGTCTAATAATCAATGTGCTATAGATGGAAAACTCGGCCCACGAGGTCCGGATCCGGCCCATGAGCTATGCCCGTAGGCCGCCAGGTATATAAAGGTCCTTCATCTTTATTTGTAAGTTAATCTCTCATAATCTCACTTAATTATTATTAAGTATTCGTTTACTGTCTTATATTCTCTCTCGGTCACCGTGCTGACTTGAGCGTAGGAGGAGCCTCCCTGGGACAACTCCAGGGCATATCTAAAATTTGTGTGTGTGTGCAGGCAAGTTTCCAGTAGAAAACATCTCGCTTCGGTTTAAGAAGACTTGGACTTTATCAGAAACATTAACTTGGAGTGATCTGCCCTAAAAAGTAGCATGATTTTGGCACCATCTGTGGGAACAACCAAAGCACATGAAGATGTAGACCCAATCTCAAGCACGCGAATGTCGGATCTGAAGCTACTGGCTGTGGAGTTAGAGACCAGCAGGAAGAACAACCACCAAGAAGACGGTAGGCCAACCCTCTTTCCACTGGAAGAGTGTCGCCTTTCCCGCAAGAAAGAAAGGCCCGCTCCTCCTCCCAGAGGAGCTCCGCCCGCTGAAGAAGTTCGCCTGACCCAGAAAGCCCTTCAAACCCTATTGAAAGAAGCTCTCCAGAATGCTCTGAGGTATCAAGCCATGGCTGGAGCCGTGGGAAGACCACCTCGAGCTCCACCACTTGTTGAAGACCCTGACTTGGGAGGTCAGGGAGCAAGAGGTGAAGGACGCGGCGAAAATCGTGTGGAACCACCGCCAGTAGAAGAGTCTCGAACGATGCAAGCCAGCCATGCCAACTTGCGGGCCACTGCCCTGATGGAGAGGAATAATCAAAAAGGGGAAGTTTGTTAGAAAAATATTTTTATTATTGATTTTGATGATTTCACATAAATGAATTTTTATACCAAAACAATATTCCCAAAATTTGTCCAAATACTTCTAAACATTTCAAATGATTTTTACTAAGTTTTTGAACTACTTCTTGAAGTTTATTTTTGACAAAAATATTGGACAACCTCTCTGCTGTATTGAGGTCGACCGGTCTCCTATAGGGAGACCCGTACCTAAAGGTTTGTAAAATTGAAACAAAACAGAGAGTTTAACAGGGGGAGGCCGACCGATGCCTGGGAATTGGTTTGTTTTTTAAATTTCTCTATTTCTTGAGCGAACTGTCACTATCCACCGTAATCGGCGGCCATGTATAGTGACCGGTCGCCCTAGACAGTGACAGTTCGCTCAAGAACTTAATCGAGAAAACAGTGCTCTGGAGACACAAGTAACCCAAATCGTTACAAGAGTAAATTCTCAAGCGATACTGAACTTAATCGAGAAAACAGTGCAGCACCATTCGTCAGATGGATGGTACAGAATATAAGGACTCAAGGATTTCAACCGACACAGTTCAACAACAGTGATGTTAGAAATCTGACGTCTGGCTGAAGACGTAAAACTTAGCACTTTATGGGAGGCAACCCAAGATGCGTTGCGACTAGAGCTGGCAATAGGCCGGGCCGGGCTGGGCCGATCCAAGCCCAACGAGCCATACCAAGAAATCGGGTCGAGCCAGGCCTAGTTTGTATCGGGCCTCTATTTTGCTGGCCCAGTCTAGCCCAGCCACAGGCCATCGGGCCAAACCAGCCCAAATTTTTTTTTTTAAAAAAAACAAAAACTATTATGTACAACTGTACAAAGAGGCCTAGACATTGATGGCTTTTTGTCTTTTTTTCCAAAAATGAGTTGTTGCTTGTTGGCAATTTGGCATCCCACACATATATAAGCAACAAAACACAAATGGCAGAATTATTATTCTCAGCACTAAACTCACATCATGACTACAATTTGTCTAAAACATGGTACCGTAAAAAGACCTAACCCATTTATCCAAGGGAACCTATCAATTCACCAATAAAACCTAACCTTTCGATACAAAACCATAGATACACATATCCACCACCGATCGAATATACTCGCAGAAAGTCGGCATGGAATAATATATTACTTATGTTATTGATGTTATGAAGCATTGTGGAATATAACTTCAATTCTACTACACAAGGCAGACAAAGACAATCACTCATACAAATTACAATCAACCTCAACTTCAATTCCACCAAAGCACCATAGCATCCAATCTTTTTAAATCAATTACGCCCCCAATCACCATCATATTATATATAAAAACACCACTAAATTGCATTCCAACTCAAATAAAGTCATTCATCAAATACAATCCACAATTCACCCAATTCATAATGTAATTCCACACCTCGAGTTGATACGATGACATTAAAATACAAATGACATAATGATAAATTGTTAGGAGACACAAGTACAAAAAAATATAGAGAAACAAATGACAAATTCATAATGGTAACCCATCATTCCTCAACAAGAACAACATTGGAAGCTTCTTTAGACAGTTGATCACTTCCAAATCTTGTGCGTCTGCAAGAAAGAAAAGAGAAATAAATATTATTAATTTTTGTATGCAAGTAAAGAGAAAGAAACATCTTTTTATATAATGAATGAATACAAAAACTAATAACTAAAATTGAATTGAAGTTACAAGAAGTATTATTAATTTAGTTTTACCAGAAGGTTCATCTTCTTTGAATCCATGCAACCAACTATGTGTACAAATGAGGGATTGCACATTCTCGGGGAGTAAGAAATTTCTATATTTGTGCAAGATACGACCACCAATACTAAATGAGAATTCTGAAGCCGCTGTTGTGATTGGAATGCTTAAAATGTCACAAGCGAGAATTGCAAGTTGAGGGAATCGATTCTTATTCATCTTCCAATATTCAAGCACATCTATGTCACTTCCAACAGTGCATCCTTCTTCCAAGTAAATATCAAGTTGAGACTTTCCTTCACTTGAGGTCATTTGCCTCATTTCTTGATGATATTCCTAAAATTAGAGGCCCACATAGAGAATATTAAATAATGTGAATGCTAGAAAGTCTCCTTAAACATCATAATATGACAATATAGACAATACAAAAATTTAATATATTACTCAAACTTACTTCAAGAATTGATGTCATAGATGATGAGCTTGATTTGCTTGCCATTACATGTTCTTGTGAATGAGATAAACTAGGGCCCTGTCTTGATGAGCTATGATGAAATGAACTTGATGTGGCTCCATTGTGTTCATATTCACCAAAAAGCTTATATAAAGCTTCTTTTACCCTATTCACCTTCTCTGTAAAATCAAGCGGGTAAAGCTTCCTATAGCAAAAGTAAAAAAAATGCAATTTTGCTTTTGGGTCAAGAACACATCCAAGTGCAAGAGTGACGCTATACTCATTCCAATATTTGTCAAATTTAACATTCATCCTTGTTGCCATATCTTTGATCACATCATCTTCACATGCCAAATTTTCCTTCAATTTCATTTCAATGCTTGCAACTTGCATGAAATACAAGTTTGAAGTGGGGTAAGATGATCCGGATAATAAGTTAGTAATGTGATAAAATGGAGCTAAGAAAGCACACACTCTTTCTGCTCTTTCCCACTTTTCATCAGTTGGACATAACTTGTAATATGTATCATTGTAGCTTAAATTGCTGAATGCACGACGATATTTAATAGCACTTTCAAGCATCATATATGTAGCATTCCATCTAGTTGCTACATCCAACCTCAAGAAACCACCACCCACATTACTCAAGTGCACTTCTTCAATACATATTTGAAATTGTTGCAATCTTCCCTCCAAACTCCTCACATACTTAACACTTTGTCTAATTTTTTCCAAAGCTTTACCCATCGCCTTCAAACCTTCTTGAACAATAATATTCAAGATATGTGCACAACACCTCACATGGAAAAACTCACCTCTACATAACAAGCCATTTTGCAAATTAAACCTCTCTTTTAAAAATTTCTGCATGCTATCATTGTTCGAGGCATTGTCCAAGGTGATAGAAAATATTTTGGACTCAATCCCCCAATCCTTAGGCACTCCAAGTAACCTGCCTGATAATTCTAACCCTGTATGTGGACTTTCCAAAACACAAAATGAAAGCAATTTACTATTTAACTTCCAATTTTCATCAACATAATGCGCAGGCACAACCATATAACCTTGTGTAGTCACAACAGTCCACATATCAGAGGTCAAACAAATTCTACCAGGAAGAGTAGCTAACACACTCTTTAGTTTTGCCTTTTCACTCAAAAATATACTCTTACAATCAGCTTTTTCCAGTGTTTCTACTAACAGGTTTAAATTCAAGATTCAAGATTTTATTGACAGCAGAAACCCCCTCCTACTCGGCATAGCTAAATGGAAGATCATGCCTAATTATACATCTAGACAACGCATCTCGGTAAGCTTTACTATCAAACTTCCACTTCTTCAGCAGTGTAGTTTGGTTTTCCAACAAAGAACCCACATCATGAAATTGCGAAACGTTATAGCACTTAAGAAATGACGTCTTAAATGAGTGGTGCCTGATAGAGATTTACAAGTGTATAACTTATTACAACGCTTGCATTTACATTTTTCTACCCTATTTGTTGTACCAATCTTTTCAAAATAATTCCAAACTTCGGACTTAGCTTTTTTTGCATCTCTATCATCAACATCTTCATTATTCAGTCTATCATCCCTAGTACTCTTACTCTTTGACTTATTAATTGTAGTACTACGACCAATAGAAGCATTAGTGCCGACAGTACTCTCAGTTTTAGGAGTAATAGGAGATTCCAACACTTTCAAGTCATAATCATCATCCATATCCTCCAAATTTTGATCAAAATCCATATCTGTAATAATTCAATAAGACAAAATAAACATACTAAATCAATAATAATTATTGCATCTAGAAAATAAACATACTAAATCAATATATACATAAGTAGATTCACAACAAAAATACATCCTCGATCCACACATTTAATAACACATAATATAATCTAAAATCAGATTACTTTATAAATTATAAAAAATATACAACTCAGAATTACAAAAAAAAATTGATTAATCACTTTTCACACAACTCAGTTATCTGCTATTTTTTTTTGATTAATCACCTAGTTTATAAGTTATAATACATGAAACATTATAAATTACAAAAAATATACAACTCAGAATTTAGACATCACTTTCACACAATAATATTTTTGATTAATCACTTTTACAACTCAGTTATCTGTTAAATTTAAAATTTTCAGTTCAATTCAAAAAAAGAAAAGATAAAAAGATAAGTTTCTGATAATTCTAGATGAACAAGGAGAGAGTACTTGTACCTGTACCACCAGCGTCGACAGCGGGAGAGGTGGCAACGATTTGTGTTCGTTCATGAGTAGGGAGGGACTAGGGTTTTTTTGGTTTGTGTAATTTTGTTCTCTCTACTCAATCAACTCGTTACGCCTTTTCGGTTCTCGGCACTCAAACCGACCTTTTTTTCTATTTTTGTGGGTGGAAAGACAGTTGGGCCTCTTTTAATTGTTTTGGACCAAGTCCAAGGCCCAAAGGGCAACACAAACAATTAAACATAATTCAAGTTTTTTTTAATCAATTAATATTGGGCTCGGGTTGGCCCAAAAAAAAGGGCTATTTTGGCCCGACGGGCCTACTGGGTCGGGCTTTTTAGGCCCACATTTTTTCGAGCCTTAAAAAACGAGGTCCAACCCAGTCTATTATCGGGCAGGTTGGGCCGGCCCATCGAGCCGGGCTTATTTTGCCAGCTCTAGTTGCAACAAACCCTAGGGTTAAAAAAAATTCACACGACCGTGTGGAATTCCACACCGGCCGTGTGAGCTGCACACGACCGTGTGGCTAGAGACAGCAGAAAAACACAGGCCATGACCAGGGCTACACGGCCCGGCCGTGTGAAATGCACACGAGCCGTGTGAACTATCCAGGTAAGTACTCTTTACGGATTCCTCTTTCTTTGGATAATTTTCTCATATATTCAGGACGAAGCATATTTTAATTTTGGGGGGGGGATTGTCAAGAATGCGTAATTTAGTACTGTTGCATTTTGCACTGCATTTAGGATTGCATGTAGAGCAAAAAAATTTGCATTAAAAATTTTCATTTTTTTATTTTCAATTTTTTAATTGTAATATTTTTTAGCACGTTTATTGCTTTATCACGTTTAATTGCTTTTGTGAGTATTTTTAATAAAGATTTTCGAAAGAGTACATAACTTCCGTAAGATTTTTACTATGAGCATTTGATTTTATGAGATGACATATTTTTGTGAATAATGCGATGAATAGTTGAGGAGCTATCATTTATTTGTATGACAATAGTTAAGAAAATTGGGTATTTGAGCATGTTGCGAAAAATAAGTATGTGAGCTTTTGTGCCTTTAACTGCTTTTATCGTATGCAGTCTTATTTTTTCTGAGTGTGTCATTCATGATTGTTAGAACTCTAGAACTTGCTTTGGTATCTTCATTGAAGTCATGTGTGTGTGTGCAATTTTTAAAAATGATATGAGGCCATCTTTGTTTAGCTTACTTAGCCTAAAAAGCTTACCAATGAACTCATGATACTCTAGTTAGCCACTTTGAGCCTTATTGTTAGCCATATTGTGATCTTTAAAATTGAAAAAATAATTTTATCCCTAAAAATTTCTTGAGCTTATAGAAAATGAAGTTTGGGGGAGATATGGTGAAAATTATGAAAAAGAGAGAATGTTGGCAAAAGAAAGAGGAATGAGCAGTGTCTAGGTGAATAAAGGATTTATGAAGCTCAAAAAAGAAAAAAAATCTCTGAAAAGAAAGAGAGAAAATCGAGCAAAGGAGAGAAACGAAATGAAGAATTCTGAAAATTGTGAAAAATTGAGAGCTTGAGGCTAAAGAAAAAGAAAAGAAAAAAAAAGGCAAACAAGCCTAAGAATGAAAAAGGAGAAAAAGGGTGGAGTTGAGTTGAAAACAAAAAGAAAAAATATCTTGAAAGAATGATTTTAGATATAAAAAAAATTGGGTTGGTGAGTTGCAAGTCTGTGTACTTAAAATTCTATTTGCTCAAGTCAAGTCACTTAATCCAAATTTTCCCTACCCTTACCAAAGAGCCTACACTACAACCAAATGAAAAGTCCTTTTTGATTCTTAAGTTGTGCACACTAAAGTGGTAGAGATGTTAAACGATCTGCAAGCCTATGGTAGTTCTACTTTCACTAAATTGATTTTGAGTGCAAATACTTCCCATACACTTTGAGAGTTGAGTGATACACTACTACTTGTGAGTCTCGATGTCAAGTACCTAAGAGAATATTAATTATGCCGAACTTATGAATGATGACATCTTGATAATGAATTGCATAGTTTACTTGAATATGGAGTCAAATGAGATTAAATGTTTGTAATGTTCTTGTGTGTTCTTTGTACCCATTGATATTATTTTTCTTAATTTGCTCGAGGACGAGCAATGCTTTAAGTTTGAGGGATTTTGATACGTGTAAAATATACATACATTTAGGGGCTTAAAATGGTATATAATTGATACATTTGCATCTATATTTTAGTGTGTTTTACTTGGTTTTCTTCGAAGGGCATGATACTGTGTATTCTTGTAACTACAGGAAACATAGCTTAATTGAGAAGATATCAGTTGAAAGGCCCAGATAATATTAACAAGTACAAAGAGAAGATCAAAAAGACGAAGAAACCATACAAAAACCAGTCACACAGTCAGATCGTGTGGGACCACACAGCCGTGTGACCTGCCCGTGTGAAGATACATGTCTGTGTGAAGTGTTCGGGAGAAAACAGGGACAAAACCAAGCCGCACGGCCGGACCGTGTGAGACCACACGGTCATGTGGAGTGACCGTGTGAAAGCCACATGGGCCGTGCAACTGACTGTGGTGGATTTTTGTGTCCTTTTCCCACTCAATTTCTACAAGTGATCTATCCAAGCACCTATATAAAGGACCCAAGGGCTGCACGAAAATATATTCATCTATACACCATACAACACATCAAAATACACAAGAATACAAGATCAAAGGTCTTCTGAGAGAGGAGGGCTAGGTTACGAAGAACACCACAAGGCCTTTCACATCTACGGAGGCATAAGAGTTTCGAAGGCTTGGAAGGAAGATCTATCCTGACAAGAAGGGGTTTTCTTTCTTAGTTTAGATCTCTTGTTTGTGCTTAAACGATGTAACAATGTTGATTTCAAGTTTGTCTATGAATTTGTTATCAATGTTTGGCTAATCTTTCAGATCTTAGGGCATAATCAAAACTGTGGATTCATGTTAAATCTTGATTAATTATTTCTTAATTAATTCATGTTTTCTATTTTATGAATTCGAGTACTTATTCTTAATTTCTTTTTATCTGATCAATAATTAGCATGTCATATATGTTAGTGCAAAATTCGGAAGAGGAGTTCTACAAAGACGGAAATTGAATTCAAACATAAATGGGTGTATCAAGTCAGGAGACCTACAACAGTTTGTGGGGATCTCAATTCATAGATCTTTTGGGAGTTAATAATATTTGTATCGAGTGGGGAGACCTACAATTATTATTAATCTACCGTGTATGCACCGCCCGGGGGGAATAGACTAACTTAGGAATTAAACCCATATAATTGCATGAATTGGTTTTATTAAACATTAATTGGATTTAATCAGAGCTATACATATCTATACAAACATATTAGAGCTTTAGGATATTACAATGTACTTACAATTGTGTGTATTTACTGCAAAGTAAAATACAATGAAGGGGTTCAGCCGCTTCAACACCTCGGCTGCTTTCTTCTTCTCTCATCTTCCTTAGCTCTCCTTCTGTCATCTTCAGCTCTTCTCCTTTTTCTATCTGCTTCTTCCATCTTCTTCTTCTCATAGGCTCTCTTAGCTGAAAGGTCTTCTCTCCTCTGCCTTTCTTCCCATTCACGATTGAGCCTTTCATTTTCTTCTTCTTGCCTCCTCCTAGCTTTTTCATTCCTCCTCTCAACTTCTATATTTGCCAAAGTATCTAGCCGAGCCCAGTAGTTGATTCCCTTCTTCTGCGGATCAACATAACAAATATCTTTAGGTTTCAGCTGTGATGGAGTACCTCTGCCTCTTCCACCACTAGCAAACCTTACCCTTCCCTCGCGACTCGGCTCACTCCTCTTGCGATGTCTTTGTCGGGTGCTTTGGTAGTCTCATTGATCGCTCGAACTCTGCTACCTATTAGCGGATTTACATAAGTCGAGTCCTTTCTCCCAATGCAGATCCCACGCCTGGGGTAGAGTCATATTCTTGAAATAATCTTATGCAGTTAGAGTTTGAAATAATCTTATGCAGTTAGAGTTAGAGATCCTACATCAGTCAATGTAAGCTCAAGAGGGGGTCTTACACATTTGGGAGTCCTTTAACAAATGATCCGGTGGGGCCTTCATACTTTGCCTTTAGATTTTCAATTCTTACATGATGTTTCTCAGCTACCTTTTCAAATTCAGCTTCAATGGCCTCTCGAGCCTTTTTAAAGGCCAAATCAGTTTTCTCTTCAATATTCAGATTTTGAGGCAGCTTACTGAGGATAGAAGTTGTCACACACCTTGCTGAGGGGTCTTCGCAAGCATAATTTTTAGAGGCAGCTTCTTCATTTCACTGCCTTCCTACTTATTACTTGCTTCCCCCTTACTTCCACTTCCATCCTTATTACTCCCTTGCTTTCTACTTTCATCTTCCCCCTTTCTGGCATTATCACCAAGGGGTAGAGCCAGTTGAGGGAATACTCCTCCAAGGAGTAGATCAATCTTGTTGTTGGTCATGTCCATCTTGTCATGACTCTTGGAGTATGCTGCTCGGAATTTGGATCGCAAAGCCTTCGTCTCAGTTGCCATCAACTTCATTTCAGTTTGGAGCATCATTACCTCCGCACACATGTTGGCCTCTATTTTTTGAAGTTCTGCCTTGTGTTGTGCCTTAAGCAACTCCATGTCACTCTTATGAGACTGATCCATCTTGAAGATATGGTCCCTTTGACGCTGCTGAAATTGGGCGTTTTCAGAGCTCCAGATCACCATTTTAGCAAAAAGAGATTTGAAGTATGTGACCTGCTCATGCTTGAGTGCTTTAGTCTGCCCAATCCATTTCCTTATCCTTAAAACAGTTCCTCAGATTTCTCATGTGGTGTTTGCATCTCTGTTGTCAAGCCGTTGGTTGAGTGCTCAAATCTATGTTCCATATTTTCAATTTCAGTACAAATGGCCTTGAAGGCTTTGCGAAAGTCGGCTGCATCAGTGGACTGCTCTTCTAGCCACATGAAATAAAATCAAACCCAATCGGTACCATTGTTGTATCAGCAGGAGTTTCAAGTTCTTCAGTTGGGACTTGGACGGTGTACTTTGCACGTTCAACAGCTGACTCTGCTTCCAAGGGTACATAATCCTCAAAAGGGAATGTAGTCAGCAAATAAATCCTCTAGAAAAATAGAAATTTCCATATCCTCGACCTGTGGAGCCTTTCCCTTTTCCTTCATTATATCTTCAGCTCTTTGTGCCTCGGCTGTCTCAGCGTCATCGACATCCTGTGCAGCTGTGTTAGCTTGCGGAGCTGACTGACCCTCAACTGTCTTAACAACTTCATTGGCATCAGTGTATCTTCCTTTTGAGTAGTCTATTCCTCGGCTGACTTATCAGCGTCATGGGAAGGTGATGGCACCATGGGAGGTGGGCCATTAACCAGTGTAAAGTTTGTAGGAGCAGCTTTGTCACTAGCTGGCCTCCTCTTTGCCAGGGCCTCCTCAACAACTTTGTCCTCAGATGATTTTTCAATTGGACTAGATTCAACTTCATTGTTGGTTCCCAAGAATCCAACATAGACATTCTCTTGGGAATCATGAAGAACACTTATTTCCTCTTCTTCCATGAATTCTTCCTGAGGGGCTGGTACTTGTTCTTCGACTTTATTACCCAGAGAAGTCTCAACTCCCTCTAAGCCTTCATTACCCCTCAGCAGTTTCAACCACTGATGGGCTTTGGTCCATCCCTTTTGAAGTCTCAACTGCAGCAGGGTCTTCTAACAGATATCCCTTTAGCAGACTGAGCTGCTTTGGGGTCTTCAGTGGCATCTGTCGGAGTCTCAACTCCTTGGATGCACTTTTAGGGCCAAGAGTCTCAACTCCCATGGCCTCAATTCCATCCTTTGCCTTGGCTGCATCAGCAACTTCATTGGCCTGCATGATAGTTGAAGTTTCGGATGAGACAGTCGAGACCATCTGAGCCTCGTCAACCTCAGTCTATTGTACATCTAAGGTCTCACCTTCGCCTCCTAACTTTTATTTGATAATGTCTCCCACAACCTCCTCCAACCCGGCTGTGGTGGTCTGAGTTTCCCCCTCAGCTGGAGCACCAACTGAGTCTCGAGCAGTGGGGTCACTCGACACCTGAGACACGACTGCATTTCCTTTTGAGTGATCAGCCATTTGGGCAGGTGTCTCAACACCTTCTTCAGGGAGTGGCTTGGCTAAGGTGCCCTTTTCTACACCATCCTTAGCTTCAACGCCATTCTTCCTAATATCTTCATCCTTCGAGTGTATTGGAGATGTGGTGGCATCAATTCTTTTCACCATCTCCATGATATCTGGGCTAGGAGTAATCATTATAGAAGAAGACTCTCCTTGGCCCTTATGCAATCCTTTATCCTTGCTCATGCATCTCTTTGGATTCTTCCAAAACTTGCTCAGTTCAACCTTTTCCACTACATCAGCAGGGTCTATTTCTTCAACATCACTATCACTGATGGCTGATTGTTGGGCATGCTCTGGGAATTATGTAAGGAAATAGGTGTGAGGTTTTAGAGATTCCTCAACAACCTTTGCCTTAGCCTTCTCCTTAGCTTTATCCTCGTCCTTCTTCTCATATAGAATAGTTGAGCAAAAGTCTGGGTCGAGGGCAGAGCTAACAGAGATGTTTCCATGAAAGCTTAGAAGCTCTTCTTCTTATTCTACAAATTTGGGACTTTGGAATTGATGCATGGCATAGCTCAACTTCCAGTGCCCCCAGATCCTTTGCATCTCTTGAATATAAGGATAGGCAGGGGAAAACAGCACAAGGTCATCGTCCTCCTCCTGTATAGGCTTAAAGGGAGCCCTCTCCTCCTCAACGGTTCTTGCATCAGTTTGAGGGGAGTTAACAACTAACTCCTCAGATTGGTCAGCTGTTTCCACTTCTCGTTTGTTAGGAAATTTATCTTGTAGATTTTGATGATACCATGTAAAACTTAAACTAGAAAGTTGGCACCCCATTTTCTTTGTAATTTACTTTGTAATAGATAGAGCTGAAAAGTTGAGCCAAGTCAGCTATGCCTAGAAATACAAGAAGTCAACTGAAGACTGAAGTGAAGACTCCACTGTGAGACAACTGAGTATGGCAAAGAAGAAAAGTTAAGAACTCGACTGAAGGTGTATCACCAGAATCACCAGTGTATGGAGAGTCGATCAAGTCAACTTTAAAGCCAAGTCTCAAGTTGAAGTGACGGATGAGTCATCCAAGGATTGGAAGCTAACTCAAGTCACCTGGGAATAAAAGATTGCAATAAGTCAAGACAACTGAATGAGATCCATTGATGAAAGTCAAGAATGTTACTCAGAATGGTAACATGTTAAAGTTGTCAGAGAAAAAGTATTAGTTCCAGTTGTGTGCAAAAGGAACAAACCAATGGGATGCACTACATCAAGTGTCAGAAACGCTGCAACGCTGCAAGACATTAAATATGAGGAAATGTCAACATCAAGGACTGCAACATGATAAGCCAACGAACACAAGTAACTTTTGAAATTAGCCTATCTCTTCAACAGGCAAAATTTCGAAAGTTCACTATAAAAGGCTGAGAAAACTCATTGAGAAAAGGTTACCTGAACCACGAACAAACAAGCATTATTCAAGCTATTAACCTGAAATTATTCTCAAGTATATTCAAGCAAATCCTCAATCCTGAAACTCGAAGGAAATCAATCCAACACAAGCTGTGAAGGAAAGACAACTTCAAAACTGTTGAAGATGAAACTTTTGAAGAATCAAAAGGGGTCTACTTTCCAAGGAGGATTGTAGAAAGGTTCAAGGTTGAACCAGTATCAAGTTATTGGAGGGCTTCGTGATCAAATCCAAGAGCTTGAGAAAGTGAGTTGAAGTAGCAAGGCAACTGCCCTGTGAAGAAGCTGAGTCGCAAGAGAAGCCACCGTGTGACCAAGGCTCGTCTCTGGGATTCACCACTTTGTAAACTGATCTGTTACTTAGTGGAATCCTCCAAGAGTTGGAGAAGAGAGGATTAGAAGAATTACCCCATCTTCGAACCTCTATAAAAATTAACTGTGTCATTTATTTTTCAGCACATTTATATTTCTGCATACTTACATCATATCTGCTGATAAACTCATATTTGTTGTCCAACTGATTAATAACCAAGTGCTAAAATCAAGTGTTAAAACAAGTTAAAACAATTCAAAGGGTGTTAAGTCTTCCACTGATAAAACCAATACAGCCAAGTTAAAGTACAGGTTAAACAACCGAGTTATTCTATCAACAACTATCGAGTCTGTTAAGTGGCTAACTCTGCTGAATAACCAACTTAGCTGTCCCTCAAGGACACAGTTGTTTGAGCTAACTATGTAATAATTTTAAAAGGACTAAAATCGAAAAGTTGGTAAGGTTTATTCAACCCCCCTTCTAAACCTTACTCGCACCCCTTGGACCTACAAGTGGTATCGGAGCGGTTGGTTCATTGAGCCTTCCGCGACGTTCTCCAAAATCCCGCCCACGCAATGGGCTTTAAAAGAGGCGCGAGGTGCGGCCCGCGATTCAAACTCGTGAGCGCTGGATTGCATAGTTAAGGGATAGCTTAAAGGATATGATTTGGACTACCTATACCAACAGATGCATCTTCTTTTCTCGTGCCCATTACATAGAAACTCGAGGTTAAGCGTGCTTGGCCTGGAGTAGACATGGGATGGGTGACCCCTGGAAGTTTTCCAGCGCGTGAGTGAGGACAAAGCGCTAGAAAAGACTCATGTTGGTTTGTGGGGACGATCAATCCGAGTAGCGCCAGAGGTCCAACAACCGGTATCGAGCAGTCACGAGTTCGAATTCCCTTGGAAGCACGCTGCGCAGTGAGGTTGCAGAGCGGTGGAACGAGATCTTGATGATAAACGGACCGAATCTGAAGGTAGGTTGCATGGCCGGAATCGAGGTAAAATAGACTGAATCTGTAGGTTTCTTCGAATCAAGGTGTAGGTTCTTTGTGGTGGAATCGGAAGGGTAGGTTGCCAGGTGGCGGAACTCGTAAAATAGACTGAACAAGGTGTAGGTTGTTGGGTGGACCAAATCGGGTAAGTTGCCTTAAACAGATTTTCAAAGGTGTAAGTTCTTGGGTGGCCGGAATCGAGAGGTCGCGTGACGCGACGCTTGAATCAAGAAGTTGGCGTTAGAATAAGTTTGGCGGACAATGAGGTTGCCAAGACAATCGGAGCCGAAAGATGGCAGTCTTTGGGAGGGGATTGTTGGGATTTGGTCCAAGATCCCGCCCGCAATGGGCTTTAAAAGAGGCGCGGCGCGCCCGCGATTCGAACTCGTGAGCGCTGGATTGCATAGTTAAGGGATAGCTTAAAGGATATGATTTGGACTACCTATACCAACAGATGCATCTTCTTTTCTCGGTGCCCATTACATAGAAACTCGAGGTTAAGCGTGCTTGGCCCGGAGTAGACATGGGATGGGTGACCCCTGGGAAGTTTTCGAGTGCGGCGTGAGTGAGGACAAAGCGCGCTAGAAAAGACTCATGTTGGTTTGTGGGGACAGTCGTCAATCCGAGTAGCGCTAAAGGTCCAACAACAGATCTTTATCTTTTCAAAAAAGTTTTAAACACTTGCATTTTCAAAATCTTTCATTTTTAGCAAAGTTATTATCATGGAAGCAAATTTGACACGCACTCCTATGTTCACTGTGGAAGAATTTGATGATTGGAAAATTCATATGCAGGCTCATTTATCTGTTCTACACGATGAAATGTGGCTTGTGATAGAGGATGGGCCACTGCAAATATTGAAAGTGAACACGGTACAAAAAGAAAATTGCAGCCTAAAGGAGAAGAAGCTGCTGCTGAAGAAAGACCAGCCATGGTTGAAAATCCAAGGACTGAGTGGACTAATGATGATAGGAAGAGATACAACTTGGACAATGTGGCCAAGGACATACTCTACAAGACTTTGGACAAAGCAATGTTCAATAAAGTCAAATCCTGCAAAACAACAAAAGAAATCTGGAATAAGCTAACTTTAATTTGTGAAGGATCAGAGCAAATTAAAGAAAATAAATTGTCTGTTGCTGTTCAAAAATTTGAAAATTTCAAAATGTTTGCAGGTGAATCCATGGATCAGCTTGATGCCAGATTCACTGAAATCACAAATGAGCTTTCAGCTCTTGCGAAGGAATACACACAAAAGGAAATGTGTATGAAGATACTAAGAAGCCTCCCAGCTGAATGGGAAATGAAGACTATGGCCCTGAGACATTCCATAGACCTCTCAAAAACATCTAACCATGAACTATTCTCAGACCTCAAAGCCTACGAGTTTGAGTGAGAAGAAAAGAGTAAGAGGAGACAATTTGACCCAAGACAATTTGACCGTGTAGTCAAGGATGGAAAGAGAGCCAACCAAAGGAAGCCATAGACCAGGAGAAGATTGATCTAATGGTTAAAAGATTCAACAAGTTCTTCAATAACAACTATAAAAGAAACAAGGGTGAAACCTCCAGGAGACATTCAGCTCCCTCTAAATCAAGGGAAGATAGGCCACCCAAGAGAGCTAAGCATCAAAGGGTAGAATATCAGAGAGCTGATAACCCAAGAACAGAAAGAGTTGATCAAAGAGCTGAGAACCTGTGTTGGAACTGCAGACAACCAGGACATTCTGCAGTTGATTGTTCCTATCCACCAGTCAACAACTATAGGAATGAAGAAGAAAGAAAAGTCTTGAGAGAAAGAAGACAGGAAAAGAAGAAAGCCATGTTGGTCAGCTGAGATCTTCTTGAGACAAGTCTAAAGAAGCGAAAAACTCGAGAGAGTAGTGAAGTGACTACTCAAGTGATTCTGAAGAAGAAGCCATGATCTGCCTTATGGCTAAAGAACAAGATCAACCCGACCAAGAAGATGAGGTACACTCTAACTCATCTCATTCAGATTCAAGTGATAGTGATTGTGATACACACACTTCATCACTCACTGATCTTTATGATTCATTAGGCAAAATGATGAAAGATTTTGAGCACATTAAATCCTCACACACACTTCTAAATGAGGAAAACATCCAACTTAAAAGCCAAAACTCACAGCTGACTAAGGAGCTGAGCACTCTAAGTCAAATAGTTGATGAGATCACAAAGCTGAAGGCTGAGATTGCCAAAATGACAGCAGAGATAACTGCTATAGAAAAGAGGGAAAAAGACCTCAAAAATGTGATTGCCTCATTTACAAAGGCATCCAAATCATTGGATGATCTTATCATGAGTCAAAAAGAATGTGGAGATAAGACAGGCATAGGATTCAATTCCTTTGTGCACAGTCAAACTCCAAGAGTGATTTTGGAAAAAGGATCTTCAAGCAATGAAGCATCTCAAAAATTCAAAACACCAAATGTTGCACCCACATTCACTCCTAAGCACAATCACAAACAAACTGGCCTTGGATATAAAGGGAAAGGAAAAGAGCCAGTTGAGTATGCTGAGAGGACAGCTGAGAAGAAATCCAGCAGAGTTCCTCAGCAAACTCCAAACAGAAAATACTCTATGAAAAGCAAACAGAGCTACCAAAAACCCCATAAATTTTACCAGAGAAATACATATGATGGGAATGGTAGAAACTATCCAAACCAAGATGATTGGTACAATGTAAAATATCAGCAAAGACCAATGGAATACAAGCCTAAATGGCAAAGACCTAAATCTCAGCAAAGGTCATTCCAAAGGGAAAAGAGCTATTATCAGCACACATATGCACCCAGGCACTACACTCAGAAATATCACAACTATCCCAAGAAAGCAATTGCTAAAACACACACACAGGCATGCAGACAAAAGAGACAGCTGTATGAACCTAAAACCCCCAAGAAATTTGCAAATGTGCACTATGATTATGGCACTGATAGATGGCAACCTCTTAAAGTCAAGTCCTTTGGCTATAGGTTGGTTGGATCATCTTATAACACTAACCCCTCAGGACCCAGGCAAGTATGGGTACCTAAAAACTAATTTCCTTGATTGCAGGTTCAAGGAACATCTGAGTGCCAAGGAACCTGGTACATGGATAGTGGTTGTTCCAGACATATGACAGGAAACAAGAAAAACCTGTCAAGATTCAAGGATATTAGAGGTGCGAAAGTCATATTTGGAGGAAATGAAGCTCCAGGGGAAATCAAAGGCACATGATCTATCAAGAAGAATGGATTTGAAATCACAGATGTTGCGTATGTTGAAGGCCTCAACTTCAACCTGTTAAGCATCAGCCAACTCTGTGACAAGGGCTACAATGTTGGATTCAATATGGGAGTGTGCCAGATTAAAGATGCTGAATCAAATGAAATAGTGCTGCAAGGATCAAGACAGAAGAATATGTATGTGGTAGATTGGTCTACTGCCACACAAAGCACTTGTCTATTAGCAAAGAGCACAACCGAATCAAGTTGGTTGTGGCACAAGAAGCTGATACATCTAAACTTCAAGACAATCAACAAGCTAGCAAAGAGTCATCTTTTGGAAGGATTGCCAGACTCAGTGTACAAGAAAGAAAGTGTATGTGATGCATGCCAGATGGGAAAGCAAATAAAGTCTTCATTTAAGGACAAGCCAAGTCCTTCTTCAACAAGGATATTACATCTGTTGCATATGGATCTAATTGGTCCAGTTCCAGCCAACATAAGTGGAAAAAAATACACCTTAGTGGTGGTAGATGATTATTCAAGATATACATGGACAATCTTCATGTGCAAAAAGAAGGAAACTTTGCAGAAATTACCTCAACTGATGAAAAGAGTTCAAAATGAAAAGAGCCAAACCATTATAAAGATAAGGTCTGACAGAGGAACTGAGTTTGTCAATGGGATAATTACTCGGTATTGTGTTGAAAATGGTATTGCTCATGAGTTATCTGCAGCAAGAACTCCACAAATGAATGGAGTAGGCCGAAAGAAGGAACAGAACTCTCAAGAAAGTTGCAATGACCATGTTAGTGAAGTCGATTGCCTATGAGATTTTGGGTCAAGCCATTAACACAAAGATGCTATATCTTTTGAAAATAGATGCATGATTAACGAAAATTAACCAAGACTCCTATGAGATTTGGACAGGGAGAAAGCCAAAATGTTGGGTACTTCGAATATTTGGATGCAAATGCTTCATCCATAACAATGGCAAGGATAATTTGAAGGCTTTTGATGCTAAAGTGATGAAGGTTTTTTGGGATACTCGGTGAGAGCAAAGCCTATAGAGTCTTGAACAAGAGGACTATGGTCACAGAAGAGTCTATCCATGTAGTTTTTGATGAGCCCAATGTGAATGGAGAAGACATTGAAGAGTTAGCTGACAAGATGAATCAGCCAACTATGCAGAAGATTCCTTATGTTGAAGCTGAAGTAAGAGCAATCTACCAAGATGAAGATGAGACAGCTGAATCTCAAAGACAGCTGGAAAGTCTACAGTTGAATGAAGATGAAAGAGCTGTTCAAGACAACTTAGCTGCAAGGCAACTGAATCCAGCTGACTTGCTCCATCCTGATGTGAGATGGCTGAGAGACCATCCACCAGAGTTAGTTATTGGAGATGTTAGAGATGGCATAAGAACCAGATCCAGAGCACAGCATCAAGCAATGTTTACTTGTTTTATTTCCCAAATTGAGCCAAAAGATGTGTCTCAAGCATTGGATGAAACACATTGGATTCAAGTCATGCAAGAAAAGCTGAATCAATTTGAAAGAAACAAGGTATGGGAATTGGTGCAGAGGCCAACCCATCAAAATGTTATTGGCACAAAATGGGTTTTTAGAAACAAGATGAATGAGGAAGGATCTGTGGTGAGAAACAAAGCAAGATTGGTAGCCAAAGGGTATTGCCAAGAATAGGGTATAGATTTTGATGAAAACTTTGCTCCTATTGCAAGATTGGAAGCAATAAGGATGTTTCTTGCCTATGCTGCACATAAGAACTTCACTGTGTATCAAATGGATGTGAAGAGTGAATTTCTAAATGGACTGCTAGAGGAAGAAGTCTATGTTGAACAACCTCCAGGTTTTGAGCAGAAGACTATTGGAGATGAGGTGTACAAGCTCAAGAAAGCATTATATGGATTAAAACAGGCACCAAGAACATGGTATGATACATTGTCTCAACTTCTAACTGACAATGGATTCACCAAAGGCAAAGTGGATAGAACACTCTTCAGAATTCAAGATGGAGAGAGTATACTGCTTGTGCAAATATATGTGGATGACATCATCTTTGGATCCACAAATAAAGAGCTATGTGATAAGTTCTCTAACCTCATGCAAGGCAAATTTGAGATGAGCATGATGGGAGAGCTGACTTTCTTCCTAGGACTTCAAGTCAAGCAATTGAAGGATGGAACCTTCATAAGTCAAACAAAATACACCAGAGATTTAATGAAGAAATTTGGTATGGAAGAGCAATCTTCTGTGAAAATACCAATGAACACATCACCAAGATGGACATGGATGCGGATGGCAAAGTTTCAGATCAAACCGATCTGAGCACTTATTGGATCATTGCTCTACTTAATGACCAAATAGGCGGACATCACCTTTGCGGTAGGTGTATGTACAAGATTTCAATCTGCACCAAGGAGAGCCACATGACTGCAGCTAAGAGAATCCTAAGGTATTTGAAGGGATGCCAGGAAGTTGGCTTATGGTATCCAAAGGAAGGTGAATTCAAACTTATTGGTTACTCAGACTCAGACTATGCTGGATGTAGAGTTGACAAGAAGAGTACTTCAGGTACATGTTAAATGCTTGGAAATAGATTGGTTTCCTAGTTTAGCAAGAAGCAAAATTCAATAGCCACATCCACAGATGAAGCAGAGTACATAGCTGCGGGCAGTTGTTGTGCCCAAGTCTCATGGATGAGACAACAACTGAGAGATTATGAGATTGAAGAAAAAGAGATTCCAATTATGTGTGATAACACCAGTGCTATTTCAATCACTCAGAATCCTCTGTTGCATTCAAGAACAAAGCACATTGATGCCAGATATCATTTTATAAGAGATCATGTTAAAAAGAAAGACATTACTTTGGAATATATCTCAACTGATAAGCAGTTAGCTGACATATTCACCAAGCCCCTATGTGAGTCAAGATTTGAAGAGCTTAAGAATGAACTAGGGTTAATTGAGCTGAGTTAACACTTAGAAGACTCAATCAACAGAGATAGTTGATGAGAAAATGCGAAAAGAGCAAGTTTCACAAATCAGCTAAGTGAAACAACCATATCGGAAAGTCAGCTGTATCGAGTTAGCTGACAACTGAGTCACTTAATGAAAAGAGAGAAGCAGAGTTAAGTCATATTTGATATAAGCTGAGTCATTTATGAACTATGTGACAAAAACGCAGTCGTTTTAAATGAGCGGGAATGTTTTTAAGGATGACATCAACGTAATAATGACGAGTACAGTAAAAAGCTGCACAGTAAGCATATGACTGGATATAAATGCTGCCGCATTAAATGCGAGGAATTAAATATGGTTTGACGTCTTAATCTGAGCCGTTGATCTCGATCAAAATTTAAAATCCGAAGACATGTCCTTTCATAACCCTTATATATACGGTTTTCAGTCTTCTCTCTCCCCTACGGAAACTGTTCATCTTCAAAGCAAAAGCAAAGCAAAGTTCTCTTTTCTCTCGAAAACCCTAAGTATTCTCAGACAAATTCTCTAGTTTTTAACCGGTAAAGATCACTGAAAATGGCACCAAAGATCGACTACGTTATGCTCTCAAAGCAAATCCGCTCAGGATCGTCAGTTGACTTTGAAGGAATGGTAAAGCAGGGTTCTGATGAAACCCTTGTTCTGAAAATCGCTGAGATACTAGAAAAGTCAGGTCTCAAGGCTTTTCTAACCATGGAGTATTCCCACACCTACCTTGAGGAGGTAGCGATGTTCTATGTCAATGCGGAGGTGCAGGATGAAGGAATCAAGTCTTTTGTCCACCGCAAAGACATCATAATAAGTGCTAAGGACCTTGCTGAGCACTACTTGTTGCTGTCGGAAGGCATAAAGGAGATACATGAAGTTGAATGTGCTGCTAAGGTAGTCTACACAACTGACAAAAAATTGTTGAAGGACGACTATCATAAGATAATGGATGTCGTCTCCAAATGCGTAGATATGAAGTTTGGCAGCTTCAACCAGCTGTCAAAGACTAAGCTGATCGTAATGGCTGCGATCATGCAGGGCAAGAAGGTTAACTGGGCTGAGTTCGTATACAGCAGACTCTGCCAGAATGTTTTGAACAAGACCTTTAAGGAGGATGGATCCTTTGGAGGATCACTTGGATATGGTCTTGTAATTGGCCACTTGATGGAAGTGAAAGGTGTTGTCCTTCGCCATTGGCAAACCGTTTCACGTGAACAAGAGGATGTTTCGAGCGAACCTTTAAGGTGCCCAGAAGAGGCTCATGCGAAGAGAGCTGACACAAGTAAGGGGGAATCAGCTGATCCCGAAGACACAGCTGCTACCCCTCCTCCAAAGAAGAAAGATGCCCCTGCCGCTCAGAAGAAGAAGAAAGCCGCCCTGCGACTAAGAAAAAGGATGCACTGCCTACCCTACCGTAGTCGCGCCCCTACAACAGTCACCCTGCCCGCAGCCGAGTCTCCTGCCCCTGCAGCAGAGGCTGAGAAGGAACCTCAAATACCTTCTCCAGCCATAAGAAAGAAGAGGACTGCCAAGACGCGAAAGACATCTGCCTCCAAGAAAATCCCAACAGTGTTCACTGTTGACGAACCAGAGGATATTTAACCAGAAGTTCCTCTGAGGAAGAAGAGATTATTCAAGCGATCTGAGCTTGAGAAGAAGAAGGCTGAATCTTCTACCGAACTAGCAAAAGAAGTTGAGACTGCTGACAATCAGGAAGAGCAGTCTCCTGAAGTAATTGATGAATCGTCTATATCTGCCGATGATGTGCAACAGATACCATCCGAAGACACACTGCATTTGCAAAACAAATGAGGAAGTAAAGCAACAGAGACAACAAAACCTTCAGTTGAAAAGGTTGTCTCTCCACCTGCCACTGATGCTGCTGAAGGCGAGGAGGAGCAGAGTCTCTTGCCTTCAATCCCTGAATAAGGAGGACAAGAAGACGAAGATGATGATGACGATGTCATCATGTACTCTCCACCATATCCAGACATCCAGAGACGCCTACGAGAGTGGAGGACATAGAAGCTGGATCACTCAAGGGTGCAGTCCGCAAACCCTGATTTCATTGATGAGGAAGAGGAATTGCTGCGATTCCTCGGCGTAAAATACGATGCGACAGGACCTTGATGAAAACAATTGCATGGATATTCTTTAAATCATCAAGTAGGAAGAAAAAAAAGCCCGTGCTCTAGAGAAGTCAAAGATGTGCATGTTCACTAGTACTCACGAACATACCCATGAACATCTTGTTGAGTACTCTGAAAGTGATGAAGACATGGATCCTGTTGCTACAACAGAGAAGTCAGATATGCAACAGGCTCTAAGGGAATCCAGGCTAATGCAAGAGCAAAAATTAGTTGAAGGACCAGGAGAGTCGTCTCAATCTCTCCTGCAGACCGATCCTCTGGGAGTGGCACAACACATTGCCTTAGTTGTCACTGCAGCCACGTCCCTTGTACAATCGGAGGATGGATCCAAGAGCATTGGCGATGGCACTGGGATTTTGGGCACCCAAGTTGATCCAACTCCTGAAGAAGGTGTTTTACCACCTGACCCAGCGGCTGAGCACTCAAAGGAAAAGGCCGCGAGTCAGGAGCAGAGTGACCCCAATGTTAGTCACTCAGCTGGTGCGCCAGGTGAGAGGGAAGCTCTCTCCACCACAGCAGGGTTGGAGGATGTTGTGGAAGACTCCAACTTGAAGAAAGGAGGCGAAGTGGAAATAGAAAAAGAACCACAGCAGAGTGACATTGACGAGGCTTGGATAGTTGAGTCTGTCCCAGCTGAAGTGTCAACTACTTTGAAGGCTAATGACACTATTCTTACAGTCGAGGCACATGATGGAGATGCCCTAGGAGTTAACACTCTGGGCAGTGAAAGTGCAATCCAAGGAGTTGAGACTCCTATTGATTCCATGGTCGAAGACCCTAAGACAGCTGCGACTGTCGAAGGGACTACAAAAGACCCTAAGACAGTTGAGACTGTCGAAGGGAACACTGAAGGCCTTGCAACAGTTGAGTCTACTGGAGGTATTGAAGGCCTAAGGGAGGTTGAGACTTTCCTAGGTAAGGGTCAAGAGATACAGACCATTCATCTAGTTCAATGCGCTGAAATAGAAAAGGAGATAAGTGCACTTCATGACTCCCAGGAGAACCTTGATGTATCATTCTTGGGGTCAGAAGATGAAGCTGAGTCCACTCCGATTGTCAATCCTAAGGACCCAGCTGAGGATGTTCTCAAAACTAAGAGCCAGCTAAGTGACAAAGCGGCTCGTCAAAAATTTAATTTCGATGATGAGTCAAGCCCACAGGTCTCATCATCATCCGATGACGCTGATGATGTAGCAGAGGACCAGGTACTTCATTTAGAAAAATCAACTGAGACCGACGAAGCTGTTAAAACAGTTGAGGCTCAGTCAGCTGGGCAAAGCAATCCCAAAGCCCCAGCTAAAACCGAGTCATCTGCGCAGGCTTCCACAGCTGCAGTAGTAACTACTACAACAACTCCGTCATCGCAGGCACAAACCTCACAAACCATCCCATATATGCGTGATGATGCCTTTCAGGAGATGTTTCCTTTCACTCAAATCCTATTGGAGTTAGAAGAAGAGGCCGCCGCTCAACAGCGAAGATTCACTGTAAGAGAAGATCCAATCATTCCCACTGACACCATTGTTCCAACCGAATTCAACTTTGATGAAGAGTGGCCTGCAACTGAATCAAGTGAGACAACTGAGACTCGTGAGGTCTTCAAGAAAATCTGTGAAGAGATTGAGAAGATTGAAAGACATCAGGCCTCACTCGACTTAAGACTGGACAACAGGGATGCTACTCTCACAGTTGACTTGAGAGGGATATTAGTACGGATCAGGGAATGGTCTCAACAGCAATCTGCCATGCGACTCGAACAAGTTTGTTATTTCAAAGCATTATATGGTAGGATGCTCGTTTGGATGGCTGGCAACGTTGATATCAAACAAAGGATGCAGGCATACATTGAAAGGCTACACGAGTCTCACAAGACTGAAATGGAGCTACTGCAAGAATTCCAGAGAAAAGAAATTCTACGCCTTGAGAACACAATGAATGACAAATTCAGCCTACTCATGGCTGAAATGAAGGTGGTGGCAGTCGAGTCCAAGGCAACTCGCTCGAGAATTTCGAAAGCGGCTTACGCAACAAATGACTCCAAACACAATTCACTATATAAGCGGACTCGACTTCATGCTCGCATGCATGTTCCCCGGGGTCCCTCTTTCCTTTGATGATGCCAAAAAGGGGGAAGATGAGTCCCTAAGGAAACTAAAAGAAGAAAAGTTGAAAGAATCTGCAGCTGAGAAGAAGATTGCAGCTGAGAAGAAAGGAAAAGCAGCTGAGGGGGAACGTTCGAAAGATCTTACCTTAATGATAGCTGAAACCCCTCAGTAGGGTCAAAGTACTGCCTCCATCCTAAGCAAACTCCCCGTAACCTTACCTATTGAGCACTCTGTTGTGCCAATGTCGGAGAAAAGAAGAATCATTGAAGCAGGGATTGAGGAGTTTTCCAAAAAGCAGGATGCCCGCGTTCAAGAAGTATTGAAACAGTATGGTGGTATTCCAGCAGGAAAGGATCAAGATGCTGACCCTGACAATGGATCTGAGCCTAGATCAGTTGAAGAATTCAAAACGATCGAATCCGAAAGCTATTTCCAAGGAATGCCACTAGCCCAAGCCTGGGATCTTTGATGTTTACATTTTGTTGAATGTTTTAAGTTTTGACATCATCAAAAAAGTGGGAAATTGTTAGGAAATTTATCTTGTAGATTTTGATGATACCATGTAAAACTTAAACTAGAAAGTTGGTACCCCATTTTCCTTGTAATTTACTTTGTAATAGATAGGGCTTAAAAGCTGAGTCAAGTCAGCTACGCCTATAAATACAAGAAGTCAACTGAAGACTGAAGTGAAAACTCTGCTGTGAGATAGCTTAGTATGGCAAAGAAGGAAAGTTAAGAACTCGACTGAAGGTGTATCAGCTGTGAATCAGTTGTATGGAGAGTCAGTCAAGTCAACTTTAGAAGCCAAGTCTCAAGTTGAAGTGACAGATGAGTCATCCAAGGATTGGAAGCTAACTCAAGTCACCTGGGAATAAAAGACTACAGTCAAGTCAAGACAACTGAATGAGATCTGTTGATGAAAGTGAAGAATGTTACTCAGAAAGGTAACATGTTAAAGTTGTCAGAGAAAAAGTGTTAGTTCCAGTTGTGTGCAAAAGGAACAAACCAATGGGATGTACTACATCAAGTGTCAGAAACGCTGCAACGCTGCAAGACATTAAATACGAGTAAATGTCAACATCAAGGACTGCAACATGACAAGCCAACGAACACAAGTGACTTTTGAAATTAGCCTATCTATTCAATGGGCAAAATTTCGAAAGTTCACTATAAAAGGCTGAGGAAACTCATTGAGAAAAGGTTACCTGATCCACGAACAAATAAGCATTATTCAAGCTATTAACCCGAAATTATTCTCAAGTATATTCAAGCAAATACTCAAGCCTGAAACTCGAAGGAAATCGATCCAACACAAGCTGTGAAGGAAAGACAACTTCAAAACTGTTGAAGAGGAAACTTTTAAAGAATCAAAAGGGGTCTACTTTCCAAGGAGGATGGTAGGAAGGTTCAAGGTCGAACCAGTATCAAGTTATTGGAGGGCTTCGTGATCAAATTAAGAGCTTGAGAAAGTGAGCTGAAGTAGCAAAGTAGCTGCCCTGTGAAGAAGCTGAGTCGCAAGAGAAGCCATCTGTGTGACCAAGGAAGTCTCTAGACTGTTCACCACTTTGTAAACTGATCTGTTACTTAGTGGATTCTTCCAGGAGTTGGAAAAGAGAGGATTAGAAGAATTACCACATCTCCGAACCTCTATAAAAATTAACTGTCATTTATTTTTCAGCACATTTATATTTCTGCATACTTACATAATATCTGCTGATAAACTTATATTTGCTATCCAACTGATTAATAACTAAGTGCTAAAATCAAGTGTTAAAACAAGTTTAAAACAATTCAAAGGGTGTTAAGTCTTCCGCTGATAAAACCAATACAACCAAGTTAAAGTACATGTTAAGCAGTGAGTTATTCTATCAACACTCTATCGAAATGCATTGAGTGGCTAACTCTGTTTGAATAACCAACTTAGATGTCCCTCAAGGACACAGCTGTTTGAGTTAACTCTGTAATAATTTTAAAAGGACTAAAATCGAAAAGTTGGTAAGGTTTATTCAACCCCCCCTTCTAAACCTTACTCACACCCTTTGGGACCTACATCGTTCTTCAGTTGTCTCACGAACAGCTGTCTCTTCCACACTCTGCTGATCTTTTTCAGCAGTCTTCTCGACTTCAGCAGTGATTTCCTCACCACCTTCAGCTTGCTTAGAATGCTGCTCCTCTACATCAGCAGTCTCTTTTTCAACTTGATTGCCAAACTCAGCTGGCATTTCCAAGGCGGACCTCTTCATCAATCACCTTCTTTTGGTTTTAACTAATGGAACCTTAGGTTCCACAACATCTGGTTCCTCAGCTATGAAAGTTGATTCTCCCAGTTTCAGTTTATTTGTTGCAGTTGGCTTCCTTGGCACAGTTGAGCGCTTTTTCTTCATGACTGGAGAAGGTGCAGGGGTATCCTTCTCAGTCTCGGCTGTTGGGTCTTTGACGGCTGGGGGGGTAGGGGAAGGCTTTGCTGCAACAACTTTCTTCTTCTTCTTCTGCACAGGCTCTGGAGAGGTAGCCTTTGTAGTTGCAGCAGTGTCCTCGGGGACAGGGTCAACTGACTCACATTCGCTAGTGTCAGCTCTTCTTGCATGGGCTTGTCGCTGTGCAGCTGAGAGGTTTACCTTGAACATCTTCTTATTTACATTGAATGGTTTCCCATTCCTGAGAGGAATCCCCTTCACCTCCATCAAATGGCCAATCACAAGGCCATACCCAGCGAACTAATGAACAAACCATCATCATTAATTGTCTTGTTCATCACGTTCTGGCAGATTCGGCTGAAGATGAACTCAGCCCAGTTCACCTTCTTTTCCTCCATTATAGCAGCCATGACAGTCAGCTTGGTCCTAGATAGCTGGTTGAAGCTGCCAAACTTCATGTCCACACACTTGGACACCACATCCATTAGCTTATGATAATCGTCCTTAATGAGCGACTTCTTGGCTGTGTAAATAGCCTTTGCAGTTGGCTCTGGCTTGGCGATCTCCTTCCACGCCGCAACCAGGTTGATGTCTTTATTAGTGATCTCCTTTAGCCCAGTCGAAGGAAGGTGGCAGTGAGTAGCCAAGTCCACAACAGTTATCTTTATCTCGCTGCTGTGGACGGATCATGTAGAATATGGCCACCTCTTCAAGATAGATGTGCGAAAATTCCATAGTGAGAAATCCTTTGAGACCAGATTTCTCCAGTTTTTCAGCGATCTTCTTAGCAAGGGCTTTGTCAACTGCTTGCTTCACCAGTCCTTCAAAATCGATTTGTCGAACCCGAGTGGATCTTCTCAGCCATCTTCACGAAGTCATAACTTGGAGCCATTTCAGAGATAGGAACTTGAAAGCTTGAACTTCGAACAAAGTACGAACTACGGTTTTGCTTTGTTTGCAGAGAGAACTTGCCTTTGCTTTGAGAGAGATGAGCGTAAAGAGAGGAGAGAAAAAAAGAAATTTGAGTATATATGGGATGTGAGGGGACAATTTTTAGAATTCAAAAAGGTTGATCACGATCAACGATTGAGATTAAAAGCTTGAAACCGCATTAATTTCTCCGCGTTAAATGCAGCAGCATTTATATCCAATCATTTGCTAAACGGGTATAGGCTTTACACTGACACCATAATTACTGCTTATGTCATGCCCAAAACATTTCCGCTCGCAGAAAATGACTGTGTTTTGTCACTTAGCTCATAAATAACTCAGCCATCTTTCAAAAGTGACTTAACTCTGCTTCTCTCTTCACATAATGATCACTCAGCTGTCAGCTAACTCCATACAACTAACTAGCCGTCTTGAATCTCTCACTTGGCTAAAAAATGATTTTTTGTTGATTTCCAGTTCTCTCTTCCTTTGACTCTGCTGATTGAGTTTTCTGAGCCTCCTAACTCAGCTCAATCAATCCTAGCTCATTTTTAAGCTCTTCAAACCTTGATTCACATAATGGCTTAGTGAATATATCAGCTAACTGCTTATCAGTTGATATGTATTCCAAACTGATGTCTTTCTTTTCAACATGATCTCTTATGAAATGATATCTGACATTAATGTACTTGGTTCTTGAATGCAATACATGATTTTGAGTAATTGCAATAGCACTTGTGTTATCACACATAATTAGAATTTCCTTTTCTTCTCGTATCATAATCTCTCAAATTGCTACCCATCCATAATACTTGGGCACAAACTAACCGCCGCTTGATGTACTCTCTCATCCGTGGATATAGCTAAAAATTTGATTTTTGTACTTTTTTAACAAAATTTAGAGGGTGAATAGATTATCTCCATTTTTTTCGATTATGCCCTTTTTTTTTAATCAAACAAGCCAAGACAAGAATAAAGGTTGGAAAGTTCAATTTATAGAGGTTCAACCCACCTAGGGCCTAATCCTCTACCACCCCAAAGATATCCGGATGGATTTCAAAAAGAAAAAAAGATTTTATTAATTACCAAAATTAATACAACATCACCTAAGAGCACCATTTTTCAACACCACCTTGGAGATTACCAAATCTCCTTGAACGACACCTTCACCACAATCTTCTTGGATCATCCAAGTGTTTCTTACCACAGAACACTCACAAGATATCTTGTGTTGAATGATGACCACAAAATCAAGATTACAACTCAATAATGAATAATACAATTTGAGTGCAAGTGTAATCAAGAAATAAAGCCTAGACCTCAAGATGTGAAAGTGAAAGACCTTAGGTTATTACAACAAGAATATTGAAATTGAAGAACAAAAGTGTTTGCTTGAATGTATCTTGTTGTGTTGTAGTTTTCTCTCTTGTGTGTTGCTTCAAATCTTCCTCTATTTATAGGAGATGATTGATCATTGATAGGCTCCTCTTGGGGACTGATTTCTACAAAAAAAAAAATGAATTAAAATCAAGATTATAGTTGTTAGAAATCAACCCCATAATTTAGGGAAAAGTTCTTGAATAGTTAGAATTTTCAAAACAATACGTGAAAATAAAACCCTTTTTTACACAGAGTAATCCGATCGGTCGACCTGTGTTGAACCTAAGCTCCTCAAAAATGAAAGTCGGGAGTTAAACCATTCTCTTCCAGGCATCGGTCGACCCTTTTATAACAAACACGCCTTGGTCGACCGGTTGAATTTTATTTCCGTCCAAAACATATCTTTAAAAACGGAAATATTGTCCAATTTTTATCGAAAATAAACTTCAAGAAATACTCCAAAAATTAGTAAAAACATTTTAAAACAATCGGGAGTATTTGGACAACATTTTCAAACATTGTTTTGGTGTAAAAACACTTTAAAACAAAATCATCAAAATAATGATAAAACATTTATCAAACAATCTCCCCCTTTTTAATGATTACAAACCAAAACAATTTTAAGAAATATTAAGAGGTCTAATTTTAAAAACAAAAATGATTTTCCGGTAAAATATAAACTATCCGTTGTGAGCGACAACATTCCACGCAATATAATCACAAGGATGGGAGTAGAGATTTTCAAAAACATTTTTGCAAAAAGCTCCCCCTATCAACATGCACAACAAGAGTAATAAAGAAGCAATCAACCAAAAGCTAAAGGCTCAGCTTTTACATATCGAGCTTAAGAATCAAGAGCTTATAAGCTCCCCCTGTCAACAAAACATCATTAGTCATAAAATAAGTCCATAATACAACAAATGGACTAAGTATGCTTCACAGCTTTTGGCTTTAAGGAGCCATAACTTATAGCTTCTTTTGCAAGCTTTTATTAGCTTCTTTGAGCTAATGAGCCAATTTCCTATTTCTCCCCCTTTGGAATCATCAAAAAGAATGTTAGCACGATAAAAACATCATATTATCATATCAAAGTGCCCAATTTTACCGATTTATCGAGCTATTTGAACATTGAAGCTTATAAACCAAATAAGAGGGAAAAGTCGATCATATGACTTGTAGAAGCTTATGAAAGCTCATTTAATTTGCAAAACATGATCTCTATAAGTATATAAGACATTTGAAATCGAGAGAATCATGTAGGTGATGAATTTTTCATTGAAACGTTTTATCGAACACTTGGCGGGTGTCAAAAATTGAAGAAGATATATATAGCCCTTGTAAATGTAATCAAGCCAAGTTTTTCATCACCAAAAGCAATATTACAAATATCATCCAACAACAATTAATAAGCTCATCACAAACATAAACGAATTGCATCAAGAAATATACATATAAGCCAAGTTCTCAAGGGTTCAACCCAATTGAAATAAAGAAGTAGGATTCTTACCATTGAATCGGTGAGGATGAGCAACGACGGAGATAGATGAGCAAGATAAACCCCAAGATATATAATTTATGCAACAAAATACATTTGAAGTAAATTGTGTGTGAAAATGGCAAAGGGGACGAAAAATGAGTGAAATGAGCCAAAATGGCTAAGTATAAGAACAAAGACGATTTTATCCAAAATACTGTTGTGGGCGACCGGTCGGAGCTGAGGGCGACCGGTCGAAGGCATGGCCAACCGGTCGGCCTCAGCCCACTGATTCATTCTGTTTTGCAAAATCCGAAGTTTGAACTAAAAATCAGATTTTTTGCCCCTAAGTTTTAAAAATTTGCAAAATGCAAACATAGACCTCATTCAATATACATTATGTCATAACCAAGCTCGAAATGAGTTAAAATACTCGGCGATTAATGATTAAAAACAAATGTCCGCGAGTTATCTTTGAGACGGAATTAAACACATCTCAAATTTTTGTTAAAAACGCAATCCCTTAAAAATGTAGAATCTCAATATGTTTAGTTCGATTATAACGAACCATATTTTGAAAAAATTATTATCACCGGACTTGTTATCCCGAAAAATGTGAACGTTTTAAACTTTGGATATACAAGTCATAAGAAGAAGTGCCTTTCAAATATTTGAAAATTTCTTTTAACGACACTTTAATGAGATTCGTTGGGATAGTTTTGAAGTTGAGCATATAGACATAAGGCATAGAAAATGTCGAGTCTAAAGGAGTAATAAACGTAGATAAACATACCTCGAATTTGTTTGTTAACCAATATTCCTTTCTCCACTTGTAAGTCCATCTTGATATTGTTGCCATAGGAATAGAGATTGTTCTTCCTTCTTCAATGTCTAACTTCTTCAAAGGTACTTTTGTATACTTTGATTGTGAAATATAACCACCTTCTTGGCATTGTTTAACTTGAAGTTAAAGGAAGAAATTGAGCTCCCCCATCATGCTTATCTTAAGTTCACCTTGCATCAACTTAGAAAATATCTTCTTCTTGACAATACCCTTGTTCCGAAATACCATAAATTTCTGCAAAATCTTAACAAGATATCTTGCACAAGAGCATAGTAATATCGAATAATAGAGACACTATAATAAGCACCACATACTATGCCTTTAAAACAAATCATCAAGAGTTTCGTAAAACATGTAAGTTCAAATATGCTTATAGAAAGCCATATAAGGTCTCTTTTGAAATTTGAAAATCCGAGAGCATATAGTTGAGACCTCATTTATAAGAAGTATTTGAGAAAGAGCTTTGACAAAGCATCCAAGAATAAAGACATGAATATGTGCAATAAAATTCATAACTTAGGTGGAGGATAAAAATCAAATGTTTTATCAAATAAAATATAATCCTTTACAAGTCTTGGATAAAACAAGCTTTATCGAATAATGCCTTTCAAAAATCGAAAAATCCTTTTAATGGCACTTATATGAGATACTTTGAAATATCTTGAAATACAAACACATAGGCAAATGGCAAAAAAAATATATCGAGTCTATGAGATGAATAACAATGGTGAGCGTACCTCGATAGTTTAAGCATCTCTTGATGAAGATGAAGAAATATATATATCCTACACAATTCTCAGACATTCTTGCACAACACATGATGATACAATTGTAGGCTCAAGCAAAGAGATATTACAAGTATGCTCATGCCATAAAAATTCATAAGAGATTATAAAACACTTTAGTCTAAGTAAATGCACAAGAGTTTTTATAAGCATCATACAAGGTCTCCTTTTCAAAATATTTTAAAGACACAAATATATATTGAAGACCTTAATAAATATTTGAAAACTCATTTTACAATTAAGACATAAATAAAAACATGCATAATGCATAATTAAATAGGGAGATACGGTTTACCAATTACGTCATTTCCATGGGTTGTGTCTTTCCCATTGTTGATGATATCTTCTCCTTTGAAAGTCATCTTGTTGATGATAGCTTTTCCAATTGCTCCATTTCCAAGGATTGTGTCCTTCCCATTGTTGATAGTGTCTTTCTCTTGGAAATTCATTGTGGTGATGTCTTCTCCTTTGATCAAATGAGACTGTCATTTGATGTCTTCTTGGCGGTATGAATTTTCTTTGATTATTATTCCGCCGAGTGCCTAATATGACATTATTTTGTGGTCCCCTCAAGTGTTTGGGTCCTTTGGGATTAGCTTTGAGACTTTTAGGTCTCCAACAATAATTAGAGCTATTTCTAGCCCGACAAGTATTAGCCGTGTGACCCTTTTTACCACAATAAAAACAAGTAGTAATTCTAGGAGCATAATGACCAACATGCATAGAGACTTGATTATTTTTCATATAATTGACAAAATTAGGCTTATGATCAAGTTCTAGTTTCAAATTATCACAATTATGAACATCAACAATTTTGGTCATTTTATTGGTACTCAAGTTGAATTTTGATAAATCCTTTTTCATGCAATTAATATCCTCAACAAGAGTACTATTTTCTTTTTCAAGGTTTCTAACCTTATCAAGAGTGGTGGTGTGAGCACATGATAGTGATTCATAGGAAGTAAATAAACTATCCTTATCATTTTTCAAAACATTGAATTCCTTTTTCAAATTTTTGTATTTAACAAGTAAGCTTTGGAATTCCTTTTGAAGCTCATCAAAGTCATTTTGCAAATCACTATAATCATTTTGTAATTCATTATCATAGGAAGTAGAAGGTTTAGAACTTACCTCTTTTTCTTCTTCGAAGCCCATAAGACACCATTCGTTTTCATCGTCGTCGGAAGTTGCAGGAAGCTCATCCCATGTTGTTGGGTTTGATGTTGTATCCATTTGAGAAGTAGATGCTTTTGAGTTGCTCCTTTCATTTGCATATACTTCTTCTAATTTTCTCCATACTTCATGTGCCGATTTAATTCCTACAATATGATTATATTCCAAAATGGTAAGTGAACAATAAATAATATTAAGAGCTTTACCATTTAAGGAGATGATTTCTTCTCTTCATCATTGAGCTCCTTGAGGACTTTGGAGGTTTGAGGTGTGTCTTTCATTGGAATGGATTCTCCA
This sequence comes from Rehmannia glutinosa, assembly GCA_016081115.2. Taxonomy (NCBI): domain Eukaryota; kingdom Viridiplantae; phylum Streptophyta; class Magnoliopsida; order Lamiales; family Orobanchaceae; genus Rehmannia; species Rehmannia glutinosa. Next base: position 470,591 of record JABTTQ020001463.1, on the reverse strand, counting down.
TTAATGACCGTGTTCCAAATATCGAACCCGCAACCTTGTAAGTAGCATTCCATTCTTTCTTTCCAAAATGTATAATTTTTGGAATCAAAAAGAGGTGGCTTGTTGGTGGAGGCGCCGGTAAGGTAGACTTCATTCGTAGCCTTTGATCGTTCCTCTTTACTCGCGATGTGGAACGAGCTTGCCAAAGAGTTTGGCTATGATACCACTTGTAAGTCCAAGCGGCTACGATAATCTAGAGGGGGTGAATAGATTATCTCCATTTTCTCGATTATGCCCTCTTATTTTAATCAAACAAGCCAAGACAAGAATAAAGGTGCGGGAAGTAAACAACACGCGTCGATTTATAGAGGTTCAACCCACCTAGGGCCTAATCCTCTACCACCCCAGGATATCCGAGATGGATTTCAAAAAGATAAAAAGATTTTATTAATTACCAAAATTAATACAACAACACCTTACAACATCACCTTGAAGAGCACCACACTCTTTTTCAATACCACCTTGGAGATTAACACAATCTCCCTTGAACGGCACCTTATGAAGATCACCACAATCTTCAACCTTGAAGAATACCAAATTTTTCAACACCTCAAAGAGCACCACACTCTTCAATAAGAAGATTGCCACAATCTTCTTGCACCTATCACCTAGATCATCCAAGTGTGTTCTTACCACAAGAACACTCACAAGGATATCTTGTGTTGAATGATGACCACAAAATCAAGATTACAACTCAATAATGAATAATACAATTTGAGTGCAAGTGTAATCAAGAAATAAAGCCTAGACCTCAAGATGTGAAAGTGAAAGACCTAAGGCTATTACAACAAGAATATTGAAATTGAAGAACAAAAGTGTTTGCTTGAATGTATCTTGTTGTGTTGTAGTCTTCTCCCTTTTTGTATTGCTTTAAATCTTCCTCTATTTATAGAAGATGATTGATCATTGATAGGCTCCTCTTGGGGACTGATTTCTACAAAAATATTCTATTAAAATCAAGATTATAGCTGTTAGAAATCAACCCCATAATTTAGGGAAAAGTTGTCTACTGCACAATGGTTAGGATTTTGCTGTCAAACAATAGGGCGACTGGTCGCACAGAAATAGACGTTGAAAATAAAACCCTTAATTTTACACAAGGCGACCAGTCGACGGGGGGTCCGACTGGTCGAACCTGTGTTGAACCAGTCGAGCTCCTCAAAAATGGAAGTCAGGGAGCTCTGTCTCAAACCATTCTCTTCCAGGCACCGGTCGACCCTAGGGCGACCGGTCGACTGGTCGACCTCTTCCATTTTATTTTCGTTGCGTTTTCTGTTTCAAAACATATCTTCAGGTATGGGTTGCCCTATAGGGCGACTGGTCCAACGCGAAACGGAAGTGTTGTCCAATTTTTATCAAAAATAAGTTTTAAGAAATACTCCGAAAAATTAGTAAAAATATTTTAAAACAATCGGGAGTATTTGGACAACATTTTCAAACATTGTTTTGGTGTAAAAACACTTTAATACAAAATCATCAAAATCATGATATAAACATTTATCAAACATACTCTACATCCAGCATAGTCTGAGTCTGAGTAGCCAACTAGCTTGAATCCTTCATCCTTTGGATACCATAAGCCAACTTCTTGGCATCCCTTCAAATACCTTAGGATTCTATTGGCTGCAGTCATGTGACTCTCTTTTGGTGCAGATTGAAATCTAGCACATACACCTACAACAAAGGTGATGTCTGGCCTACTTGCTGTCAAATAGAGCAGTGATCCAATAAGGGCTCTATATCTGGTTTGATCTACAGCTTTACCATCTGCATCCATATGCATCTTGATTGATGTCTTCATGGGAATCTTTACAGATGACTTCTCTTCCATACCAAATTTCTTCATTAAATCTCTGGTATATTTAGTTTGACTTATGAAGGTTCCATCATTCATTTGTTTGACTTGAAGACCTAGAAAGAAAGACAGCTCTCCCATCATGCTCATTTCAAACTTCCCCTGCATGAGTTTTGAAAACTTGTCACGCAGCTCTTTGTGGATCCAAAGATGATTTCATCCACCTAAATTTGCACAAGCAATATACTCTTTCCATCTTGAATTATGAAGAGTGTTCTATCAACCTTGCCTTTGGTGAATCCATTGTCAATGAGAAACTAAGACAATATGTCATACCAGGATCTTGGTGCTTGTTTCAATCCATACAATGCTTTCTTGAGTTTGTAGACTTTATCTCCAATAGTTTTCTGCTCAAAACCTAGAGGTTGCTCCACATAGAATTTTTCTTCCAAAAATCCATTTAAAAATGCACTATTCAAATCCATTTGATAAACAGTGAAGTTCTTGTGTGCAGCATAAGCAAGAAACATCCTGATCGCTTCCAATCCTGCAATAGCAGCGAAGGTTTCATCAAAATCTATACCTTCCTCCAGGCAATACCCTTTGGCTATCAATCTTACTTTGTTTCTTACTACAAATCCCTCCTCATTCATTTTGTTTCTAAATATCCACTTAGTACCAATAACATTTTGGTGGGTAGGCCTTTGAACCAATTCCCAAGCTTTGTTTCTTTCAAACTGATTCAGCTCTTCCTGCATAGCTATCATCCAATGTGTGTCATCCAATGCTTGTGACACATCTATAGGCTCTATCTGGGATATGAAACAAGTAAACATAGCTTCATGTTGAGCTCTGGATCTGGTTCTTACCCCATCTCCAATATTTCCAATGATTAACTCAGGTAGATGGTCTCTCAGCCATCTCACATCTGGTTGGAGTAAGTCTGTTGGGTTCAGTCGTCTCGCAACTAAGTTGTCTTGAACAACTTCTTCTTCATCATTTAGCTGCAGACCTTCCAGTTGTCTCTGAGATTTAGCTATCTCATCTTCATTAGGGTTGAGTGCTCTTATATCTGCTTCAACATAGGGACTTTTCTAAATAGTTGGTTGATTCTTCTTTTTAGCTAACTCGTCTATATCTTCTCCATTAACATTGGGTTCATAAAAAACCACATGGATAGACTCTTCTGTAACCACAGTCCTTTTGTTTAGCACTCTATAAGCTTTACTCACAACTGAGTATTCCAAAAAGATACCTTCATCAGCTTTAGTCTTTTAATTTGTCTGTCATTGTTGTGGAGGAAGCACTTACATCCAAAGATTAGAAAATATCCAACATTTGGTTTCCTCCCTGTCTAAATTTGATATGGAGTTTTGGACAATTGTCTGTTAATCATAAACATGTTCTGAGTGTAACAAGCAGTGTTGATGGCTTCAGCCCAAAATCTCTTAGGCAAACCAGCTTCAGCTAACATGGTCCTTGCAGCTTCTTTGAGAGTTCTGTTCCTTCTTTCAGCTACTCCATTCTACTGCGGAGTTCTTGCAGTGACAACTCATGAGCAATTCCATTTTCAACACAATACTGACTTATAATCCCATTGACAAACTCAGTTCCCCTGTCAGACCTTATCTTTATAATGGTTTGACTCTTCTCATTTTGAACTCTTCTCATCAGCTGAGGCAATTTCTGCAAGGTTTCCTTCTTTTTACACATAAAGATTGTCCATGTGTATCTTGAATAGTCATCCACCACCACTAAGGTGTATTTCTTTCCACTGATACTAGCTGGTTCAACAGGACCAAATAAATCCATGTGCAATAAATGCAATATCCTGGTTAAAGAAGGATTTGGCTTATTCTTGAAAGATGATTTAATTTGCTTTCCCATCTGCCATGCATCACAAATGCTTTTCTTCTTGTATACTGTTAGGAAATTTATTAAGTAGATTTTGATGATACCATGTAAAACTTAAACTAGGGAGTTGGCACCCCATTTTCCTTGTAATTTGTATTGTAATAGATAGGGCTGAAAAAGCTGAGTCAAGTCAGCTATGCAAAGGAATACAAGAAGTCAACTGCGGACTAGATTGAAGACTCTGTTGTGTGTCACCTGAGTATGGCCAAGAAGGAAGTCAAGGACTCGACTGAAGAAGTGTCAGCTGAGGAACATCTTTAAGAAGTGTCGGTCAAGTTATCTCAAGAAGCCAAGTCTCAAAGTTGAAGTGACAGTTGAGTCATCCACGAGTGAAGGCGACTCAAGTCACAGGGTAAAGACATCAGTCTAGTCAAGACAACTGACTTAGATCCGTTGATTAAAGTCAATGATGTTACTCAAAATAGTAAAATGTCAAAGCTGTCAGGTGTACAGTGTTAGTCCCAGTTTTGTGCAAAAGGAATAAACCAATGGGAAACACCACCGTGTGTCAGATGATCTGCAATGTTGAAAGGCATTTAATACGAGGAAATGCCAACATCAAAGACTGCAGACAAGACAAGCCAACGAACAAAAGTGACATTTGGAATTAGCCTATCTCTTCAACGGGCAAAATTTTAAATATACACTATAAAAGGCTGAGGAAATTACTGAGAAAAGGTTACCTGAACTACGAACAAGCAAACAATCTTCAAGCAATTAACCTGCAATATTCTCAAGTACATTCAAGCAATTCCTCAAGCCTGAAACTCGAAGGAAATCAATCCAACACAAGCTGTGAAGGAAAGACAACTTCAAATCTGTTGAAGAGGAAACTTTTGAAGAATCAAAAGGGGTCTAGTTTCCAAGGAGGATTGTAGGAAGGTTCAAGGTCGAACCAGTATCAAGTTTGTTGGAGAGCTTCGTGATCAAATCCAAGAACTTGAGAAGTGAGCTGAAGTTGCAATGCAACTGCCCTGTGAAGAAACTGAGTCGCAAGAGAAGCTAGCTGTGTGATCAAGGCTGTCTCCAGACTGTTCACCACTTTGTAAACTGATATGTTACTTAGTGGATTCCTCCAGGAGTTGGAGAAAAGAGGATTACAAGAATTACTCCATCTTCGAACCTCTATAAAATCATTTGTGTCATTTACGTTCAGCTATATTCCTGCATATTTACATTATAAGTGCTGTTAGAATCATATTTGATATCCAACTGATTAATAACCAAGTGCTAAAAATCGTGTGTTTAAAACAAGCTAAAATCTAATCAAAGGGTGTTAAATCTTCCGCTGATAAAATCAAACCAGCCAAGTTAAGTTTAGGTTAAACAACCGAGTTATTCTATCAACAGCTCTATCGAGTCTGTTGAGTGGCTAACTTAGATGAATAACCAACTTAGCTGACCCTCAAGGACACAGCTGTTTGAGTCAAGTCTGTTGTATTTTTTAAAAGGACTAAAATCGAAAATTTGGTAAGGTTTATTCAACCCCTCATTCTAAACCTTACTCACACCCCTTGGGACCTACAAGTGGTATGAGAGCGGTTGGTTCATTGAGCCTTCCACACCAGTTACTGAATTGGATCTCTATCTTTTCAAAAAGATTTTAAACACTTGTATATCTTTCATTTTAAGAAAAGTTATTATCATGGAAGTAAATCTGACACGCATTCCTATGTTCACTGTTGAAGAATTTGATGATTGGAAAATTCGTATGCAGGCTCATCTATCTGACTTACATGATGAAAGGTGGCTTGTGATAGAGGATGGGCCACTGCAAATACTAAAAGTGAACACTACGTAAGAAGAAGCGATCTGGTGAAGGAGAAGAAGAGTTCTTCTTTGAAGCAAGACCAACCATGGTTGCAAAACCAAGGACTGAGTGGACAAATGAAGATAGGAAGAGATACAACTTGGACAATGTGGCCAAGTACATACTCTACAAGACATTGGACAAAGTCATGTTCAATAAAGTCAAATCTTGTAAATCTGCAAAAGAAATCTGGAATAAACTAACTTTAATTAGTGAAGGATCAGAACAAATTAAAGAGAATAAATTGTCTGTTGTTGTTCAAAAATTTGAAAATTTCAAAATGCTTGCAGGTGAAACCATGGATCAGCTGGATGTCAGATTCACTGAAATCACAAATGAGCTTTCAGCTCTTGGGAAGGAATACATACAACAGGAGATGTGTATGAAGATCTTAAGGAGCCTCCCAGCCAAATGGGAGATATTCAATGGACCTCTCAAGAACATCTAACCATGATCTATTCTCAGATCTCAAAGCCTATGAGTTTGAGCTGAGAAGAAAAGAGCAAGAGAAGACAGTTGTACCCAAGACAGCTGCACTAATGGCCAATGATGGAAAGAGAGTTGAACCCAAGAAAGCAATAGACCAGGAGGAAATTGCCCTAATGGTTAAAAGATTCAACAAGTTCTTCAATAAGAACTATAAAAGAAATAAGGGTGAAACCTCCAGGAGACATTCAACTCCCTCCAAGTCAAGGGAAGATAGGCCACCCAAGAGAGCTGAGCATCAAAGGGTTGAATATCAGAGAGCTGATAATCCAAGAACAGAAAGAGCTGATCAAAGAGCTGAGAATCTGTGTTGGAACTGCAGACAACCAGGACATTTTGCAGTTGACTGTTCCTATCTACCAGTCAACAAGTATAGGAATGAGGAAGATAGAAAAGTCTTCAGAGAAAGAAGACAGGAAAAGAAGAAAGCCATGTTGGCTGCTGAGACTGCTGAGATAGCCAAGTCTAAAGAAGCAGCAGACTCAGAGAGTAGTAAAGCTGACTACTCAAGTGACTCGAGGAAGAGGCTATGATTTGCTTTATGGCTAAAGAACAAGATCAACCAGATCAAGAAGATGAGGTACACTCTAACTCATCTCATTCAGATTCAAGTGATAGTGATTGTGATACACACACTTCATCACCCACTGGTCTTTACGATTCATTAGGCAAAATGATGAAAGATTTTGAACACATAAAATCCTCACACACAATTCTACATGAAGAAAACAGCCAGCTTAAAAGCCAAAACTCACAGCTGACTAAAGAGCTGAGTACTCTGAGTCACATAATTGATGAGAACACTAAGCTGAAGGCTGAAAATGCCAAGATCATAGCAGATTTAGCTGCTATAGAAAAGAGGGAAAAAGATCTCAAAAATGTTATTGCCACATTTACAAAGGCATCCAAATCATTGGATGATCTTATTATGTGTCAAAAAAAATTTGGAGATAAGACAGACATAGAATTTAATTCCTTTGTGCACAGTCAAACTCCAAAAGTGATTTTGGAAAAAGGATCTTCAAGTAATGAAGCATCTCAAAAATCCAAAATATCTAACTCCAAAGCACAATCACAAACAAACTGGCCTTGGATACAAAGGGAAAGGAAAACAACCGAAAATGAGTATCTTTGAGAGGGCAAATGAGAAGAAATCGAGCCGAGTTCCTCAGCAAACTCCAAACAGGAAATACTATGTGAAAAGCAAACATAGCTACCAGAAACCACAGTAGTTTCATCAGAGAAACACACGTGATGGGAATGGTAGAAACTATCCAAACTATGTTGATTGGAATAATGTGAAACATCAGCAAAGACCTATGGAATACAAGCCTAGATGGCAAGGACCTAAAACTCAGCAAAGGTCATTCCAAAGGCAAAAGAGCTATTATCAGCACACATATTTACCCATGCACTACACTCAGAAATTTCACAACTATCCTAAGAAAGCTATTGCTAAAACACACACACAGGCATACAGACAAAAGAGACAGCTGTAGCAATTTTCTAATGTGCACTATGATTATGGCACTGATATATGGCAACCTCTTAGAGTCAAGTCCTTTGGCTATAGGTTGGTTGGATCATCTTATAGCACTAACCCCTCAGGACCCAGGCAAGTATGGGTACCTAAAAATTGATTTCCTTGATTGCAGGTTCAAGGAACAGTTGAGTGCCAAGGAACCTGGTACATGGATAGTGGTTGTTCTAGACATATGACAGAAAACAAGAAAAACCTGTCAAGATTCAAGGAGATTAGAGATGCAAAAGTCATATTTGGAGGAAATGAAGCTCCAGGGGAAATCAAAGGCACATGATCTATCAAGAAGAATGGATTGGAATTCACAGATGTTGCTTATGTTGAAGGCCTCAACTTCAACTTGTTAAGCATCAGCCAACTCTGTGATAAAGGTTACAATGTTGGATTCAACATGGGAGTGTGCCAGATTAAAGATGTTGAATCAAATGAAATAGTGCTGCAAGGATCAAGACAGAAGAATATGTATGTGGTAGATTGGTCTACTGCTACACCAAGCACTTGTCTGCTAGCAAAGAGCACAGCTGAATCAAGTTGCATGTGGCACAAGAAGCTGAGTCATCTGAATTTCAAGACAATCAACAAGTTTGCAAGGAGTCATCTTGTAGAAGGATTGCCAGACTCAGTGTATAAGAAAGAAAGTGTATGTGATGCATGCCAGATGGGAAAGCAAATAAAATCTTCATTCAAGGATAAGCCAAGTCCTTCTTCAACAAGGATATTACATCTGTTGCATATGGATTTATTTGGTCCAGTTGAGCCAGCCATCATAAGTGGAAAGAAATACACCTTAGTGGTGGTAGATTATTATTCAAGATATACATGGACAATCTTCATGTGTAAAAAGAAGGAAACTTTGCAGAAGTTGCCTCAGCTGATGAAAAGAGTTCAAAATGAAAAGAGCCAAACCATTATAAAGATAAGATCTGACAGAGGAACTGAGTTTGTCTATGGGATAATAACTCAGTATTGTGTTGAAAATGGAATTGCTCATGAGTTATCAGCTGCAAGAACTCCACAGCAGAATGGAGTGGCTGAAAGAAGGAATAGAACTCTTAAGGAAGCTGCAAGACCATGTTAGTGAAGGTTGGATTGCTAAGAGATTTTGGGTCAAGCCATTAACACAAAGATGCTATACTCAAAATAGATGCATGATCAATAGGCAAGTGACCAAGACTCCCTATGAGATTTGGACAGGGAGAAAGCCAAATGTTGGATATTTCAGAATATTTGGATGTAAATATTTCATGCATAACAATGGCAAAGATAATTTAAAGGCTTTTGATGCTAAAGCTAATGAAGGTATCTCTTTGGGATACTCAGCTGAGAGCAAAGCCTATAGACTGCTGAACAAGAGGACTATGGTTACAGAAGAGTCTATCCATGTGGTTTTTGATGAACCTAATGTAAATGGAGAAGACATTGAAGAGTTCGCTGATAAGCTGAATCAACCAACAATACAAAATAGTCCTTATGTTGAAGCTGAAGTAAGAGCAAGCAACCCAGATGAAGATGAGATAGTTGAATCTCAAAGACAGTTGGATAGTCTGCAGCTGAATGAAAATGAAAGAGTTGCTCAAGATAACTTAGCTGCGAGACGGCTGAATCCAGTAGACTTACTCCAACTTGATGTGCGATGGCTAAGAGACCATCCACCAGAGTTAGTTATTGGAGATGTAAGAGATGTCATAAGAACCAGATCCAGAGCACATCATGAAGCAATGTTCACTTGTTTTATTTCCCAAATAGAGCCTAGAGATGTGTCTCAAGCATTGGATGACACACATTGGATTTAAGCTATGCAAGAAGAGTTTGAAAGAAACAAAGTATGGGAATTGGTGCAGAGGCCCAACCCATCAAAATGTTATTGGCACAAAATGGGTTTTCAGAAACAAGATGAATGAGGAAGGATTTGTTGTAAGAAACAAAACAAGATTGGTAGCCAAAGGATATTGCTAAGAAGAGGGTATAGATTTTGATGAAACCTTTGCTCCTGTTGCAAGATTGGAAGCAATAAGGATGTTTCTTGCTTATGTTGCACATAAGAACTTCACTGTGTATCAAATGGATGTGAAGAGTGCATTTCCAAATGGACTGTTAGAGAAAGAAGTCTATGTTGAACAACCTCCATGTTTTGAGCAGAAAACTATTGGAGATAAGGTATATAATCTCAAAAAAGCATTATATGGATTGAAACAAGCACCAAGAGCATGGTATGATACATTGTCTCAATTTCTAACTGACAATGGATTCACCAAAGGCAAAGTTGATAGAACACTCTTCAGAATTCAAGATGGAGGGAGCATACTGCTTGTTCAAATATATGTGGATGACATCATTTTTGGATCCACAAATAAGGAGCTGTGTGACAAATTCTCAAACCTCATGCAAGGTAAATTTGATATGAGCATGATGGGAGAGCTGATTTTCTTCCTAGGACTTCAAGTCAAGCAATTGAAGGATGGAACCTTCATAAGTCAAACAAAATATACCAGAGATTTGATGAAGAAATTTGGTATGGAAGAGAAGTCTTCTGTGAAAATTCCAATGAACACATCAGTTAAGATGGACATGGATGCAGATGGCAAAGCTGTAGATCAAACCAGATATAGAGCTCTCATTGGATCATTGCTCTATTTAACAACAAGCAGACCAGACATCACCTTTCCAGTAGGTGTATGTGCAAGATTTAAATCTGCACCAAAGGAGAGCCTCATGACTGCAGCTAAGAGAATCCTAAGATATTTGAAGGGATGCCAGGAAGTTAGCTTATGGTATCCAAAGGAAGGTGGATTCAAGCTTATTGGTTACTCAGACTCAGACTATGTTGGATGTAGAGTTGACAGGAAAAGTACTTCAGTACATGTCAAATGCTTGGAAATAGATTGGTTTCTTGGTTTAGTAAGAAACAAAATCAACAACCACATCCACAGCTGAAGCAAAGTACATAGCTGCGGGCAGTTATTGTGCCCAAGTCTTATGGATGAGACAACAGCTGAGAGACTATGATATTGAAGAAAAAGAGATTCCAATTATGTGTGATAACACTAGTGCTATTGCAATCACTCAGAATCATGTGTTGCATTCAAGAACAAAGCACATTGATGTCAGATATCATTTCATAAGAGATCATGTTGAAAAGAAAGACATCACCTTGGAATACATCTCAACTGATAAGCAGTTAGCTGACATATTCACAAAGCCTCTATGTGAATCAAGGTTTGAAGAACTCAAAAATGAGTTAGGGTTAATTGAGCTGAGTTAGTTTACTCAGAAGACTCAATCAGCAGAGATAGAAGATGAGAAATTTGAAAAAGATGAGGTTTTATGTTTCAGCCAAGTGAAACAGCCTTATCGGAAAGTCAGCTGCATCAAGTTAGCTGACAGCTGAGTTACACCATGTAAAGAGAGAAACTGATTTAAGTCACTTCGAATATAAGCTGAATCATTTATGAGCTAAGTGACAAAAATGCACTCGTTTTAAATGAGCGGGAATGTTTTTAAGGATGACGTCAGCGTAATAATGACGGTCACAGTAAAAGCTGCACAGGAACACATATGATTGGATATAAATGTTGCTGCATTAAATGCGAGGAATTAAATGTGGTTTTGACGTTTCAATCTTAGCCGTTGATTTTGATCAAAAATTTTAAAATCCGGAATGTGTCCTTTCATGACATTTATATATGGAAATTTGCATTTCTCTCACTACGCGAACTGTTCATCTTCAAAGCAAAGGAAAAATTCTCTCTGAAACCCTAAGGTCTCTCAAAGCATGTTCTTCACTTTTCGTTCGGTAAAAATCTCTAAAAATGGCTCCAAAGTATGATTTTGTGAAACTCTCGAAGCAAATCCACACTGGTTCTTCAGTGGATTTCGATGGAATGGTAAAGCAGGGTGTTGATGAGACCCTGGTTCTGAAGATAGCGGAGATGTTGGAAAAGTCTGGTCTCAAGGCTTTTCTGACTATGGAGTATTCTCATACCTACCTTGAGGAGGTATCTATGTTCTACGTCAACGCAGAGGTGCAGGACGAAGAAATCAAATCTTCCATCCACAGCAAGGTCATCAAACTCAGTGCAAAAGACCTTGCTGAGCACTGTTTGTTCCCCTCAGAGGGCGTGAAGGAAATATACGAGGCTGATGTCGACTTGGGCTGCGCATGGAAGGAAGTGGCCAAACTCGAGTGTCTTTGCTAAAGTGGTTTTCACAAATGACAAGAAGTTCTTTGAAGGACGACTATCACAAACTGATGGATGTCGTCTCGAAATGTGTCGACATGAAGTTTGGCAGCTTCAATCAGTTGTCCAAGACAAAGTTGATCGTCATGGCTGCTATCATGCAAGGGAAGAAGGTTAACTGGGCTGAGTTTGTTTACAGCAAACTCTGCCATAATGTGATGAACAAGACCTTTAAGGAGGATGGGTCTTTTGGATGCTCACTTGGATATGGCCTTGTGATTGGCCATTTGCTGGAAGTGAAGGGTGTTATTCTTCGTCATGGAAAGCCCTTTCGCGTGAACAAGAGAATGTTCAGGGCAAACCTTTCCGGTGCCCAGAAGAGAGCTCACCCAAAGAAAGCTGATACCAGTGGGGGGAATCAGCTGACCCCGAAGACACAGCTGAGACCCCTCCCCCAAAGAAGAGAGCTGCCCCTGCAACTAAGACAAAGAAAGCACCTGCTCCCGGGCATAATCAAAAGCACTGCCCTACAGTAGAGTCCCCGCCCGAGCAAATGAGACTCGACCTACATCTTGGACTAAGAAGGAATCTCAAATCCCTTCTCCAGTCGTTAAGAAGAAGAGGACTGCCAAGTCGAGGAAGGCAGCTCCTTCTAAGAAGAGTACCCAAGCCCCCACCACTGATGAATCTACTGAATCTGAACCAGAAGTCCCTCTGGTTCGTCCAAGAAAGAGAAGGCTGGTCAGGAATTCTAACCTTGAGAAGACGGATGAGTCTGCTACTCAGCTGGAGAAGGAAGCCGAGACTGCTGATGATGAAGAAGCGCAGTCTCCCAAAGTTATTGATGCATCTGCAAAGTCTGTTGATGGTGATCAGCAGATATCAGTCGAAGACCCAGCTGTTAGGAAGACAGCTGAGGAGAAAGAAGCAGTTGAGACAACTAAACCTGATGTTGAAAAAGTTGTCTCTCCGTCCACAACTGATGTTGCTGCTTCCGAAGAAGAGCAAGATCTCCTACCTCCCATTCCGGAAACTGGAGGTGAAGGTGAAGATGATGATGATGATGTAATCATGTATTCTCCACTTTACCCAGATATTCAACGACGCTTACGAGAATGGAGAGCATGGAAGTTTGATCACTCAAGGGTGCAGTTCACTCGCCCTGAGTTTATAGAAGAAGAAGAAGAGTTGCTCCAATTCTTTGGTGTTGCAACTGTCAGGCAGGCTCTCGACAAAGACAACTGCATGGATATCCTCCGCATCATAAAAGCGGATAAAAAGGATAAAGCTGAGGAGTGAGCCCAAGCATTGGAAAAATAAAAAATATGCGAATTTATAGGCTCTCCAGATCACACTCACACGCATCTTGATGTGCTCTCAGAAAGTGATGAGGATATGGATCCCACTGCTGCAGCCGAGAAGTCAGATATGCAGAAGGCTATGAGGGAATCCAGAACCATGCATGACCAGCGTCTGTTTGAAGGCCCAAGAGAGTCCTCTCAATCTCTCCTGCACATTGATCCTCTGGGAGTGGGACAACAGATTGCATCAGATATCACTGCAGCCACGTCCCCTGTACAATCAGAGGATGGCTCCAAAGGAGCTAGCGATGAAGATGGGAAGTTGGGCACCCAAGCTGAGTCAACCCCTGTAGAAGGTGTTCTCACACCTGCCCCGATGGCTGAGCACTCAACGGATAAAGTCGCGTCTCTGGAGAAGAGTGACCCCACAATCAGTCACTCAGCTGGTGAGCCAGCTGAGGGGGAAACTCTCTCCACCACAGCCAGGGTTGGAGGTTGATGTGGGAGACTCATCTTTGAAGCAAGGAGGCGAAGCTAATAAAGAAAGTGAACAACAGCAGAGTAACGTTACTCTGACGAAGCTCGGACAGTTGACTCTGTCTCAGCTGAAATGTCCACTGCTCTGAAGGCCAATAACACTGCTGATGCAGCCGAGGTAAAGGATGGCAGTGCCCCGGGAGTTAACACTCTGGGCACAGAAAGTGCAATCTAAGGAGTTGAGACTCCTATGGATGCTATTATTGAGGACCCTAAGACAGTTGAGACTGTCGAAGGGAACACAGAAGGCCTCGCAGTAGTTGAGTCTGTTGGGGGTGTTGAAGGCCTAAGGGAGGTTGAGACTTCCCTAGGTAAGGGTCAAGATACACATAACATTCCTCCAGTACACAGTGCTGATACAGAAAAGGAGATAAGCGCTCTTCATGACTCCCAAGAAAACATAGATACATCATTTTTGGGATTAGAAGATGAAGTTGAGTCCACTGTGCTTGCAAATCCTACGGACCCAGCTGAGGATGTTCTCAAAACTAAGAGCCAAATCAGTGAGAAAACGGCTCGCACGAAGTTTAACTTTGATGATGAGCCAACTCCTCAAGTCTCATCATCATCTAATGGCGCTGATGATACAGCTGAGGAAGAGGTAATTCATTTAGAAAAGTCTACTGAGTCCGAGGAAGCTGTTAAGACAGCTGAGGCTCAGTCAACTGGGCAACACATCATAAATGTCCCAGCTGGAACCGAGTCATCTGCGCAGGCTTCCATAACTACAAAGATAACGACTCCGTCGGCCGTCACCATGAGGCTCACTCACACACCGTGAACATTGACGATGAAGGCTGCCGAAGCGAGGGCATCGAGAGCCGAATCCGCTCAACTACAACAAGGAAAGGCGCGAAGGGACGAGACCCAGAGATTCCCTATGTGCGCGATGATGTCTTTCAAGACATGTTTCCATTCACCCAAGACCTGCCTGCATCCGAAGAAGAGACAGCTGCTGAACAAAGGCAATACACTGTAAGAGAAGATCCCATCATTCCCACCGACACGATTGCTCCAGCAGACTTTAATTTCAACACAGAGTGGCCGGCAGTTGAATCAGGCGAGACAGCTGAAATTCGTGAAGTCTTCAAGAAGCTCTGTGAGGAGATTGAGAAGATTGAACGACACCAGGCCTCACTGGATTTACGCTTGGACAATCGCGATGCCACTCTCACAGTAGACTTGAGAGGGATCGTGGTGTGAATTTGGGAATGGACCCAACAACAGACTGCAATGAGAATCGAGCAAGTACGATACTTCAAAGCCTTATATGGAAGAATGCTCGTATGGAGTGCGGATAACTCCATGATCAGGGAGAGGATGAAGGACTACATTAAAAGAATAACCCAGTCTCACAAAAATGATATAGAGCTGTTGCAACATTTTCATAAGAATGAAATCCTCAGACTCGAAAATGCAATGAATGAAGAATTCAGCCTCCTCATGGCTGAAATGAAGATAGTGAGAGCCGAGTCTAAGGAAATTCGATCGGCGATTCGAACTGCATCTGATGCAGCAGACTCCAAGCACGATTCCACGATTAACAGACTGGACTTTCTCCTTGGAAGCATGTTCCCTGGGGTCCCTCTCTCTTTTGATGATGCCAAAAAGGGGGAAGAGGAGTCCCTAAAGGAATTGAAAGAAGAAAAATAGAAGAAAGACGCAGCTGAGAAGAAAGACACAGCTGTGAAGAAAGGTAAAGCAGCTGAGGGGGAAAGTTCGAAGGATCTGACTTTGATGTTAGCTAAAACCCCCCAGCAAGGTCATGTTACTGCCTCCATCCTGAGCAAACTCCCTGTGACCCTACCAATTGAGCACTCTGTTGTGCCAATGGCAGAGAAAATGAAGATTATTGAAGCAGGGTTTGAGGAGTTCTCTAAAAAGCAGGATGCTCACGTTCAAGAAGTAATGAAATAATATGGTGGTCTTCCAGTTGGAAAGGATCAGGATGCGATACCTGATGATGGATCTGAGCTTAGATCGGTTGAAAAGTTTAAGACCCTTGAATCAGAAGGCTATTTCCAAGGAATGACTCTGGCCCAAGCCTGGGATTTGTACTGGGAGAAAGGTTTAGCCTATACGTGATGAAGTTTAAAATCGCCATCTTCCGATAGTCACTCGGTGAAAGCGATCGGTTGGAAAGTAGAAGACTCCCGTGCAGTACACACCCAGAGGTAGAGGAAGAGCTGGGTCAGGTAGAGGAAGAAGTGGTGGTTGAAGAGGTTCCCTACCTCGACCAAAACCCATGGACGTTGAATACGTAGATCCTGACAAGAAAGGCTCGATTTACTCGGCTGGATATGATCACCTAGTCAACCGGAAAGTGGCAAGGAAGAACGCTGAAGCAACAAGAAGACAAGAAGAAGAGAATGAGAGGCAAACACGAGAATGGCTCACGAGGAAGCAAAGGGATGATGCTTCCAAATGGGCCTATGAAAAGAAGAAAAGAAGGGAAGAAGAAGAGAAAAAGAGAAAAAGAGTTGATGACGACGAGGAGCACAGGAGAGCTGAAGAAGAAAGAGGAAGGAAACAGCGAAGGCGTTGAAGTGTTGCTGCGAACCCCTTCGTGTTTTACTATTATAAATACATTCATGTAAGTCGTCTGTAATATACTTAGTGAATTTCCTATAATTTTTCACTCTGTATGTATTCTCGTATCTTAGCTTAGATATGTATATTGCTCTGATAAGGAATGCTCTGATACCAAATGTAAACAACTATGTAAAGGACAAGAATGCTATGATCAATAAAAACGATCTATTTTAATCATACATTCTTTGTTACTGCATTGTCTGTTTGTATCTTTGCTACTTATGTTTTGTTGAATGTTTTTAAGTTTTGGCATCATCAAAAAGGGGGAAATTGTTAGGAAATTTATTAAATAGATTTTGATGATACCATGTAAAACTTAAACTAGGGAGTTGGCACCCCATTTTCCTTGTAATTTGTATTGTAATAGATAGAGTTGAAAAGGCTGAGTCAAGTCAGCTATGCCAAGGAATACAAGAAGTCAACTGCAGACTAGATTGAAGACTCTACCGTGTGTCAGCTGAGTATGGCCAAGAAGGAAGTCAATGACTTGACTGAAGAAGTGTCGGTGAGGAGCAATTTTGTAAAGTGTCGGTCAAGTTATCTCAAGAAGCCAAGTCTCAAAGTTGAAGTGATAGTTGAGTCATCCAATTACTGGAAGCTGACTCAAGTCACCTGGGGTAAAGACAGCAGTCTAGTCAAGACAACTGACTTAGATCCGTTGATTAAAGTCAAGGATGTTACTCAGAATAGTAACATGTCAAAGTTGTTAGGTGTAAAGTGTTAGTCCCAATTTTGTGCAAAAGCTGAAGTAGCAAGGCAACTGCCCTGTGAAGAAGCTGAGTCGCAAGAGAAGCCGACTATGTGATCAAGGTTGTCTCAGGATGTTCACCACTTTGCAAACGATCATTACTTAGTGGATTCCTCCGGAGTTAGAGAAGAGAGGATTAGAAAAATTACCCCATCTTCGAACCTCTATAAAATTATTTGTGTCATTTACTTTCAGCATATTTATATTCCTGCATATTTACATTATAACTGCTGTTAGAATCATATTTGCTATCCAACTGATTAATAACCAAGTGCTAAAAATCGTGTGTTTAAAACAAGCTAAAATCTAATCAAAGGGTATTAAATCTTCCGCTGATAAAACCAAATCAGCCAAGTTAAGTTTAGGTTAAACAGTCGAGTTATCAACAGCACTATCGAGTTTGTTGAGTGGCTAACTTAGCTGAATAACCAACTTAGTTGTCCTTCAAGGACACAGTTGTTTGAGTCAACTCTGTTGTATTTTTTAAAAGGACTAAAATCGAAAATTTGTTAAGGTTTATTTACCCCCCTTCTAAACCTTACTCGCACCTCTTGGGACCTACATATACTGAGTCCAACAAGCCTTCCACAAGATGACTCATTGCAAGCTTGTTGATTGTCTTGAAATCAAGTGACTCAGCTTCTTGTGTCACAACCAACTTGATTCGACTATTCTCTTTGCTAGCAGACATGTGCTTGGTGTAGCAGTTGACCAATCCATTACATACATGTTCTTCTGCCTTGATCCTTGAAGCACAATTTCATTTGATTCAGAATTCTTGATCTAGCATACACCCATATTGAATCCAACATTATACCCTTGGTCACAGAGTTCGCTGATGCTCAACAGATTGAAGTTGAAGCCTTCAACATATGCAATATTTGTGATCTCTAATCCATTTTTCCTTATGGATCATGTGCCTTTGATTTCCCCTGGAGCTGCATTTCCTCCAAATATGACTTTAGCACCTTTGATTTCCTTTCATTTTGATAGGTTTTTCTTGTTTCCTTCATATGTATGGAATAGACACTATCTATGTACCAGGTTCCTTGGCACTCGGTTGTTCCCTGAACCTACAATCAAGGAATTTAGTTTTTAAGTACCCATACTTGCCTGGGTCCTGAGGGGTTAGTGCTATAAGGTGTTCCTACTAACGTATAGCCAGATGATCTGACTCTAAGAGGTTGCCACCTATCAGTTTCATAATCATAATGCACATTAGCAAATTGCTTGAGAGCTTTAGGATCATACAACTGTCTCTTTTGTCTGTATGCATGTGTGTGTTTGAGCATTTGCTTTATTGGAGTAATAGTGGAATTTCTGTTCATACTGGGTTTTGTGCCTGGGTGCATATGTGTGCTGATTATAGCTCTTTTTCCTTGGGAATAACCTATGATGAGTTTGAGGTCTTTGCCACTCAGGCTTATATCCCATATGCCTTGGCTGATATCTCATTTGGTTATTCCAATCAGCTTGGCTTGGGTAGTTTCTACTATTCCCTACATGTGATTTTCTTTGCTAAAATTGTAGGTCCCAAGGGGTGTGAGTGTAAGGTTTAGAAGGGGGTTGAATAAACCTTACCAAGTTTTTCGATTTAGTCCTTTTAAAAGTTCGAGTTAATACTAGACATTGTGTCCTTAGTGGGCCGGACCAATTTAGTTAATCAAGTAAAGTTAGTCACTCAACGCACTCGATGAGTTTGTTGATAGAATAACTCACCATTAAGACCGAATTAGCTCAACGTGGTTTGATTTCAGCGGAAGACTTAACACCCTTAATTATGGTTAAGCGAGAGATATAAAGCCCGATTTAGTACTTAGGAATTATCGGTTGGATAGCAAATATGTCGTGATTTAAACAAATAAGATGCACGGGAATTAAAGTCTTTGAAATGTAAAAGACACGATAAGTTTTTATAGAGGTTCGAAGATGGGGTAATTCTTCTACTCCTCTCTTCTCCAACTCCTGGAGGAATCCACTAGGTATTGATCGAAGATACAAAGTGGTAGCAGTCCGGATACAAGTCTTGATCACACAAATGACTTGATCCTTTGGGACTCGATCACGAGACGCCTTGATCACTCACCGGTGGCTTCTCAAATGCGACTCGGCTTCTTCACAGGGCGATTTGCCTTGCTACTACTCTGACCCACTTGCTCAAGCTCTTTGGATTTGATCACTAAGCCCTCCAACGACTCAAGACTTGGTTCAACCTTGAACCTTCCTACAATCCTTCGTGGAATGTAGACCCTTGATTCTTCAATAATTTCCTCTTCAACGATTAAGTTATCTTTCCTTCACGGTGAGTGTTGGATTGATGTTCTTCGTAGTGTAGGCTTGAGGATTGAGCGTTTAATAACTTGAGAATATTTCAGGTTACAAAATGTTTCTTTCTTGCTTGTATGGTCAAGGTAACCTATGTAATCTTCGTAACCTTTTCTCGAGTTATTCCTCGGCCTTTTATAGTGATCTTTCAAAAATCGCCCGTTGAAGAGATAGGCTTATTTTTGAAAGTCACTTGTGGTTGTTGGCTTGTCTTGTTGCGATCCTTGGAATTCCCATTTCCTCGTATGAATTGTTCTTGACTTTTCGAGTTCGACACGGTGTAGTGCTTCCCATTGGTTTATTCCTTTTGCACGCTTAAGGGAGCACTTCGAGAAAGGTAGCATGGAGATATTACTTGTTTAAGTAATTCTCTTGATTTACGTACAACGGATCTTTTTGATTATCTCGACTTGACTTATTGCATTTCCTTGCTTTCCCCAGGTGACTTAGAGTCGACTTCCAATCATGGATGACTCTTCATCACTTCAACTTGAGACTTGGCTTTTCTTGAGTTGACTTGACCGATACTCCACTCGGCTACATCTCACCGCTCCTTGATGAGAGTTCCGTCTTCTCTTCTTTTTGCCATACTCGGTTGTCTTGCAATGAGTCTTCCTTCTAGTCTCGATTGTCTTCTTGCATGTTTGGGCATAGCCGACTTAACTCACTTGACCAACCCTATTTATTACAATGCGATTTACAACAAAAATTGGGGTGCCAACTTCCTATTCAAAGTTTTACATGGCATTCATCAAAATCTAAACAATAAGTTTCCCAACAATTTCCCCCTTTTTGATGATGCCAAAACTTAAAACATTCAAAATGTAAATAGCAAAGATACATACGAGATAGTGCATTCACATAGAATGTATGCGTAGAATCAATTCTTTTATTGATCATAACATTCTTGTTCTTTTACACAATTTGTTTACAAGGTGTATCGGAGCAAACATTTATCTATACAAAAAAATAAAGAATTTACGCTTTATTGCGAAAGACTTACATAGTATGTATTTACATGGTAAAATACATGAAGGGGTGGAAGAACACTTCATCTCCTTCGTTGCCTCCTCTTTTCATCTTCCTCGATTATGTCATCTTCTCGTCTTCTTCTCTTTTTCTCATCTCCAGCCGCTTCTTCTTCTTTTCATATGCTTTCCTGGGCGCTTCATCTCTTCTTAATCTCTCGTCTTTCCTCCCATAGCTGAGTTTGTCTCTTATTTTCTTCTTCTATTCTTTTCGCATACTCAACATTGCTTTTAGCCACTTGCAAATTGGCTACTTGGTCAAGACCGACCCAAGAGATCCCTCCTCCTTCTTGCCGGATCTACGTACTCAATGTTTTTGGGCGAGAGGCCTGGTCGAAACCTCTTCCTCCACCACTCGATTCTTCCTCTTCCTCGGCGTGTATTGTCTTGGGGTCTTCTTCTTTCCGGTGAGTGACCAGGGAGTGACGGTGAGAGCGTAGTCTGTAGTCTGCTGTCGGCTTCTTCACATAACGTGAGACCCTTTTCCCGAAGACAAGTCCCAAGCTTGAGCCATAGACATATTTGCAAAGTATCCTTGAGATGCGGCGTTTTAAATTCATCAACGATCGTGGCTCGGTCCCAACATACGAGATGGCATAAGTGTCTCTGTCTCTTTGGAATGCCTCCATGTTGTTTCAAGATGTTCATAACCCGGCATCCATTCTTCCTTCCACTTCATCCATCCCCGCTTCAATTGTCTTTCTTTTCACCATAGATATAGCGAGTGTTGGAGTGGCGAGTCACGGGGAGTTTCTTCTGCGATAATCTCAACCAGGACAAGACCTTGTTGGGGGTTTGTGCAATCATCAAGGTCACATCTTTCGATCCTTCCCCCTCAACGGACTTTCCTTTCTTTTGTTTTGACATTTCCTCATTTTGTCTTTTCCCTTCCCTTCACAATGTTCTTCCTCCTTTTCGCTTGGATCTCTTTAGCGCTTTAAAGTATTCCTCTTCCCCCTTTTTGGCATCATCAAAGGAGAGAGGAACACTGAAACATCTTGGTAGCGGGAAGTCGAGCCTGGCGATAGTCGAAGTTCTGTCTCGAGTCTGGCTGCGGAGTATGCGGCACGAAAATTGGAGCGAGTAGCGTTGGACTCTGTTGAAATTAGCTTCATTTCAGCCATGAGAAGACCGAATTTTCTATCCATATTTTCTTCCGGAGCGAGGAGATCACTCTTATTTTGCTCACGCAATGACTTTATCTCGGAGTGTGAGCTTCATGCATGTGCTCAATATGTTCTCTCAATTTCGTCTTTGCATCGGCATTCTCGCCGCCATACCAACGACTTGTTGAACAATGTCCTGAGTATCTAACTTGTTCCACACGCATTGTTTCTTTGTTGTTGCCACCATTCCCTTATCCTTTGATTATGCCTCTCAAGTCGGCAATAAGGTTGGCATCTCTGTTGTCGATCGCATGTCCATAGAGGCCTGATGCCTCTCCATCCATTCAATTTCAAAGAAATAATGCTTTGAACACCTCCCGAACTTCAATTGTTTCTTCCATTGCGGTGATGGCCACACAACGTCAAAGTCATAGTCAATTTGACGATGGTACGATGGAATGACGGAGCTGTGCGTGGCGTCGTGAGTTCGGTCTCTCGACTCTTGGGAGGTCGGGTACCTCCAGGAGAAAGGAAATGATTCTACAAAGGAATCATCACGGCCAACCGGTATTTGTTCAATGATGAGAGGTGCGCGTGAAGTTCCTTTTGAGTCGAACTCTGCGGACTTGGGAGCTCTGCTTGCGATGGACTCTTTTGTTTCACCGGGTCTGTTGTGAAGTGGACCCGACTTGCTTGAGCCTCAATTGTCTCAACAACCGTTGGTCTCAAACTGGTTTCTCCAATTGAGTGGACTGGTCCTCGGCCTTATCGAGCGTCATCGGACGATGATGAGATTTCCATTGGTGGCTCATCATCAAAATTGAAAGTTTGACGAGTAGTCTTGAGATCGACTTGCTCGTCTTTGGGAACATCCGCACCGAGTCTTTTGGATCTATCACGGGGGATGACTCGGCTTCTTCATCGCCTTCGATCCCGAAAAGGTTACATCGAGGATTATCCTGGGAATCATGAAGCGCTTATCTCCTTTTCGAGATGGATCAATGATAGCGGGAGGGATGTTCTTTACTTTAGCTTCTTTACCCCCCGAAGTCTCAACCTCCCGTGGGCCTTCATTACCTCCTGCAGTCTCAAGCTGCGGCGAGGCACCTTGGACCTCTCTTTCGACAGTGTCACCGTCTTAGGGTCTTCGTGGTGGCATCCATTGGAGTCTCAACCCCATGGATTGCACTTTCATCGCCAGTGTTAACTCCGGGCTGTTGTTCCTTCGTGCCTCGATTGCATCGCGCGTCATTAGCCTTCGAGCGGTTGGCACCTCGGTGAGACAAACCTCAATCGTCGAGCTTCGTTGATGGCAACTTGTTGTTCGTTTTGTGTTTGTATTTTCTCCACTTCGCCTCCTAGATTCGTTGTGAAGTCATCTGCAGATCATCCGACCTTGCTTTGCGGAGGGAGTTTCCCCCCGGTGCATCACCGAGTGACTTGAATGGGGTCACTCGTCTCCAAACTCCCGGCTGTTTCTCTTGAGTGTTCAGCCGTTGGGGCGACGGTAAGACACCTTCGGTGAGGGTTGGCTCAATCGGGGTCCCCACTAACCCGGTTTCATCGCCAGATTCCTTAATTCATTCTTCCGAGTGAGTTTGGGAAGTGGTGGCGGCAACAACGGTGGCGATTTGCTTGCACTACTCCCATTGGATCGATTTCTAGTCGTGTTTTGGAGGACTCTCCTGGTCCCTCCATCATACTTTTCTCATGAAGAATTCGGGATTCACGCATTGCTTGCTGCATTTGCAACTCTTCGTAGCGGCGAAGCGGTCCGAGATCCTCATCACTTTCGATAGAATGTCGAAGTGAGGATGCATGTGTGTTAATGGTGCCGGTGAGAGGGCGATGTTGGCCTTCTCTCTTGCCTCGGCTTCTTCTCGATCTCTCCTTCTCCTTATCCTTGAAGATCTGCGGATATCTCATGCGATTTTCTTCATCCAAAGATCTTTGAGATCACGAGAGGTTAGTCGAGGAAGTTCAGCGGATTCCTCTTCTTCTTTGATAAACTCGGGCCGTTGGAACTGTTCCCTTGATCGACTCAATTTCCACTTCCTCCACTCACGCAGATGATTTTGGATGTATGGGTAAGGTGGGGATAGGATCATCACATCACTATCATCTCTATCGACTTCTTCTTGTGTCTCGGTTGTGCGAACTACCGTTTGTGTCTTGATTTGCCTCTGATCGCCTTCAACAGATTTAGATGTTTCATCTATAATATCCGGAGACTCTACTTCTCCAGCCTCTCCGTGTCTCTGCTCCCGGTGAGTGGTGACTCGGCCGGTTTCTCAAGCTCGGAGTGCTTGATGATTCTTCTTCGTCTCTAGTTTGCACCGAGGGATGTCCGGTTCAAGAGAGTTTCTTCGAGTCTTGGCGGGCGGGGCGTGCTAGTATTTTCTTTTGAGGAGCTAGCCGTCTTGGCTTATCGATTCTCCTCTTTTTGACGATCGGAGAAGGTAGTTGAGAGTCATTCTCGACCCTTCTTCTTTGAGGCGGGAGACATGGGCTGCGGGCGGTGACTCGGCTGCGGGGCGGGAAGCGAGTTTGACTTTCTTTCTTTGCGGGAAGCGGCGATCTTCTTAGCATTTGCGAGGGCGGCTTTCTTCTTTGGTGGAGAGAAACAGATTTGTATCTTGAGTCACCGATTCCCCTCACTCGTGTCGCTCTCTTGGCGTAGGCTCTCTTACATGCGCCGAGAGGTTTGATCTCGAACATCCTCTTGTTTACATGGAACGCCTTTCCATGTCTAAGAGGACTCCTTTCACCTCCATCGACGGCCAATCACCAGGACATATCCTAGGGATCCTCCAAATGCACCATCTTCCTTGAAGGATTTGTTCCCTACATTCGGCATAGTCTGCATGTAGACAAACTCGGCCAGATTTATTTTCCTTTCTTCAATGATCGCGGCCATTACGATCAACTTTGCTTTGTGATTGGTCAAAGCCGCCAAATTTGATGTCTATGCATTTGGCAACTATGTCCAACAACTTGTGATAATCCTCCTTCAAAGACCTCTTGTTTGTTGTGTAAACTATTTTATCGGCATAGTCGGGCTTGGCTACTTCCTTCCAAGTAGGCGGCCAGGTTTACATCGGCCGTTGATTTACGATGCTCCTTCCGTCGGTAGTGGCGGTGTTCACCAAATCCTTGGCGAGAGATGGTGAACTTCTTTCCGTGAATGATGACTTTATCCCTTCATCGTGAATCTCGGCGTTCACGTAGAATCGTGCGACCTCCTCCACATAGGTCATCGGATATTCCAACATCGAAAACGGTTTCAGCCGGGCGTTTCCAATTTCTCGGCAATTTTCTTCACTAGGGTGTCGTCGGACCCTGTTTCACCATGCCGTCGAAATCCACATGGAGACCCTGTGGATTTGCTTTCCTAACTTGACAAAATCATAGGTTGATGCCATTTTTCGAGGATTTCACGAAGAAAACTTAGAGGTTGATTTGAAGATAGATAGGGTTTTGAGAGAGTTTTGCCTTTGCTTTTGAGAGAAATGAACGGTTTTGGTAATATGAGAGAGAGAAGAAAGAAAGCTTAAGTATGGTTTATGAAAGGGCGTGCGGGTGGTTTTGAAATGTGATCGAAATCAACGGCTTAGATTTTGCACGCCGATTTAGCATTTAATGTCTCATATTTAATGCGGCGACATTTATATCCAATCATAAGCTTGGTGTGCGGCTTTTGCCAGTACATGTCATAATTATCTTGACGTAATTCTTAAAAAACATTCCCGCTTAGTAAAAACGATTGCGTTTTTGTCACTTTGCTCATAAATGACTCGGCTTTTACCCTCACCTGGTTTAACTCTTCTTCTCTCATTCTCTTTGTGACTCTTTGTGACTCAAATCGGTGACTCGGTATAGTTGTCTTTCCGATACGGTGATTTATTTAGTTGATTTGTGAGTTCAGCTCTTTTTCCCTTTTTGTGTTCCATCTCTTTTCTTTGAGTCTTCTGAGTGTCAGCTCAGCTCAATTAACCCTAACTCATGCTTGAGTTCTTCAAATCTTGACTCACATAAAGGTTTTGTGAAGATGTCGGCCAATTGTTTATCGGTTGAGATATATTCCAAGATGATGTCCTTCTTTTCAACATGATCTCTTATGAAGTGATATCTGACATCGATATGCTTTGTTCTTGAGTGCAACACAGGATTTTGAGTGATTACAATTGCACCTGTGTTATCACACATGATTGGAATTTCCTTTTCTTCAAATTCATAGTCTCTCATTTTTGTCTCATCCATAGGACTTGGGCTAACACACGCCCCAGCCTATGTATTCTCGCTTCACCAGAGGTGGCTATTGAATTTTGCTTCTTGTTAAACCAGGAAATCGGCTGTTTCCTAGCATTTGACATGTGCCTCGAGGTGCTTTTCTGTCAACTCGCATCCAAAGATAGTCGTCAGTCGAAGAGCCAATTAGTTTGAATCCACCTTCCTTTGGATACCATAAGCCAACTTCTTGGCTTCCTTCAAGTATCTCAAGATTCTCTTAGTCGGTCATATGGCTCTCTTTTGGAGCAGATTGAAATCTTGCACATACACCTACAACAAAGGTGATGTTTGGCACTCTTCTTTGTGAGATAGAACAATGATCCAATAAGTGCTCAGTATCTTGCTTGATCTCTGTGGCTTGCCATCGCATCCATGTCCATTTTGGTGATGTATTCATTGGTATTTTCACGAAAGACTTCTCCTCCATACCAAATTTCTTCATTAAATCTCTGGTGTATTTTGTTTGACTTATGAAGGTTCCATCCTTCGATTGTTTCACTTGGAGTCCAAGGAAGAATGTCGACTCTCCCATCATGCTCATTTCAAATTTGCTTTGCATGAGGTTTGAAAATTTTCACATAGCTCTTTGTTTGTGGATCCAAAAATGATGTCATCCACATATATTTGAACAAGCGAAAGTATACTCTTCTTGTCTTGAATTAAAGAAGAGTGTTCTATCTACTTTTCCTTTTGTGAATCCATTCTCGATTAGGAATTGTGACAAAGTATCATACCATGCTCTGGGTGCTGTTTCAATCCATACGAGCTTTCTTGAGTTTGTATACCTTATCTCCAAGAGTTTTACTGCTCAAATCCTGGAGGTTATTCAACATACACTTCTTCTTCCAATAAACCATTTAGGAATGCACTTTTTACATCCATCGATATACAATGAAATTCTTGTGAGCTGCATAGGCAAGAAACATCCTTATAGCTTCCAATCTTGCTACGAGGAGCAAATGTTTCATCAAAATCTATTCCTTCTTCTTGGCAATATCCTTTGGCTACTAGTCTTGCTTTGTTTCTTACCCGCAGCCCTCCTCGTTCATCTTGTTTTTCAACACCCATTTAGTACCAATAACATTTTGATGGGTGGGTCTTTGAACTAATTCCCATACTTTATTTCTTTCAAATTGATTGACTCTTCTTGCATAGCTTGAATCAATGTCTATCATCCAATGCTTGTAACACATCTTTGGGCTCTATTTGCGAGATAAAGCATGTGAACATAGCTTCTTGTTGAGTTCGGATCTTGTTTTGACACCTTCTCTTATATCTCCAATGACAAGTTAAATTGGATGGTCTTTCAGCCATCTTACATCGGAGGTTGAAGTAAGTTAGGCCGGATTGATCGTCTAGCAGTGTGTTGCTTTGATCAGCTCTCTCGCACTCACTTAGCTGCAAATTTTCCAAAGATTTTATGAGACTCGGCTATCTCATCTTCATCGAGTTTATAATTCCGGCTTGACTTGACATAAGGGACTCTTACACGTGTGGTTGGATGATTGACTTATCGGCTAACTCTTCAATGTCTTCTCCATTTACATTTGGCTCATCGAATACCACATGAATGGATTCTTCGCAACCATAGTCCTTTTGTTGAGTACTCTGTAGGCTTTGCTTTCGGTGAGTATCCCAAGAAGATACCTTCATCGACTTTAGCATCGAAGGCCTTTAGATTGTCTTTGCCATTGTTGTGGATGAAGCATTTACATCCAAATATTCTAAAATATGCAACATTTGGTTTTCTCCGCTGTCCAAATCTCATAGGAGTCTTTGTCGTTGTCTGTTTATCATACATCTTTTTGAGTGTAGCAAGTTGTGTTGATTGCTTGACCCAAAAATCTTTTTGGTAACCACTGCTTGACTAACATGGTCCTTGCTTTGCTTCTTTGAGAGTTATATTCCTTCTTTCTGCAACTCCATTCTGTGGAGTCCTTGCTACAGATAATTCATGACCAATGCCATTTTCAATACAATCTTAAGTTATTATCCCATTGACAAACTCGGTTCCTGCATGCGATCTTATTTTGATAATGGTTTGGCTCTTTTCATTTTGAATTTTCTTCATCAAGCTGTGGCGATTTACGTAGAGTTTCTTTCTTTTTACACATGAATATAGTCCATGTATATCTTGAGTAGTCATCTACTACCACCAAGGTGTATTTCTTTCCACTTATGCTAGTTGGTTCCACTTTGGGCCAAATAGATCCATATGTAGCAGATGTAATATTCTTGTTGAAGATGGGCGGTCTTTTCTTTGAATGATGATTTGATCTGTTTTCCCTTCGACATCGTCACATATACTCTCCTTCTGTATCTTAGTCGGGAGTCCTTCCACAAGACTACTTTCGTTTTGAAATTCGGGTGACTCGGCTTTTTTGTGCCACAGCCAACTTGATTGATTGTGCTCTTTGCTAATAGACAGTCTTTGGTGTAGCGGTTGACCAATCTACTACATACATGTTCTTTTGTCGCATCCTTGCAACACAACTTCATTCTATTCAAGATCCTTGATTTGGCATATACCCATGTTAAATCCAACATTATAACCCTTGTCACGCGAGTTGGTGATGCTTAGCAAATTGAAGTTGAGTCCTTCAACATATGCAACATCTGTGATTTCTAATCCATTTTTCTTGATGGATCCAATGCCTCTTATTTCTCCTGGAGCTTCATTTCCTCCAAATATGACTTTTGCTCCTTTAACTTCCTTGAATTTTGACAGATTTTTCTTATTTCATGTCATATGTCCGGAATGACACTATCCATGTACCAGGTTCCTTGGCACTTAGTTGTTCCTTGAACCCGCAATCGAAAATTAAGTTTTAGGTACCCATACTTGTCCAGGTCTGAGGGGTTAGAATTGTAAGATGATCCAACCAACTTATAGCCAAATGATTTGACTCTAAGGGTTGCCATCTATCGATGCCATAATCATAATTAATCTTGGCAAATTGCTTGGGGATTCTAGGTTCATACAAATTGTCTCTTTTGTCCGTATGTCTGTATGTGTTTTAGCAATCGCCTTCTTTGGGTAATTGTGGTGTCTCGAGTGTAGTGCCTAGGTGCATATGTGTGTTGATGAAAGCTCTTATACTTTTGGAATGGCCTTTCTTTGAGTTCTAGGCCTTTGCCATTTGGGCTTATATTCCATAAGTCTATTCACGATAGTTCACATTATTCCATCGGCTTGGCTTGGATATTTTCTACCATTCCCATCATATGTATTTCTTTTATAGATTTTAAGGGGTTTTGGTAGCTCTGTTTCTTCTTTACGGAGTATTTTACTGTTTGGAGTTTCTTTGAGAACTCGATGAATCTTTTCTCGATTGTCCTTTCAAATAAGACAACTCATTTGTTTTCCTTTTCCTTTATTTTTATTTTTTTTTTTAATAAATGTGAAATATATATAAAAATGAAAAAGAGTATTCTGATCACAGTGATCATTAACCAAAATAAAGCCCGATAATAAAGTCAAAAGAAAATAACGAAATGGTCACAAGCTTGTGAATGGTTGGGGCCTCGTTAAAACCTTCAAGGTAAAACCCACCCATGTGGGAAAAACCCTGGAAGGAAAAAAGAGTACCCCCATGATAAAAGCGTCCCAAAAGCCGACAAGACCGAAATGCGGCGCACTAAGGAACAAACCTATAATTCGATTGGCAACATAATCCTGGTGAGGGGATTTGAATAATGGACGTTGGGGGCGAACCCCACCATGTATCCACTGCGACGACTTGCTTAGAATATCCATTGCTGGTTTCCTTCCCTAAAGATGTGCGAAACCACAAAATCCATTTGAGAAAGAAGGTGGAGAGTGTATCTCCACATACTCAAATGGCGCCAAGGAACTCCGGTGGATTTCCTACGCAACAACTCCACCACATGGCCGAGTCCGACTCCGGCCATAGTTGGTTCCATCCCTTTGAGGAAGCGTATTGGATGGCCCGCATAGCCGCTGTAAGTTCGCCTCAAAAGCAAAACCAAAACCACATCGTTCCACGAAGCACCAAAAAAACCCCTACGATTCTGCGAAAAACTCCAGGAAGGTGTGAGATTTCGGGTGCCCCATGACTACCGTGTAAATGTTAACTTTGATCCATCCCTAACAAGGTTTTACGCCAAGTGACCTACACAATCTTCGGGGCTTTTCTAGGGCGCCCGGGAACACGAGTGCGGAGAATGAAGAGGTCTGTTGATCATTTTGCATGCAACCTCGGTCTAAGGAAGATGACTCGAGTGGGACACGGCGTAGGATGGCCGCCTCCGGTGTCAAGTCTTGTTGTTGAAGGTCAGTCATTTCTGATTTCCCGGATGAGCCAATCACGGAAAAAACACCGCATTTCACGAAATGAAAACGCATCAAACGCACTTCTAAAATTCATTAAAGCTATAAGCCCTAAAGTAATTGATATTAAAGGCATCAAAAATCCACCGCCATAGGGCCTCTGCAAAACCACATGAGACAAATAAATGATCAATAGATTCATTGTTAGCATAACAAAGACCGCAAAACCGAGGGTCATGTGAAGGAGCCGCGAACGCACACATCTAAAACCGCAAGACGATTGTGGATAGCCCGCCATGCCACAATCGAACGTCTTTCTGGAATGTGAGGAGACCAAATCCGGGGAACCCCAATGAACCGTTGGAGCGCGAGGACGCGAGAAATGTGTAAGCGATTTCGTGATACATCCATCATCGAGTGAAGCCACACCCGTATCCGATCTTTGGAGTGATGGGGACTCTAACAATATCTCGGACCATATCCAAATAAGATACCTCAATGAATGAGAAAGTAAAGTGCCATGTCCCGTCATAAAAGTAATCCGAGATGCGATGTCGAAATAAGTGCATGTACTCCTCAGAATCCCAATCCTATCGGAATGATGTAACCCAACCAATTATCCAAAAGACCGAACTCCGGAATTGCATCCCGGAATCCAAATTGATCCTCCAAGAAACCCAAGATCCCGGGCGAATCCCTCTCCGGATGGAAGAGGGGATGAAAGAACGGCGTGGAGATCCATCGAAGCCAAGAAACGCTACGGAGGATGTTATAAACCAAAGAGTTGGAAGTCATAATCTTCCATCCCAACTTCATAAGGAAAGCATTGTTGGCGACCACAATAGACCGGACACCCAAACGCGCTTCCGCCCGCGGCATGCAACAACGGCTCGATTAACCACCACCGATCCTTTCGAGTTCACATCGCTTGATCCGGATGAAATTACGCATAGCCTTTTCCATTTGTCGTAACAAAGTTACGGGCCACTTGTATACCATCATCGTGTGCACAAAGGAGCTGGTAATCACCGAATTCACCAAACAAATGCGGCCGACAAATCGACGTGAGCGAACCTTTCCACCTTCGAACTTGAAAATAATCTTGTCGAAAATTGATTGAAGGTTGGCCACTTTGGGCGCACCCTTGAAGATGGGCGCCCCAGTCTATTAGGGAATGAGCCCATATGCATCCCGGTGATCGTCGAATACGACCTCGCACATGATTGGAAACCCGGCTTCCAAAATAAGCTTTAGATTTATTAGGATTGAAAATGACCCGACATGTCTGCATAGAGGTTAAGTATCCGGATAATAGCACGTGCACTACTCGAGGATGCCCCACACATAATCACAATATCATCTGCATACATAATGGATGAGGGGAAAACCACGATTAGGCGCCGAAAAGGCCGGAGTAGATTCTGTTGACCGCGTCCTCGACCAATCTACTCGAAACATCCTCCGCGATGCAAAATAGCGAGAGGAGATAACGGATCCCCTGTCGGACCCCTCGAAAGCAAGAGAAGTAACCCGGCCACGGTGACCCATTCACAGATGAGATTCTGGAAGATCGAAGGATGATCTCAATCCGGTGAATGAACACTTCGAGAAACCAAAGCGGCGTAACACGTGAATCAAAGCCCCAACTAATCGTATCAAAAGCCTTCCGGATGTCAATCTTTAAGATCATATTGACATCATTACGACCTGTAAAATATTGAACCCCTCCGAGACCAACGCAATACTGATCATGGATTTGCTGCCGGGATAAAGCCAAACCGGGTAGGCGACAAGTAAGAAGAGATGATCGAGCCGGTCGCGTCGCGCAGAATCTTGGTAATAATCTTAAAAGGAAATTGCTCATCACAATCGGTCTAAAGTCTTCCACCACATTAGCTTCCTTGGTTTTGGGATGAGTGCCATAAAACGGCATTGGACCCGTAGGGAAGGAAGCGTGAGCGAAAAATATCGGATAAGCGGCCACCACCTCCTCGAAATGAGATCCCAAAAATGATGATAAAATCTCCCATTTGAAACCGTGCGGGCACGGGGCCTTTGTCCAAACCCATATCAAATGCCGCCTCTTTCACTTCGGATTACGAAGGAATAGCCGTCAAAAAAGTGCGTTATCAACCATGCTAACTATCGGAGAAATAAGATGATCGACCAGTGTGTAGTATGGTTTGCCCGTGTCCGCGAAGAGGTCGTATAGAAGGAGATAATGTGATTCCCAAGAGCCACCGGGTCCTCTCGTATAACTACCATCAACCATTAAACCTTGTATCCGTGAGCGCCCATTTCGAATCTTTCGGCGATGGAAAAAAGGCGTGTTTGCGATCTCCATCCTTTAACCAATCCGATCATGATTTACTGTTTGAAGGAATTCCGATTGCATGAGCAACGTGCGAGGCGAGTCCAAAGCCGATCGTGCCTCCAACTCCATATCTCTGTGAGCCTCGGTGAAACCGTCGGATTCAATATCTGCTGAATCGACGAACCCTTTCCATCGATAATCCACCCGACGATTAACATCCCCAAAACTTCCTTATTCCAAACCTTAATAGTTTGTCGCAACCTCTTGAGTTTCCACATGACGTTGCAATGGATTAGGCGATGTGCAGGATGGCCCAAGAGGTAGTCACAATATTCCGGAAAGAGTCGTGATGAATCCACATGCAAAAACGAAAAGAGAGACGGACCACGATAGTGGGATTAGAACAAGAAACCAAAATAGGGTGGTGATCGGAGCCAATGCGAGGAAGAACTAAGCCCTTAACAACTTGCCAAAAAGAAGAATTGATCGGTTGCTGGGGCTCGATCCAACTTAGCCTGAAGGAGAGATAGAGGCCTTCGGGGGAGCACCAAGTAAATGAGTTCCCCGTAGTCGGCACCGCAAATAAACCTACATCCTCCAAGAAGTCCCTGAAGTCCTGACAAGAAGCACCTGGGATAAGGTAATCTTGCCCGAGCGCTCGTGATGTCCCAACACAGACATTGAAATCCCCAATAAACAAAGAGAATGGGACCCAAATTCCTCACATCCAACCAAAGGGCACGTCGAGCAACATGATCACACAAGCCATGAGCAAAACCAACATGGAAAACCATAGAGCCAGTTTGAACTTGCAAAATAATACATTTAGAAGAAGACCAAACCTGATTTTGGACCCAAAATACTCGCATCGCATAGGACCCAAATATCCGGCCGCCCGTTCGCCGGAAGCTTTGAGCAACAAACACGAGACCCAAGCTACTCCGGTAAGAATCCGAAATGGATGAAATGTCCACCTTAGGTTCGCAAATGGCTAAAATAGAAGGTTTATGTTTGTGACATAAAGCCTTAAGAACATTACGAGATGCAATGTTCCCAATCCCCGGATATTCCGGAAGATGCAATTCATTGAGGCTGGGGGAGGTGGCGCCCGTGTCGATCGCACGGTAAAACGGCATGTGGTGCGTTGCGGTCGGCGATTGAGAGTTACCCATTTCATCCGCATAATCGCCCATCTCTTAGAAGCCGCAAAGTCCATCTCATGTGGTTCTTGGTGCTCTGGTTCAATTGTAATGTCATGAATGAGGCGACGAACCCGACGTAACACTTTCTAGAAGTGGCCGAGTCCAGGAGCTATCCGGAAGGCACGGCTAAGGGCTCGAATAAAGCTTCCCCAATGGATCTTGAACCGTAAGAGGCATAATAGTGGAGATTGTGCGGTGTTGGAAGTAGTAGCCTTGGGAGATGACTCCATAGCGGGATAATCGGCACGGCAATCTGCGGAATGCAGGTCCTGGGAGTCGGCCAACTAAGAGCCGCAAAGGTGTTATTAAGGTGGATATCCGTAGAGCAAGTGACTATTGCGCGGGTAGGAGAACGTGCACGCATAAACAACCCATCTTTCCCATTGAGTCATCAACTCCCTTACCCTTGTCTGCTTTGCCGCACAGACGATAAACCTGCGCGCCCTGGATCGCCCTCTTTCGCGAGAACTAGGGCGAGTAGTTGGTGCCGGGCGTCCCTTCGAGAAGCATGCCTTTCGTATCCCGGTTGCCCATATTATTAAGGCGACAAGAGGTACATCCGAATGTCCCGTAATCCCACACCTCGAACAAAACTCGGGAGTTTCTCATACCCGATTGACACAAAGGAGCACGCCAATCGTTCCACCATAATGTGATCCTCCAACGGCTTTGCAAGATCAATATCAACAAAACTCGAGCGAAATGTCCCGAGAACCATCCAACGAACGCCGATCAATTTGCAATGGATTTCCAATAAGACTTTGTTATTGGTGTCCCATATTCCAAACCGAGCTCGAAGATGCGTACTCAAACGCTAGCCACCGAGGTTTGCACCTTATAAGGATTGAAATCCGGAACCCAAGGAGAGAGACGAATAGTTCCGGGTTAAGCGCCCAAGTGGTGCGAAGTTGAGCACGAGCACGATCCTCTGCGCATTAGACAATTTCACACAAAAAAATCCCTTGCCCAAGGGAATTAGTTTCGATTGTTCTTAATACCCCATAGCTCGAAAGTTTTTGTGCGAAGCATAGTAGCCCATGGCTTATTACCTTTCCCAAAATAACCCGCCCGATCAAAGAATACGAAAATTGACAAGGCGTTGTTGGTAAGCATTTTCGTCAATAATAATCAATAATAATCCCCTTTCCTAACAGGTTTGGGGATAGAATGTGTTTACGAAAACCAAATTGGAAAATGAGGCAATATTACCTGGGCACTGGGGAGGAGCTGAATCCATAGTGTGGGGTTGCACTAAACAACTTTAGCGAACGTGTTACTCAAATTAGAGTGAGCGTAATGGGCCGAGATTCGAGTGATCGATTCACTAGGGAGGCCCTTGCGGAGGTGCTTCCGGCCATTTGAACAGCATTCTTGGGAGGGCATGTAGGAGTGGAGGCGGAGTATGTTGCACATTGAGATAAACCGATTCCGGAGCGAGTCCCAACACATTAGCGGTGTCGGAGGCGAATAAAAAAGGTTGAGGACCGGTTCGGATGTAAACAAGTACCGGGGATGTATGACAGCATTGGAAAATGAGAATGTAGAAAAATACGAAGTTATGGCCGCATACGGTGCGTGTGGGCCCGAACCGCCGGTGAATAGTGACCTGCCGGAGCGGTAGCAAAACCAGAATTGGATAGGCTAGGGCCACTCGTTTCGACCTCCTGAGCAATATTTCCTTCTTCGACGAAGGCCAAATCGACCGTTTTAGGGGTCAAACGGGCATCAAAGTTCGAAAATCAACTTTCGGATCCCCAATTTGGGTTTTTGATTCGGGGCACAATTGGGTCGATTGGAGGGCGGAACTTGTGCGTCTTGGAGAGAATTGAAAGATGGTGTGGTCAATTTTGGGATTGGGTATGTATTGGGGTCGGAATTGGAGTTTAATTGAAAGTTAGGAATATTAGGAAAAGCTTCGATTGTTGTCGGAGTCGAGTCGGAGGGCCCAAATTGGTGGTGGGTATTGAAGCCCATGGAGAGACGATCAAAACCTGTGGTTGCACGTCAAGTTTGGTGGTCGGAATCGTCGCCGGAGAAGTTTGAAATCGGCGCGCTGAAAATGTGCGCGATTTTTGATTTTGTAGGCCAAAATTGACGATGTTTCCGGCCATGTTTTCATCCGGTGTGAGCTTGGTTGTGGTCGATCGAGATGGAATTACATTTTCGGTATGACTCCATTGGAATGGCCGGAAAGTGGCTGGTCAACGTTCATCTTAAAAAGTCAACATCTTGCCATTTTTCTCTTCCAATCTAAGGTGTTAAATGCGGTCTAAATTCTCCTTTTCCTTTATAACCAAGGCGGTTTGCTTTCGAGTTTTGGATTTTTAGACTCTTCATTGCTTGAAGATCCTTTTTCCAAAATTACTTTTGGAGTTTGACATAGCACGAGGAATTAAATCTAAGCCATGTCATGTCTCCACATTCTCTTTGACTCATAATAAGATCATCCAATGATTTAGATGCCTTAGTGAATGAGGCAATAACATTTTTGAGGTCATTCTCCTCTTTTCTATGGCAACTATTTCTCGCTTATTAGCTTAGCATTTTCACTTTAAACTTTCATTCTCATCACTATTTGACTTAGAGTACTCGGCTCCTCCTTAGTCACCGTGAGTTTTGGCTCTTGAGTAGGTTGTTTTCCTCATTTAATAGTGTGTGTGAGGATTTAATGTGTTCAAAATCTTTCATCATTTTGCCTAATGAATCATAAAGATCGAGTGGGTGATGAAGTGTGTGTGTCACGATCACTATCACTAGAATACGAGTTTGATGAGTTGGAGTGTACCTCATCTTCTTGGTCGAGGTTGATCTTGTTCCTTGGCCATCAAACGGTCGGGGCTTCTTCTTGAGTCACTTGAGTAGTCGGCTTCACTACTCTCTCGACTCAGTATGTCTTTTGACTCGGATTTTCTCGAGCCAACATTGCCTTTTCTTTTCTTGTCTTCTTTCTCTAAAGTCCTTTTTTCTTCTTCATTCCTGTATTTGTTGACTACGAGATATGGGCGATCAATGGCATAGTGACCTGGTTGCCTACGATTCAAAGATAGATATTCAACCTTTTGATCGACTCTTTCCATTCTTGGATTGTCGACCCTTTGATATTCAGCTTTTTGATGATCTCGTTCTCTTGGTTGGCCTATCTTCCCTTGACTTGGAGGAGCCGAGTGTCTTCGGAGGATTCGCCCTTGCCTCTCTTGTAGTTCCTATTGAAGAACTTGTTGAACCTTTTAACCATCGGGGCTATTTCTTCCGGATCAATGACTTCTTTGACCTCGGCTCTCTTTCCATCCTTAACAATTAGAAGCAAATTGTTTTGGGTACGATTGTCTCTTCCTCGATCTTTTCTTCTCGGCTCAAATTCGTAGGCTTTGAGATCGAGAATAGTTCATGGTTGGAGGTCTTCGATAGGTCCATGGAATGTCTTAGTGCCATGACCTTCATTTCCCATTCAATTTGGGAGACTTTTTAGAATCTTCATACACATTTCATTCTGTGTATATTCCTTACCAAGTGCGAGATAGCTCATTGGTGATTTTACGTGAACCGAGCATCCAGTTGATCCAGGTTTTCTCCTACGATCATTTTGAAATTCTCAAATTTTTGTCGACCACGCATGATAATTTATTTTGTTTGATTTGCTCCGAGCCTTCACAAATCAATGTTAGTTTGTCCCAGATTTCTTTAGCCATTTTGCATGATTTGACTTTATTGAACATGGCTTTGTCCAAGGTTTTGTAAAGGATGTCCTTGGCTACATTGTCCAGGTTGTATCTTTTTGTCATCATTTGTCCATTCGATTCTTGGTTTTTCAACCATAGGCTGGTCTAGGAGCGACATCCTCTTCTCCTCCTTCACCGGCTCTTTCTTACATGTGTTCACTTTTAAAATTTGTAGTGGCCCATCCTCTATCACTATCCACATCTCATCATGTAATGCTTTGATAGATGAGCCCGCATACTAATTTTCCAATCATCAAATTCTTCAATTGTGAACATAGGGATGCGTGTCAAATTTGCTTCCATGATAATAAATTTTAATGATAAAAGGAGTTTTGAAAATTTAAGTACTAAAGCGGACTTTGAAAAGTTTGGAGATCTAGTTCGAGAAACCGGTCACGGAAGGCTCAATGAACCAACCGCTCCGATACCACTTGTAGGTCCCAAGGGGTGTGAGTGTAAGGTTTAGAAGGGGGTTGAATAAACCTTGCCAAGTTTTTCGATTTAGTCCTTTTAAAAGTTCGAGTTGATATTACACATTTGTGTTCTTAGTGGACAGCCAATTTAGTTAATCGGTAAAGTTAGTCACTCAGCCACTCTGATTGTTTGTTGATAGAATAACTCGATTGTTAAGACCAATTAGCTCAACCGTGGTTTGATTTCAAATGAAAGACTTAACACCCTTAATTATGGTTAAGCGAGGATATAAAGCTTGATTTAGTACTTAGGAATTATCGGTTGGATAGCAAATATGTCGAGATTTAAACAAATAAGATGCGAGGAATTAAAGTCTTTGAAATGTAAAAGACACGATAAGTTTTTATAGAGGTTCAAGATGGGGTAATTCTTCTACTCCTCTCTTCTCCAACTCTTGGAGGAATCCACTAGATATTGATCAAGATATACAAAGTGGTAATGATCCCGGATACAAGTCTTGATCACACAAAATGACTTGATCCTTTGGGACTCGATCTGAGACGCCTTGATCACTCACCGGCTTCTCATACGACTCGGCTTCTTCTTCACAGGCAAATTTGCTTGCTACTACACCCACTTGCTCAAGCTCTTTGGATTTGATCACTAAGCCCTCCAACAGCTCAAGACTTGGTTCAACCTTGAACCTTCCTACAATCCTTCGTGGAATGTAGACCCCTTGATTCTTCAGTAATTTCCTCTTCAACTGATTGAAGTTATCTTTCCTTCACAGGTGAGTGTTGGATTGATGTTCTTCGTAGTGTAGGCTTGAGGATTGAGCGTTTAATAACTTGAGAATATTTCAGGTTACAAAATGTTTCTTTCTTGCTTGTATGGTCAAGGTAACCTATGTAATCTTCGTAACCTTTTCTCAGAGTTATTCCTCAGCCTTTTATAGTGATCTTTCAAAAATCTGCCCGTTGAAGAGATAGGCTTATTTTTGAAAGTCACTTGTGGTTGTTGGCTTGTCTTGTTGCGATCCTTGGAATTCCCATTTCCTCGTATGAATTGTTCTTGACTTTTGAGTTCGACACGGTGTAGTGCTTCCCATTGGTTTATTCCTTTTGCACGCTTCTGGGACTGAGCACTTCGAGAAAGGTAGCATGGAGATATTACTTGTTTAAGTAATTCTCTTGATTTACGTGCAACGGATCTTTTTCGATTATCTCGACTTGACAGCATTTCCTTGCTTTCCCCAGTGACTTAGAGTCGACTTCCAATCATTGGATGACTCTTCTTGTCACTTCAACTTGAGACTTGGCTTTTCTTGAGTTGACTTGACGATACTCCACTCACCGCATCTCACCGCTCCTTCAATAGAGTTCCCGTCTTCTCTTCTTTGACATACTCACCGTCTTGCGGAGTCTTCCTTCTAGTCTCCGAGTTGTCTTCTTGCATGTTTGGGCATAGGCGACTTAACTCGGCTTGACCAAATTTCTATTTATTACAATGCGATTTACAACAAAATTGGGGTGCCAACTTCCTATTCTAAGTTTTACATGGCATTCATCAAAATCTAAACAATAAATTTCCCAACAAAAATCTCTGGAGTTTTTGGTAGCTCTGTTTGGATTTTACAGAGTATTTCTTGTTTGGAGTATGTTGATGAACTTTTCTGAATTTAGTTTCAGCTGTCATGTCAGCATACTCAGCTGGCTTCTTGCCTTTTCCCTTGTATCCAAGGTCAACATGGTTGTGATTTTGTTTTTGAGTGGGTGTTGGTGCAATATATGGTGCTTTGGATTTTTGAATTCCCTCATTGCTTGAGGACCCTTTCTCCATAACCACTCTTGGGACTTGGGCATGCACAAAGGAATTAAAACCAATGCCTGTCTTCTCACCACTTTATTTTTGAATCATTATAAGCTCATCTAATGATTTGGATGCCTTAGTGAATGATGTAATCACATTTTTAAGATCAATTTCCCTTTTTCTGTAGCAGCTAAGTCCGCTTGGATCTTGGCAATTTCAGCCTTCAGTTTAGTGTTCTCATCAGCTATGTGACTCAGAGTACTCAACTCTCTAGTCAGCTGTGAGTTTTGGCATTTAAGCTGGTTGTTTTCCTAATTTAGCAGTGTGTGTGAGGTTTTTATGTGCTCAAAATCTTTCATCATTTTGCCAATTGAATCATAATGATCTATGGGTGATGAAGTGTTTGTGTCACTATCACTATCACTTGAATCAGAATGAGATGAGTTAGAGTGTACCTCATATTCTTGATCTTTGGAGTCTTGTTCTTTGGCCATGAGACATATTAAAGCCTCTTCCTCTGTATTACTTAAGTAGTCCGCTTCACTACTATCCGAGTCTCTGCTTGGTTCCTTGCACTTGGCAAGCTTTGTGATCTCGGCGACTAACATGGTTTTCTTCTTTTCTTGTCTTTTTTCCCCGAAGACTTTTCTTTCCTTTTCATTTTTGTACTTGTTGACTGGTGGATAAGGACAGTCAACAACAAAGTGTCATGGTTGCCTGCAATTCCAACACAGGTTTTCAGCTCTCTGTAAGTCAGCTCTTTCAGTTCTCTGATTATCAGCCCTCTGATACTCAGTTCTTTGATGTTCAGCTCTCTTAGGTGGTTTGTCCTCCATTGCTTTGGAGGGTACTGAGTGTCTTCTTGATGATTCACCCTTGTTTCTCTTGTATTTCTTATTAAAGAACTTGTTGAATCTCTTCACCATCAGAGCAATTTTTTCTTGATCTATTGTCTCCTTGGATTCAGCTCTCTTTGCTTCACCAGCCATGAGTGCAGCTGTCAGTTGTCTCCTCTTGTTCTTTTCTTCTCATCAGAGAACAACTCGTGGTATGATGTCTTGGTGAGATCCATGGAATGTCTCAAGGCCATGACCTTCATTTTCCACTCAGCTGGGAGAGACCTTAGGTTCTTCATACACATATCCTTATGTGTATATTCCTTCCCTAGAGCTGAAAGCTCATTGGTGATCTATGTGAATCTGGCATCCAGCTGATCCAGACTTTCATCTGCAATCATTTTAAAATTTTTAAATTTTTGGACTGCAACAATTAATTTATTTTCTTTGATTTGATCAGGCCCTTCACAAATCAAAGTGAGTTTTTCCCAAATCTCTTTGGTTGTTTTACAAGATTTAACTTTATTAAACATAGCCTTATCAAGAGTTTTATAAAGTATGTCCTTGGCAACATTGTCAAGGTTGTATCTCTTTTGATCATTGTTGGTCTATTCACAACGAAGTTTTTCGACCATAGCAGGTCTAGGCTCTGCTAGTGCAACATCTTCTTCTTCAGCAGGAGCTACCCTTCTCACAGCAGTGTTGATCTTTAGGATTTGTAGTGGCCCATCCTCAATCACTAGCCATATTTTATTATGCAGGGCTGATAGATGAGCCTGCATACGAATTTTCCAATCATCAAATTCTTCAACAGTGAACATTGGAATGCGAGTTAGATTTGCTTTCATGATAATAACTTTGCTTTTGAAATAAAAGCTTTTAAAAACTCAAGTGTTGATTCTTTGAAAAATAATGAGATCTAGTTCATCAACCAGTGCGGAAGGCTCAATGAACCAACCGCTCTGATACCACTTGTAGGTCCCAAGGGGTGATGTGTAAGGTTTAGAAAGGGGGTTGAATAAACCTTACCAACTTTTCGATTTAGTCCTTTTAAAATATTTTCAGAGTTAACTCAAATCAGCTAAGTCCTTGAGGGACAGCTAGGTTGGCTTACACAACAAAGTTACCCACTCAACAGACTCGAGTGAGTTATTGATAGCATAACTTAGTTGTTTTCAGCTAACACTTAGAAATTCAGTTGATTTGGTTTTGTCAGCGGAATACTTTTCACCCTTATGAATTTAAACATGTTTTTCAACACTTGTTTTAGCAATAGTTATTGTCAGCAGAGTTTAGCAAGTTTAACTTAACAACAGTTATAAAATAAATCAGGTAATAGAGTGTGCTGAAAAGTAAAATGAACACAAGCAATTTTATAGTGGTTCGAGAATGGGGTAATTCCTCTAATCCACTCTTCTCCAACTCCTGGAGGAATCCACAAGTAACTTAAGCGTGGTTACAAAGCGATTATCGATCCCGATTCGGGTTTGATCACACGATCTCGCTCACTCCCGACTCAGCTTCTTCACAAGACAGTTGTCCTGTTACTTCAGCCTCCTTCAAACCTTTGGACTTGGTCACTTAGCCGTCCAACAGGTTCAAAGCACCGGTTCAAATTGGAACCTCACTACTTCTCCTTCACCCTTGGAGAATAGACCCTTTTATTTTTGAAAACAGTTTTCCTCTTCAACTGATGAAGTAATCTTTCCTTCACTGAGTGTGTTGAATTGAATTCCTTCCAAGTTTGGCTTGAGGATTTCTTTGAAAAGCTTGAGAGAAATTTACAG
This sequence comes from Rehmannia glutinosa, assembly GCA_016081115.2. NCBI lineage: Eukaryota > Viridiplantae > Streptophyta > Magnoliopsida > Lamiales > Orobanchaceae > Rehmannia > Rehmannia glutinosa. The sequence continues at coordinate 428,530 of JABTTQ020001463.1, read as the reverse complement.
GTTATTGCTTGATTGTATGTATGCTTGTAATGAACTCGGTAACCTTCTCTCACTTGCTTCCTCAGCCTTTTATAGTGCACATTTGAAATTATGTCCGTTGAAGAGATATACATAATTTTCAAATCACACTCGTAGGTTGTTGGCTTGTCTTGTCTTGCAGCATTGATGTAGGTCCTACCATGAATTAAATGCTCTGCAGCCTTTCCTTAATCTCTGCATGTCTTCAGGTACATCTCATTGGTTCCTTGTTTTTTGCATTCTTTCAGCAAAACAACTTTATTGCTGGCAGCCTAACACACGCCTATTTCTAGCAAAACCTTGACTTGTCTTGACAACGGATCTCTTTCAGCTTTCTTCAAGTCTTGTCTGATGCATACCCTTTTGACATTCGATTTCAATCACTTTGGAATGACTTAGCTGTCAGTCAACTGACTGAGACAACTTTTCTGTCACTTGATTGAGTCTTCACTTCACTTCACACAGCTCACACACAGTTGGGTCTTCTATTCGATCTTCATTTGATTCTTGTAATCTTCAACTCAACTCATACAGCCTTATCTATTACAAGTTGAATTACATAGAAAATGGGGTGCCAGCTTTCTAATCTAAGTTTTACATGGTATGATCAAAATCTAAACATAAAATTTCCCAACAATTTTATTTAACCGCAAGTAGATCCGATATTCTTCATGTCGTATACCTATGTGCTCGATTTCAAAGCAATCCCAAAGAATCTCATTCAAGTGTCATTAAAAGAATTTTAGATATTTGAAAGGTACTATTTCTTATGGCTTGTTTTATCCAAAGAATAAAAAGTTTTCTTTAAAAGGATATAGTGACTCGGATTATGCCGGTAATATTGATGATCATAAAAGTACATCCGGCTCATGTCAATTTTTAGGGATTGCCTAGTTTCTAAGAAACAAAATTGTGTATCTTTATCAGTGGCCGAAGCCGAATATATTTCTGCGGCTTTTGTTGTACACAATTACTTTGGATGAAAGAAACCTTAGTGGATTACAAATTTTCTTCCGAAAATATTCCTATTTTTTGTGATAATACCTCCGCTATCAATATTCAAAATCTGATTCATCATAATCGAACCAAACATATTGAGGTTCGACATTATTTTTTAAGGGATTGTGTTTCAAAATGAAAAATTGAGATGTGTTTTATTCTGTCTCAAGATCAACTCGTGGATATGTTTACAAATTGAGTCTTTTAACTCAATTCGAGCTCCTTTAGGCATAATGCATATTGAATAAGGTATATGTTTGCATTTTGTGCATATTAAAACTTTGGGGTGAAAAATCACATTTCAAAACTGAAAAACAGATAGAAAAGAATGTACTGAAGCAGGGACAGGTCATTGTGGAGGCGACCGGTCACTGTCTTTAGGCACCGGTCACCCCCCACAGCGACCGGTCGCCCTGTGTGCAGATTTTGTGTTTAAATCGTGTGTCCTCCTTCTGTGTTTTATTTCCGACTTTCACACCCCTTCGCCCAACTACCACACATATCACTCAAAATGTCATTTTCTTGTATTTGTTACCATATTGGGCTTCCAAAATGCATATCTTTTCTATCTTATGTCTCTTTCTCCATCATTGGTAAGTTTGGTTCTACTTTTATCATCTCAATTGGGTTGAACCCTTGTATATCTTTTGGAGTTATATATTTGCTGCATTATTTGATGGGGATTGTTTATTTTGATGGATTATTGTTATAAAATTAGGTTTGGTATTGAATGTTTTGGCTTGATTCAATATAAAAATGGCATATACATCCTTCTTCTATATTTATGCATGTCATGTGTTTGATAAAATATCTCAATGAAATTTCTATCTTTTGCATGCTCTTCTTGATTCGATTGATCGGAATTCACATATTGATCATAATTGTATACCTACCTCATGGTCTTAATATGTTATTTCTTAAACTCCTAGCATGATTTTTATCATGACCATTGCTCGTTTTTCTTCTCATGCACACTTTGATATATATATATATATGTATATGTATGTATGTATAATATTTTTTATCGTGCTAATAGTCTTTTTTATGATTCCAAAGGGGGAGAAAAATGTAATGAGCTCATAAGCAAATGGTAATATCAGTTGAGCTAGAAAAAGCTTGTTTGGAAAAGCTAGAGCTTATTTGAAAAGGCTTGTTAACTCCCAAAAATTGTTGAGCTTTGATTCTAATAAGTTGATTTTGACAGGGGAAGTATTTAAGTTTTATAGCTTTTCAGCTATATTGAAAAAAAGCTAAGCTTTTAGCTTATAAGTTCTCAGCTTTTTTTATTTTATTGCTTAGATGTTGATAGGGGGAGCTTTAAAACTTATTTTTAAAAACCTTTGCTCCTTTATCTTATGGATTTTTATTCTGATAAGTGTTGCTTAAATCGGATAGATTATTTTTGACCGGACAAACGTATTCGCTCTCAAAAAATTGTTTTGGGTTGTAATCATCAAAAAGGGGGAGTTTGTTAGAAAAATATTTTTATTATTGATTTTGATGACTTCACATAACTGAGTTTTTATACCAAAACAATATTCCCAAAAGTTGTCCAAATACTTCAAAACATTTCAAATGATTTTTACTAAGTTTTTGAAGTACTTCTTGAACTTTATTTTTGACAAAAATCGGACAACCTCTCTGTATTGCGGTCGACCGGTCTTCAATAAGGAGACCCGTACCAAAAGGTTTGCGAAATTGAAACAAAACAGAGAGTGTAACAGGGGGAGATCGACCGGTCACCCTATAGGGCGACCGACGCTTGGGAGTTGATTTTTTGTTTCAAAATCTCTTTGTTTCTCGAGCGAACAGTCGCTATCCACAACAATCGGTCGCCATGTATAGCTACCGATCATCCTAGACAGTGATCGATCGCCCTTGATGCCGAACTATGTCAAATCTTGATCCAACAATTTAAATTTTCCAAATTCATACATAGCGACCGGTCGCCGTAATGTTTTTTACAGCAAAATCTATTTGTTGCTTAAGCACTTATCAGCAAAAATCACTCTATCATTTTTTAACCATTTTTGTAGATCTTTTGATCCTTCTTTTGCAGACAATATTCAAATTAGAGGAGCTTATGTTGGAAATCAAATCTTGAAGCTCTCCTATAAATAGTTAAAGAAATTAAAGGATCAAAACAACACATCAATCTACAATCACAACAAGAAAATCAACAAATTTCTCAAACTTATACTTTCATATTCTTGTTGTATTAAGCCTAGCATTACACTTTCATATCTAGCTTGATAGGCTTTCCTTCTTGATTACACTTGCACTTTAAGTTGTAATATTTCATTCAAAGTGTAATTTATACTTGTAAAATCATCCAAAACAAGACATACTTGTTGAGTGTTCTTTTGGCAAGAACGCACTTGATTGATTCATAGGTGTTGAAGAGTTTGGTGCTCTTCATAGTGGTGAGAAGAGTTTGGTGCTCTTCCAAGCTGGTGTTGTAAGAAGAGTGTGGTGCTCTTCAAGGTAAATGTTGTAATTGTTTGGTATCAATTAATAAAAAATTTCCTTTCGAAATCCACTCGGACATACCAAGTGGTAATGGATTAGGCTCTAGGTGAGTTGAACCACTTTAAATCATTGTGTTTCAATCTTCTTCTATCTATCTTATTCTTGAAGAATTTTTCATTATTCGAAAAAAGGGCATAAATTGGAAAATCGAGAAAATCTATTCATCCCTTCTCTAGATTTTTCTAGCCACTTGGACTAATAAGTGGTATCAAAACCAAAATCTTTGGCAAGCTCGTTCTTCATTGCGAGTAAAGAGGAAAGATCCATGGCTACGAATGAAAGCTATCTTACCACCGGCGCCTCGACCAACAAGTTACCACTATTCGCGTCACGGTGGAAGAAAATTCCAAATGACTTTTAAACAGCCGATGTTCGCGTCACATAATTGGAAAGGAACATATCTTCACCAACATGAAATGATAAGAAGGAGGAATGGTTATGTTCGGAAATGGCAAGACAAAAATATTGGCAATGGAGACATTGATAATTCTTCTTTCTCTCTTCATGATGTTTTATTAGTAGATGGGCTCAAGTTTAATTTTATAAGTGTCAGCCAACTATGTGATTTAGATTGTGATGTTTTTTTCAATAAAGAAAAATGTCTTATTCTCAAAAATGGTAAAATTATTTGTGAAGCTAGTAGAAAAGACAATCTTTACAAAATTTGTATAAGTATTTGATTAGTCAAAATGTTTCTTGTCTTGTCGCCAATAATGACTTAACTAGTTTATAGCATAGTCGACTTAGACATGTTGGATACAAAAATTTACAATATATTTACAAAAATCAACATGTCAAAGGGCTACCCAAATTAAATTTTGAAAATCTTGGCTTATGTGGCACTTGTCAAATGAACAAATTAGTTAAGAGTATTTTAAGCCCAAAAGAGCCGGTAGGAGGACGTGAAGCAGGAATAGCATCAATACGATCCCTAGGACGAGAACATGGATGCCGGTCATCGTCCGGCCGATGAGGTATGACCTGCACTTGCCATCTTCTCGGGGCGGGGCGCTCGAGCTCCCGCCAGCAGCATACTTTTCCTTGGCCTTCCTCTTCTCATTCTTCTTGTAGGCCATCAACTTAACAATGTTGTAACTCTCCCTTCCAGAAGAGCAAACAAGGTACAATATCAGAAGATAGAAATAGTTATATGCAAGCAAAAGTAAAGAGCAATGCAAGGAAGCAAACAATGTTAAGTACCCAAAAAATCTCAAATACTTAAGAGACTCTCAAACAACCCTTTTGATCTATGAACCTCCAATATCTCCTTATGTGAAGTTACCTTTAAAACCGTAGGCAAGTGCACCTATCGTTTTATAGTATAGATTATTGAGTACCGAAGTGTCATTCCCACGAGGATTGTAAGTACTAATAATTATCGTCTTTTTGTTATTTAATCTAACAATTTTCGAGTTTTGTGTTTGATGAAAAAGGAAAACAAATTATAAATTGTAAAATGAAGTAAAATTTGTAGAATAAGAAATCAAGAGATAGAAGTGTGTTTGAATGTAAATCCCTCTAGAATGTTTTTGTGATTTGACAAGTTAAAAGATTCAACCATAAGCCCTTAAGCAAAAACCAACCTCTTTTAATAAAATCTCATGCTATGTGGACCGTAAAATTCCCGATTTAAGTTAATCCCTTTCTCAAATCTCAAGTTGATTAAAAATCTCTTTCTAGTTAAAACCCCCAAGATTGCATTATAACGATTTATGAATTCCCATATTAGGTTTGACCCTAATCCAGAAGATTTATGTCGTCCTATATCTAGGATTGCATGCAACTCTTTTCACTTATACAATTTCTTTTTCACCATAAATCTTTCGACACCCGATGAAGAAAAGATATCAAATCAATATACCGAAATATTAACTCGAATGAGATAAGCATGATATAAGTGAATCACACAAGACATGAGAATTTTATTAAAAACATACAAACCTTAATCACAAATTCATTCTAGAGTTCATTACACTCAAACACTAAGATTTTAGCTACTCATGATTTTGACAAAAGAGTAAATTACACAAGAAGATTTAAGCATTGTAGACATGGTGTACTTATCTTTCTCAAAACCTCAATGGACTTCTTCCTTGATTGATGATATTGCTCCAAGCCTTCTTCTCCAATATTGCCCCAAGTTTTCTTCTCCAATACCCCTTGATCCCAATTCTACTTAATGAAATGAATACAATGAATATTTCCTGAATATCTAATGAATATCCTCTCCCAACTTCAACCTTGGCTTTTATAGGCAACCAATACATTGATAGTACTCTCTTTTGTTAAACAATTGCCTCCATTTTCCTTGTGGGTTGGTGAATTCTTGTATTCAAGTGATGAGGAGGGGACATGGAGACATGTTTCAAAGAAAAATAGGGTGTTAAAAGTGTACAAAAGTGGCCAAAATGGGTTGGTTGGTGAGTTTTTCCCAAATTCCGCAAAGAAAAGTTGCAAAAGAGGTCCTGACACGCCCAGAAATATCCGACACGCCAGGCCGTCTTTGTTTAATTGTCAGCGACTCCGTCTTGACATGGTCATGCTTCCCAACACGGCCAGGTGTGTTCTGACACGGCCAGTGTTGGGAACACGGCCAGGCCGTGTTGAGGCTGTTTTGTGCAAAAATTTCGAGTTTTTGGCTCCCGGAACACGGCCGTGTTGCCCGACACCCCCCCGTGTTGGACCAAAAAGGCCCCGAAATGACGCTGCGTTTGGCTTGGAATTTCGAGCGTTTTTGCATCCTTAAACTCCCGGTATGTTTTGACATGAATCCATGGTCCGAAATTCACCAAAATTAGCCCCGAATGGTCAATCTACATCAATAAAATCACCTCGGAGTAATATGAACTATGTACAATCAAAAATTTACAAAACTAACAATAAAATAACTCGAATTCTACTCAAATATACACATAAAACATGCATAAAAAGACCCTTATCAAACCACCTCCAACTTTGAACTTTGCTTGTCCTCAAGCAAAACATTATATCAAAAAGAGGGATTCAATAAATCACAACATACAAAGATGATTTTTTTTTTTTTTCAACATATTGAACATAAGCAGTCAAGTTCTTGGCCTTCTCAACCTGAATTAACCATTAAGTAAAAACATAGTTTTGTAAAGCGATCGATCGTCAAGAAAGATCAATATCGGCAGGCATTATTCGCAATCACTCCACAAATATGAACAACTTCAATTCAATAACGCCATGAAAATACAAGAATTCAATAGATCATTGTAGTTAGCCTACTAGTCATATAACCAAGCTTCTTGAACTTTATTGGAATGAGAAGTCAATGAGTATTCATTCTCCTTTTTTTTTTTTTTTTTTTCGTTCTTTTTTTTTTTTTTTTTTTTTGGGACCTTTCGAGTCATGCTTCCACTAGGTTTATATTTTGAATTTCTGTTCAAACACTCCTAGGGTGGTTTCCCATACTCATATTCGTGTCACCGTTTTACGTAAAAAAACAAACATGGGGCTCATGAATGCTCCTAGTTACTAAGCAACAACAAATAGAGGAGTATAACCTCGATTGGTCCGTGTTTTTTTTTTCTTTTTCTTTTTTTTTTTCATTTTTCTTTTTTTTTTTTTTCACAAGCTTGGTTTAACAACTAGTTAACCACTACTAAATCATGAGTTCTCGGAAGTTCATAGCACTAAGTATCGTCGTATATGCCTTAACGCATCAAGTATTTATGGTGTTGGAAATCTCAAAATTTAGCCCGCATCCACGTCAATCTATCCTAGACAATCAATTGCTTCACACTTAAAACACAAATTAACAAGTTAATATAGGTATAATTGGGCCAAGTTATTGACTAGCAAATACTCAATTTGTTAAAAAAAAAATCACATCTCTTGAAAACAAACACACAAGCATTCCGAAAATGTTATTGTACCCACCTCCAACTTTAAGATTCACATTGTCCTCAATGTGAAAGAAAGAAATGGACAAACACACACAAAACACTCAAAAAAAAACAAAGAAATTAGAATGATATAAAAGAGGTGGAAAAAAAGAAAAATACGACCTTACTACAATAGTGGAATCAATGTTGAGCGACCATTGGGTTGTTTTGGTACGGGACCTTCAACGGCATCTTCATACCTAATTAAAGTTAAGCAACACACAACTCGAATACCGTGAAATCTCAAATATTCCCAATTAGGACAACCAAGAAGAAGCTCAAGAGTTTTTTTTTTTTTTTTTTTGATTTGAAAATGACTCTAAGGACTTGTGATTATTTTGAAAGAAAATAAAATAAAAAAATAAAAATAAATGAAAACAATTGCACACAAACATCGGGTTGCCTCCCGGGTAAGCGCTTAACGTCGTATAGCTGGACCATTTCACCTAAATGTGAAGATTTAATCGGGCGAGCCTTGAACTTATGAAAATTTTTATCTCTTTGAACAACATCGCCACCCGTATCGATTTTTGAACAATTGACCTTCATGGTCCTATTTTTCTCGCATGTTATTCTCAAAATGGGATTTATCTCACTTTTGCACATTGAACATCACATACTTTCAAGGATTTATTAGAAGACATATCAAGCAAAGAATCATTTATCCTTGTCTCAATCAAGTTTATAGGAAAACAAGTATCATTTATAGGATTTCTCAAAGGAATTTTAAAGATAACTTGTTCACCCCTACTCTCAAAGTTAATTTTCCTTCGTGCACATCAATGATTGATTTTGCCGTAGCAAGAAAGGACGCCCAAGAATTAGAGGAACATCAATATCATCATGCATGTCAAGAATAACAAAATCAACTCGGGAATATGAATTTATCAATCTTGACTAACACATCATTAATAATACCTCTAGGATGTTTAACCGATTTATCGCTAAGTGTATGTCCATCCTAGTAGGTTTCGAAACTTAATCCCATATGCTTGAATGTTTTATAAGACATCACATTGATACTAGCTCCTAAGTCAGCTAGTGCTCTATCAACAAAACCATCAATTGTACAAGGGATAATAAAACTTCCCGGATCATTAAATTTTTGTGGTAGTTTATTGGAAGAACAATTATCATTCAATTGCACATTTGATAGTTCGTTAAGCTTATTATCATTAGAAATGATGTCATTTAGATCCCTAGCATGCTTTGAAAGAGGTTGAACAAATGGAATATTAGTATGTAATTGCTTGAATGACTCAAGGTACTTACCAAATTTGTCCTCCCTTCTATCTTCTTCGATTAAACTCCTAGTGGATCTTGGGCTTGATTCGCAACCACCTTTTTCATGGGCTTTTCTTCGATTTGTCATCCTCCACATATTTTTGCATGGTGGTGTTGGGATAATTATGCTCATGTGGGACACTAATGGTGATTGCCTTTACATGCTCCCCTCCCGACAAACTTCCTTGCGGCCTTTCGGCAATCATTTTCGCAACCGCCTATTTGATTTTCCAAATTGTGGATAGATGCCTCTTGATTTCTTAAGGATGTTTCGACCGCTCGAATCGAGCGTTGCACAAACTTTGTCATGAGTTCTTCCAAGTTAGGCTTTTCTTGGGTCTACTGAATCCGGGAGGCGTGTGTGGATTAGGATTGGGATTAGGTCGTGGTTGGCCTTGATTACCCCAACTGAAATTAGGATGTTGTCGCCACCCTGGATTGTACGATTCGAAAGGATTATGTTGAGAAGGCCGAGAATGGTTACCTAGATAATCCACACGCTTAGTTGGTGGTATTGTGTGGGGGCATTCCCGGTGATTATGAGATCCTCCACAAGTTTCACAAGATAAAACATGTGGTGGTGGTTTAGAGCCGCCAAATCATCGATCTTTTGGGTTAAAGCTTCGACTGCGGCGAGAGTAAATACCGTGATCTCGCATTATACACACCAACCGACCAAAAGTTTTACCTCGTATGGATTGCCATTGGTAGCCGTTCATGGCCATTCCTCAATCAAATCCCGAGCGCTTCTCGTGTTTTGTTATTAAGAGTTCCCAGCCGCCCGCATCGATCATTTGTCTTGTTGCGAAAGTAGCCCATTATAAAATGTTTGGACTTGCATCCAAATAGGTAGGCCATGGTGTGGGCATTTCCGCAACAATTCTTTGAATCTCTCCCAAGTGTCGTACAAGGTCTCGTCATCTTCTTGAGTGAATGAAGAGATTTCATTCCTCAATCGTGCAGTTTTGGCCGGTGGAAAATATTTCAAAAGGAACTTTTCGGCCATGATGTTCCACGTTGTAATCGTTCCTTTGGCAAAGTATTTAGCCATTGTTTAGCCCGTCCCGAAGAGTAAATGGGAATAGGCGTAACGGATGGCATCATCGAAGACCCCATTGATTTTGAATGTATTGCAAATTTCGAGGAAATTTGCGATATGATTATTCGGATCTTCGCCTGGTAGGCCGAATTGAACGAATTGTTGCACCATTTGAATGACATTCGGTTTGATTTCAAAATTATTGGCGGCAACAAATGGGCCTTACGATGCTAGAATGACGTGTCATCCATGGATGGTTTGGCATAGTCATACATAGTTCTTTGTTCATCCTCCATGACGAAATCTTTACTTTCGTTAGTATCCTCTCGTGTGGTGGTCTCGTGTTAGTACTTTTCTCTCGTTAAAATCGCGCTTCCAAATTCGGCGATTAGTAGTATACACTCAAGGTAAACAAAGAGGATAAGTATAAACCAAGACTTACAAAGATAGATAAAAAGAAAGATAATGGTAAAAAATAAAAAATAAAATAAAAAAATGATTAAATTAACAAAAATAAAGCGTTCTTAATATTACAATCCCGGTGTGCATTGATGGCTCAAAAGCTACCTTTAAAACCGTAGGCAAGTGCACCTATCGTTTTATAGTATAGATTATTGAGTACCGAGTGTCATTCCCACGAGGATTGTAAGTACTAATAATTATCGTCTTTTTGTTATTTAATCTAACAATTTTCGTGTGTTTGATGAAAAAGGAAAACAAATTATAAATTGTAAAAATGAAGTAAAATTTGTAGAATAAGAAATCAAGAGATAGAAGTGTGTTTGAATGTAAATCCCTCTAGAATGTTTTTGTGATTTGACAAGTTAAAAGATTCAACCATAAGCCCTTAAGCAAAAACCAACCTCTTTTAATAAAATCTCATGCTATGTGGACCGTAGAAATTCCCGATTTAAGTTAATCCCTCTCTCAAGGCGAAAAACTCCTAATCTCAAGTTGATTAACTGAAATCTCTTTCTAGTTAAAACCCCAAGATTGCATTATAACGATTTATGAATTCCCATATTAGGTTTGACCCTAATCCGGAAGATTTATGTCGTCCTATATCTAGGATTGCATGCAACTCTTTTCACTTATACAATTTCTTTTTCACCATAAATCTTTCGACACCGATGAAGAAAAGATATCAAATCAATATACCGGAAATATTAACTCGAATGAGATAAGCATGATATAAGTGAATCACACAAGACATGAGAATTTTATTAAAAACATACAAACCTTAATCACAAATCCATTCTAGAGTTCATTACACTCAAACACTAAGATTTTAGCTACTCATGATTTTGACAAAAGAGTAAATTACACAAGAAGATTTAAGCATTGTAGACATGGTGTACTTATCTTTCTCAAAACCTCAATGGACTTCTTCCTTGATTGATGATGTTGCTCCAAGCCTTCTTCTCCAATATTGCCCCAAGTTTTCTTCTCCAATACCCCTTGATCCCAATTCTACTTAATGAAATGAATACAATGAATATTTCCTGAATATCTAATGAATATCCTCTCCCAACTTCAACCCTCGGCTTTTATAGCAACCAATACATTGATAGTACTCTCTTTTGTTAAACAATTGCCTCCATTTTCCTTGTTGGTTGGTGAATTCTTGTATTCAAGTGATGAGGAGGGACATGGAGACATGTTTCAAAGAAAATAGGGTGTTAAAAGTGTACAAAAGTGGCCAAAATGGGTTGGTTGGTGAGTTTTTCCCCAATTCCGCAAAGAAAAGTTGCAAAAAGAGGTCCCGACACGCCCAGTGTCGCCGACACGGCCAGGCCGTTTGTTTTGTGCAGCACTCCGTCGACATGGCCGTGCTTCCCAACACGGCCAGGCCGTGTTCCCGACACGCCAGTGTTGGAACACGGCCAGCCGTGTTGGAGGCTGTTTTGTGCAAAATTTCGAAGTTTTGGCTCCGTGAACACGGCCGTGTTGCCCGACACCCCCTGCCCGTGTTGGACCAAAAAGGCCCCGAAATGACGCGTTTTTGGCTTGGAATTTCGAGCGTTTTTGCATCCTTAAACTCCCGGTATGTTTTGACATGAATCCATGGTCCGAAATTCACCAAAATTAGCCCCGAATGGTCAATCTACATCAATAAAATCACCTCGAGTAATATGAACTATGTACAATCAAAAATTTACAAAACTAACAATAAAATAACTCGAATTCTACTCAAATATACACATAAAACATGCATAAAAAGACCCTTATCGAAGCAGCCACATGCCAACTTGGCCTCCGATACCTACTCATGGGGAAGCTCCTTACTATTATCCCTCACATAGAAGAAATCCTTTTTCCACAACCTTCCAGGAGAAGGAAGCCTCATGAGGATCTTGCATTGGGAGCGAGGAAAGAAATGAAAGAAAATATCTCCTGAAGACTTCTTGTCATAGAACATGGAGTGGAATCCATCCGCAATAGCGGGCATATCCAACTTCCGCACTCATATCCCCCGTATGCACGCATAAGCTTGGGGAGCCATCTAATGCTTCTACCGATCTAAGGATCACTCAAGAAAATTATCCAGAAAAGAGTAAAGCCAACAGAGAATCTGTACAGATACACCGTAATAAAGCCCTTGGGCGGATGAGTAAGTTTTTCTCCAACCCAGAGCTGACATGTGAAACTCTGAAGGGAGCCCTAACTGCTCCCTCAATCTACGAAGACACTGGGAGAAAACTCTGCTGGTTAACTCTCCTGGGACAACTGCTCGACACCCATGTGGAGGCCTGTGCTGATACTTGGGCCGAAGGGCCTCATCCAGACTGTCTCATTTGGTCTCCTCCTCAGGAACTTCATCACTCGGGCATCAATCTGATTGAATCGCTATTTCCCCCTCGCCATCATAACATAACTATGGACTAGTGGGATAATACCGAAGCCCATGGGCAAAAGCGAAAATAGAATAACGGAACCAGAAACCAAACGGTCGGTGGCACCCCGACTCCCAAGCGGAAGTGAAGAAAGGCCAAACTCCGAAACCCGACCTGAAATATGAGAAACTCCAGAGAAGATGGTGAAATACGCAAGGAAGGATTGTCCGGGGGGCTTGGGCCGCTCCTCGGGAGCGCTCCCTCCCCCGCACTATAGGGCGCCCTTGCCCGCGCGGGGGAGGCGCTCCGAAGCACTCTCCCCGTCTCTCAGGCTCTCATCCCTCTTCTCATTACTTGATGCACTCTACTCCTCACTCCAACTCTCCATGGACACTTTTCTCAATCCTCAAAAAAATTTCACTAAGGATGCATTTGGATGGAGTGATTTCAAATTCAATGTATTTGAAAATGAATGGATTTCAAATACCTTGAGTTTGAAATCCATCTCCTGTTTGGATGATGTGGATCAATGTGCAGGAATTTCAAATCCATCGTAAAATTTTGATTAAAAAATTTAAAAGCTCTATTCATTTTCTTAATTGACATTTAATAAATAAAAATAAAAGATAAATTTTATTATTTTATAAATAATTATAATTTTATACACTAATAAAAATATGAAATATATTACTTTTATTATGTGTGAATATGTGTGTGTGAGGATAGCACGTGTGAATATGTGTGAGATAGTTTGTGTAGTGTGTGTGTGTAGTATGTGTAAGAGTGTGTAAATGTGTGCAGTGTGTCTAAGTGTATGTGTAAATGTGTGCAGTGTCTGTAGTGTGTGTAAGTGTATGTAAATATGTGCAATATGTGTGTAAGTGTGTGCATTGTGTGTAAAAGTGTGCAGTTTGTGAAAGTGTGTGGAATGTGTGTAAATGTGCGGCGCGCGTGTGTATTCTATATGTAAATGTGTGCAGTGTGTGCGTGAATATGCAAGAGTGCATAAAGAAAAATAGAATGAATTTCAAATGACCAGTGTTTAAAATCCTTTGAAAATGAACTAAAACATAAAGATGGATTTGAAATCCATTGATTTGGATTTATAAGTCAAACAAGGGTGTGGATTCAGCTAAGAATTTCAAATCCCTCATCCCAATTCCCCTCCCAAATCCCCCCATCCAAATGCACCCTAAGTGTTCTACCAAGCAAAAGAATTCAAAGTTAAAGAGTAGAAAGAGAAATATTACCTTTGGAAGACATGGTCAAAGCTCTCCTTTCACATTGTGTAAGAGTGGCCAAGGAATCCCAAGACAAGACAAAATAAAGAACAAGACAAGCCAAATACAAGATGCTCGGTTTAGCTCCCGCATCGCTCCATTCTTCCGCATCACCGAGTCGGGGGCTTATGTTGGGGGCAAAAATGTTATTTTATTATTAATATATAATTCAATTTAAATATTGAATTAATCTTATTAATTGCCCAATATCAATTGGCTACAGATGGAACTCGGCCCACGAAGTCCGGATCCAGTCCACGAGCCATTTTCTCCTACGCACCCATGGCACCTGTTCTCTCCTCTTCATTTCTAAGTTAATCTCTCACAATTCCACTTAATTATTATTCAGTATTCGTTTACTGTCTTATATACTCTCTCGGTCACCGTGCTGACTTGAGCGTCGGAGAGGTCTCCCTGGGGGCTGGGAGAACCGCAGGGCCCATCTAACGTTTCCGTGTATGCAGGCAAGTTCCCAGTAGAAGACTTCCCGCTTGGGGAGAAGAAGACTTGGACTTTATAGAAACATTAACTTGAAGTGATCCGCCCTAAAAAGCAGCATCAATATCTAATAACGCTAATTTATACCCGTTCTAAAAATCTTAAAAATTTGGCTAATTTACCATATCAAATAAAAAAATTTACGAATTCAATTTTTACTTGAAATAGAATTTGGTGGGCAATTAGGTAGACAGTGAAGTGGGCAACAGGGGTGCAGGACATAAATCAAATTTTAATACTTTGAGGACATTTTTTAAAAATATCGTCGGACGTGGGGCACTTTCTCAAATTCCCCAAAAAAATATCACGCGACTGTTAATGACAGTTATCCACATTACAACGAAGAACAAACACAAAACTATTGTTGTGCACAGAAATATTAGTGAGTCTAATACACACCCCTATCTTTAAGAATAAAGAGTTCTTGAAGTTCAATCAATGCCAAATACTTTTTCCATTTTGCAAGTTTCAGTTTCAAGATCTGACATTGGAATCTGCATAATTTATATATGATTCACTAATAATAGTAATCCACCATTGGTAAAACTAGTAACAAAATCTCCCTCCACGTGTCCTTCCACAGATATCTTCACTGCCCTATTCATTCAAGATTTCCAAATATAATCTCCATCAATTTATAGGCATAGCACATATACAAAATTATACACTGAGCCTTTTTAACTTCTCAAAGCTAAAAACTTTTGGGAGTCTTGAATTTTTTCTAGTACATTCATTGCTATGGACACTCCTTTTTTGGTGCACTGCAATTTTCCTTGTAGTTCCAGTAATATTTCTTCAACAAATAATTCTGGGTGCCCTCTGAATTATAACCCATGTAAATTTATTCACCAGAAAAATACAATTCCCGTTTTGCATAGAAAATATCTTGGCTTCTTTTCTGTTAGACCCATCGAAAGGGGTTCTGTTAAGGTGATAGCCTCTGCTGCTTCTTCGGTTGAAACCAGGTAAAATTTTCTACTTTCTTGTCATTTTTAATTTTGCTTGATTGAGTTAGGGCTTTCAGCAGAATATATCAAGTACTGTAAATAAAAAAGGGAAAAAAAAAGGAAAAGAATTAATGCAGACTTAATATTGTGATAGAATTAACTGTAAACCAAAGATATCTACTACTGGGATTAGTAATGTTATTGTAAAGATTGAATCTTGCTGCTGAAATTTGAAAAAGGTAAGTTTTAGGGATAATTCCAAAAATCCCCCTAAGGTTTGCGCTAATTACAAAAAAACTCCTGAGATATTTTAAAATTACAAAAAGCCCCCTCAGGTTTGATTATGTCTTAAATTTAAGGGGTACTGTAATATTTCTATAAATATCATGGGGTATTTCAAATATTTTTTTTGCTTATGAATGGGGAAAATGTAAGACGAGACCAAACCTCCAGGGTTTTTTTGCAATTTTTAAAAACCTCTAGGTCTTTTTGTAATTAGCCCGAATCTCGGGGGGTTGTGTGATTATCCCTAAGTTTCATGATCAAATGTGTTGGGAGAGAATAACTGACGTTTTTGTTATTTCGATGTTTTGTGGTTTTAGGGAAGAAGAAATGAAGGAAAAGAAAAAGATAAGACAATCGAAAAAGTCAAGTGGTGACAAGGTGAAGGTGAAAATTAGGCTCGACCACCAAGTTGAATTTGGGGAACACATTGCGATTTTGGGGTCCGTGAAAGAGTTAGGATCGTGGAAGAATAAAGTGATGATGGATTGGACTGAAAATGGATGGGTTTGCGATATTGAATTAAAGAGCAATGAAGAGCCCGTTGAGTGTAAGTTTGTGATAGTAGGAAAGGATAAGGAGAAATTAATTTGGGAAAATGGTGATAACCGTGTTTTAAAGTTTCCAGGAAAAGGAAGTTTCAATGTTGTTTGTAGGTGGGACAAAACTAATGAACAGGTAGAAATATTGCCTTGGGAGGAAGAAGATGAGGAAGAAAGTGAAAATGGGAATGTTGTTAATGCTGCATTAGAAGAGACTGTTACCACGAGTTCCTTTGTGGAGCAATGGCAAGGGAAGGATGTTTCGTTTGTTCGTTCGAAGGATCATTTTGATGCAGAAAAGAATAGAAAATGGGATACTTCAGGTCTTGAAGGGATTTCTTTGAAATTAGTGGAAGGTGATCGTAGTGCTCGAAACTGGTGGAGGAAGGTATAGATGATTTTGGCTCCTTTTAAAAGCTTGAAGATATGAGCATCTATATTGTTGAAATGTCATTTTTGCCAATGATTTTCTGTATTTCGGTTTTGTTGTTTTTGCATGAAGAACGAAAACAAATGGCTTGTCCATGTTCCTTCAGTGTCTTTTTCATAGTTGAACTCCCCTATATATTGTATTGGGATAATTACAAAGAGTCCCCCTAAGGTTTGGCCGTTTGGCTAATTACAAAAAAAAAAAACAAGATATTTTGAGCATTACAAAAAACACCTTGAGGTTTGATTGTCTTAAATTTAAGAGGGTAACTCTAATATTTTGATAAACGTAAGGGGAGCTTTTGAAATGTTTTTTGCATATGAAGGGAGAAAATGTAAGACGGATCAAATCTGAAGGTTTTTTTATTTGTAATTTCCAAAAATTTCTGGGTTTTTTTGTAATTAGCCCGAACCCGGGGGTGTTTTTGTAATTATCCCTATTGGATATGTCCACCCTAGACACTCCTCAGGTGTATGTCTTTTTCTCCTTTTAGTGCATTCATTTAGTGTCATTTGGATTGTTTTGATGTGGATGCATTTTCGTCTTGGTTGCTATATACCTCATCTAAAGTACAGTTTATGTACAGCTCTGGTCACGAATGCTATTTTCCTGATTTTTGCGAATAGAGAAAAGAAAGAGAGAGCATACATATCCTTCAAATTAAATATCTTTTGGAAACTTTTACTGTAGAAAGAGATGAAAAAGAAGACTAATATGCAAACATTTCATGTGCAACATGAACTTGAGTTTCATATTACTTTTTGACATTTTCGACATGTCTTTTAGTAGATTTCCAGAATATTTACTGAATCTACTTCGATCAAAAGAAATTGTAACATTCTTCTTAGGAAAATAATACTCATTTTAGGTAATATCATGATTGAACAAATGATGTCCCGCAGGGTTCCTATCGTTTAGTACATTTACCAGTTATTCACTGAATTGACTTCCCCAACTTCTTTTCTTGTCTGACTTTTCATTTATACGGATTTGGCAGAGCCATATTATTTATTAAGACTAAAATCTGTTATTTCTGCATTTGTTTGTTGCGAAGCTTGAAGTTGTTCGAGACCTTGTGGTTGAAAACATTGAGGATGAAAAGCGCTTGGAAGCTCTTACATATTCAGCAATATATCTGAAGGTTTATACGATATATGAGTTTTCAATTTTCTTAATTGTGCAGATTAGCCAGGTTTTATCAGATGCCATTGTTTTGTGTAGTGGATAAACACAGGTCAGATTCCTTGCTTTGAAGATGGAGGCCATCATCGTCCAAACAGGCATGCTGAGATTTCCAGGCTTATATTTCGCGAATTAGAAAGAATTTCCAGCAGGAAAGACACTTCACTGCAGGTTTGTCCGAAACAATTAACTTAAACTTGATTGTCTTCGATTCCATGCCATTTAATTTTGCTCAACTTGGACTCACCGGACCATGATATTATCTAATGTTTGCAATGTATAAAGAAAATCTTACACTTTTGAGTAAACATAATTTCTTATTTTCTTATATTATTGTCAAAATTTGTACAATCTTGAACTCTATCTATAGAATCCATTTTCATTTCCATTGACTCTCCCCTATGTGGTTGTTGCACCTAGATTTGTGCTAATTCTCATCGGGAGTGTTTGCAATCACTAAAAAAAGTGCTTCTCACTTTTTGGCTGAAAAAAATCTCTTTTTAGTGTTTGCAAATGCCAATTTATGTTTCTAATTTTGCTTCATTTAATCAGAATCTAAAAGCAGGGAGATGGGTCCTTTAGATCTCTGATTTTACTTCTGGTTTGACTTTTTAAACAAATAAGTATTTTTGCAACCTCTGCTGCAATAAATTACTTCTTCTAAAAGCAGAGGTTTTTGCAAACACTCTCATTGTCTTTTGCCAATGGAGCTCAAAAGAGTACTTAAACTTCATAATTGGATAAGGGATATCGCACTGTGACAGAAGATGAAAACCAGATGTATATGAACAGGACTGGTCACTTCAAATGAAGGTTCATGCGTTGTGTTTACTAATGAATTGTACCATCGTTGCTTAGTTTAGAAAAATAGAGTTAAGTATGGAGAGTAAATGCTTAATGGAAACTTGTTTGAAGATAATATGGCTTTTGAGAGGACATTCATTAAATGATTTAAATGTATAAATTTAGGCCGTCAGCTTCACAGGAGTTAAATTTTGTTCTTAAAGAGGCTCGGAGGTTGATAAAAACTGCTTAGAATATGCAAAGTACAGAGTTAGGTTATGACTTGGACAAAATCTAATTTCTTACGTTTTATAGTGATTTTCCTTTTGGATCAGTATGTAGTTCAGTGGCTCTTAGGGAGTGTTTGCAAACTCTAAAAAAAAGTGCTTCTTAGCTTTTAGGTGGAAAATATAACTGTTTTTCCCACCTAGTAGCTGAGAATCACTTTTTTTCCTTAGAGTTTGCAAATACTCCCTTAAAAAGCTTGTTGAGGCACTAACCAGCTAGATGTAATTTTTGTGATTTGGCAGCATGCTTAATTTGCTCCAACTTAACAAAAAGAACTATGTTGTGTGCAGCTATTTTTATGTATTTATCTTTTATATTATTTGAGACCGAAATCCATTCATTTATCTTTTCCTCCTTTGACAAGTACCTTCTTATATGCAGGAAATTCTTGTTATCCGCAAGATTCATCCTTGCTTACCATCTTTTAAGGCAGAGTTCACTGCATCTGTTCCTTTAACAAGAATTCGAGATATTGCTCATAGGAATGATATCCCTCATGACCTTAAGGTTAACAAATTAAGTAATATATATTTAATCATTTATTTTCTTGTGATTTGTTTTTCCCAGTCATTGACACAGTAATATAAACATTTCAGCAAGAAATTAAGCACACAATTCAAAACAAGCTTCATAGAAATGCTGGCCCTGAAGATTTAATTGCCACGGAAGCAATGCTTGCAAGAATTACAAAGAAACCTGGAGAATACAGTGAAGCTTTTGTTGAGCAATTCAAGATATTTCATCGAGAACTGAAAGATTTCTTCAATGCTGGAAGGTACTTCTACATACATTTTTAGGGATAAACTACCCCTGAGGTTTGGGTTAATTACCCCCAGAGGTTTTTGAAAATTACAAAAAGAAAACCTCGAGGTTTGATTCTGTATCACACTTTACCCCCTTCATAAGCAAAAAACATTTCAAAGACCTCCTTTACATTTCTAAAAATATTACAATTACCCCTTTACATTTAACACGGAAAGAAACCTAAAGGGGTTTTCTGTAATTTTCAAACATCACTGGGTTTTTTGTAATTAACCCGAACCTCAGGGTAGTCTTGGAGAATAGAATTTCCAGTCAAGCAGCAGTCCGATTTTTTTTTTATGCTTTGCTTGTGATCCAAATTAATTAAGTCTGGAAGAACAGCTGGAATCAATTAGAGATTCTCTGGATCAAAGCTCAGCAGAGCTATCACAGTTTTTAGAGTCAAAACAGGTATCATTTTTATACAGTTTTCAGTTGTGGATAGATTCTGTTGTTGAAAATTCATTGTTTCCTTTGATAAGTGTGGGTTTGCCATTATATCCGCTTACTTCACAAATCAATGGTTTTTGTATCATCTTATCCATATGACAGAAAAATTATTATTTATTTATCTCTTCAGATACTGGATAACATGGACAGTAGCAGTAATATTTCAGAAAGTGAATGGATGAGCGTGTTGATGAAAATGATACAAGCCCTGAATAATCTTCGCCAATATATTGCAAAGGGTCTTGAGAGTGGACTTCGAAACGATGCTCCTGATTCTGCAATAGCAATGCGCCAAAAGGTTAAATCATCTCTCTGTTTTTTTCTTCATAATGATCAAATATCAGGATGTTAACTAAAAGAATCTACACGAATGCAGTGGCGTCTTTGTGAAGTTGGACTTGAAGACTATGCATTTGTTCTCTTAAGCAGGTATGCATAGAGCTATATTTGTTTTAAGTGTTTCCTTCTTAAATATTGAGGCAATTGTTTACTGATTGATTGTTTATCTTGGGTATAAGCGGATTGGACACTTAAGCCTGTCCAAATTATTAACTTGCATATTCTTGTACCACTGTTCAACATATATCTAAACTATTTGTTTTATCTTCCTTGCTTGGTTTGATATTATGTGGAGATAATTTCTTATGTACTCAAGGGAATTTATGCAGGCAAATAACATATATTAAGAGAGGATTGAATTTCTGCTTTTGATTATGCTTCTTGTTTGACTTTTACAAATAAATAAGTACTTTTATAACTTTTCATCAAGCACATTCAGTTTCTGGTTCTCAACTTCTAATTATGTTTGCAAACATTAACAACTTCTGATTCTCAACTACTTTTACTTTTGCTATAATAAATCACTTTATAAACAATCTGCAGCTACCGTATTATTCACTTATGAGAAACCAGTATGCTGGTACTTGTCTGTAGGGCCTTTAATATAGGAATTAAAATACCAGGGTGGGTCCCTGCAGTGGTTTCAAAAACATAAACCTGAAATTAACAGTGTGCTTTAATAGGTTTCTTAATGCACTTGAAGCTGTTGGAGGAGCTCATTGGCTTGCAAAGAATGTCGAGCAAAAGAATGTTAATTCTTGGGGCGATCCACTCGGAGCTCTAATCATCAGCGTCCATCAATTGGGCCTATCTGGATGGAAGCCTGAAGAATGCCGAGTTATTGGGAATGAACTTCTCGCATGGAAAGAGAGAGGTCTTCTAGAAACTGAAGGTACCTTTCTCTTCAATTAATTCATATTATTGGTTATATTTAACTATACGGATTTTCTCTAAGATACTTTATGCTAATCACTACAAGGCAGTGAAAATGGTACTAGAATATGGGGTTTAAGGCTTAAAGCTACACTTGATAGAGCTAAGAGACTGACTGAAGAATATTCTGAGGCACTTCTTAATATATTCCCTCAAAAAGTTCAGGTAAGATAATTTTTAGCTTCTCATGTTTAATGTTTATGCCTGTTTGCTTTTAGTAATTCTCCTTGTTTAAATTATGTAATCCTACTTATTATTTTGATGGCATACATTTTCAAAACATTTTGTTTATATCTGTCAGTATGTCAAAAACATTTCTTTCCATTTTCTATATCCTGAAATAATATTGCATCTTTCATTACAGTTTGACATAAATTCACCATAATCATAAATTTGAGCCTCGATTATTTGGAAATTCAATGATTTATGGGCCTTGCAGATATTAGGGAAAGCATTTGGGATCCCCGATAATGCTGTGAGGACGTACACTGAAGCTGAGATTCGTGCTGGGTATATATACTTAAATTTACCAGTAAATTTGTTGTCATTTTCAAATAATAAACACCACAAAAATGGTTTTCTGGACATTTACTGCATAATTTTGATGTCATTATACCCGTTCTAATTTTCAATTGGAAAATGTAGTGTAATTTTCCAGGTTTCCAAGCTGTGCACCCTTCTTTCGAAGGCTGTTAGGAATGTTGTAGGATCTCAGGGTTGGGATATTCTTGTACCAGGAGATGCTTTTGGAACCCTCGTCCAGGTATTAAATCGTATGCCTAGCAGGATAAATCAACATATGAATTGTCGCTCTTTGTATTTTTTAGTACACATTTTTCGCCTGATATTTAGATTTTGAGTCCCTTTCGTGTTTCATATAATGTCAATACATCTGTCATATCAATCTTTGCTAATCGCATTCCTAACAATTCGTAAAACTGAAATTATAGCCTCATTGTTTTGTTCTTGAGAAATTTTTATTACGTCAAAAGTGTTATTGTGGTGACTTTATTTGAAATTATGCAACTGGTGTTCAGGTAGAGAACATTGTTCCTGGATCAGTACCATCGTCTGTAACAGGACCAATTATTTTAGTCGTGAGCAAAGCTGATGGAGATGAAGAGGTTCTCCATCTTTGCCATTCTTTATATATTTTAGGGATAATTATAATGCCCGAGGTTCGGGCTAATTGCAAAAAACACAAAAGTTTCTGGAAATTACAAAAATTCCCTTGAGGTTTAATTCCGGCTTACATTTTCCTTTTTCATAAGTAATAAACATTTCAAAAACCCCCTTCACTGTTATAGAAGTATTACAGTTACGCCCTTAAAATTTAAAACCAAATCAAACCTGAAGGGATTTTTTGTAATTTTCAAAAACCTTTGAGTTCTTTTGAAATTAGCTGAAACCTCAGGGGGATTTTTGTAATTATCCCTATATTTTAATTGTAAAATAAATAGGATGTTTATTGTTGAGATACATTTTGATACTCAAATCTTAACAGTAAATTAAAGCTTAAATTTTGTGTTGACCGTCCGCCAGGTAACAGCTGCTGGTGCCAATATTGTTGGAGTTATACTTATGCAAGAGCTACCTCATTTGTCTCATCTTGGTGTTAGAGCTCGACAAGCAAGTCTTGTACCATTCTTTTTGTTGTTTTCGAATAATATAAATGGCACGTGTGTTGACGCAATTAATGCTATCTTCGAAGTGCAGGAAAAGGTTGTGTTTGTTACTTGTGAGGATGATGAAAAAATTGCAGATATCAAAATGCTGAATGGGAAATTTGTGAGGTTGTATATTGGATAGTTTTCTTATTGGTCTTATGTTGCAAAATTATACTTAGAGTTCCACTGGTTTTTCTCCTATTTTTTAAATGACGTACCATATGAGAACATTGCGCTTCCATTCTTTTGTATTTTTTCCAGGCTAATTACAAAAAATACCCTTGAAATTCCGTCTAATTACAAAAAACCGAAGAAAAAAAAACTCTTTCAAAATTACAAATACCCCCTGAATAGGGGTATTTATTAAGCAAATATAAATCTCAAAGGGTGTTTGTAATATTTCAAGGGGGTATTTGTCATTCTAAAAGATAACTAGATCTTTTTTATAATTAGGCTAAACTTCAGGGGTAATTTTTGTAATATACCCTATTTTTTAATGCCTTTTCTTGGCCTACTCTTTTCAGGTTGGAAGCATCATCAGCATGTGTCAGCTTGACTCCAAGTTCAACAGAGAGCAGCAATGGTAATATTCCACTAAAAACTGGTTCATCCAAGGCTGGAAACTTAAAAGAAAATAGCACTTCATCAATTACTATAGAAACATCCGACGGCAATCAGGTATAATTAAAATGCTAAATTAGGGGATAATTTGTTCTGCATTCCGATGTTTATGAATAATTATGGTTGTTATCAGGTATCAACTGGAGGTGTTATATTGCTTGAGAATGGTGATATAAAAAGCTCTGGTGCAAAAGCTACAGCTTGTGCTCGTCTAGCTTCTTTGGCTGCTGCTTCTAATAAAGGTAAAGTAACTTGTGCTGGAGTATACATCTTGCAATCTTTTGAAATGAAATGAAATGAAATGTCTCGACTCTACCAGAAAATAAACTATGCAATATTCAGCAGCCAGAAGCTATTCTTGATTTTCGACTCATTATATAAACCTCAGTAATCTACACAATTTTTCAGTCAGTTTGTCATTAAAAGATTACGGTCCGTTAACTGGATAATTTACAAGTCCTACAAGTGTTATGGCTTCCTATTCAAGTGTATGGTACAATGTCATCTAGTGAAAGATTTATATGTTTGTGGTCCTTGTCATTAACAACGTATTAGTCTAATGAAGAATGAAAGGAAGCTTCCATCAAATTTTTATTGAAGTAATAATTAGAAGAAGTATGTCTTGGAATTAATAAAATCAGCATTATTATTATTTTTTAAATTCAACCTTTTGTTAATGGGAAACTCAATTTTCAGTGTTGTGTAGGACGCTAAGTACTTAGCATTTAATTTGTCATTTTTTAATTAAATATATATTATTGGTTGAGGATTCTAAGTTTTCTAAATGTGATTGGTAACTATGTTACTAGTCATCATTATTGTTATTTCTAATTAGGAAATAAATATCTTTTCAGAATATTTGGAATTCACACTAGTATAAATTTAAATAGATGCTTGGATACAGTGCAGCTTTATTTTATAAGTTCTAACAGATGCAATTCCGATGCTCGAATGACAGTTTACAATGAACAAGGAGTACCCGCATCGTTTAATGTCCCGAATGGAGCAATATTACCTTACGGTTCCATGGAAACAGCTTTGGAACGCAACGGATCAACGGAGACCTACACATCACTAATCGAACGTATCGAAACAGCCGAAATCAACAGAGAACTCGACGCACTTTGTACCGAACTACAGAAACTCATGTCTTCCTTAACTCCTCCAAACGAAGTCATCGAAACCTTATCCAAATTATTTCCCGACAACGCGCGACTAATCGTCCGTTCGAGCGCCAATGTCGAGGACTTAGCTGGAATGTCAGCCGCCGGTCTTTACGAATCGATCCCAAACGTCAGCCCTTCTAATCCAATCGTCTTCGGACATGCTGTTGCACGTGTTTGGGCTTCGTTGTACACGCGCAGAGCAGTTTTAAGCCGTAGATCTGCCGGTGTGCCCCAAAGGACGGCTGTGATGGCCGTGCTGGTCCAAGAAATGCTATCGCCAGACCTTTCTTTCGTGCTCCACACTCTTAGCCCTACGGATAAGAACGAAAATTTGGTGGAGGCGGAGATTGCTCCGGGGCTCGGAGAAACTCTTGCTTCGGGTACACGGGGAACTCCGTGGAGACTCTCGAGCGGTAAGTTTGATGGGAATGTGCAAACTCTGGCGTTTGCGAATTTTAGTGAGGAAATGGTGGTGAGAGGTGGGGGCCCAGCTGACGGGGAAGTTATAAAGTTGACGGTGGATTATAGTAAGAAACCGTTGACGGTGGACCCCGTTTTTCGGCAGCAGCTTGGACGGAGGCTTGGCGCCATTGGTTTTTTCTTGGAGCAGAAGTTTGGGTGTCCACAGGACGTAGAAGGTTGTTTGGTTGGCAAAGACATCTTTATCGTTCAGACACGGCCACAACCTCAATAAGGATAATAGTGCCCGTAAGTTTGAAATCTTGAATAAAATCTGCTTGGGAGTTGGGAGTACATTTTATTTATGCTGAAAAGGCTGGTGCAACTAGCAGAACAGCTTCACTTCCAGTGGCCCAAGTAGTTTGTATGTGATTTTTTCTAACTGTTTAATTTTTGGAGTTGGTACTACTGCTCCTATGTAAAATAGTGCTTATGACATCTTATAGGATTTACATTGATATCAGCTCTTGATGTTTTGGTATGCCTGCATGAAAGAATTATATGAGGAATGTTTTGAAAATTGGACCAATGAGACTAATGACTATTGGTTAGCGGTTAAAACTGGCCAGTTCAATTGTTCTTACTTATGAAAGTTAATTCATTTTTATTTTTGTTTATTGTTAGATAATGTGAAATATTATAGTTATGTGATATATTAGTTAGAGATAATTTTAATTTGCCCCCCAACTGTGCGAGTTTTTCTACTTTGTCCACTTAACTCTGAATTGTTCTACCCATGAATTTTGCAAATTGTTGCACTTAATCTATAATTTCGAAAGTTACCCCTTATCTTTATCGTTATTGTGATATCTAAAAAGGGTATCATATCCTATGTTTACTAATGAATTGTACAATTATTTAAGTGGAAATGGTTCAAATTGGCCATTTTCAAAGTGTAAAGATTAAAAATAGCCAACTTTTTCAAACACATATGTTTTAGCCATTTTGGGGTGTGAAATGACATTCATACCCTTTAAGCATATTACATTAGGTCACATACCTCTCTTTCTCCTTTTCACTTTTTCTCTCTCTCTTTTGATTCTAAGACAAAATATTCCGGCGATTTTCCGGCGACCCGTTTTTTTCGATCAGAATCTCGAAACAATGTAAGCATTTTGTTCTCTAGCTCATCATTTATTCATTTCAATATCGTATTTAGTTTGAGGTTGGGTATACAATAGATTTGAAAACCATAGACATGAAAAAAAAAAAAAACTAGTTCGAAATAAGAGAGGAAAACAGTCTGCAAATGTACCTCGACATCTGACTCGATGTCGAGTTACATCTGACTCGATTTTGAGTTAGATGTAACTCGACATCGAGTCAGATGCCGAGTTACATCTGTTCGAGTTGCATGTCAGGCTTCTTCGGATTTGAATTTTATTTTTTTGTCTGTTGTTGTTGGTTTCAGATGGAGGGTGATAAAGTGATAATGGTCCATAGTGGTTTTTGGGATGGTAGTTTCTATAGGAATGGTGAAGAAGTACTCGTTTTTACGTCGTTGTGGACAATATCATATAGTGGGTTTGTGAATATTGTTCATAACGTTGTAAATGGTGATCAGCGTTTGTGTGGATACAAATTACACTGTTTAATGCCAACTGGGGGTGGTTCTGAGGTTATGTCTTTGATTATGTGTGAACGGGATCTTCAACGAGTAGCTGAGATTTTCAAAGATCCTCAAATATTTGTGACCTTGCAACCAAAAGATCATGGGATGGTGGGGACTTCGTACACCGGAAAAAACAATCCACATGGTTTTATGAACCTCATGGCTGCTCAATCATATTCATATGGTATCGGCAGTCAATTCATGCCCTTAAATCCATATAATTCTCACTACGATATGAATTATATACATGGTCCACCACAGTGAATGCCAACCTATATGCAACATGATGCGCCCGATAATTGTCCAAGTAAATCTAGGACCTTGGAACCTCAACCAACGTCTATGCAACATGTAGTGCCCGATAATTGTCCAAGTAAATCTCCTATCTTGGAGCATCAATCGAGAATCAGTAGTATTGATCATGTGGATGGTGATAATGATGATGATGGTGGTGGTGGTGGTGATGGATTTAATGATGATTTTGGGTGGTATGATGATTTTGGGGGCGGTGGCCATTATGATGACCAAGATGACCAGGATTTTGTTGGTGATCAACATAACCAACAAGATGAACAATTTGTTCCATCGGGTGACAATGATGGTGACACATCCGAGGAAGAAGATGACGATCCAGAGTACGATGTTGACAATGAACTAGTCCGTCGATTGATTTATGATCACTTTGGATGGGAAAAAGATGACTATTTTATTTCCGATGACCGTGAAAGGAATTATGTGAACAATGATATCATAATTGATGAGCATGTTCTTCGGAATAGACGATTTTCAATCCATAAGGTACCTCCTGTTGAAGCCAACGAAGTAGGTAATGAGAACGCTGATCATACGGAGCTCCCAATGGTTAGGTCGAAATATGCTTGGATGGCTCCTGGAACGTCTTATCAGTATCCCGACCCTAATTCTATTCCACAAGAACCACCTAATATTGAGTGTGACTTATTCAAAGGTGCGGTGCTTGAAAGCAATGAAGAAATGATAACAAAGTTGGGCTTCTACCATCTACACCATCTTGTGGAGTATAGAACAACCCGGTCTTCGACTTCACGTTATGAGACTGTTTGCAAACATAAAGGATGCACCTTCTTACTCCGTGCAAACGCTATCCAAGGAGAAAGTTGGAAGGTGACTAAATTCGAGCAACCTCATACATGTGAAGCCGACTTAAGTAGACATGCTCCTCGACAATTGCCTTCGAAGATTATTGGAGCCATGTTTGCGCCAAAACTACTAAAGGAGGGACGATCCCTTAAACCTAGGATATTATTGTTGATTTGTCTGCTGAACATTGGATAGACATTTTGTACAATAAAATACTAAAATCACAACATAGTGCTTACAGCTACATACACGGTAACCACTTACAGCCTTGGGGGATTTTGCCTGCATTCTTGTACATGTTGAAAAAAGAGAATCCTGGTACAATTGCGCTACACGAGACTGATGACGAAGATAGATTCAAGTATGTTTATATTGCCTTACATGCGTCAACTAAAGGATTCAGTGAGTGTTGTAGACCTTTTATTGTTGTTGATGGAACACATCTAAAGGGAAAGTTTAAAGGTGTGATGTTTGTTGCGGTTACGAAAGACGGCAATGAACAAGTGTTTCCATTAGCATTTGGTGTGGCTGATAAGGAGAATGACGAATCATGGGAATGGTTTATGAAGCAATTACGCAATACGTATGGATGCCCTGAAAATATGCTCATTGTATCTGATCGTCACAAAAGTATTAAGAATGGAGTTGGCAATGTATTTCCTGACGTTGTGCATGGTATATGCACATATCACTTGAGGCAAAATATCAGAAATTATCAAGGTCAAGTGGTGAGCTTATACCAAAAGGCTGCGTACACTTATTCTCCTGAAATTCAAGAAGATAATGGCCCTGATTCAAAATGCAAACAAAAAGGCCTACGAGGAGTTGGGTAGGGCTGGAACGAAAAGGTGGGCACGTGCATGTTGTCCAGTTAGACGCTATGGATTCATGACATCGAATGCAGCAGAGGTTCTTAATGCTAGACTTGTCTGGTCGAGAAAATTGCCCATTTGTTCGTTGCTCGATTCTATTCAAAACCTCATTCAGGAGTGGTTGCACGGGTGTCAAATTGCAGCCCAAAACGTGAACAATGAAGTCACCACAGATACAGCTAAGAGATTGGCAGAAGCAGGTGCACTGGCTGATAAGATGCATGTGTCAACTGTTAGTAGCCTAATTTATTCTGTGAAGGATGGGGTGCGTTCTTTTGTTGTTGATTTGGCAAACAGAACGTGTACTTGTCGAGTGCTTCAGCTTGATCTATTGGCCTGTCCACAAGCAATTAAGGCAATCAGGTATATTTAAACTTTTTTACTAAATTACTAATTATTTCACGTCTACGATACCCTTATATACATTTTTTACTATCTATTTTAGTAAGGCAAATCAATCAGTCTACAGTTACGTGCACAACTACTATAAAACAGAAACACTGCGGAAACTTTACTCTCCAATCGTCATGCCCATTGAACATCCTAAAGACGGAATGTGCCGGAAATGATACGACTTTTGGTTGTCAAGGCACCTCTAAATGCTCGATAAGCTGGCCGACCAGGACTCGACGGATCCGTCTAGTAGTCCATCTAGTAGCTCACAATGGTCCATAATATGCTCTAGATGTCGTCAAGAGGGTCACAATCGTTCTACATGTAATGCGGTGCTCCCCATTTGCCATGATGCAACGAGTGCGAGTGGAAGCAACACGATTGATTAGCTGGCTAGAAGAATTCCAAGAAAATGTGGCATTTGTAAGAAAGAAGGACACACTAGGAGGATTTGTCCTGATAGAGTTTCTGAAGTCAATCAATAAATTGAACATGTACTCGATAAAGTTTGTAATTTAATTGTACCCATTATATGACTCAATACCCAAGTAGCATGACTTGATATCGTGTTATATCACGTGATAAAGTGCATCATTTGTTTCAGCTTTTCAGAGATGTTTCTTGTCATACAGTACTTTGTTTCAACTTTTCATTGATGTTTCTTGTCTTATGAGCTTTTGTTTCAGCTTTTCAGTGATGTTTCTTGTCAAACAGTACTTTTAGATCTTCAGTGATTTTCTTGTCTTTGTGAGATTTTCATTGATCACTATGAATAAGGATAATTTTTCTATAAATACCCCGTGAATGAGGAATACATCTTCATCTTTCATCCATCTACATTGAAATGAGACTGTGCTTTACAGTGAAAAAAAAAAACTATGTGGACAATGCCGATGGATATTCTACTTGTTGATTTCCTTGTAAGCGAGTTGAATAAAGGCGATTGGGAGGTCGGTGGGTTTAACAACACTTTCGTGTTGGGTGCTAGTGCTCTTCTGAAGTCACAATTTGACTGTACTTTCACATTTTCTGAGGTGAATCAACGCGTTAAGCATCTTCAAGCTCGCTACAACTTTTTCGCTAATATGCTTGCCACTCGAGGCGTTGTTTGGTATCGCAAGATTGATTTCGTTCATTCTACTCATCAGAATAGGCTTGACTGCGGCAGGGTAATTTGATGTTCATTTTACATTTTTATAAATATTTCAAGCACTACAATTTACTTCTAATTTTTGTTAATTTTATGTTCATGTAGGTTGATGCAACCCTCACATTCGCTTACAAGTTAGACGGGGAACTCCTGTTCGACAAACTCGCCCTGCTATTCAAGATGGAGCCTTGGAAGAAGGAAGTTGTCGAAATTTTGCCATGGACACCTGTCCCTCGATATTTGCCTAAGCGTCCCCATTTTGAGGAAGGAACTTCATCAAAGTCCAAACATAAGTTGCAGGTGGAGAGCGTCGAGGGGGGGTGGAGGTTGGGTATGGGTCCTCCGCCTCTGAGAAGGATGACTCGAACGTGCAGGCTGATCAATATCCTCAGCCTCACATTTCATCATCATCATCAATATGTGCAGCTGGGACTGGGTCATGTACCTCTTCGGACGCTGAGATGTAGGCAATCCTGATCTGGCAGTACGTCCTGGCTCTAGAACAATCCTCCTAGCAACAACGGCAGGGTCAAGTGGGGCAACCCGTGATGGGAAATGATCCATATGGACATACATCAATCTGTGCGACATGTCCAAATCAATCCCCTACATGTAAGGGCATCGTAACTCCACCTTGGTGGGCTGTAACGGTGTGCATATCGTCCGTCAAAAAAAATAAGAAAACTTTAGCTTAATTACGAAGAAAATAGAATCAATACCACTATTACACATATGATTTCGTAAAAAATATATAAAATTACCTTGGGGCTGTCAAATAACGCCACCACACTGAAGACCCTCTTGGGGCATATAAACCGTCTGCCCCTAGGATATCACTCCAACTCAGAGGTCTGGGCAAGGTCCCAACCGAGTTAAGGAATAGAGTCCATAGCTGTATCAAACAAAAAACAAATAAGTAATGAACCCGATTACAATATGAAATGCTCGTGTTAAAAGTGATACATGTTTAAATTATATATACCTGTATAGGATAGAAGTAGGCATAGATGTGGAACTGGACTGATCTCTCAGGATCATCAGGGGCTCGTACTTCAGTATCAAGGTAATGAAGGAGACGCCCATACACATAGGATCCCCATGGGAATGCCCTAAATCCCGGTGCATCCTCCACCAATATCCACAACCATAATGAGACGGTACCCCGCGGATCGAGAGCCAACAGGTACTTCGTGACGAACAAGATATACGCCATCTTCAGATTATCCTCTGGTCGCGCTCTGAAACGACCGGGAATGAAAAATGGCAATACCTTTGCCAGTATCAAGGACTCCCTGTCGAAATACTGACGGTATACTCCTCTTGCCGGTGGGATATGATGGGAGGAGCATGGGTCAATCGCCGAGGGGCCGAAGCGCCCCGTAACCATAGCAAACTCTCGTCGGCCATATTTGAGGTTCCGCCTACCAACGCGGAACCACAAATCGCCCATCTCAGATCCTCCACCATGATCTGTCTACCGAGCAATTGGAGCATATCCTTCGAGGTCATTATGCGTCTTAGTTGAAGTCCAAAAACGCCCCAAATGGCCCATTCCTAAACTCATCTAAATTGTCAAATGGCCCATTCCTATACACATTCAGTTTTCCTGTCCAATTCTGAGCAGAACCCCAGCTCCATCTCCAATTCTGTCAAAAAAAACACCAAGATTGAGTTAACTGCTTGCTGTCAGGTAACTCGAAATTGAGTTACATGTGACTCGAAATCGAGTCACCTTAAAAAGTAACTTGATTTCGAGTCACATGTAACTTGATAAAAAGTGTCTCGCAATCCAAAAGTTACATTAAAAACTGTGACTTGAAATCGAGTCATATGTAACTCGCAATCCAAAAGTAACTCGATTGCGAGTTATATCTAACTCGATTTCGGACCAAAATTGTAATTTTGCTTATTAAATAGAAAGAAAAAATTGACCGATTTTGACCGGTTTTGATCAATTCAACTTCGAGACTGGGATTGACTATCGCTTTGCGGCTGGTTCGATCAATTGTAAACTCGATGTGTATAAGGGCAATCACAAATTTTATAACAAAAAAAAGGGTTTATTACAGGTAACCAAAGACGTTGTTACATTACAAGTATACATTCTCAGCAAAGAACCTGAAGTTGATATGGTTCATGGTTCTACACTACTAGTGCCGCCAAGGAGAAGACTACACAATATTGGTGGTTTCCAACATTTGTATCTATGTAACATACAATTAATGCATTCTATTTTAGTACCATATATATGCACAACATGAAGTGCATTAATATGTATGTTTGGAACCATGCACCAAGGGGCCTGCAGGCTAGGACATTTGAATTCTCTTTCCAAACAATTGGAAAGAATTGGCACGGGTTTCGGCCCGACCCGGACCCGGCTGGGCAAGTGTTGGATCAGTAGCACAGACATGCAAAGTGGTTTTGGGAGCAGGTGATAAATTGTTGGAATATGAAGTCCCAATAGTGAGTATGGTTGAGACGGTTGGTGGCTCTGTTATTCCATGAGGTATACAAATGTGATGTGGCCTGATTCCCTGTATGCCACCTGCTCCTGCACCCAAAGGAGAAGATGAATAATATTGTAGACTACTTGATGATGATCCGCCGCCTGTCGTCTCTCCATCAGCACCCACCATTAATTTCAACTTCTTGGAAGGAGGAGGGAAAATGTGATCAATTTGTGGAATATATTCCACTTGCCATGGGCATACTCTGTTCATATTCTGCACATTTCCACCTTCATCCCAATTTACCTGCAGTTAATTAAAAAAGAAGGAAAAAATTTATAACTATTCCTAACATCAAGAAGATACTCGAGTACGTGCTAAAAAAACCACTAACTATGTCATTCGAAGATATTCTAGAAACTGACGTATTTCGTTTAAATTGCATTTTTAAGTTATTAGTTATTTTTGTTGTTTCTTTGTTTCTTTTTTCTGAAGTTTAACATTTTTTTCATTTGCTACATGATCGGCTTGTGATCAAGACTTTTTCCTTTCTTTTATATATTTCCATTTATCTTTAAAAAAAATGGTAATGGTACAAAATAACCATTTAGAAAATGTAAAGATTAAATAGCCATCTTTTGTAGATACATCTTTTTTAGCCATTTTGGGGTGTAAAATAACATTCATACCCTTTTAGCATGTTTGTTTGATATTTAGATTATTTCCCTCTCTTTCACTTATATCTATGTATTCTCTTAGTCTTTTTTTCAAACTTTTTTTAAAAAATCGAACTTGTATTTTTCGTTTTTAGATATGCAATATGAGTGTTGAATTATAGATATCGAAAAGATGATTAATTTGATATATTATAAATGCAAAAATGGATTTAAAATGAAAAAGTTATGTGAATTCAAATTTTTTTGTAGAAAAACAAAATAATTGGGTTATAATAAGTGTTGTGACTCGATGTCGAGTTACACTTTACAGTAACTCGAAGTCGAGTCACAGGGATGTGTGTTTTTTTGTGCAGTTAAATTGACTCAATAGCAAATTGGGTTTTTCGTACCCCAAGATAGCTAAAAAAGATGTAATTGAAAAAGATGGCTAAAAAAATATCTTGGTTTGATGGAAATGGCTAAAAAAATCGACTAAAAAAAAACTATCCCTAAAATTAACATGCAATTAGGCATATATATATGGATACGTACCAGAAGCATGCGCCATGGAGAACCGAACCAATTAAGCGACGTCGTAGCTGCAAGTGTGCCCTGAATCCACGTCACCCTCGACAAATCGTCGGTGTCCACCGCCATTCTCACCCGCATTCCGACGATCCAGTTCATCCAAAACGCCGCCTTCACCTTCTCCGCCTTCACCACAAAATCCGGGTATCCATACTTAGGATAGTACACCACCTCGAACTCCATTCCCCTCGCTGCTTTCCCTATCGCCTCCAATATTGCCTCGCGATTATCCCGATCGTCGTTGAACCTCTGGGCTCTCCTTATCCCAACAAACACCTCGTCCGTCGATTTCTTCCTCATAAAAACAACGGTATCCCCAGCCACGAGCCGCTTCGCGTTTACGAACCGGCTCCAGCCGGTGGTCAACAAATGGCGGCGCGGTGTGCCCCTGTAGATGTGTCGAAACTCCCATGCATTGTTATGAGTGTCTCTCATCTTCAGATTCTGAACCGGCGGATCTGCGGCGAAATCGAGCCGCGGGAAAATGAGGTCGGCGCAGAATCGAGGAACTGAAAACCCTCCGCCGTTGTTGGCATCCGACGGAGTCAGAATCTTCGCGAATGAAACCACGTCGTTTTGATTGTTGTTACCGGCGGGATTGTTGATGGGACGTGGACCGAAGGGCGGAAGTGGGCGGAGGAGCATTTTGACGAAGGCTTGGTCGGAGGAAGGATCGGAGAGGAAACGAGTGGAGAGGACTAGACAGGGAATAAACGGATGTGAGAGGGTAAATTTGTAATTATGGATAGAGGCGGAGGAGGAGGATTGTTCGAGGTGACCTTCGGGAAAATAGTAGACATAGGAGTTAAGGGGTGGGATTTCGACGGCGGCGCCGGCGACTGCGCGCCAGATGGAGGCGTCAACTTCGGAGGAGGAGGAGGACAAGTTAGCCATTGGTGGCGATATATGTTGTTGTCTAGAGAGAGAGAGAGAGAAAGAAACTAGAGAGTAAAATGTAGTGCTAATAACACTGTAGGAGTAGGAGTGAAGAGTGAAGAGGTGTGGTGTTGAGAGGTCGAGGGCGGAGGGTATTTATAGTGGTGCCGAAAACGCCATTGGTGTTGTTGGAATTACAGGCGATATGAGATATGACGTCATTACTGTCTTTTAGCGAGCAGGGGAGAATAGAGAACTTCCCACGCGCCTCTATTTGTTCACTTGGGTTTTTTATTTAAAAACAAAAATGAAAAAAAGAAGAATAGTTTAAATTTAATGGCCATTTTATTATTGTTTATTTTAATTTTATTATGCTAGGTATGTCACAAAAATAAAATAGTAGTTTTAAGTTTGACAAACATTGAGTATGATTAAGTGAAAGCATTTAATATATATATATATATATATATGATTTTTCCAAAAGAAAGTATTTTTATTGCGTTTGTTAAAAATCTTTTGTTCTTCTAGCGCGTGAAGTTGAGTCATTATTTTATCTGTATGGGCGATGTTATTTGCAAAATTCAATTACCACGTTTGTTACAGGTATGCAAGTCGTGTATCATTACATCACGACAAAAGTGAATTTAATAACCAAAATCGAATTTACAAATTTTGAAAATTTTAGGGTGATTACAAAAATTATTGGTAAATATTTCGTGACGCATTAAAAATATATGACAACTTTGACATTTGGTATAACCATTCATTAAAGTATATTTTTGTATAGATATGACTAGTCGTGCAACGTTGACATCTCCACAAAAAGTGAATTCAAAAATCCATAATCGGATTACACATTTTTATAATATTTGTGTGATTACGGAGACTCTTTTGTAACCATTAAAGATGTATGAGAATTGAGAACGTTGACATTTATTTCAATTCTTTGTTAAAATATATAGTTTTTAAATATATGTACAATCGATTTACACATTGTCAAAATATTAGTGTGATTACTACCTAATTATATAATTATTTGTTGCAATTAATATTATAAACTAACGATTTAGTACCCAAAAAAAATCAACGTATTATTATAAATTGAGGTTTCATAATAAGTTCATTTACCTAATTCTTTTTAATCGGTTGACATCATGAATTAGTCAATGAGAAATAAATTTTGTTATTACATAATCATTATCTTCAGCAATATTTTTTGACTAAATTATGAAAAATAAAATAATTAAAGGGAGCGTGCGCTTCACAGCCCTATTGAAAATAAAATTCACTCACATCACCTCAACACAAAAACAAACTGAGCACCAAATATGTCAGTCAAATTACCAAAAGCCCCCCACCAGCCCAACAGAAAATGTCTCGCGTCACGTTTCTTTTACCACGGCCACATTTTTTATCATACTACCCATCAGGCATCAGCATCCCTCTTTTCCTGATGTTTTAACACTA
Source organism: Rehmannia glutinosa (assembly GCA_016081115.2). Lineage (NCBI taxonomy): Eukaryota > Viridiplantae > Streptophyta > Magnoliopsida > Lamiales > Orobanchaceae > Rehmannia > Rehmannia glutinosa. Next base: position 392,065 of record JABTTQ020001463.1, on the reverse strand, counting down.
CATGTTAACAAAATACCCTTTATTTTATTTTGAAATTTCTTACAAGTCATGTGGCCAAATTTTAACAATTCTTTTGACATCTCAAAATAAGATATTATTCTTTGAAATATATTTTTATATTGATTCGTGATACTTATACAGCTACATTTAGGGGCATAAATGAACCGAGTTGAGCGGAACCTAGTAATGTTCAAGCTTGTTTGAATAAAATTTGAGCTTCAAAAATAGTATTTGAGGTTTGATCTTTAGTCGAGTTGAACGCGAATCGAGCTCGAGTAGTTTGATATTTTACACATATTTTATTCTTTTTTTAGTAGTCGAGTTGAGCTGGAGTCAAGATTTTATATTTTACCAAACGAAAAAATGTGGTCAATTTGGGTCTTCACGAACCGAGCTGAAACGAGTTTTTAATGATCGATTTCGAATTGAGTATCGGTTAGTTTTTCAGCCCTAACAACATTTCAACAACTTTTTTAAAAAAACAATCAGTACATATATTCGAAAAAACTATTTTTAACTTCATCTAAAATTTTATGTATAATGGATTGAAATCCATGATAGTAAAAGGTATTATCTCGAAACAAAAATATATATTGCTCATAATTAGGAGGGTATAAAGGGGAAATGAGATGGGGGTATGATATCGGCGGGAAAATCGTTGGGGGACAAAACAAGATACTTACCTTACAGTACAGTACAGGTCATCACGATTCCTACGTGGAAATTGGAATCAACTTTCAAAAGTGCACGGAACTTCCGCGCTATCTTTGACCCACTCCCGCATGAGGTGCTTTCAACGTTTTCTTTTGTTTGAATCCTCTATTTTTATCCACTTTTTTTTTTTAACTTTTTACCTTTTTTCTTGTTTTTTTTTCCTTAACTCATTTGAAGAGATGAAAAACGAGGTGGTGGTTGGAGTTTTTATTTGATATGAATTTGAAAGGTAAAAACACGCACCACATAAGCAGTTCGCACGGTTTCATTTTTTTCCCTTTTATTCTCATGCTATAGAAGCAAAAACTCGGTCTAGCATTGTGCCAAAACATGTGCCATTTCTAAAATTTATCTTCTTTTTTTAAATTAATGATTTTAGTGCATTAAAATATACATTGAAATGAAATATTATGTAACATTTTTTTGGCAGAATTTAGTGCAACACTATAGATGCGTATTTTTGTATTTGATAAATGATTTTGGTATATTAAACTGCTGGAGATAGGAGTGCATATTTTGCGCGCTAAACTGAGATTGTAAATATGCATCTCTATTTTTTGAGCAGTCTATAAGTGAAAAATCAGCGACAGCCAATCAATTTGAGTAGCATCTTTATAGAACAAGTCTAATACCGTAATAATCTGCTCCAGCCCATGAAATGGTGAAATAACATCAACTTAGAAAGGTTAAATCAAAGAAAGGTGAAATAACATCAACTTTTTTTTCAAGAAAAAAAAAATGAAAGGTTAAATCAAAGTATTTCAGTTTTGCTAATTTTCTACTTCGAATTACATTAATTAAAAAAAAAAAACTTTAACATGTAGTAGTAAATATAATACCCAAGAAAATAACCAAAAAAATAATTATATACTTCAAATGAATAATCACAATTTGAAATACAAACCCCGAACTGTCTTGCCGATGGCTGATTTATTTATTATCGAATGTAACTTCAAGGAAATAACAATAAGTCAATAACTTAAAAGAAATTTCCGCTAAATAATAATTTTGTCTCTCATTTTTCATAAATAGACCTTCAATGTTATTAAACATTAAACAATTCCAAATTGTACAGGTTCAACTGTTCAAGGCTTCCAGCCCATTTACTTGCCACAAAGGGCTCCTATTCTTTAACAAATACACGCAAGATTCCGATCAATCCACGCCGACTCATTACTTTCAAATGAATCATTGTTTTAAGGGATAATTACAAAGACCCCGAGAGATTTGGTCTAATTACTAAAAAACCCAAACATGCTTCAAAATTACAAAAAACAAACTGACGGAATCGAACCGCAAGGAGATTTGCAATTTTCAAAACTCTTTGGGCTTTTATGTAATTAGCCCAAACCTCAGGGAGGTTAAGGGATAATTACAAAAACATCCCTAAATTTTGGGTTAATTACAAAAAAATCCAAAAATGTTTCAATTTAAAAAATCTAATCATACTTGATTTTGTCATAAATTTTAAGGGCTAATTGTAATATTTTCCAAAATTTCAAGGGATTTGATTTTTTAAATATTTTTTGCTTATAAAGAGGAAAAATGTAAACAGAATCAAACCATAAAGGGAATTTTGCAAATTTAAAAAATATCTGGGCTTATTCATAATTAGCCCAAACCTCAGGGGTTTTTATGTAATTATCCCTTATTTTAAACCATGGGCAAAAAGATGAAGGCCATAACACGGCAACAAAGCTTTTCCTCAAACAACACACAACAAAACATATATCATAAGTAACATCACACTGAAAACAATTGAACACCATGATGTCCAATAAAGACACCACACAACCCCTGCATCATATAATCCTATTCCCTGTTTCAAATCCCCGAAAAGTTCTCAGACAAATCCTCACAACTCACAAATCACAATAGCTAATACCTAAAACACTCGCCATAAAACAACTAAAAACCACCACAAATGGCGTATCAATGGGATGATTATTATCACAATAAAACGCTCACGCCTATTATTGCAACACTGATAACTAATACGGGTAATTATAAAATAAGCAAAATAAGTGAACAGAATATCACTCTTCCTCAGTCTCAGACTCAGCACTTTGCAGCCACTCCACAAACGGAGTCACATTCTTCCAAATCGGGGAGCCTTTATTGCCACCATTCAATCCCTTCTCATACCATTCCACAATGAACTCTTCTTCCAGCACATCATCATCATACAATGCCTTCAAAACCAGCGCCACCTCTTTTACCGCCTCCGGGTTTGCTTTTCCACAGAAAGTTTCTATAGCACAAAGCATCATAGGCTGTGAGCCCTCATCTTGAACCGCAGCTGCAATGTACTTCTTCTTCTTCATAACCTCTTTAGAGAAACCTTTTCCAACTCCTTCAAATAGGGCTTCAAATAAAGCATCTATGATCTCTTGCTGCGTGCCGGAGAGGGACTCCAAAAAGGATTTCAGTTGGCCTGCAGGAGCACCTTTCTTGACAAACTCTTTTATCGAGTCAAGAAGTTCCGATTTTCCAGATTTAACGCCGTTTGCCTGTCCATTGGCTTTAGGTTTCCCTTCCTTTCCAGATTTTGACTTCTCTTCATTGGCTGAGAGCATGACCATACTAGCTGTAACAGCATTCAGCTGTTCTTGAATTGTTTGTTGTGCAGCAACCACCGATGTGTCAGTCTGCCATTGGACATCATCGTCACTGTCTTCGGCGTGCGCCACCACCGCTTCATGCTCGTCTGCCTGGCTACCAGGTGGAGAATGATCCTCATCAGAGTGTGGGGATTTCTTCTTGCTGGATGCCTTCGAGACTGTGTCTTTTGAACTACCAGATGTTGAACCCTTTTTCTTTGCAGCCTCTTTCTTAAGTTTCTTCTGCTCTTCATCAGCCGCCTCCCCTTCCTTGAGCCGTTCTTTCTCGGCCCTTCTCATTGCTTTCTTGTCTTTCGATCCTTTTTTGGCTTCGGGAGGGTTTTTAATAATGAACGTTGTGAGTTTGTCCCTCATGTCAACATCCGAGATGAAACCACAAGCGGCACACTTGAGATTGATCATTTGTGACTTTGTGATGATGACTTCAGTTTCGGGGTTCCCACAACCATAACACTGGACAAACTTTTTGATGAAGTTCTCGAGAAGTCCAGCGAGTTTTGCAGTGTCGTGGGCCCCGTTGACATGGGAAGTTCCAGTCTTCTCGTCAAACTTGGATTGAGCACCCAGTTCACAGCCGAAATACTTTGTTGTGTAGGAAGCAGGTCTTCCCAAAGCCTTTGCAATGTCAACCATGTTGACTACATTGGTCTTGATGCCATTCCCACGACCCTCGATTTTTGTTATCATTCTAGGCATCTTATACCTGTAGAAAGCATCATCTTTGTTCCCTGCACCAATATTTTGCAAAGCCATTTTCTCGTTGTGATTCGGCAGAGTACTGTATAACAACTTTATCAGAAGGGAGTTAAATTGTCTTCTTCAAGATTGTGCAAATTACTCGCAAAGGGAGAAGGCCGCATAAACTGGCAATCTTGACAATGTATGTTATATCCTTGGTGTGGCTTAAGATGCATACAGCCAACTTTGACACCAGAATGTCTATCCTTTTCTCTTAAAGGACAGTACTCTCCAAGCAAACCAATTGATGATAAAAAGAGTGAGGCCCGTTCAGACATAAAAGATGTTTCTAACTTGAGAGACTCCACTTTTGCTGACTGCAACCACTGACCCTGAAAAATCCAGGGAATTAGAGAGATTTCATACCTAAAGGAAACACAAATCATACAACAATATAATAACAAAATAGTCACTCTAAAAGGAGAACAATTCTAATCAAAATAATAAGTCATTGAGTATAAAAACAACAAGAAAAATCATGAGTTTTCAGATCATTAATAAACAAAATTTGCATTATAGCTGGAGCCCATTGGAACAATCTACTCAATAATCTATTCAGTAAAAACCAAGGAACCCACTTATTGGATCCTCTTAATTCACAGAACATAAATTTTCAAAAGAGATAAGAATCCACATCACAAAATCCAAAATTTGTCAAAAAAAAAAAAAAACTCAATGGCAATCCAATCATAAAACTCATCAATTCTCTTCAATTTTCCTTAGCGCCAATTTGAAATTAACACATATCCAAATACAGACTGTGTTCCGATAGGGCTACGCAGGAAAGAGAAAAACTAATTCACATCTAGATCATTCAAAACAAAAAACCATGCGATTCCCGCTATCACAAGAAAAACTAATCACATACTCCATCATCTCAATCTTAATCAAAGAGAATCAAAAACAAGCTAAAAAAATTCAAAAACAAAAAATATGACAAAGAAAAACATCACCCGATGCAGATCTAAAACCGATCACAAGACAGTGCAGTGACAGTAAGAAAACGGATCAATGATAAACAACTATTGTGCCAAGGAAATCAACTCAGGTTCTAGATCCAAAGCAGAAAATAATAACATGATGATAAATTCGATGGTAGGATTTCGAGAAATACCTAACTTGGATGAGGAGATGGTAAATCACAAAGATAATTAACAAGGTATAGAGTTTGCGTATTGAGCGAGTTGTTTGCAGATATAGCGAGAAGAGGAAGGGGAGAGATGTATATATAGGGGCAACAGGAAACCCTAGTTGTGAAGGATTAGGACTTGGGGCAAAACAAACCAGAACAGGAAGCATAAAAAACAAACACACACCGCCTTTCTTCTTTCTCTCTCTCTTCAGATTTTTTCTGCCTATTACTTTCTTGTTTGTTTTTCTGAATTCGGATAGGGGTTTGGAAACCTTTTATAATTACAATTTTACGTTTTTATTTATGGTGTCATTAAATTACTGTTGGCGTCTCCATAGTCCATAGACTCCATACCCTTGTAATATATGACTTTAGTATTACTGATTTGATGATTTATTCGTCTCTTCTTATGGCTAATTTTTCAATTTTATTTTTTTATATACCTAAATAATTTATATTACAAGTATCAAGATTTTAAATTGATTGTCAATTCGCATAAAAGCATCAACCCTGCCGCTGAAAATGAACCAAACCACGCTCATAAGCTATTCTAGTTAATTTAGATAAAAGTTCGTTTGAACTCGTTTAGTAAGGCTCATTAAAATAAATTAACTACACTCAAGCTTCTTGATAATCCGCTCGTTAGCTCATGAGCATACCCGATAGTAAGCTCGTGAGTTAGCTCGTATAGTTTAAACTAATAGTTTCACTTTAATTTTACTTTCTATATATTTACTTATGATAAATATATAGGGAGAGGGTTATATGAGATTATCTCATAGGGTGAATCCATAGGGACCAATCCTAGCCACATATATATGTGTTTCAAGGGCTGCAGTTTAAGAGTTTAAATTGCATATTACAAGTTGTTAATTAAACAAAGGGGTAAATTAGTCATCCTCCAATATATCACAATATTAACGGGATTCAGTTGTTTCTGAGATCACGCAATCCTTCCAAATCTCGTAGCAAATTCAACGTGAACAATCCTCCTCCTTCTTCAATGCACTACTGTGTGAAAGTTGCAGACAATTCGTCATAGTTGCTAGAGCTCGACTACAGTTTGAAGGTTGATTATGAAGATGTAAGTTGTTGCTTGTATAGATGTGTCATGGTGTTTTTATATACCATTAATTACATAAGCAAGTCATAAGCAACAAACTCATACTACATAAGCAACGAATATACACTACGTATGCACCACAGATATATTAACTACATAAGCAAATCATAAGCAACAAACCCATTCTACACAAGCAACAAGCTTATACTACATAAACAACGAATATACACTATGTATGCACCATGGATACAGTAACTACATAAGCAAGTCATAGCAACAAACCCATACTACATAAGCAAGAATCATATACCACATAAGCAACGAATATATATTATGTATGCACCACAGATGCATTAACTACATAAGCAAGTCATAAGCAACAAACTCATACTACATAAGCAACAAGCCTATACTACAAAAGCAACGAATATACACTACGTATGCACCACAGATACATTAACTACATAAGCAAGTTATAAGAAACAAACTCATACTACATAAACAACGAATATACACTACACATGCAACACAAATACATTAACTACATAAGCAAGTAATAAGCAACAACTCTATACTACATAAGCAATAAATATACACTACATATGCAACACATATATAATTAAATTACACATGCAATATAGTTATACTACACATGCAATATGATTATATTACATAAACAGTTAACAACATAATACGCTTGAGAAAAACAAAACGTGAATATGAGGGATATGGGTTACTCAAAAACTGAAAGCACGTGTCGCGTGAAAGGGGGAAGGAAATTGAAACGTGATTGATATCTCATCAAATCTCAATAACTGATTCTATATTATAAAATGACCACCCTACCCTTCTTAGTTGTTGAAACAAAAACAAAAAATATATAAACCCCCCCTAAAAATCTGGACCACCCAAAAATGTTAATCTATGGTTAGGATTGAGTCATATGTTAATCTATGTTAAGTTGATTTTATACCAATGTATTGAGTATTCTAGACTAGGATTTTGCGTTGTTTTTTGGTATTTTAGTGTCGTTTGAGTTAATTTCATGTCATTAGTTGTCGTTAGAGAGTCGATACAGGTTTTGGTAGCCAAAATTGGTCAAAAATGATGAAAACGTATTTAGAAGGAGAAAATCGCAAATTAGAAGTGGAAAAGCGGAAAAATATTCCTCAGCGGACGAGCGCCGCAGTGCCACAACTCCCGCACCGCATCGCGGGGGTCCAAAACTAGACAAGAGAGGTCTTGGCAGTCTTTGCAGCGCCACGGGTTTGAGCGCCCAGAAGGGCACCGGACGGAATAAGACGTGTGTTGGGTCTTTTTGGGCTTTTGATGGATTTTGGGCCTATAAATACAACAAATGACGCACGGAACAGGGGTCGGACATTATTTTGCGCACAACGCAAGGCAAGAAACACGCAGCTATGGTTCGGGACGTCAATTGAAGGTACTTCTCATCTAGACACATAGAGAATTCATCCTCTTCTCTTTTCAATTCCTTCTTTGTTTTTCTTTGTCGATTCTTGAGATGTATAATTACTTCTTCATGAGTTTTTGTACATCCATTATGAGCTAAACCCATCTTTCTAGGGGATTGATGTAACTTATGTTTGAACCTATATTTTGATTTCCAATTTATGATATTCGCATGTTATTTAATCTATTTGTGATATTTGAATTGATTGCATCTGAATTGACTGATCAATATTTGGATTGTTTGGTGTGTTTGATTTGACACTCGCGAGAGGTAATTGAACACCTGGCCATATAATAGCATAACCTAGGGTTTCATAGAACCGAGAGGTTTATGAATCTTTTGAAGCCTGTGATAGAATATTCATTGAGCATATTAGGGTTTAATTCATGATTTTTATAGAGATATCAAAATCAGAATTGGAACCTAGAATCACTTGGCACTCGAGAGAGGAAGTGATAAACGGTATGAATATTAGCTTATAGATTAATAACGTGTGATTAATGAACTGGATTGAGAGCATAGGGGATAACTAGGTGAATCAACACTCTAGAATTCATCTTTTACGTGTTTGATAATTTGTCTGAACCAATTTGTTAGTTTAATTTTAGTTTCTTTTTAGTTAAACAAATATCTCTCTCTTTTCGATTTCTAGATAGAATTAAGCTATTTTAATTACAGTACTTAGTATAAAATTTGATACCAATCCCTGTGGAGACGATAACCCTACTTTCAAAACTATACTAAAACTTGACGTCGTACACTTGCGGTAAGAAATTCTCGATCAAGTTTTTAGTGCCGTTGTCGGGGATTGTTTTATCTTATTTTACGCTAATATTGTTACCAAGTAGTCTTAATCCTAATCTAGACTAGTTTAGAAAATATAATTTCGTGTTTCTCATTAACTTGTTGTTTATGCGAGATTCTAAAGATACTAATTTGCTTCTTTTTAATCCGAGAGATTGAAAGGACACTTGAGCAATTAGAACAACAAAACGAGCATAGAATCGAGCAATGGCATAAAACGGGGATAATGAGAACAACGGAAATTTGGTTGTGAATGTGCCATCATAGCCTGAGGCACAAGAAAGGGCAATCCGAGATTATTTCTAGCTGATTGTGAACCAGAATTACTCCGGAATTGTGCACCAACCCATAAATGTGAATAATTTTGAATTGAAATCGGGCCTCATAAGCATGGTTCAGCAAAATCAGTTTGGGGGAGTCCAGTGGATGATCTGAATACACATTTGGCTACATTCTTGGAGATTTGCGACACCATCAAGATGAATGGTGTAACTGAAGAGGCCATTAGATTGAGGCTTTTCCCGTTCTCACTCCGGGATAAGGCCAGACAGTGGTTGCAGACGTTCGCCCCTGGGAGTATCACGAGCTGGGATGATCTGACTCAAAGATTTTTGGCAAAATTCTTCCCTCCTAGCAAGACGCTCCAACTGAAAAGTGAGATAGCCCAATTCCAACAGATTGATTTTGAGTCGTTATATGAAGCTTGGGAGCGATTTAAAGATCTGTTGCAGAGGTGCCCACAACATGGTTATGCAGACTGGCAGAGGGTTCAATATTTTTATAACGGGCTGAATGGGCATACGAGGACGATATTGGATGCGGCAGCAAGAGGTACATTGATGGTTAAAACTCCGACTGAGGCCTTATTTCTGCTTGAAGAAGTGGCCACAAACAATTATCAATGGCCCTCCAAGAGGTCAGCACCAAAGAAGGTTGCCGGTGTTCTTGAGATTGATACAATTTCAGCTTTAGCAACTCAAATCTCGAGCCTGACGAATCAATTAGCAATCATGAATACGGGCGGCACACCACAACAAGATGAAATCCCACCCGCGGCTATTAATGCAGTTGCAACTCACGAGACCGAGCAAGTCAATTATGTGAATAACCAGGATTTTAATAATAGAGGTAATTCATTACCAACTCACTATCACCCGGGACTTCGCAATCATGAGAATTTTTCTTATAGCAACAACAGGAATGTATTGAACCCACCTCCGGGTTATCCCAACCCATCCAGTTCCAATGCGCCCAAAGGTGAAAAGAAGCAGTCGCTAGAAGAGATACTTGGCTCATTCATAGGAGAGACCAAGAATCAGTTGAATAGAAGTGATGCGTAGATTGATAGTTTAGGTACAAAGATGAATACAATGGAGACGCATATTAGGTCAATCGAGACACAAATGGGTCAGTTGGCGACAACAGTGACTTTATTCCAGAAGAGAGGAAAGTTTCTGAGTGATACAGAGGTTAATCCGAGAGAGCACTGCAATGCGGTTTATGTGAAAAAGAAGGCGGAAATTCAGCTTGCACCCGAACAGTCGCCCATTTATGCGAAGAGTGGAAACCAATAAAATGAAGTTGGAAGAGTTTGAGACTGTCTATCTGACAGAGAAATGTAGTGCAATAGCGCAAAGTAAACCACCTCAGAAAATGAATGATCCAGGGAGTTTTACGATTCCTTGTACTATCGAAAGAGTTTTCTTTGAAAAGCCACTTTGTGATCTTGGGTCTAGTGTGAATCTTATATCTCTCTCTGATGTTACGAAGCTTGGGCTAGGGGAGGTGAAACCATCTAATATCACATACCAGTTTGCTGATCGATCCATTACCTATCCTTGGGGAATCATTGAGGATGTGTTAGTAAGAATTGATAAATTTGTTTTCCCCGTGGATTTTGTAGTGTTGGACGTGAATGAAGACCAGAAATACCTATAATCTTTGGGAGGCTATTTCTAGCTACAACAAGGGCTTTGATTGATGTAGAAACAGGGGAGCTGACTCTGCGAGTCAATAAGGAGGAAGTCGTATTCACCATCCATCCAACCAAGAGGCTCAAATTTGAATCCAATGATGGTCATCAGATGGATGAGAATATAGCTGAAGACATTGGAGGTTGGAAGTATCTAAGGGAAACGTGGATAACGTGCCTATTGGAGCTCCAACTTGAGGATAATCTGACAAAGTCTGGCTGAAGACTGTAAACTTAGCGCTTCTTGGGAGGCAACCCAAGGCCCTTTTATTGCTTTCGTAGTATTAATATAGTTGTTTAGTTGTTTTTTCGTTTTCATTGCATCATAGTTGATTTTTACATTTTTAGGAGTAACAAGTTGCATTACATCCCGACCCTTTATTTTTACACGCGCGAGACGCGCTTTAATGAAAAATGGGCGCGCGAGCCTAAAACCTCGCAAACATGCAGCAAAAAGAAAAATGGAAGTGTATGCCAGCGCCGCAACGCTAGCATGGGGCGCGTTATTCAAATTCTGAGGGCAAATATCCGCTTGATCTTTGCGGCGCCGCACAATTGGTTTTTAAACCAGCCCATCCCTCACTTTTCAAACACAACATACACTCTCAGTTTCTCTTCAAACTCGACGGGCATCTCAAGTTTTTCACCAAAACTCTCACAAATCCCCTCCCCTCTCCACAAGAAAGCACTCTAGCATCGCACACATCACCCTTATCTTCACCACTCATCACTTGGTAAGTTTATACTTCCAAAACCTTACCCCATGGTTTTTCCCAATTCTCCATTTTGTGTTAATGCGTTGTGGTGGTGTTGAGCTCTTTGATGTTGAATTGTGGATTGTGGTGTGATTGAGCATGTTAGAACTAGGTTTGAGTGTTGAATTTTTGGGATTGATTTGTACTATAATTGCATTTATCATCTTCTCCCAATTTCATGCATACAAGGTGTTTGGTAAAATGTCCCATTGAGAGTTTCACATTGTTGAGGCCATCTTGCATGATTATGCTTGTAGTCTTGACATATTGATACTTCATACACTTGGGTGCATTTTTCTAACTGCCTTGCTTGTTGATTTTTCACCCTCACCGAGTTTCATGTTTTCACGGGTTTTATTTGGGTGTTTATTTTGCTAGGCGATCATCATGGGAAGGACCAAGAGCAAAGGTAAGGGCAAGAAAAAGGCATCCACCTTGGAGGATTACGACACCAAGAGATTCGTTAGCGAGGCGGCACAATTTTTTTTTGGCAAATTAATGACTCGACGGATAAATGCCGAGGTGGGATTCCAACCTGGACCACACGACGGTCATCTTCAGCGCATGATCCGAGAGCACCATTGGCAAAATTTGTGTGCACCACCTCCACCATTCGCACGGGTACTTGTCAAGGAATTTTATGCCAACGCTAGTGATCCCAATGAGGACCCGAAAGAGGTATTCTTGCGTGGAGAGCGAGTCACGTGCACCCCTGAGGCGGTTCGACATTATTATTCTTTACTATAGGTTGATCACCGGCAGTACACAGATTTTCTTTTAGGCGAGCCGGATCTTGATATGATTGTCCAGACCCTATGTCGCCCAGGCAATGAACGGCATCATGCCCGAGAAGATGTGGGTGCACTGGTTTTTTCCCACATGACACTTAGTTGTTATGGTCGTGCGTGGTACCACTTTATCTGCCATAACTTGATGCCGACCAGTCATCTCAGTGGCGTCATGCCTCCTCACGCCCGACTGCTCTATGCCATCATACACGACATCCAGTTAGACGCCACCATGATTATCGCTGCCTCTATTCATCAGGCTATTCGCCAATGCAGTACGGGGGCATGTGCATGCCAAGACTGATTTGCGGCTTGAGTATGGCCACGAGTATTATTTTGGGGCAGAATGAGCCCTTAGAGCGCCCTAAGGCGCCAATCGACTTGGCCACCATTGCGGTCTATGAGGACACTACTGGTGGTATACCTAAACCTCGAGGCGAGGGATACATTATTGACCCTACTCGCGCCCGCCCGGCTAACTGCTTTGCATCGATGCAATGTCCCATTCCCATCGTCTTTGAGTACTTCCTCTTCTGGATATCGAGCGGTCCCACCCTTCCACACTCCCCGGCCCGGACCCGATGCATGAGTATTATCTACGAGATGTGGGAAATGTGGAGAGTGCATCACTGTTTAGCCATGGCTTTTCAGGAAGAGCAGCGCCAGTGGGCTCAGCGACAGGAATATGAGAATGAGCACGACAAGGTCCTTGCGCAGATTGCTTGTCAGTCATGTCCACAGTTTCCGTTCCATATACCACCGCCTCCGGGACCCGTCACCTACTTTCCACCACATGGCTCTGATGAGGAGTCTTAGCTCCCGGCTACCAGGAAAATACCTTTCTCACCTCTCCATTGGGGACCATGTCGTTTTAAGTTTTGGGGGTATAGTAGTCTGTTTAGTCTCTTTTTGTTCATAGAGTCGAGTCTTGTGTTGAAAACAAAATAACAAAAAAAGAGTCCAGAGTCGAGTCGGGTCGTATGTAAAACTGTAAAACTGTATGGCTAAGTGAATTTGTTGAATATGAGTTGAACGGTCAAAAGAGCATGTGTTTGAATTGTGATTTATTCTTCTTTCCATTAATTTCATCTATGTGCTTAACTCTGTTGATTTATTCGGAGATGATTTATGTGGTTGAGTGTCTCTTATATGATCCCACCGGATTCTAGAACTTGTCTGATCACTAGTCGAGGCGAAATCCTAGGTGAAGTAACATTAAGGAAGTGATTTAGGCCATCTTTGAATAAGTTAGAGCAAAAAATGCCTACCCTTATATTGTATATTTTCCATAGTGTCCCCCTTTGAGCCTTGTAAACCCGTTCTTTGGCAACCAATCTAATACCCAGAGCCTACATGTGGAAATCCTAATTATCCATCACTCATACACACAAAGTATAGAAAAATGTTGAAGGTTGAGGAGGGTATGATGAATAGGGTATGAGTTTAATTGCGTGAAGTTGCCCGAGAAAAATAAATATGAAACCCCATGTGTAAAGTAAGCAAAAGAATAAGTTTGGGGGTTTTGGAAAAATAAATAAATAAAAAAATCAGCGAGATTGAAGGTTCACAGTGTTCTTAAAAGCGCTAGGCGCTAGTCAGGCGGCGGACAGGGGCCTAGCACCTAGAAGGACTAGGCGGAGCATTAAATATATATCCAATTTTATGTATAATTCCCATAATACATAACTGTAAAGTCTATAAATGATATGTAAATTTTTTTTGAACAAATGTGATATTTAAACTTTAAAGTAATTCAAAAACAATAATCCAATAAATTTTATAAATCATCTAAAATATAATACTTCAACAAATATTGCATTGATTCATATAATATCAGATTATCAATTGGGAAGATTTTTAGACCCAAAAAGTTTGTTTCATTTTTTTAATTAAGAAAATTATATATATTTAGTTTCACTTACACTGAACTCCGAAGTCGTCGGTGCTACTTTCACTAGTCGGGGTCGTTTTGTTAGGGTTTCAGAAAAAAATAAATATAGACCCCGCTTAGCCCGCCTAGACTCCACCTAACCCACCTAGGCCTCGCCTAATCCTAGGACCGCCTAGGCTGGCCGACTATCCAAAAATCCGGCCACCTGGTGTCCGCCTACCGCCTAGGGGGATTTTTAGAACATTGAAGGTTCATAAAGTGAGAACATTGGGGATGTCAAAAGGTGAAGGGTAGTTATTAATTGGTGATTTGAAGGAATTGATAATTGTGTGTTTGGGTGATTTGAGCCACTTAATCCTATATTTTTCTACTTTACCCTAAGCCCACATTACAAGCTTTGAAAGTCATATTGATCCTTGTGTTACATTAGCCTACATTAGTGGAGATTAGTGTGAAAGACAAGCCTATGGAGTCCGGTAAGCATCTCATCTTTATATTCAGAAAGTGGATATCTTGAAAACACTTGATGTAATACCATTTTCATATTTGTCAATATAGAATACGGTTTATAAATTGTAAGTGCGATTTGATATGAAAAGCGCTTAGAAGTGTTCTAAAAGAACTTTCATCAACCAAATAATAATATTAAAAAATTAAATGATATTTCAAAAAAACAAATTATTCCATAAAATAATTTTAGTTTCAAAAAGAAATAGTCTAACAAAGAAAACAGTAATTAGAATTCATTATTCTAAAATTTTACTTCGGGTAACTGCCACCACTTGTCCAACCAACTCCATCATACATCTGAAATAGAAATTTATTTTGGGGTGAGCTTTCAACAGCTCAGTAGGGGCAATTTGTCCAAGCTAAATACACAATAAACATCACAAAATAACATGCTTAAAATTTAAAATGTAAATATAGTTATGGCATTGAAACATAGCTCGCACTGCCGGGATTTCACCAGAGAGAACTTTTATGTCCCGGACCTCTGTATGGTCCCACACGACTATAGACACGTAGCACGTAAGCTATGGCATTGAAACATGGCTCGCACTGCCGGGATTTCACCGGAGGAAACTTTTATGCCCCGGACCTCTGTATGGTCCCATACGACTATAGACACGTAGCACGTAGAAGCAACATTATCAAGAAACATATAAAGGGTATTTATCATGGACAAATAAAAGCGGAAAAAAACCCTACCTGAATAGTAGTAGCGTAGCATAGAATGTGATGAAGAATGTATGTTTCGAAAATCTTCATTGCCTACAAATTAAATTTAAATTAGTATTAACATATTATAATTTTTATATAAAGTTAATATATATATTTAAAATTTTAAGGGCTAGATATTAATTGGGTAGAAATTGTGTTGGATCGGAATTAGCTTGGTCAAAAATCTAAATCATGGGCAAAATCCTTTTCCTTTCTTTTCCTTTCCCTTTTTCCTCATTTCTGCACTTTTTTTTTATCCTATACTTTTTCCGTTCTCTTTCTATTTCCCTAACCCATTTCACACTATCCCATCCTCCATCCCCAAACCACATGTCCCATGTCCCTTCCCCTATTTCTTTTTTTTTTTCCTTTTTCCTTTTTTTCCCCTCATTTTCCTTTTCTTCTCCCTTTTTTTTTCTACACTCTTCTTTTTCTTCCCAGACTTCTTTTTCTGTATAATCCTCTTGGTCTCTCTTTGTTACACACACAGTCAACACCCCTCCCCAATTTATCTCCCTCTCTCGTCTCTTTACGGGCCCTCGACACATACACACATTGGAGCACAGCGGCCGCAGCAATAGTGGCGGTGGCGAGTGGCGCGGCGGCGATGGGGCAGCGAAGGGGGTCGATTGGCAAGACCAAGTCCACCCATTTTCTTCTCCCTCTAGCTTCTATCCCGATCTCTTCTCTCTCACTCTCTTTATTATTTTTTTAATTATATTTTTTTTGTGTGTGCTTATTTTAGGTTGTTCACTGTGGGAGGAATAAGTATATTTCATATATTTGCAGTTTGTGAGCTATTTTGTTGTAGATTGGAAATTTGCAGTATAAGTAATGTGATTGGGTTTGAAAATTTGGCAAAGGAAGATTTTTGGCCTAAATTTGATCTCTAATTGATTAAATAATCAATTAAATAATTATTAAAACTAATCAATGGAATAATTGATATATTAGTATTCAATTATGCTGAAAACTTAAATGTTAAAATGCTAAAGTTTAGGAATTTGAAAATGTTAATTAAATGAGTAATATAAATTGATTTCCCAAACGTTTGACCAAAAATCATAGGGTAACAAAACCGATAATTGAGGATATGATAATGATGAAATGTTTTATGTTTTTTATTTTTTTAATTTTAGTTTATATATATATATATATATATATATAGGGAGAGGGTTATATGAGACCACCTCATAGGGTAAGTCCATAGGGACCAATCCTAGCCACATATCTAGATTTTTCAATGGTTGTGATTTTAGAGCTAAAAATTCAGATTAAATGTTGGTAATTAGAGAAAAGGATAAATTAGTCATCCTACAAAATTACCCAATATTCATGGGATTCTGTTCACATTATGATCACACAATCTATGCAAATCTCACATCAAATTCAACGTGAACAAATCTCATCTTTCTTCTTCTTCTTCAACGCACTATTGTGAGAAATCATTCATCATTCTTCTTCAACGCACTATTGTGTGAAAAATATTGCAGACAATTTGCCATAGTTGCTAGAGCTTGACTTCAGTTCGAAGTTTGCTTATGAAGATGTAATTTGTTGCTTGTGTAGATGTGTCATGGTGCTTTTATATACCATTAACTACATAAGCAAGTCATAAGCAACAAATCCATACTACATAAGCAACAATTTGATACTACATAAGCAACAAATATACACTACGTATGCACCACGAATACATTAACTACATAAGCAAGTCATAGCAACAAACCCATAATACATAAGCAACAAGTCTATACTACATAAGCAACGAATATACATTACGTATGCACCACTGATACATTAACTACATAAGCAAGTCATAAGCAACAAACTCATACTACATGAGCAACAAGTCTATATTACATAAGCAACGAATATACACTACGTATGCACCACGAATACATTAACTACATAAGCAAGTCATAAGCAACAAACACATACTACATAAGCGATAAGCCTATGCTACATAAGCAATGAATATACATTACACATGCATAACAGATACATTAACTACATAAGCAAGTCATAAGCAACAACCCTATACTACATAAGCAACAGAGAATTTTTTTTGAAACTGAAATGCTGGAGAGAGAGTGTGCGTCAAGCGTGGGTGAAATCGCGTGAAAGAGGGAATGAAATATTAGTAACTGGTTCTAAAGTGTCAAATTACCACCTACCCTTTTTAATTGTTTGAAAAACAAAAAAATAAACATAAAAAAGCCCTAAAAAATCTGGACCACCCAAAATTATTGATCTATGGTTAGGATGTGTCCCCATGGACTCACCCCAAGTAGGAGGACCTATTTGATCCATATCCTATATATATATATATATATATATATATTAGTTGTATTGTTTGGATAGTGGACCATGAGGTTGGGATTGGGCAAGGTAATGGGCTCATGATATAAAATGAAGTCTACAAAATTAATAATTTGTTAAGCCCAAATGTAATAGAATTTCCAGAAATCCCAAATTTTAAAACTCCTAATTATCAAATAATCGAGCCCTAATTTCTATTTCCCCCCAATTTTTTGGGCATTACATCTTACTCCACTAAAAATTAATTTCGTCCTCGAAATTCGAATACTTACTAATATTAAGAAAATTCATGTACTTAGCTCGAATTTCTTCCTCTGTCTATCCGTATAAGACTTTTGTCTACTTTGCGCTACCTTCATTCTATGCCGAACCTTTTCTATTTCCTCCATTATTTGCTCAACCAATTCTGGTCCCAAAATTTTCTTCTCATGCATTCACTATAATACAAGGGTGATCTACACTTTCTTCTGTACAATGCTGCCATTTTAATGGTTGTTTGATAACTATTATTGCAAGCGAACCCTACCAAAGGTAAAATTGACTCCTAATTTTCACATGAGTCAAGCGATGCTCATAATATGTCTTCTAAAGTTTGAATCATTTTCTTTTTACTGCCCATATGTCTAATGGTGATAAATTATACTAAAGCTTAACTTCGTTCCTCAGGTTAGTTGCAGACTATTCCAAGATTTCAAAGTAAAACGTGTGCTACTATCGTCACAAAGGGTCTCTGTGCAACCTTACAATTTCTTTAATATATCTTTGCGTATTAATCCCTTTTTTGCGTCATTTTAACTATCAAAAATGTGTTGATTTAGTCACTCGGTCCATTATAACCCACACAATATTATTCTTTTTGACCGACAGTGGCAACTCGACAACAATCTATTGTTCTATGTTCTCATTTCCATTATAGGATCTTAAGTGGCCTTAGTAAAGTCGACGACCATTGGTGTTCGACTTTGATTTGCTAACACATCAAAACACCTTGTTATAAATGATCCGATGTCCCTTTTCATGCTTCTCTACCCGAAGACATCTTTTGAATCTCGATATGTTTTTGTACCTCAAGGGTGAGCGGTGTATGATGTGCAATATGCTTATTTAGAGATCTTAATTTTTAGTTCTTTATCCTTAGGTATACCCAAGCTTTCTTCGTAGATTAATTCACAATTAGTAGCTATAGCAAATCCTTTGATGTCGTTGATCCAGAGCATGGTTTCTCATATTGTACAATTACTTATATGTCTTTTGTATCTCTCTGATTTTATCTCTAAGTACAGGCCGCACAACTATTATTGCAATAATCAATTCTTATCCACTACCACTAGAAGGTGCTACGACCTCGATTTTCAACTTAGCAAACTCATTCATCAAGTGTTCTTATTTTATAGGTAGACTAGCCAACTCTTCTTTAAGTTATTGGAAATTTCATCACATTTCTCTGTCTATTGAGACTTCTCATGTTTTCTGGTCAATCTAGTCACTCGTGTTGAACGCTTCGAAAAACTTTCTATAAACCTTTTGTAATACCTAAAGAGACCCAGAAAACATAAAACTTAATTCACAATCGTAGGCGCATGTCATTCATTAACAACTTCGACTTTAATCAAGTTAACTTCTATTTCTCATATAGTAACATCATGATCAAGAAATACTACAAAGTCTAACAATAAATTAAACTTGTTGAACTTCAGTTGGTGATATCCAGACCTAAAATATGTCTTAGAGAAGACAATAGCTCCTTTATGTAAATATTGGATACTTGTTTTATGATCAACTAAATTCTCCACGCAACCAATATAGACCTTATAGGCTCTCATATTCCATTTTAACAAATGTGATTGGCTCTCCTCATAGTGATACTCTCGGTCAGATAAGTTAACCAATAAATCTTGTAATTGCACCTTTAACTCTTGTAATTCCTTTGACGCAATCCTATAAAGTGAGTTTGACCGGTAATAGTCCAAGTAAAAGTCAACAAGAGATTCTATTTGTCTATCGGTGAAATCCCAAATATATTTTTAAAGATATTTTACATAGTCTCGAATAACTAGCATATTGATCATTATAAAATCAAAATATTGAAACCTACTATACTAACCAAATACCTCACGATAATTTCTTTCTTAAACTTTTTATTGTTTTCTTTCCTAACACAATTCGAGGTACAATACTAGCCTTTTATTCTCAGAAAAATAAACTCATCTTCTTTATGCATTGAAATACTATCTCCCTATGTGACACTTTATACCTTCTAGCTCTTCCTAAGTTTGTCCATGACTAAGATCCCATAAAAATCGTTCCTTCATACAAATAAATTTCTAAATCCAGTCTACAAACTTTCAGTTTCACGACTTTAAACATCCAAACAATAATTATTGTATCTCCAAATGATATCATAATCATCTCAATCTGTTACCATTAACTCTTGGAAAAAAATATCAATACGTAAATCGTGAATATACAACTTGAAAAAAACTAGTGAAGTCCCTCTAAATCTATGTTGCTGGTAATCTACTCATAGTCAATCCTAACATTCTAGATCCCATTAAAATTCTTAAAGAATCTCGTGTATTCTATCGCAAGGGTCCTCCAGAGTTTGTATTGTTCTTTCTATTTGTCTATAGAATTCATCAATAACTCGTCTTAGTCTAATGCTCACATTCTATCGTATATGCTATGCACCCATGAAATTTAAGTTAAATCATTTTCTTTATCCGCAATGGGAATCATATAGTTTTGTCAGTAGTAGTAGCAATGGCAATAGTAGTGGAAGTAGCAGTGTCAATAGCTGTAGAAGTAGCCATAGAACTTTTGAAAATTTAAGTTCGTGCCTTGGCTTTTGGAGTTGGCGTGGCATAGCGGTGGTAAGTAACCCATTTTTATGTATTATTCTTTTTTTTTTGGACAAATATTTTTATATTTTTATTTATTCTAACATAAAAGAAAAGAACCTTTTTTTTAATGAGTCTACAGAAACGTTGACCCGCTCTGATACCACTTCTGTAATACCCTATTTTCATATTTGTCAATATAGAATACGGTTTATAAATTGAAAGTGCAATTTGATATGAAAAGCGCTTAGAAGTGTTCTAAAAGAACTTTCATCAACCAAATAATAATATTAAAAAATTAAATGATATTTCAAAAAAAAAAACAAATTATTCCATAAAATAATTTTAGTTTCAAAAAGAAATAGTCTAACAAAGAAAACAGTAATTAGAATTCATTATTTTAAAATTTACTTCGGGTAACCGCCACTACTTGTCCAGCCAACTCCATCATCCATCTGAAATAGAAATTTATTTTGGGGTGAGCTTTCAACAGCTCAGTAGGGGCAATTTGTCCAAGCTAAATTTAAAAATAACATGGCTTAAAATTTAAAATGTAAATATATTTATGGCATTGAAACATGGCTCGCATTGCCGGGATTTCACTGGAGAAAACTTTTATGTCCCGGACCTCTGTATGGTCCCACACGACTATAGACATGTAGCACGTAAGCTATGGCATTGAAACATGGTTCGCACTGCCGGGATTTCACCGGAGGGAACTTTTATGCCCCGGACCTCTGTATGGTCCCACACGACTATAGACACGTAGCACGTAAGCTATGGCATTGAAACATGGCTCGCACTGCCGGGATTTCACCGGAGGAAACTTTTATGCCCCGGACCTCTGTATGGTCTCATACGACTATAGACACGTAGCACGTAGAAGCAACATTATCAAGAAACATATAAAGGGCATTTATCATGGACAAATAAAAGCGGAAAAAAACCCTACCTGAATTGTAGTAGCGTAGTTGTAGTAGCGTAGCATAGAATGTGATGAAGAATGTATGTTTCGAAAATCTTCATTGCTTACAAATTAAATTTAAATTAGTATTAACATATTATAATTTTTATATAAAGTTAATATATATATATATTTAAAATTTTAAGGGCTAGATATTAATTGGGTAGAAATTGTGTTGGATCGAAATTAGCTTGGTCAAAAATCTAAATCATGGGCAAAATCCTTTTCCTTTCCCTTTTTCCTCATTTCTGCACTTTTTTTTTATCCTATACTTTTTCCGTTCTCTTTCTATTTCCCTAACCCATTTCACACTATCCCATCCTCCATCCCCAAACCACACGTCCCATGTCCCTTCCCCTATTTCTTTTTTTTTTCTTTTTTCCTTTTTTTCCCCTCATTTTCCTTTTCTTCTCCCTTTTTTTTTCTACACTCTTCTTTTTCTTCCCAGACATTTTTTTCTGTATAATCCTCTTGGTCTCTCTTTGTTGCACACACAGTCAACACCCCTCCCCAATTTATCTCCCTCTCTCGTCTCTTTACGGGCCCTCGACACATACACACATTGGAGCACAGCGGCGGCAGTAGTAGTTGCGAGTGGCGCGGCGGCGATGGGGCAGCGAAGGGAATCGATTGGCAAGACCAAGTCCACCCATTTTCTTCTCCCTCTAGCTTCTGTTCCGATCTCTTCTCTCTCACTCTCTTTATTATTTTTTTAATTGTATTTTTTTTGTGTGTGCTTGTTTTAGGTTGTTCACTGTGGGAGGCATAAATATATTTCGTATATTTGCAGTTTGTGAGCTGTTTTGTTGTAGATTGAAAATTTGCAGTATAAGTAATGTGATTGGGTTTGAAAATTTGGCAAAGGAAGATTTTTGGCCTAAATTTGATCTCTAATTAATTAACTAATCAATTAAATAATTATTAAAACTAATTAATGGAATAATAGATATATTGGTATTCAATTATGCTTTGAAAACTTAAATGTTAAAATGCTAAAGTTTAGGAATTTGAAAATGTTAATTAAATGAGTAATATAAATTGATTTCCCAAACGTTTGACCAAAAATTGTAGGGTAACAAAACCGAAAATTGAGGATATGATAATGATGAAATGTTTTATTTTTTTTTTTATTTTTTTAATTTTAATTTATATATATATATATATATATATTAGTTGTATTGTTTGGATAGTGGACCATGAGTTTGAGATTGGGCAAGGTAATGGGCTCATGATATAAAATGAAGTCTACAAAATTAATAATTTGTTAAGCCCAAATGTAATAGAATTTCCAGATATTCCAAATTTTTAAACTCCTAATTATCAAATAATCGAGCTCAAATTTCTATTTCCCCCCAATTTTTCGGGCATTACACTTGATTACGTGAATCTATATGGATAATATAAACGGAGTTGGCATGAACATTCCACACTCATGATCACATTGTTAAAATGCGTGCTTGATTGGTCGTGAAACGAATTTTGAGGTGAATGTGTTTGGTTGTAAAGTTTTGCGCTTAGTCCTTTTGAGTCGATTCTTTGTTATTCCCTGTTTCCTTCATGTCTTTTGTTTTTCAAGAGTCTGCAATTGCTTGAGGAGAAGCAAACGTCTAAGTTTGGGGGTATTTGTTAAGTTAGTTTTATACCAACGTATTGAGTATTCCAGACTAGGATTTTGCATTGTTTTCGGGTATTTTAGTGTCGTTTGAGTCAATTTCATGTCATTAGTTGTCGTTAGAGAGTCGGTACAGGTTTTGGTAGCCGAAATTGGTCAAAAACGATGATAAACATATTTGGAAG
This sequence comes from Rehmannia glutinosa, assembly GCA_016081115.2. NCBI lineage: Eukaryota > Viridiplantae > Streptophyta > Magnoliopsida > Lamiales > Orobanchaceae > Rehmannia > Rehmannia glutinosa. Next base: position 368,972 of record JABTTQ020001463.1, on the reverse strand, counting down.
TAGAAAATCGCAAATTAGAAGTGGAAAAGTGGAAAAATATTCCTCAGCGAACGAGCGCTGCAGCGCCACAACCTGCGTTGTTCGGGGGTCCAAAATGGTATAATAGAGGTCCTTGGCGGCGCTGCAGCGCCATGGTACGAGCGCCGCAACGCGCGATGGTCAAGGCGCATGGTTCTTCAGGGCGCGTTGCAACGCCATGGTTTGAGCGCCGCAACGCGCGATCAGACGGAATAAGACATGTGTTGGGTCTTTTTGGAATTTTGATTGATTTTGGGCCTATAAATACAACAAATGACATACATAACAGGGGTCGAACATTCTTTTGAGCACAATGCAAGGCAAGAAACACGAAGCTAGGCAAGAAATACACCATGAAAAAAAATGGATGGCCCAGATACACCTAATAAATGCAACAATACGTGTAGGGGTGAAATAGAAATAGAAAAATATACCAAAAATAACCGCCCTCATTATACTCCTATAAATTAGAAGTGTGATATGTTATTGATCACGTTCCTTCAATCACGCGGTCAACTATCCTCTCTCTTTCTTCAACATACTGCATAATTTATACCCTGCATACTGCATATATAGTGTTCCAAATTTGCATATTTAGTATGAACAAAGTATTACATTAAAAATTTTATAGTATGCTTATTTAGAATAGGATTATTGCATATATAGGTTTGTTATTGTGTATACTTAGAAAAAAACAAGAAAATATTGAAATACATTGGGCATTGGTCCTTATGATTTATACCCTGCATATTGCATATTTATGTTCTGCATATATAGTGTTCCAAATTTGCATATTTAGTATGAACTAAGTGTATTACATTAAGATTTTAATATTGTGCTTATTTAGAATAGGAATATTGTATATATAGTTTTGTTATTGTGTATACTTAGAACAAAACAAGTAAAATATAAAAATACATTAGGCATTGGTCCTTATAATTTATACCCTGCATATATAGTGTTCCAAATTTGCATATTTAGTATGAACAAAGTGTATTATATTAAATTTTAATAGTGTGCTTATTTAGAATAGGAATATTGCATATATAGTTTTGTTATTGTGTATACTTAGAAGTGAACAGAGACGTGAAATGGATTGAGAAAAAAAACTAAATAGGTGTGTGTTTTGAAAATGTAATTGATACCTTAAATCGCGGGAGAGAGAGATATGGTAAGATTTTTTTACCAATAATTGTTAGGGATCTTAATTTCGAAAATACCAAATTGTTAGATAAATGTTTTTATAATGATTTTGATGATTTTGTTCAAATGAGTTTTTATACCAAAACAATGTCCCTAAATGTTGTCCCAACACTTCCGATCGATCTAAAATGTTTTTACTATTTTTTGGAGTATTTCTTGAAGTTTATATTCGATTTAAAATTGGACAACACTTTTGTTTCAGGCTCGACCGGTCGCCTATATAGGGCAACCCGTACTGAGTTGAGTTTTGAAAGCAGAAAATGGGTCGTAAGAAAAATGGGGAGGGCGACGGTCGACCGAGTGGGCGACCGGTGAGGATGCGGCCACAGGCCGACTGCACAGGGAGTGCCCTCTCAAATGCAGACTTCTCTGTTTTGATTTTCTATCAACCCCAACCGGTCAAGACCAAGGGCGGCCGGTCGAACCCCCTTCGACCGGTCCCCTGTGTAAAAATCGCAAATTTCATTTCAATCTTATCTCTGTGCGACCGGTTGAACCCGCATTTATCAAAGAAACTATCCGTTGCATTTTGGAGCTTTTTCCTATTTTGTGGGATTGATTTCTAACACTATATTGATGATTTTAAATGGTTTCTTTTGCAGCAAATCACTCCCCAAGGAGGAGCCAATGTCTGGAAATCAAAGCCAAGACCTCTCCTATAAATAGAGGCTTCATTCAAACAACAAGATACAACACTCCATACAAGCAAAGAGCAAACAAAGCAAACACTTTCATATATCTTGTTGTATTAGCCTTAGCACTTTCACTTGCACAAATTTGAGGTCTAGGCTTTCAATTCTTGATTACACTTGTACTCATATTGTATCAATCATTATTGAGTTGTAATCTTGATTTTGGTCATCATTCAACACAAGACATCCTTGTGAGTATTCTTGTGGTAAGAATACACTTGGGTGATCTAGGTGATAGGTGTTTGAAGGTTGTGGTAATCTTCAAAGGTGTTGTAAGAGAATTGTGGTAATCCTCAAGGTGGTGTAAGAGGGTTGTGGTAATCCTCAAGGTGTTGTATTAATTTTTGGTAAATTAATAATATCTTTTTTTCTTTTGAAATCCATCCCTGGATATCTTTGGGGTGGTAGAGGATTAGGCCCTAGGTGGGTTGAACCTCTTTAAATCAACGAGTGTTGTTTAATTTCCGCATTTACATTCTCGTCTTTGTTTGATTATTCAAAAAAAGAGGGCAAAATCTGAAAAACCGAGATAATCTATTCACCCCCCCTCTAGATTATCGTAGCCACTTGGAGTAACAAGTGGTATCAAAGCCAAACTCTTTGGCTAGCGTTCCAAAAGAGGAAAGATCCATGGCTACGAATGACGCTTATCTCACCACCGCGCCTCCACCAACAAGCCACCATTGTTCGACGCCAACAACTACGCATTTTGGAAAGACCGTATGGAGTGCTTTCTACAAGGGTGCGGGTTTGACATATGGAATGTGGTTATTGAAGGAGTTGATCAACCAACAAAAAAAATGGAGGATGGCACCTCGGCTCCTAAACCTTTCAAGGAGTTCGATGAAAATGATAAGAAGGCTTTCTCTAAACGGTAAGGCCTTAAATATTTTGCATTGCTCACTTACCGCCACCGAGTACAATCGCATACGAGGCATAAGGTCGGCACATGAGGTTTGGGAAAAATTGGAGACTATATATGAAGGGACAAAGAAGGTCAAGCAAGCTAGAAAGACCATGCTTGTTAAAGACTTTGAAAACTTTAACATGTATGATGGTGAAAGCATCTCCAAGATGGTGGAAAGGCTTGACAACATTGTCAATCCTCTTGTGGCCCTCGGTAAAGTCATCTCAGAAGAAGACAAAGTGACTAAGGTATTGAATGCTCTTCCCGGCTCATGGTCCGAAAAGGTGACGGCAATCACGGAAGCACAAAATCTTGAGACACTCAAGTTTGACGAGCTCATCGGGAACCTCCTCATCTATGAAGTCTATCTCAAGGAAAGGAAAAATACCAAACCAACCATCAATCAATCGGGTATGCAAAATATTCCTAAAGGTCTTGCTTCCTCTTCTAATAATGCATACTATGATAATGATGATGATGATGAGAGACGGCCGCACTTGTTCGAAAATTTGCAAAATTTGTGAATAAAAATAAAGCAAGAAAACCAAGAGATAATGCTTGCTTTAAGTGCGGAAAACCCGGGCACTTCATAGCCGATTGCCCAAAACTCAATGAGGAGGAACAAAAGAAAAAGAAGCCTTTTCCGAAAAAGAAGGCTCTAAATGCGGATGTCAAAACTTGGGATGAGCTACTCGAGACATCCGACGAGGAAGGTGAAACCGAACATGGTCTTATGGCTATAGGCGATGAAAATAATGAGGCACGCTCTAACTTCTCTACTTCCTCCTTAGTTGATGAATTGCAATGTGATTTTGATGAGTTGCAAAATGAATTTCAAAAATTGATTGTTAAATACAAGAGTTTAAAGAAGGAGCATAAAGAGCTTAAAATAGAAAAGGATAAATTATTTACATCTTATGAGACTCTTGATCATGTTCATGCTATTACCCTTACTCAAATTCAAACTCTTGAAACCGAGAAACAAATGCTCACTAATGATATTGATAATTTGAAAAAGGATGTGCATCGTTTTAATTTAAGCACGGATAAGGTTACTAAAATTTTAGATGCACAAAGAGGTGAGCATTCAAAACAAGGACTTGGTTACAAACCATTTCAAAAAGTCTTTAAGAAAAATGACCAAGGTCCGAATTTTGTACGTGCTAAAAGTGCCCATAATATTATTTGCTTTTATTGTGGTAAAGTTGGTCACTATGTTAGCAATTGTAAATTGAAGAACAATTTTAGCTTTGTTTGGAGACCCAAAGGTCTCAAGGCTAACCCCCATGGACCCCAAAAACTATAGGGTACCTAAAAATGGTTCGTTTGTAGGTAATAGGCGCTACAACAACCATGGAGGATTCGAAATGGCTCGTGGACAGCGGATGTTCACGCCATATGACCGAAAGAGAGAACTTTTTACCAACATCAAGTTCCAAGAAGAGGGTATGGTCATGTTCGGCAATGGCAAAGGAAGAATTCTTGGAAATGGAGAAATTGGTAACTCTTTTCTCTCTTAATAATGTTCTTTTAGTAGAAGGGCTTAAATTTAATTTGATAAGTGTTAGCCAACTTTGTGATTCAAATTATAATGTTGTTTTCAATAAAGAAAAATGCCTTATTCGTAAAAATGATGAAATTATTTGTGAAGCAAATAGAAAAGGCAATCTTTACAAAATTTCTACTAGTGATTTGGTTAGTCAAAATGTTTCTTGTCTTGTCGCCAACAATGATTTAACGAGTTTATGGCATAGGCGACTTGGACATGTTGGATATAAAAGTTTGAAAAATATTTACAAAAACCAACATGTAAAAGGACTACCCAAATTGAATTTTGAAAATCTTGGCTTATGTGACACTTGTCAAAAGAACAAATTAGTTAAGAGTAGTTTTAAGCCCAAAAATGAAATTTCCACAACCAAGCCTCTACAACTTCTTCACCTAGATTTGTATGGGGATATTGGTACAGCTAGTCTAAGTGGAAAACATTACACTTTTGTAATTGTTGATGATTTTTCTAGATACACTTGGGCTCTTTTTCTGGCAAATAAAAAAAGCGATGCCGTTAATGAGTTTGTTAAGTTGTGTAGACGCATTGAGAATGAAAAGGAAGATACTATTAAAACTATTCAAGTGATCGAGCGGAGAATTTGACGGTGAGTTTAGAGTCTTTTGTGAAACCAAGGGATATACACATAATTTTTCGGCTCCAAGGACACCTCAACAAAATGGTGTAGCCGAAAGGAAGAATCGGACACTTCAAGAAATGAGTCGGTCCATGCTAAATGAATTTTCACTTCCAAAATATTTTTGGGCGAAACCGTAAGTACTGCTTGCTATGTCATTAATAGAGTTTATATTCGTCCTAAAATGAATAAAACTCCATATGAGCTTTGAAATGAAGAACTCCAAATATTAGTTATTTCAAAATATTTGGATGTAAGTGCTTTTTTTTGAATACTAAGGATCAATTGGACAAACTTGATCCTAAGGCCGATGAAGGAATATTTATGGGGTATTCAACCAAGAGCAAAGCATATCGGGTTTACAATAAGACTAGCATGGTTGTTGAAGAATCTATTCATGTCAAATTTAATGAAGCCTTGGGTGTTGAAAGAATACCCAATGACGATAGTGATGAAGAGGATATTGTGGAACCTATTGTTCAAAGTGATGCTCATAATGATAAACCTTCTATTTCAAATGATCAACCTTCAAGTTCAAATGTTCCTCAAGAAGATAGGGGTGATACTTGAATCTTCCGTAGCATTGAAATTTAAGGAGATCACCCAAAAGATCTTATTATTGGTGATCCCCTTGATAAAGTAATGACTCGAAGAAATTTTGCCGAGAAAGCTCTTATATCTCAAAAAGAGCCTAAAAATGCTAAGGAAGCTATTGAGGATGAAGATTGGTTTTTAGAAATGCAAGAGGAGTTGAATCAATTTGAAAGAAATGATGTATGGGAATTAGTACCTTGTCCTCCATCTCAAACAATTATTGGTACAAAATGGGTATTCCTGAACAAACTTGATGATCAAGGCAACATTGTTCGTAATAAGGCAAGTTAGTAGCTCAAGGGTATTGTCAAGAAGAAGGTATTGATTATGATGAAACATTTGCACCCGTAAGACGTTTAGAAGCTATTCGCATTTTACTTGCCTATTCTTGTTTTAAAAATTTCAAGCTTTACCAAATGGATGTTAAATCCACTTTCTTAAATGGTTTTATTCAAGAAGAAGTCTATGTAAAACAACCTCCGGGGTTTGAAAATTTTTCTAGGCCTAATGATGTTTTTAAACTTAAAAGGCCTTGTATGGTTTGAAACAAGCACCTCGTGCATGGTATGATAGACTTAGCTCTTTTCTTTTGCAAAATGGTTTTACAAGAGGTAAAGTTGATACTACTCTCTTTGTTTTTGAAAAAGGGGAAGATTGTTTACTTGTGCAAATTTATGTTGATGATATTATCTTTGGTGCTACTAATGAATCTTTGTGCAAGAAATTTTCTAAGTTAATGCAAGGTGAATTTGAAATGAGCATGATGGGAGAGCTTAATTTCTTTCTTGGACTTCAAATCAAGCAATGCCAAGAAGGTATCTATATTTCACAATCAAAATATACAAAGGAACTTTTGAAAAAGTTCGGCATTGAAGAAGGAAGAACCGTCTCGACTCTATGGCAACCAATGTCAAAATTGACAAAGATGAAAAAGGCAAGACGGTTGATGAATCCAAGTATCGAGGTATGATTGGTAGTTTACTTTATTTAACCGCTAGTAGACCGGACATTCTTCATGCCGTATGCCTATGCGCTCGTTTTCAAAGCAATCCCAAAGAATCTCATATGAGTACCGTTAAAAGGATTTTTCGATATTTGAAAGGCACTATTCAATATGGTTTATTTTATCCAAAGAATGAAAATTTTTCTCTTAAAGGTTATAGTGATTCGGACTATGCGGGAAATATTGATGATCGGAAAAGTACTTCCCGGATCATGTCAATTTTTAAGCGATTGCCTAGTTTCTTGGTTTTCAAAGAAACAAAATTGTGTTTCACTTTCTACGGCCAAAGCCGAATATATTTCCGCCGCTTTTTGTTGTACTCAACTTCTTTGGATGAAACAAACCTTAGCGGATTACAAATGTTCTTTTGAAAATGTTCCTATCTTTTGTGATAACATATCCGCTATAAATATTGCTCAAAACCGGTTCATCACAACCGTACTAAACATATTGAGATTCGACATCATTTTCTAAGGGATTGTGTCTCAAAACGAAAAATTGAGATATCTTTTGTGCCATCTCAAGATCAATTAGCGGACATCTTTACAAAACCGCTAACTTCCGAGACTTTTAAGTCGATCTGAGCTCGGTTAGGCATAATGCATATTGAATGAGGTCTACGTTTGCATTTTGCATGTTTTTAAAACTTAGGGGCGAAAAAATCGGATTTTTGGTTGAAAATTCGGATTTTGAAAAATTTGACAAAATAGTGGGTCAAGAGGTTGAGGACAACCGTCGCCCTCAACGTCGACCGGTCTCCCTCAACCACGATCGGTCGCCTAGGCCAAATTTTGGTTTAAGTTCGTTTCTGTCTTGACATTTGTTATTTTCACTTCTTTTTGCCATTTTTCGTCCCTTTGCCAAATGCACACAATTTTCACTCAAAATTGATTTTCATACATTCAATTCATATCTTGGACCTTATATAGCATGTTTATCATCATCATTGCTCATCTTTTCCGATCAAATGGTAAGAATTTTCCTTACTTTGCTCAATTGGGTTGAACCCTTGAGTTTATGGCTTTCTTGTATATTTCTTGATATTTTTGCTTATGATCTTGATGAGCTTAGTTATTATGTTGTATTGTATGATGTTTGATGTGAATTGGTGATGCAATATTTTTGGCTTGGATCATTTACAAGGGCTATATACAACTCTTTTTATTTTCACGCCCACAATGTGTTCGATGAAATGTCACAATGAAAATTTCAACTTCTACATGATTCTCTCGCTTCCAAAAGTCTTCTATACTCATTGAGATCATGTTTTGGCAAATAAAACGAGCGTATGAACTCTTCATGATACATTTCTCCCATTTTCCTTGGTATTTAAGCCTAAATTGCTCAATGGTTGATAAACCATTTCTTTGGCGCACTTTGATATACTTCTATGATGTTTTTATCATCCTAACAATTTTTTTGATGATTCCAAGGGGAGAAACAGGAAATTGGCTCGTTAGCTCAAAGAAGCTAATAAAAGCTCATGATAGAAGCTATAAGCTATGGCTTATTAAGGCCATAAGTTGTGAAGAAAACTCAGTCCAATGATTGTTTTATGAACTTGTTTGCATGGATAATAAGTATTTGTGATAGGGGAGCTTCTAAGCTCATGGAGTTGTTGTTTATTTTGTAAAAGCTTGTGCTTCTAGCTTATGCAATATTTCTTATTAATGTGCTTGTTGATAGGGGAGCTTTTGTAAAATGTTTTTAAACGGATAGTTTACTCATAAACCGAAAATTATTCTGTTTTTGAAATCGTCCTCTCGAAAATTATTTTGGTTTGTAATCATCAAAAAGGGGAGTTTGTTAGATAAATGTTTTTATCATGATTTTGATGATTTTGTTCAAATGAGTTTTTATACCAAAACAATGTCCCTAAATGTTGTCCCAACACTTCCGATCGATCTAAAATGTTTTTACTATTTTTGGAGTATTTCTTGAAGTTTATATTCGATTTAAAATTGGACAACACTTTTGTTTCAGTTCGACCGGTCGCCCTATAGGGCAACCCGTACTGAGTTGAGTTTTGAAACAGAAAATGGGTCGTAAGAGAAAATGGGGAGGCGGCCAGGTCGACCAGGTGGGGCCCGTGAGGGCGGCCGGTCGACCACCGGGCGACGGCCACTGGGAGTGCCCTCTCAAATGCGGAACTTCTCTGTTTTGATTTTCTATCAACCCCAACCGGTCAAGACCAAGGCGACCGGCGAACCCCCTTCGACCGGTCCCCTTGTGTAAAAATTCGCAGAATTTCATTTCAATCTTATCTCTGTGCGACCGGTCGAACCCCTTTTATCAAGAAACTATCCGTTGCATTTTCGCATGACTTTTCCTATTTTGTGGGATTGATTTCTAACTATATTGATGATTTTAAATGGTTTCTTTTGCAGAAATCACTCCCCAAGGAGGAGCCAATGTCTGAAATCAAAGCCAAGACCTCTCCTATAAATAGAGGCTTCATTCAAACAACAAGATACAACACTCCATACAAGCAAAGAGCAAACAAAGCAAACACTTTCATATATCTTGTTGTATTAGCCTTAGCACTTTCACTTGCACAAATTTGAGGTCTAGGCTTTCAATTCTTGATTACACTTGTACTCATATTGTATCAATCATTATTGAGTTGTAATCTTGATTTTGGTCATCATTCAACACAAGACATCCTTGTGAGTATTCTTGTGGTAAGAATACACTTGGGTGATCTAGGTGATAGGTGTTTGAAGGTTGTGGTAATCTTCAAAGGTGTTGTAAGAGAATTGTGGTAATCCTCAAGGTGGTGTAAGAGGGTTGTGGTAATCCTCAAGGTGTTGTATTAATTTTTGGTAAATTAATAATATCTTTTTTTCTTTTGAAATCCATCCCTGATATCTTTGGGGTGGTAGAGGATTAGGCCCTGGTGGGTTGAACCTCTTTAAATCAACGAGTGTTGTTTTTAATTTCCGCATTTACATTCTCGTCTTTGTTTGATTATTCAAAAAAAGAGGACAAAATCTGAAAAACCGAGATAATCTATTCACCCCCTCTAGATTATCGTAGCCACTTGGACTAACACAAATTACCCTTAATCCTCCCTAAAAATCCAGGCGCTACTAAAAATAAGAGGAAAAATCTGGACCGTTATTCGTTTAGATCCAATGACCACGATATGTCCCTACGGTCTCACCTAAAGGGCTTGGTCTTATTGGAACCAATAAGTATATATATATATATAAGAACATATAAATAAACTTATATATATAACATTTAAATAAACTTATTTGTTTAAATAAAATTATAAATTTTATTAGATATATTATACGTTTTATAAATATATATAATCTTATTTTCGTAATATATTGAAAAATAGTTTAATTTACAATTGATATTACTAAGCTCGTTTAGGTTCGATTAAACTCGAAAACGTTCGTGAACCATTAATATATATATATATATATTTGTTGTTTGTGTGATATTGTTTGCAAGAAAACGGCTAAGTATATAGAAAACAGGACATGATGTGTTTAAAGTGGAAGCTAGTCTACTATCTCTGTAAGACGAAATTGCCCCTACTAAGCACTAACGGTTCCAGCAATCTTCTCTAAGATACAACAACTCTTCAGATTCGACTTAGCAACACTTGCAAAAATCGAACCTACATCGAACAATAAAGTGTCTAGACTTTCAAACTTTTGGAAGTGTGATAATCAATATGTAGAATGCGAAATAATTTTGATTTATTATCTGATAATTTCGTGTGCGTTTTTCAATATGCAAGGGTTAATATTTATAGGCATCTAAGTGTCTTATGAAATTGTCATGTCTTTTGATTCGAAAAGACATGTCTATAACCAAAAAATGCACTGTAAATCGAGCAGTGCTTGTTTCTAAACCACGCGATGCACACTCTAAAGCACGCGGCGCGCATAGCCCATTGTTCTCGATGCGCGTCCGCCCACACCAGTGCGCGACCGCGCCGATGCAAAGTCCAGGTAGGCGGCCGTGGCGGCGACACAAGACGCGTGTGTGTGTTTTGAACCAAACCCACAAGCATGTAGGTCCTCCATCCTTTAAAATCTTTGGTGACCCAAGGGACCAAACTCTTACTCCCACTTGGGCTATATTAATTAAGCTAAACTTGACTTTCTATTATATATGGAAGGAGTTGCACTCCAACCCTACATTTACCAATTTCCATGTCAATTTCTAGTTTTAAATGGCTAATTTATAGCATTAATTTCTCACTCACCCGAAATTGGTTTTGAGAAGTTCAAAATGCTAATATCATCTACTCACTAGTAGAATTTGATTATATATTTTAATTCCATTTTCCATCAATGAGAATCACTTAAATATTTGGTCCAATATGGGTTAACACCCATTTTTCCAAAAAACCAAATTCCAACAAAATTAAGCTCGAGCCCGACTCGTTTATAAACAAGCCAGCTCAAACTCTCTAAAGCTCAACTTGACTCGATTGGATCGCAGCCTTAATCGGCCCCTTCCTACTGTCCGATAAAATTTTACGTATTATTAAATCGACGGTGGTTGTTCAACTGAATGATGTAAATAATATATCAAGTTCAAAAGTTCAAACCATAATCAACATTATGGCAATGGAACTGACGACTCGAAATTTTGACAAAATTTGGTATATCTCACATTCTATCTTATATATTGATATTTGTTGTCTGCTTCCAAATTGTCGACTTGAGTTTTTTAGATATAATGGTATATCTCTCACTACATATGTCCCAAAACGTTATGTCATCAATGAGATATTCACATCTTATTTATCTTTTCTAGCGTTCACCATGTTCATCCATTTTGCTAAAAGCGATTGCGGACGCATAATTCCGGCTTTGGAGGGCGAAAAAGAACCAAGTTCATAAATTTAAACTATGAGAAAAATTTCATATACTAATCATAATTAATAGTTTTTTATATTGTAAAACACAACTACTTGAAGTTTTTATCAAAGTTTTGGGGGGACAATTGTAAATAAATTCCTTTATTTTAGCTATAAAAAAATAAATTGGAAAACTTTGGGGGAAGTTTTTGAAACTTTTAGGGGCGTGACCCCCCCTTGCCCCCTGTGTGGCTAAAAGTATTGGATTTTATAGTGCTTGTTTGGGAGCATTTATGGAAAAGTCCATTTAGAAAATGGACTTATCTAGAATGGACTTTTGAAAAAGTCTATCATTCTCACTTCTCTAGAATGGACTTTTTGGAGAAGTGACTTATCCAAAATTCCATTCCAAAATAACCACCAAACATGAAAATTTATTGAAATAGGCTTTTAGATCCAAAAGTCCATTTTAAAAGTGCTCAAAACAAACACATAGTCTCGATATTGGTTTGTCTTCTTTTTTTAAGTCATAGCTTTGAATATTACAGCTTCCATTATTGATTATCTTCTTCTGGTTTGAAAATCCTTATTTATGGAATTCTCATTTAAATCGTGTTTTTTATTGCATTCAATAAAGAAATATTTTGCTCAAAGAATTTTAAAGAAAGGCTTTTTAAATTGAATCATTATCAATGGTGTACATAACTATTTATACATACAAAAGGCAACGACTATAATTGCTATGAAAGTTAAATTGACAATCATTGATATGATTAGCCTTGATGGTAGCTAACGACACTTTCCTTAGAATTCTCCAATTAATGGTTTGATTTTGTGATAGGATCTTTATCATCCCCCTCAAGGTTGGTAGTGGTAAAGACCAAATGCCAAGCTTGTATCTAAAGGTGATGAAGGTGTCTTTAGAAAGAGCTTTCGTAAAAATATCAGCAATCTGCTTAGTGGTTGGTAAGTATTGAAGATGAAGAGTACCATTAGTGACTTTTTCTCGAATAAAATGGTAGTCGATTTCAATGTGTTTTGTTCTAGCATGGAACACCGGATTGTGAGACATGTGAATGGCACTTTGATTGTCACATAAAAGGAAGGGACGTCTAGCAAGAGGAATTCCAAGATCATGGAAAAGATATTGGAGCCAAGTAAGTTCAGTAGCGGTGGTGGCAAGGGATCGATATTCGGCCTCGACCTAGACCGAGAAATTGTTTGTTTCTTTGAGGCCCAAGATACACAATTGGCGCCCAAAAAATGCATATACGATTGTGCTTCGTCTTGTAAGTGGGCAACCAGCCCAATCTGCATCACAAAAAGCATTAAGAGTAAGAGAAGTTTGGGATAAATAACGAAGACCATGTGTCGGGTTTTGAAAATGTTGACACACAAAATTTACAAAGACATGTGGAAGGTCGGTCGAGTAAAAGTCAGATATTGTAAGGAGCCACATAATTGGCGATATGTAGTAGGATAAGTGGGTTCAAGATCATCAGGTTGAGGATTTATTTTAGAAGCGATAGGGGTATTGATTTTAGAAGCATCAAGCATTTTGGCTTTGGCAAGAAGGTCACGAGCATATTTAGTTTGTGAAAGAGATAACCCACCATCAAAATATTTAACTTCAAGTCAGGAAAAAATTTAGTGTACCTAAATCTTTTAGAGCAAAATCCTTGTGTAGGCGAGAAATGAGTTGAGAAATAAAAGAAAGAGAATTTCCAGTAAGAACAACATCATCAACATAAACAAGTAGTAAAATAAAGGTTGTGTTATGACGATAAATAAATAGAGATGAATGAATCGATCTTTACATTTTTAAAGCCATATTATTAAAGAGTGTGTGATAATTTTTCAAACCAAGCACGTGGTGCTTGTTTTAAACCATACAGAGATTTGTGTAGTAAATAAACATAATCAGAGAATTGACGGTTCACAAAACCAGGTGGTTGTTCCATAAAAATTTTCTCTGTAAGGACGCCATTTAAAAAAGCATTTTTGACATCTAATTGTTTTAAAGGCCATTTAAAGTAGACCGCAAGAGAGAGAATAATGCGAATTGTTGTAGGTTTTATGACAGACTAAAAGTTTTGCCAAAGTCAATGCCGGAATCGAGTATATCCTTTAGCAACTAATCGAGCTTTAAAACGATCTATTGTACAATCTTCTTTATATTTGATGCGATATACCCATTTAGATCCAATGACATTAGCATTAGTAGGGCGAGGAACTAGGGACCAAGTATGGTTATTGTGTAAAGCATTAATTTCTTCTTGCATTGCTTGTTGCCAATTACTAAACTTTAAGGTGATTTTAAACTTTTTGGTTCATTAAGAGAAACAAGAAGAGCGGTGTGGGAGGCATTTGAAAGTGATGGGCATACATAATCTTTTAAATAAGTAGGAGGATGTTTGACTCGAATGGGGCGAGAAGAATTTGGGTTATCATTTGAAAAATTAGTCGGATGGGGAGGTGAAGTGGGTGTGAGAATTTGTTGGGGAGAGGAGTTTTCCAAATGAGGTGAAATGGAAGGTGTAGACGGATGTGTGGTGCTTTCTTGAAGTTGTTGGTTTTGATCATGACTTTGTAATGTAGAATCGGTGGTAAAAAGTCAAAATATTTTGAAGGGTTCGTAGGAGTGTTATATGAGGAAGAAGACCGAGGAAAAGAAGATTGTTTGGAAATTTTGATAAGTGATGAATCAATTGATTTGTCTTTAGAAAACCATTCATCCAGTTGGGGAAAATTAGTAATAACTAAGTCATCAGATTTTGCTAGAGTTACTTTCTCTTTTGAAGCATATGGAAAGTAGTTTTCATTAAAAACCACATGACGCGATATATAAACTCGATTACTACACGGATCAAGACATCTGTAACCTTTATGGAGAGGACTATAACCTAAAAATACGCACGGAATAGTTTTCTTGGAAAATTTATGTGTACCAGGAGTTTTTAAATATGGAAAACATTGAGAACCAAAAATGCGTAAACCAGAGTAATCATCATTCTTACCAAAAATATTAAAATATGGAGTTTCCTTACCAGCAGAAGAGTAGGCAGTCTATTGATTAAGTATACAGCTGTTAAAAATGCATCTACCCAGTGTTTTAGAGGCATGTTGCTATGAAATAACAAAGTCAAACCAGTTTCAACAATATGTCGATGCTTGCGTTCAGCAAGCCCATTCTGCTCAGGTGTATAAGGGCAAGAAATTTGTTGGGTAATTCCACAACTAGCCAAATGATTAGTGAACTTGGATGAAATAAATTCTCCACCTCCATCGCATTGAAAGATTTTTATTTTCCTGTCAAAATAATTCTCAACCAAAGCTTGAAATTTTAGAAAACAATCAAAGAAGTCAAATTTATTTTTTAAAGGATATAACCACGTATAACGAGTATAATCATCAACAAAAATTACGTAATATCTAAATTTTTGAGCAGTTGAAGTGGAGCGGTCCCCATAAATCACTATGAACTTTTTCTAAAGGATATCTTGAAACAGATGTTGAATTATTGAAAGAGAGCTTACAACGTTTTCCCAATTGACAACTAGTACATAGAACATCTTTTTTCAACCATTTAGAAATATTGAGAATTTCTTTATTTTCTAGAGTTTGCAATAATTTAAAATTCGGGTGGCCTAATCGTGCATGCCATATTTCTGATGATGCCTTTGGAGTTTGAACAATGAAAAAAGCTTCAATTGTCCTTCATCGAGTGCATATAAGTTTCCTCTCCTACATCCTTTGGCGAATCTTTTCTTGATCCTTAGTAATAAAACCATTAGAGTTAAACTCAAAAGTACAAGAATTATCATCAATAAGTTGGCTCACAGAAAGTAAATTCTTTTGTATTTTTGGCACCACTAAGACATTATTTAATTCAAGCTTACCATGTGGGGTTGTAAGTGAAGCTTTTCCTGTATGGGTAATAGGTAGAGCTTGCCCATTACCAACTAATATAGAGTGATTACCGAAATATGGTTTTAAAAATTTTAAATTACCTCCTTTGTTGATCATGTGAGAAGTAGCTTCTTGTCGGTATTTTTTATCATCACCATTATAATCATACCTATAATAACATTTGACAAGGTATTTTCTTATTTGTTCATACCTATAAATTTGACAAGCAATTTGTTCGATTTGAGTTTTGTTTTTTGTTTGTTATGTTGCCATGTCTGGTTGTTTCCATCGTTGCTTTGCGAGATTGATATTGATTATTTTGCAAGTGATTTCGATTGGAGTAGTTTGAGCCCCTTCCTTTAAAATTGCCTCTTCCTCCTCGATGATTTCTTCCTCTTCCTCTTTGTCCAAAGAATGCTTGATTATGATCAATGGATTGTTGTTGATGTTGTTCTTCTACGAGATAAACCTGTTCAAAATTTTTTAGGGACATAATAAATTGATTATATGAAGGAAATGGGGGTTTAGATAAAACAGCAATTCGAAATTCCTTATATTTGGATGCAAGTCCTTTTGAGACTATCCAAACTTTGTCAACATTTGAGACAGGCTTTCCAATAGCAGCAAGCTTGTCACAGATTTCTTTGAATTTTCAAAGATATTCATCGAGGAAGATGTCCCCCTGGATAAAGCAATAAGTTGTTCTTCAATTGGGCTTCATTGTCTTCAGTTTCGGGTAATAGCTTTTCTTGAATAGTTGTCCAGATTTCATAAGCTGTATCGCCACCATAAATTATGCTAAGAACTTCTTCATTCATATTTCCTAGCAGCCATGAGACAAGAAGACCATCATTATTGATCCATGTATCAAATTCTGGATTTTTGATTTTCTTTCCAGCAGAATCAGTAACCTCATCTATTGGCTTTTTGAAAATTGCTTTTGAAAATTGTTGATATTTGGGATTTCCAAAGAAGAAAATTTGTAACAGATAGTTTAATAGAAACTAGGATAGAGCATTGATGGAATGATTGAATAGATAATTTGGGTTCTTCAAAAACCATGATTGAGTTTGAAGATGATGGCTCTGATACCATAAAGAAATATTTTGCTCAAAGAATTTTAAAGAAAGGCTTTTTAAATTGAATCATTATCAATGGTGTACATAACTATTTATACATACAAAAGGCAACGGCTATAATTGCTATGAAAGTTAAATTGACAATCATTGATATGATTAGCCTTGATGGCAGCTAACGGCACTTTCCTTAGAATGCTCCAATTAATGCTTTGATTTTGTGATAGGATCTTTATCATTCAAAACATTTCATTTTTACATATATCGGCAGAAATCTTTCTCCTTGCATTCAAATTCTTATTGCATGACTCCCAAATATATCAACTTCCACAAAATTATATGATTGTCTTTGCTTAACTATCTCCTTATGAGTTTTTTTTTTTTTTTTTTTTTGACTTCTCCTTGTAAGTCTCGATTGTATATTATTGTTCTTTATTTTCATGTCATTTTCTCGTTCCACTATTGTTGCTTTTTACGTTACGGGGAGGTCGGAAGGGGCACAATTGTTTCTGATTATTGACCCTCAAATAGGAAGATGGAAAAAAAGGTGATTAAACCAAGACTTCAATTTCATTAGGGACGTGTTTCAAATTTTTACCTAAATGTGGATTCTAGTCATGTAAATGCCACTCCAAGTGTATGCCATCATACATTGTCTCATTTTCATTTTCATAAATGGTGTAAGTCATCTTACATTTGTGTTATCGTATTTGTCCTTCATCCACGTGCATGTGATGTAGCATGAATAATACCGTGGATTCTACAACATAATGCAAATTAACCATTAATTTATTTACACTTAGATCCATCAATGGGGCGGGGATGGGCTTAAAGACCGATATCCGCCCTATCCATCCCACATGGCAAGACGGGCAACATGTCATGGGTCACGAGGCGAAAAATTAATTATTATATTACAAAATACACAACAATTCAAAAAAAAATATAGAAAGGAACAAGAAAAAAGAAAAATAAATTATTACAAACTAACAATATATTTACAAAATTTTTTATTTTGTATTTTGTTTTATTAATGCATATTATTTATGAGAATTGTCATTATCGAAGTATATATGTTAGAAATAATATTAAGTAAATAAATTACATTATCACATATATTACATGTAAAAAAATATATGTTAAATATATTTAAAAATTAATAACATTAGGGGCGTAGGCCGGTACCCGTGCGTTGTGTGTCACATGTCGGGACAATCCAAACGGGGGTAGGTCGTCGCCTAAACCGCCATCCCTATTTACGTTTAATAAGTAGCACCACTTTTAGAAGAAGAAAACAAGTTTCCCAACAACCTCAAGCAAGTATAGGCTCAACACACCAAACTAATATTGAAACAACAACAAATTGATCCAGCCAGAATATACGGCATCAACCCAAATCCTGTTTGCAAAGTTTGAGGAAAATCTACATGTCCTCATTTTCATGATGATGCTTCCAGAAATCCCATCAAGTCATACCGCATTTGCACTCGCGGAGGCAGCAAGTATTCCCAAGCCTATATATGCAATGCAACTAAACATGCTTCAATAAGTTGCCAAATGAAAATCAACAACTACCACTCTCTTAAATAGATAAAGAGATACCGATCAAAAAATAAAATAAAATAGATAAAGAGATAATTACAAATACTACCCTTGAGGTTTTTGATGAGTGTAAAATATACGTGCATTTGAGGGTTTGAAATGATATATATTTGATGCATTTACACGCATATTCAGTGTGTTTTGTTTGGTTTCCCTTTCTTGGGTGTGATACTGCGTACTCTTGTGAATTTTGCAGAAAATGGAGCTAAATTGGATAAAAGAGATATCACGTTCCAAAGTATAGGTCAAGAGCTAATGTACGAGCAAAAATATGAAGGAGAGAAGCATGGAAGATCAAACAAAAGGAAATTTCCTTCAAAAACGACAAAACGCGCTAACAGTTTCCAGCACTGGCAGGGTTTAGTATTTTGGCCATAACTTCCTCTACAAAATTGATATTGAGGTGATTCAAGTGGCTATGGAAAGCTAACAGAAATATCTATAACTTGCATGAAGACCCCGGGATCAAATTCCGATCTCACGACCCGGACGTGTGGGATTACACGGGCATGCGACGTAACTGGGGCTGAATTGGTCTCCTTTTCCTACTCAAACTCTGCAAGTGACCTCTCCAAGCATCTATAAAAGGGACCCAAGGCTATGCACGAAAATACATCATTCCATACATCATTCCGGGCAACACTCTCATTGATAGCACTTATATACTTTAGTTTTTGGTATTTTTCTCTTGCTTTCAACATTGGGATTGTTTGGGTTCTTCCCTTTGAAGTTATTTTTGCTTCTTAATCAAAGAATAAGATTTCTTCATCTATTTTGTCTGATTTCAATTGTTGGGGCGATTATTATTATTGCATGATCATGTTTATGATTGTTTTCTTTCCTTTAATTGAGATTATGATCCCATCCCCAAGCATGAACTAATTTCCTTGTTCTAGGATTATGATGATTTGATTCAAACAAACAAGCATGAGTATTGATTAATTGATCTGCTTTCCTGAATAAATTATTTTACTTGTTGATTGATTGTTTGGCCAACTCTTGATTGTTTGAGGAATAATTGAGATCGAGAGAAGATATTATTCCTGGACTAAATTTATTCAGGGGTTAGATATGAATCGAGATGTATTATCTAACCCTAGGCGTGATGAAAATAGCAAATTATGTTGGGATAACCCTAATCTGTGAATACGAGAGTTATCAGATCTAGACTTAGTCTTTACATGTTTGTTACATTTGTTAACCGCGTGATCAATTAATTGATATTCTGCTTGCAAGTTTGATGAGATGAATCCATAATCCTAGACTTTCTTCCATATCTTTTTCTCCAAGTTTATTCGTGCTTAATTTTAATTCGTCCTTTTTAATTGTTTTCTTTTAGTTTATTTAAAACCAACAAATCTGGTTAGAGTGTTTAGGATTTATTTTCTGTCAATTGTGTTGCATAATAATTATTTGCCGGCTAAGTCTTCCTTGAGAGACGACTTGTGGTTAACTTGCTACCCTACAATTGATCTCGTTCTCTTGCGATGATTGTTAGACTTTTATAGGTGTTTAACGGTCGAACAAAATTTTGGCGCGTTCTTGGGAAGACTTTAGGCGTAATAATTATTGTGTTTTTTCCGTGTTTCTAGATTAGGATTGTTTTTGTTTGTTTCTAGTTTAGGTTTATTCGTCAGGTGCGTTTGATCTGTTTTTCTAGTGTTGTTTATACAAGCACCAGGTATGACGACTAGTCAAGAGCAACCACCACGACCCACATTGGAAGAGAGCTTGAATTCTTTTATTCAAGTTAGTCAGGAAACACAAGAGTGGAATAACAGACGGTTTGAATCCTTGGAGGCCTCTCTTAAGCGGTGCGACTCGAGCTACGCAAGTTGGTGAAATAGCTCAACATCTTGTCAAAAAGGACTCGTTGCTTTGTCAACCGCGCAAGCTCAAGCCGTCACTGATCTTGAAATTGGTGTTGCTAAAATTGAAAAGAATGATGATGCAAATGAAGAAAGCACGTATGAGAAAACAAGTAAGGGATCGTCCTTACACAAAACTGGCAATCCTTACAAATCTCCTAATCCATCCCCAAATCCACTCCCAAAGCAACAAGATCCATGTAGTTTTCCTCATTAATATTGCTTTTTGGAATGGTAAGAATGTCAGATATACTTGATCTAGGAGGCAGGATTAACCTTATGTCTTACTCTATATTTAAACAATTAAATTTAGGAAAATTGAGGTCCACCGTTATGTTTGCAACTTGTCGATGGGTCACTTAGGTATCCTAAAGGTATTGTTGAAGATATTTACGTCCAAGTAGGTGGCCTTAAAATTCTCATTGATTTTGTTGTCTTGGATATGGGGAAGAATAAAGATAATATTAAGGATCATACCATTTTGTTGGGTAGACCGTTCATGGCCGCCACTAATACTATGATAGATGTCAAAATAGAAAACTAAGTATAAATGTCTTGGGAAAAAGCGTAACGTTTTCAATTTTTGATATAGCTCATGGTCCTGCTTGTGCTTTGCCTGATAATTTTATTGTTGACTTTGTTGATTCTACTGTAAAAGATATCTTGTGGCAAGAACATAATGAAATTCAACCGGATAAAAATTCCAAGGTAGTAAAAAAGGTCTTGCTCAATGACCCGCCATGATTTTTTTTTCTTAACTGATATCGTCAAGCTAATGACGTTAAATAAGCGCTTATTGGGAGGCAACCCAAATTTTTCCCATTTTTTTATTTTTCTTATTTTCTCGATTAACCGTATCTAATGGTTTGTTTGAGTTCTTTTTCTCTTCCTGTAAATATAATAGTTATTAAATAATAATCTTTTTTGAAAAAAAAATAAAAAGTAAATCTGAAAAGAAAACCAAAAAATTAAAAAAAAAATTCTGAAAAAAAAAGGAATTTTTTTTAAATTCTGAAAAAAAATGAAAAAACAAATTGAAAAAAAAACAGACGCACACGGGCATGTGGACGCACGCGACCCGACCGTACGATCTATTCCTTCAGTTTCTGAATTGACGGGCGAGCTCCCGGCTTCATCGGTACTATCCATGTAAGTATTTATTATGCATTCTTCTTTTTTTTGATAATTTCCTCATATGTTCGGGACGAAGCATATTTTAAGTTTGGGGGGTTGTCAAGAATGCGTAATCTAATCTTGTTGCATTTTGCATTGCATTTAGAATTTGCATGTAGAAGCACTTGCATTGTTAATTTTCAAGAAAAAAAAAAAACAATTTTTCTGTTTTTTTTTTTTTTTTTTTTTTTAGCACGTTTACCGCTTTAATTTAATTGCTTTTGTGTGTAGTTTTAATTCGGTTTTATGCCCAGACTCCTATGATTGTACTATGAATATTTTATGGCATGGGATAACTTACTTGGGAATAATGTAATAAATTCTTGGGAGGAAAGTTAATCATTTGCTTGCCATGTGTTAAGAAAATTGGGTATTTGAGCATGTTGCGAAAAATAAGCCTGTGAGCTTTTGTGCCTTAAACTGATTTATATTATGCAGACTTATTTTTTTCTTGATTGTGTCATTCATTATTGATAGAACTCTAGAACTTGCTCTGGTATCTTCATCAAAGCCATGTGTGTGTGCAATTTTTGAAAATAATCTAAGGCCATCTTTGTTTAGCCTACTTAGCCTAAAAAGCCTACCTATGAACTCATGATTCCCTAGTTAGCCAATTTTGAGCCAAAACTTTTATTCTGAGCCACATTGATCTTTAAAATTTGCATGTTTTTATCCCTAAAATTTCTTGAGCTTATAGAAAATGAATAAGTTTGGGGGGGAGATGTGAAAATTTATGAAAAAGAGAAGTTGGCAAAAGAAAGAGGGATGAGTAGTATCTGGGTAAATGAAAAAAAAATACATGAAGCTCGACAAAAAAAAGAAGAATAGAGAAAATCGAGCAAAGTAAAAAAAAATAGAGAAAATCGAGCAAAGCAAAAAAAAATTATGAAAATTATGAAAAATGAGAGATTGAGGCTAAAGAAAAAGAAAAAAGGTAAAAAAGGCCAAAGAATGAAAAAAAGAGAAATAAGGGTGGAATTGGGTTGAAAAAGAAAACTGATATTATGTAGAAATTGGGTTGGTGAATTGCAAGTCTGTATGCTTAAATTATATTTGCTCAAGTCAAGTCACTTAATCCAAATTTCGCTACCCTAACCAAAGAGCCTACATTACAACCAAATGAAAAGTCCTTTTTGATTCTTAGATTGTGCACACAAAAGTGGTCGAGATGTTAGACGATTTGCAAGCTATGGTAGTTCTACATTCACCGAATTGAATTTGAGCGTAAACACTATCCATACATTTTTTGAGTCGAGTGATATATTACCTACTCGTGAGTCGCGATGTCGAGTACCCAAGAGAGTATTGACTATGCCGAGTTTATGAATAATGACTTCTTGATAATGAATTACATGGTTTAGTGAGTATGGAGTCGAGTGTTATTTAATGTTCATAGTGTTTTTGAGTGTTCGTTCATTTTTACCCCTTATATTATTTTTCTAAATTTGCTCGAGGACGAGGAATGCTTTAAGTTTGGGGAATTTTGATGAGTGTAAAATATACGTGCATTTGAGGGTTTAAAATGATATATATTTGATGCATTTGCACACATATTCAGTGTGTTTTGTTTGGTTTCCCTTTCTTGGGTGTGATACTGCGTCCCTTTGTGAATTTTGCAGAAAATGGAGCTAAATTAGATAAAAGAGATATCACGTTCCAAAGTATAGGTCAAGAGCTAATGTACGAGCAAAAATATGAAGGAGAGAAGCATGGAAGATCAAACAAAAGGAAATTTCCTTCAAAAACGACAAAACGCGCTAACAGTTTCTAGCACGGCGGGTTTAGTATTTTGGCCATAACTTCCTCTACAAAATTGATATTGAGGTGATTCAAGTGGTTATGGAAAGCTAACAGAAATATCTATAACTTGCATGAAGACCCCGGGATCAAATTCCGATCTCACGACCCGGACGTGTGGGATTACACGAGCGTGCAACGTAACTGGGGCTGAATTGGTCTCCTTTTCCTACTCAAACTCTGCAAGTGACCTCTCCAAGCATCTATAAAAGGGACCCAAGGCTATGCACGAAAATACATCATTCCATACATCATTCCGTGCAACACTCTCATTCATAGCACTTATATACTTTAGTTTTTTGGTATTTTTCTCTTGCTTTCAACATTGGGATTGCTTGGGTTCTTCCATTTGAAGTTATTTTTGATTCTTAATCAAAGAGTAAGATTTCTTCATCTATTTTGTCTGATTTCAATTGCTGGGGCGATTATTATTATTGCATGATCATGTTTATGATTGTTTTTTTTCCTTTAATTGAGATTATGATCTCATCCCTAAGCATGAACTAATTTCCTTGTTCTAGGATTATGATGATTTGATTCAAACAAACAAGCATGAGTATTGATTAATTGATCTGCTTTCCCAAATAAATTATTTTACTTGTTGATTGATTGTTTGGCCAACTCTTGATTGTTTGAGGGAATAATTGAGATCGAGAGAAGATATTATTCCTGGACTAAATTTATTCAGGGGTTAAATATGAATCAGAGATGTATTATCTAACCCTAGGCTTGATGAAAATAGCAAATTATGTTGGGATAGCCCTAATCTGTGAATACGAGAGTTATCAAATCTAGACCTAATCTTTACATGTTTGTTATATTTGTTAACCGCGTGATCAATTAATTGATATTCTGCTTGCAAGTGTGATGCAATAAATCCATAATCCTAAACTTTCTTCCATATCTTTTTCTCCAAGTTTATTCGTGCTTAATTTTAATTCGTCTTTTTTAAATGTTTTCTTTTAGTTTATTTAAAACCAACAAATCTGGTTAGAGTGTTTAGGATTTATTTTCTGTCAGTGTTTAGGATTTATTTTTTTGAGAGACGACTTGTGGTTAACTTGCAATTGTGTTGCATAATAAGACTTTTATAGGTGTTTAGCGGTCGAACAATTTTGCCTAATAACAAAAAATGCAAATATCTTTCAAATTACAAATACCCAAGGTTGCGACTTGTGGTTAACTTGCGCCTACCCCTACAATTGATCTCCTAGAAAAGCCCAAGTTTTCTTATTTTTTTATTTTTTTTGTATTTTGGCGATTTTTCCCGATTTTGCGATTTATTCTCTTGACCGCCTGATTTTTAGATTTTTTCCGATAGGTGTTTAGCGGTCAAACAGGCCGATTTTGCCCCCAATAACAAAAATGCAGCTATCTTTCAAATTACAAATACCCCTTCACATATGTGCTATCTTACAAATTGCACTTATTGATGGGGTGTTGAGGGGGTAATTTGTATAACAATTCAAACCTCAAGGGGGTATTTGTAATTTTAAAAGATAATAGATATTTTTGTTATTAGACTAAACCTCAGGGACGTTTTCTGTAATTATCCCTTAGATAAAATCTCATATAATGCTACAAAAGATACTCAATGGACATCTACAATGCAGAAACATCTACACAAACAAGGCAGATACAACACCACCACTCTTTTGCAAGAACGCATAAAAGTGGATATTAAAGAATGGATCAGCATAATAATTTGATCAATGCAGGAAACATGATGATAGCTTCAACTAAATCGAAGCATGGGATAGCAGTATGAAAATTGTTGGGCTGAAGTCTAAATTGCCATCCAATACTAGGATGCAATCCACGCCTTTATGTACAACCCATCGCCAAGCTAAAGCATTGGCAGTACTGTTATTGAAGAGGTTGCGAACGTCACAATGTAAAACTTGAACACGGACAGGGGCCCTCTTCCTTATTTACTACTTTTTTTTCAAACTGCTATCCCATGGCTATCAACACTGCATCCAGCTCAGACCTTTTACTTGTTGCCATCATTTCCATTTTTTTATGAATTCGTCACATCCAGTCTCCAGACTATTAAAAAGGATTATCATTCGTGAAAAATATAATGAACACTATATCGGGATGTTTAGTTATAATCGGTTTAATTAGTCTAACAGATATTTCCACAGTCTTTCCCCAATCCTAGACAACCCACAAGTAACACAATGATCAAAGAATGCATTTACGAGTCAGAAACTTGAATTAAAGACCATCCATATGAGTAAATGAAAAGCAAACATCTGCTGAACATAAACAACCCACAAAGTAATCAGTTAATGGGACATACATACATACAATAAGTAGATGAATACCTAATTTCAGAACCATATGCCAATTACTCTTCCATCAAATAATAGTTTCAGGAGTCAACCTCGAAACAAGAAACCTTCATGAAAAGTACTAAGAGTAAATGGAAAGGCTCAGAAACAATGTAACAAATTTGCGAAACAGAGAATTACTGTACCACAATCCAAATGCCACCATACATATATTCCCACTACAACAGGCCAAAATCATGAAATGCTAAAGATTTTTCTAGAAAAATATTTGAACAATTTAACTATGTACTAAAGCAAATGGAACTGAGAGAATAATTTTGAAGCAAGCAAGCAAGCACACACAAATATTGACAGTTTGGAGATAACAAAATATCATATATTGAGTAATGATAATAACGAAATTGACAAATCTAACGGCTGGGAAGTGGAAATCATTCCATGAAAACAATTACCACACTGAGATTTGAGTCAGGGGAGTGAGAAGATGCGGCGGGTAAAGAAAAGGAGGTAACAGACTAACAGTAGAGGAAATGAAAGAAACCCTAACGATTTGGCAAAACATATATAAGGGATGGATGGCTGTCTGGGTCGGGTTTGGGTGAACTCGGGACCCGACTCGTTTTGGACCCGATACTCGGCGGTCGTTGGACCCACAAAGACAGAAGTTCCATTTAGACAGTAAGCAACTAAGCAAATCAATAAAAATCAACAATCTTTGAGAAAAATAAACCATAGAAAATTACAATTGTATGAATTGTGCATTACATCAAACAGTTTATGGGCTTAACCACAAATTCCATTCTCTTGAAAAGAACAAAATGAACTAATTATCAGAAGAGAGAGAGAGAGAGAGAGAGAGAGAGAGAGAGAGAGAGAGAGAGAGAGAGAGAGAGAAAAGATGAATTGGAAAGAAGAAAAAACATGAGATCACCATCCACCGAAAAGAGCTTGCTGCAACATGCCGAGCTTGGGCTTCAAATATGAACATTAACATTGGCGAGGGCGTGTGGTGGAAAGTTTTGCGAAACGGCGGATTGGAGCGGCCAAAAGAATGAAATGAAAGAGATTTGTGGTATGTTGTTCGGATGCAGCGATTCCAGAGCACCATTAGGGATGATAATGGGGCGGATTAAAACTTCATATATTTAAAAACTATGAGAAAAAAACATTTGGGGGCAATTGTAAACACAATCCGATTTTGAAGTTTTTATGAAAGTTTTGGGGGCAATTGTAAAAAAATTCTCCTATTTTAGCTATAAAAAAATAATTTAAAAACTTTTGGGGAAAAATTTATTTTTATTGGAAAAAATTTTGTTAACTCTTTCCCCCTCTGGGCTTTTACTTTATAATTACAATTTGTGGTATGTTGTTCTTTAGTTCTTGTTAAATAAAATTTTTTATGATAATGGGATTAAAACTCGTTGCTGAACTAATTGAACCCGTTTTTACTAGAGAAAGTCTAAACCAAAAGACGCGTCGGCAACCTCCCCAAAATCTCATTGAAAATCCCATATCCGATGAAACTCCCGAGTTTGGGGTGGGTTGCATACTCCAGTCCATCACACCCATCCCGACCCTCCTATATATATATATATATATATATATATATATACATACTTAAATTTTATAAATTTATTTTTATTAAAAACAAATTAGTTAACTCTATTCGGTTAACTCTGGGCTTTTACTTTATAATTACAATTTGGGTTCTTTCTTTAGTTCTTGTTAAATAAATAATTTTTTACTTGATTATGTGATTTCGAGAAATGCATTTCTAATGTACACATTGAGGTTTTTATCATATTCGCAAAAACTTGATCGAAAATTTGACAAAAGATTTTAATTTTTCTTAACCCAAATAATCATTGAAAATTAGTCACGTGGAAGTCTCCCGAGAGGGAAAAGTAAGTGGTTGCATTGAAAAGTATTCACGTAGTGGCCCGATGCCTCCTATAGGCATGGGCCTTGAAGTGAAAAATATTTTTGGTCCCCTCTTCTTTCAACACGATTTTTTTTTCTCTCCTTTTTGAGGTTTTTGAGAAAGTGTTGGTTATTGGGTTATTCCCGTGACCTTCTTTTTGTAAGTTTTACCCATTTTCATGGGTGGTTACTTATCTTGGTTGTCGGTTTATATATGATTTAGTTAAAATAATTTAATTTAGGTCATTTCAATGCATTTCTAAACACACATATTTTAAATATATTAGCTAAGATCCAAAATACAAGTATTAATTTTTTTCTAAAAATTATAGTGGTTCTCCAAAAATTATTTTTGTAATATTTCTTTCATCAATCATAATATCACTTTTTCACAAAAAAGTATTAGTTTTTATTAAAAAAATATTAGTAGTTCATTGAAAAATATTTTTGTAATATTAATCACATCCAATAGTTATTTTACCATGCACATCAAATCAAATATAGTTTTCTCACCAAAGTATTAGTTGTCCCTCAAAAAGTATTAGTAATTTTTTTCTAAAAATTATTTAGTAATTCTCTAAGTATTTGTTTTTTCAAAAAGTATTAATAGTCTCATTCAAAGTATTAGTAGTTTCCTTAAAGGTATTAGTTTTTCTTGTGAAAACCGAAAAGTATTAGCATCGACAAAAAATATTTAGTAATTCTCCTAAAAAGTACTTTTTTTTTCCTCCTAAAAGGTATGTATAGTCTCACTAAAAAGTATTACCAATCCCCTTAAAATGTATTAGTTTTTATTTTGGAAAGTATCAGTAATTCCCTGAAAGGTATTAGTTTTTCTTGTGAAAAATATCAGTAATCTACTTGATAAATATTTAATATTTCTCCTAAGAAGTATTATTTTTTTCTCCTAAAAAAGTATTAATAGTCTTACTGAAAAGTATTAGTAGTTCTTTAAAAGGTATTAATTTTTCTTTTGAAAAGTATTAATAGTCACTTGAAATGTATTTAGCAGTTCCTTAAAAATATTAATAATCTCCTGAAAAGTATTATTAATTTCGATAAAAAGTATTAATTTTTTCTTTAAAAAAACAACATTCCACTCAGGCATTATATATATATGTGTGTATTAATCTTGCATGTGTGTATATATATATATATATATATATATATATATATGTTTATGTATAATTATTTTGAAACTTGTGAAGTGAGGAATTATAAGTGAAAGATTAGAATGGACTGTGGTGGGATTAGATATTAGCAGCGCTTTGGTTTCACGATTCAGGTGTCTGGTCCAGGTTAATTCGGAGTGACTGCACGATTTTTTTTTAAAAGATTTGGGTCGGGTGCCGAGATCCGTCTAACAGATTTAGATTCGTTAGACCGTCTGACAGGAGACCAACTCTTTATCATTATGGAATGAACTCCTGAACACTTATAATATTTTAAAAAAATCATCCCAAAATTCTTAGTTTAGTTGAACTTAGGCTAGTAGCATAGTCCCAAGAATTATGAAATTAAGGCTACAATATTTTTATGGCGGGTCCCGGATCCAAGGCGGGGTGGGGCGGGGCAGGTCCTAGGTTTAGCCAAACCCATTCCAAACCCGCCCCGTTGTCATCCCTAAGCACCATTGATAATTGAAGTAGAATTATACAATTAGTCAAACATTCAAACCCTACCTTTGACCACTAGTGGGACGGGTCCAGTCGAACCCGTTACCCACCCCGGACCCATCGAGTTTTTAAAAACCAGACCCATTATCCACCCCAAGACCCGCTCTACAGGGTTTGCGCCGGGTCTCATTGACATCCCTAATATTAGAGCATCTCCAATAGTTAATTGTACTAGTCTTTTACCGTGTACCGTGTATATCTCGTTGGCGTCTTCTTTGTACTATTATGTATATTTTTCTAATAGTTCTATGAATATATCTCTTGCATTTAAGGATCGCATGAAATATCCCCGTGGGGAACCATCCCCGTTAGTAAATCGAATAGTAGGGATGACAACATCCCCGTGGGGAACCATCATCATTCATGACCGAATAGAATGAAACGGAGAATTCCCGGCTAATTCGGGAATGGGAAGGGGATGGGGATTATCCGCATCTCTAGAATCAAGGATGGGGACAGGAGACGACATTTATATCCCCGTCCCCTTCCTATTTAGATTTGCTAAAACGAAGATTCTTTGTTCCGATCCCCATTCACCGAATATGTATATTGTATTTATCTATTTTTAATATTAATTCTATTTATACTTCTTTTTTTGACTAATTATAAAAATTTATACCAAGAATTGTTACAATTTTATTTGTTCTCATTTTTTATTTACAAATTATGCATTTATGTTATCTATGTTTTAAAAAATATATTGATTGCAAAAAGTTTAAAATTTCAAGAAATAATTATAGTATAAATATAATTAATTTGATTATAAATCATATAATAAACAATAAAAAATAAATTATTATAAACTATAAAAAAAATCTCCTTAAATCCGAATTTTTTTGGTTGAGTGAATATGAATTGTATTTATTTATAGAACATGTTTATCTATAAGAAAGTAAAAGTTTGAAAAACATTTTAACTGTCTAATGTAGAATTTTCTTACTAGCACAATGCTGGATATTTAATAAATTCATTTCAAATTCCTATATTTTTTGGGGTTTAGAAAGATCAACAATTGTCAAAATTAATAAAGGAATTAAACAAAAACCATGCTAGCATGCCGCAACGAATTTTATGGTAAAATGAAAGATTTTTAACAAAAAAAACTAATTTATTTTTATAGATACACATATATCAAAAAATTATCAAACACACAAATTCATATCTACTTCAAAATGCACAACTTTGAAACTTGAATATCAAAATACGTTGATAAATATAAAAAATAATTTCTATTAACATGAAAAGTATGTTAATATATAAAAAATAACTTTCACATACAAAATACTATTATGAATATAATTTTATAACAAATAAATCTTTGTTTTCTTCTTACATAAATATATATAATGGCATAATGCTATGTATGAGTATATTTGATATATAAAATTTGGATACAAATTTTGAGATATTTTCTTCAATTAAATAAGTATTTTTTTAATTGAATTTAATCAATTTAAATATATTTCTATTTAATTATTAAAAAAAAGGCCTATTCCCAAATAACAACTATACATATATCACAAATAGCCAAAATACATGTATATACAAATTGATGTTCAATAACCCAAATGCATGAGGTAGTCTCATGTTAGGCGGTCTAACGGTTTGACAAATCCAACCTAATGGATCTACCCGACCGTGGTGGACGACCAATGACCCAATGGAATATTAATACTTTTTAGAAGACCTATTAATACCTTTCAGTGGGACTACTAATACATTTTATTAGAAAAACTAATACTTTTCAGGGGAATTACTGAAAACCTTTCAGTGGAAAACTAATATTCATTTAGGGAAACTACTAATACATTTCACAGGGACTATTAATACTTTTGACGAGAGAAAATAATACTTTTTAGGGGGTTATTAAATATTTTTATGTGAATACGTAATTATATTTTCCAGAGGGACTATTAATACTTTTCAGATGAAAATCTAATACTTTTACCGGCCTCGTGATAATTATATCACTGTCCAATATATAAAAACTAATACTTTCAAGTAAACTACGTAATAATACTTTTCAGTGACACTACTAATACCGGTCCCTGCTAATAAAATAAAACATCACCGTCTCGATTTTTTTGGATCCATCTAACGTATATTGGCCCGTTAGACCGTCTCACAGGATTTTTTGTCCGAATGCGTAATTTTCTAAAGCCCATTACAAATTACAAAAAATAATAAATATTTCTTATATATTTTATTTATTATGTTTGTCTATTTTATATATGCAATATAGTTATCAAACTGAAGATCGTAAAAAATGATTATTTTGATATATTATACGTTAAAAACGAATCAAAAACGAAAAATTTATTAATTTTTTTTGAAAAATGAAAAAAATAAATATAATTATTAATGCAGTACACATACATATTTGGAAAGCTAGTTTTATATAATTTTATTTTTTATATCATTTTAAAAAATAATTATTTAAAGAAAGTTGACTATAAAAAACAATGAAATACCAAAAAGTTACCGTTTCTTATTTTTATACATATTTTTAATACTTTTTATAGTAAATGTAAAAGGGCGGAAAAAATTGAACGTACTATTTCCAGCGACTTCTCATTATATATATATATATATATATATATATGGGAAGTGTTATATGAGACCAATGCCTTAGGTGCGTACGTGAGAACAAATCTGGACCACAGATCAACAAATTTCAATAACTAATAATAAATATGCTTAAACTATATAAAAATACCTAATTAAATTGATAAGGGGGTATATTAGTCCAAACCAATCAATTATATCACATGAAATTAGGGAAGTTGCACACAATACTATAGATGTTATCTTACCATCTAAAACCATAACAAAATTATGTAATATTTGTAAGCAACAAATATACAATGTCTAAGCAACATATTTGTCATCAATAAGCAACACGATTGACATAAAAAAAACAACAAAAATACATATATACAAGACATATGACCTATTTAAATCAACAAATTTGCACCCATCTTAGCAACATCATCTACTTAAATAAGCAAAATAAATGTCTTCAATAAGCAACATAGTCCACATAAAAAAGCAACATACTTATTAGCAACATTGTCTGACTAAATAAGCAACATATTTACCATTGATAAACAACATAGTTGATATAAATAAGCAACATAATTACATATATATAAATGACAAATCGAACATATTTTGCACAGCGGAATGCGCCAATATTAATTGCAAGTTTGACCGTGAAAGGAAAGATATAATTTCATAGATACGGTTTCAAACATATCAAAAAAAAAACAACAACAACATATTTGTCTTCAATAAGCAACATATTTGTCTTTAATAAGCAACATATTTCTCACAATGGATAAGGTCAGAGATAAGGTTTCAAACCAATCCCAAAAAATCCAGAATGTGAACGAGCACTACCAAAAATAACTTCCCTTTTTACTGATATTCAAACAAAATTACCTACTTATCCTTAACAACCATTAATTAAATATAAACTAAAATAAAAATCAATTAAATCTGCATCATTAAAAAGAAGAGGTCAACGCTCCAGATTTGGTCTCATGTACTTATTTAAATTATATGGACTCACTAGATCCAAATCCTATGTATATATATAGATTTTTGTGTTATTTATCAATTAATAATTTAGTATATATATTTATATATTTTTATATTGATGTTTAATATTTAATTTTATTTGATATATTTCAGGTTATTTGATGTCTTTTAACTTACTATAATTTATATGTGTTATGAAATCTCTCTTACTTTAAGTAATTTTTAATCAGTAATTTTTTAAATTTTTATGTAAAATCTGTCATATATAATTGAACAGAAGTGAAAAAATAACTATAAAATCTTAATTTTCAAAACAAATGCTAACTAGGAATTAATTTAAACTTACATTAATAAATTAATTAAGATCCAAAATATAAACCACATAATTAATTACATAAATTAGATAATATAATTATATAAAGAAACAAAAAAAGACCCAAAAAAGCAAAAAGAAAAAAAAGAAAAAGAAGGGTTTAGCATTGGAATAGTGCCCGCTACATGTAGTGGGACACTAATCACTCCCACATTTTTAGCGTTGGATTTAGGGTTGCATTTGTTGAAAGTTGGTGTTTATTTCTGTAAACTGGATTACAAGGAAACTAAAACTATCTATTACAGAGAAAAACAAAAATTGCAGAAAAGCTGAGGCAAGTAAAAATTCTATCCGCAAGATAAACACGTTCCGTAAAGTGCTGACGGAACAGACGTGTTATCCCCAAAGATACAACAAATTCGTCCTTGAAATAGCAGCACTGCAAATTTGAAAGCACCTTTCGAACTGGAATATGTAAACTGAGTACACTGATGCAATTACAGGAATATAAAGATGTGAGAATGAAAGTGTAAGCTGAACAGCAACAATACACCTATTTATAGGACTTCCAACTAGGCCAAGGGGTCTCTTTACTGCAGGGCAGTAACTTCAAGATAATGGGTTGTAACCTCCAGGTAGTGAGCACTCCTTCAATGGCCACTATGTTGTAACCTCCAAGTAGTGGGCAGAGTGGTGTTGTTCCATTTTAAAAGCTGCAGTTTCAACCTTTAAGTTGCAACTTATTTGTTTTTATTCTTTAAAAAATAAAAAAACAAATATTTTCTGTGCAAAACTAGGCCCAGTCCAATCGGGACATGGGCACATGCACGGGCTCGGCCCACAGCCCACGACCCTGGCCCCAGCGCCGGCCCAGGCAGGTGCGCGCGCGCGTGGCCTTGCCCACCACACCTCACATGTGTATAGTTATTTCATCTTGCACACTCTTACACACCCACTTACTTATATATTGAATAAAATTAACATTTTATTCCTATCTGGGATGGTGTCTTTTCACCTTCCCATCATACATTATCCCATTTCCAAGTGACTAACTTGTGTATTTTATTTCTCACTCACCACAAAATGGTTTTGAGAAGTTAAATATACCACACTCATCTACTCGAAACGTAGAATATTATTTTAATATTTAATTCCTACGAAATTAAATAATTAGTCACTAAAAAATTGGTCAAAGTTAAGTATCAACCATTATTTCTCAAAACCAATTTCTAACAATCCCCCACATGAGTGGAAAACAAATGCACATGAAAATGCAGACTCTTGTACTCAGTTTAATTGAAACCATATTGTATCAGGACAGGTAGTTTGCGACTTTGAACCTTCCTTTGTAAATATCATCGGATATACCAACGGCTTTAGTGGGCCGAATGCCTTGAACTATTCCTCTTTCGTGTATACCTAGTCAATGACATTTACACAATATGACCCCTGTCACATTCCGTTCTTCAGTTATGTCCTTTTTGGCCATGGACAACACTTTGGATTCATAAGTGTTACATTGAAGCGGCCCTCACTTCTCACTTATGTAGGCGATCTCTCTTGACCGAGTCAATTTATCATTAAAAGTCCTTATGACTTAACCTTACCACAACCAGCAACTTTATTGCACTTGTTTTGCCTTCTAGGGATGGGTTGGCTGATTTACAAGTGCTTAACTGAACTTTTAAAGTTTAGTTTTCCCATTGAACCAAGTTCTTGGGATCTCCGATTACTGAGGTTGGGTTACCACTTTAATCGTTCTTTAAATTGTGGATTTTAGTCCATTCCCTCTAGCAATTTACTCAATTGATCTCTATTAAGCCCTTTTGTGAGCGGATCCGCTATGTTATCCTTTGACTTTACATAGTCAATTGATATAACACCATTAGAGATCAATTGTCTTACGATATTATGTCTACGACGGATGTGTCTAGACTTACCGTTATACATATTACTTTGTGCTCTCCCTATAATAGCTTGACTATCACGGTGAATCATCACAGGGAGGCGGACTTTTTCCAAATGGAATATCTTCTAAGAAATTACGAAGCCATTCAGCTTCTTCGTTAGCTTTATTAAAATCTATAAACTCAGATTCCATGGTGGATCGAGCTATACATGTCCGCTTTGTGGATTTCCATGATACTGCTCCTCCTCCAATAGCAAATATATATCCACTAGTGGAGTAGGAGTCTTTTGAATATGAAATCCAGCTAGCATCACTATACCCTTCAAGCACTGCAGGGTATTTTGAGTAGTGTATTCCATAACTCAGGGTGTATTTTAAATATCTTAGTACCCTAGTTAGTGCTTTCTAATGCTCTTGGCTTGGATTTCTTCTATACCTACTCAACTTGTTTACAGGATAGACAAGATCTGGACGCGTACAATTTTTAATGTACATCAAACTTCCTATCACTTTTGAGTATTCCAATTGTGCTATTGGTTCTGCTTTATTTACTACCAGATTTATGCTCAAATCAATGGGCGTTTTGCATGGTGGGCCATCTGCCTTATATTTCTTTTTTAATATCCATTTACACCCTAAATTGTGTCAACTTACTAAGCTAATTCCTTTGTTTTGGAGATCAACCAACTCATAGGTATGATTTTGTAAAATGGATTCTATTTCATTATTGATGGCTTCTTTCCGGATTAGCATCCGGATTAGACATACCTCTTTAACATACTTGGCTCACCGTCTAACAAGTAAGTGACAAAATCGAAACCAATTGACGTGCCTTTAACATTTTAGTCCTTTTACTTCGTCTTGGTTCTTCACTCCCTTGTGAAGAACTACTTGCTTTCTCATAAGTTCTTTTGTTAGAACTTAATTCAACCCTTTCTTTACAAGGATATACATTTTCAAGAAATATCGCATTTCTTGATTCAATTATGGTACCTTCAGAAATTTCTGGATTTTCTGACTTATGCACCAAGAACCGATATGCACTACTGTTATATGCATATCCTATAAAAATACAATCAACCATCTTTGGGCCAATTTTGACTTGTTTGGGTTCAGGTATTGCTACCTTAGCCAAACACCCCCACACTTTAAGGTATTTATAAGATGGCTTATGATTTTTCCACAATTCATAAGGTGTCTTATTTTGACCTTTAAGTGGGATTTTATTTAAAATGTGGTTTCTTTGTTAAAATCATTTCCCCACATGTTACTTTACCGAGGTAGCCTAAACTAATCAACATGACATTCATCATTTCTTTTAAAGTTTGATTTTTACATTCAACAATACCATTAGATTGTGGTGAATATGGAGCAGTAGTTTGATGAATTATTCCCCACTGGTTACATAATTCTTCAAAAGGTGCAACATATTCTCCACCTCTATCACTCCGAATTATTTTAATCCTTTTACTTTTGCCAAGTTGATTTTCAACCTCATTTTTATAATTTTTGAAGGCTTCCAACGCTTCATATTTGCTTCTTAATAAATATAAGTAGCAAAATCTTGTGCAATCATCAATAAAAGTGATTAAATATTTTTTACCACCTCTAGTTTGCACAAATTTCAGATCACATATATCGGTATGTATCAATTCTATAGGTATTGTATTTCTTTCCTGTAATTTAGTCTTTTAAAATTAAAATCAACTTTTCACATCTCTTTTGAGAATCAATTTTTGAAGTTGGATAATTCCAAATTCATTAATCTTTTTTATAGCATTTAGAAACATGCCCCAATCTAACATGAAGAAATCGATACCAAGCATATAAACATAAGTAGACTCAATTTTATTCCACTTGAATCGGTTACCTAGGATTACATTCATTTTGACATGAAAATGTGGTTTTAGTTAAAATAAACTTTTCCCACTCAAACATCCTTTGAAACCATGGTTTACAAGAAGAGAATCCACAACATGATTCTTCTCGGCTTTTTCGGGTGAGCATGAAGAACATCCTTCGTTTTCCGAGTGAGCTTGAAATTGCAACATCGAGAGAGAAGAATTACCCTTACTATACTTGAGACGAAAGATGTTTTGATTGATCAACCATCGACTCTCCTCTCCGGTTATGGCCACACATTCTTGATTCCTAAGCCCTTGTCTTTCATGATGGTTCCTTACCCACTCTTTCTTGTATTTGTCACCAACCGTAAATTAAATACCCTTTGGAGAAACTTATTCGTACTCTCATAATCAAAGGATATGTCTTTTTGGATTCGGCTAAACAAAAATTGTTACATGTTGTGCATAGGTCAACACCTCCCATTCACAATGATTCGGATGGTCCTAAGGCCCTAAATGTTGCTACAAGCAATGGGCGGATTATGCGGATGAGGATATTACCCTTATTGATAATTCGACACTGCTTGTGAACTCGCTTGATGTTGCTTCTGGTATTTCGTATTCTGGTACCCCTACTTCCATGCCGAGTCACGAGATACCTCCCGGTCTCTATCCCCATGAATTGTCTCTCCTGGAATATCACAGGGATTGTGAACATTTCTTCTCGAAATGTTCTTAAGGCTATATGTCAAAGGCATAAGCCTTCTTTGGTGGCTATTTATTAATAGAAGGTGGATATTCATTTTATTTCTGATTCTTATTGGGCCACTTTGGGGTTACATTTTGTTACTCAGAATTTCCATCACAATGGTAAATCAGATATTTGGGTGTTTTGTAGTCAGGAGGTTACTATTTTGCAGCATGTTCTGGTTTCCTCTCAATGTATTATTATGCAGGTTGTGGTGGATAATATTGCATTTCATCTGGGCTTTGTTCATGGGTTTTGCAATCATATTATGATTTGGTGGGTTTGGGTTTGGATGACCTTCTGGTTTTGGTGATTTTAATGTTGTTTTGGGAAATCATAAATGGTTTGGTAGTGGCGTGCTTTCTCAGGCTTCTTGTTAGAATTTTTGGGGATTTTTGGATGATGCTAGTTTATTATTGGTGCCTACTAAGAGTAATTATTTACTTGGTGTGCGACTTGGGCTCAACACTTTCTTATTCAGCAAAGTTGGATCTTATTCTCGCCACGTTTTGGGTTTTTGACCTCTGGCAGCGTGTGGATGGGTTGGTTCTTCCTAGGCTTTGTTCGGATCATCATCGATCTTGCTTGCTTGTTCATCCCATTTTTTTCGGGGTCCTTCACCATTTTAGTTTTAGAGGATGTGAATTACTCATAAAACGTTTCGGGATTTTGTGGTTGAGAATTGGCATGTGCTGTGTTTGGGTTCCAATCATACATTGCGTATGATAATAAAACTTAAGCATCTCAATTTGGCTCTCAAAGGTTTGAATAGGGAGGTTTTTGGGGATGTTCATTGTTTGATGGACCTACAGGTTGGAAAATGTGAGGCGTTACATTTTGTTATCAGGCATCGAGAAGTTGAGTTATAATGAGGAGCATCATAAGCTAGAGTTCGACGCACAAAACTCCTATTAATCGGGCGTTGTTGATGCAATGAAGTTTCTGCGACAAATGGCTCGCACTTCTTGGCTAACATGGGGATCGTATACTTCATTTTTTATCATTGTTGTTAGATTAAGGATAGGCGTTTGGCATATTCATGGTTTGATGATTGACGACATTTATACTTGACTATCCGGGATTTCTCATTAATCATATTATTTCCTACTACACGAATCTGTTTTTGGATATTGGAGTTCGCCATGTGAGTATTCGATTGTTGATCGCGCAGATTTCTCGATCTTTGGTGACAACTTGATAATGCTCTCTTACTTAAGCTATCCCCACTTTCTACGATATTTGGGACGCAATTTTTGATTTGGGTTCGGATAGTTCCTCGGGATTGGATGGTTTTAATGAGATCTTCTATCGAAATTTTTGGGATATTATTGCTTTGGACGTTATTTTAGATGTCCGTTACTTCTTCACGAGTTCTACTATGACGTGGGGGCTTAATGCGAGTTTCATGGTCCTTATTCCAAAATGTACGGATGCGATATTGTGGACAATATTTGGCCTATTGTGATGAGTAATTTCCTTTTCAAGGTTATTGCTAAGATCAATGGACCTGCAGTTGGAAAATGCGAGGCAGATTCAGTCCGACATCGAGACGTTGAGTTATAATGAGGAGCATCATAAGATAGAGTTCGACGCACAAAACTCCCTTAATCAGGCGTTGTTGATGCAATCCGAGTTTCGCGACAGGCTTGCACTTCTTGGCTAATGATGGGGATCGTATACTTCATTTTTTTTATCATTGTTGTTAGATTAAGGATAGGCGTACGCGTATTCATGGTTTGATGATTGACGACATTTATACTGACTATCCGAGATTTCTCAGTAATCATATTATTTTCTACTACATGAATCTCAAACCGGGATTTCTCAGTAATCATATTATTCTGAGACGTCAGATTCATGATTACATTGTCCTGGTTTCAGAGAGTTTCAACGTTCTTCAAAGCCGTCTGGATTGACATTCTCAAAGCCTTTAACACTCTGAGTTGGGGCTTCTTGATTCATGTGCTACGTCGGTTTGGGTTTTCAGATATTTTTATCTCTTGGATTGAGGTTATTCTCCATTCTGCTTGGATTTCCATTTTACTAAATGGATCGCCAGTGGGCTACTTTCCCTGCTCTTGGGGCATTTGCCAGGGAGATCCATTGTCTCTATTGCTTTTTTGTATTAAAGAAGAGGTTTTTGGTAAGCTTATTGAGTCTGCGGTTTCCACTCATTAGATCACACATTTTCTTGCTCCATGGTATATTGTGTTCCCTTCGTTGGTTCTTTACGCGGATGACATCCTTATTCTTTTGCACGGTCACTTCTTCTAATGTGCGTTATCTTTTTTAGATTTTGATCTTCTATGTAGGGATATCAAGGCAGATCTATAATTTGTGCAAGTCGAAGGTCTTCTTCGGTGCTCTGGTTTCTTCTCATATTCAGGGATGCATTCAGGATATTATGGGCATTCATACGAGGGTCTTCCCTTCTTCTTATCTTGGTGTTCCTATCTTCGAAGGTGCACCCAAGCAGGTAGTTTTGCAGCCTATTTTTTATAAGATTCTTCTTAAGTTCAAGCGTTGCAAAGGCACTGCCCTCTCTATTGTGGGACGCATTTGCTTGGTTAATTCAGTGATCACTAGCTCTCTTGTTCATTCCATGATGATATACAAGTGGCCGATTTCCATGCTAAAACAAATGGAGAAAGCCATGCGTAATTGTATTTGGATTGGTGATATTCTCTTGAAAGGTTCGGTGGTTGTTAAATGGGTTCGATGTTGCACGCCTAGGTCAGAAGGAGGCATTGGGGTTCTCTCTATCATCGTTGCCAATAAAGCTTTTCTTATGAAAATGGGATGGAAAGTGCTAACTTCGGACTCCGTGGTTTTTGATATTCTTCGCGGGCAATATTTATTGTCGGATGGTTCCATCTGACGTACGTTTCTGCCATCCTCTATTTAGGTTGGGCTTAGATCTTGTATTGATGGCAGTTTGATGGATTCCCCCTGGATCCCTGGCGCAAGTTCTCGAGGTTTTATTTTGGATTAATAATTAGTCAAGTTATTCCATTACTGGACATAATTAGTATCCCTCATGATTACAAACATTATTTCTGGCATCGTATATTTGACGTCTTATTGATGATTCTTGGAACTTCACGGTCTTTTTTGATGATACTTATTTGGATCTGGTTCCGGACATTGTTTGATTCCCTATTGCACCTTCTTCGTTGGACAAGCGGGTTTGGATACACTTTTTGGATGGGGAGATTTCGTCCAAAGAGGCTTACTTCACTTACTTCGGCCTTCTTTTCCTCTGGTTAAATGGAGTTCTTGGATTTGGTCTCCTTATATTCGGAGTGGCGCTCTATTGTGGTTTGGAGAACTATTTTCAACCGCTTTGTTGTCCTGGATTTGCTGTGGTAGCGTGGATTTATTGGCCCTTCATGCATTGACTTTGTCATGCTCATTCTGAGTCCATTGACCATATATTTGTTTCTTGTGATTTTGCAGGGGCTCTTTGGCGGTGGATTTTCATTATTTCTATGTTACTTATCACCATGCTTACAGTTTCAATGAATTTCAAATACATCTCATGACCTTTCAATTTAGTGACCAGGTTTCATTTTTATGGCAAGCTTCGATGATCTCTTGAATTTGGCTTATTTGGCATGTTTGGAATGATCGGATTTTCAATGATGAGTCCTAGATGGTGGATGAAACTATCATCCAGGTTTGAGTGCTCATTGTTGAGTCTTCCTCCTTAGATCAAAGTTGCATCAATAAAATCAAGATGATCTCTTCCGGCTTAGGCGTCTTCATGTTATCGGACACCCAGGAAAGCCCCCAAGGTCGTACAGGTTAATTGGCATCCTCCTCTCCCCAGATGGACCAAGGTGAATACAGATGTATGTGCTTTAGGTGCACCGGGTAACAGTATGGCATCTGGTGTTTTCGGAATGTAGAGGTTTCTTTCGTGGTTGTTTTGCGGAGCGTTGCGGTATTGGACATGCTTTTGAAGCAGAGCTAGTGGTGGCCATGGCTTCTATTCAGTATGTGTTTACTAGAGGATGGCGTCAACTATGGTTAGAGTCGGATTCAACTTATGTAGTGGAGCTTTTCAACAAAAGACCGAATTTCATCCGTTAGCGTCATTTAAGCAGATGGAGGTATACTTTATATTTGGTCTCGCAAATGGATTTTATCATCTCTCATATTTTTTTGCGAGAGCTATAAGGTTGCGGATAGGCTTAGCAAGATGGATATGGATTCGACATGGTGGGGCAGGCCGCTTGTGGATATCCTATCCCTTCTCACGGAAGATTATGTTGGTCAGTCACAGTATAGATTCGTACCGTTAGTTTGATTGTGCTCTCATATTTTGGGTGTTTTACATTACTTTTTTTTATGGGGATACTCTTTTTTTCCTGCCTTGAGGTTTTCCCCAAAATGGTGGGTTTTACCTAGGTAGGTTTTAACGAGACCCCAGACTTTGGCTACCTGATCGGCTTGTGATCAGGACTTTTTTGTTTTTTATATCATTTTCCATTTATCCAAAAAAAACACAATCCACACGAATAATGCAATTAATTGTTTTTTTTTTGAATAAATCCGATACAGTCAAGCACAAAAGTTTTAGAATTTTTTTTTTGGAAAATAATTCGAAAACCTGAAAATATTGCTTTTCTAGATTAAGGTTGTTGGATTTTGATTATTTGACTTTGCTAATTTATCATTTTGGTCAAATAAGTTATTATTTTTTGTGGACAGTTTTCAGAATTGTATTTTTCAAATGCAATCTATGTTGAATATATCATTTAGATTTTGTCTTTTGTAATTCACAAATTGAGAAGTTCTGATGTTGTGATTTATTTTATGTATTAAGAAAAGTATGTGGTCAAAATAAGGTATAACCAGTCTTCTTTCAAATTTAAACCACATCTTTTCTCAATGTTTTCACCTCTATAAGCTCAAGGTTTTGGACAGATATACATATCGAGTTATAGCTCAAAATGCAGCTAATAAGGCTCAGGCTCAAATTGGCTAACTAGGGAATCATATGTTCATAGGTAGGCTTTAGGCTAAAAGGCTTAAACAAAAGAGGCATTAGATCATCTTCAAAAATTGCACATACACGTGGTTTCAACGAAGATACCAATTAAAGTTCTAGAGTTCAAGCAATAAGAATGACACACTGAACAAAAACAAGACAGTATATGATAAAATCATTAATATGCACAAAAGCTCACCGGCTTATTTTTGCTCCCATCATGTCCAAACATCAAACTTTATTAATCAATACCATATAAACAAAAGAAATATTTTCTCGAATTTCAGTACATGCTCACCAAGTTCGTTTTCTCATAAAATCAAGTATTTGCAGTTAAAACACATAAAAGACACTTCATTCTTCTCTATGACTCTGTCAAAATCCAACAAATATTGTATACGTGCTAAAACGATAAGTGTGCCTAATAAACATAAAAAAATAAAAAAAATTAAATGCAACTTATATGATATGCAACGGTACAATATCATGCATTCTTGACAACCTTCCCCCCGAAACTTATGCAGCTTTACGTCCCGAAAAATACAAGGAAGATAGTAAAGGAAAGAAAGCGCGATAAATACTTACAGTGGTCTACTGTGGTGGAGGATAGTGGCATTGGTCAATATGCCACTGATCCATGTAGTAGATCATATCGTACATTTATTGTTGACGTTGAGTAATGTTGCCAGACTGCTGCAAATACTCCATAATACTCGTCAACCATGGCAGCCAACAAGTATGATTAATCAATCAAAAGTGCCCACGTGGGACTCCAACCGTTCAATTATTTCACTTATGTCCTCCATGAACCAACCTCCTCCTTGTGAGGACTTCAGTATATCAGTTGCAGCCAATGGCTCATCCCCTACCTCTACTTATGGAGCCGCTAAAGTTGGGCCCTCTCGCGTAAGCCAATTTTCACGATTATCAATTACAGTGGCTGCCGAATTTGGGAGTTTAAACCAATTGTGGTCCACACTAGTCCTGCCCAAAAAATTTTGTCAATTTCATTGCGATCAGGGCGTTCAAGTTAATTTTTCGACCATCGTCGGCATTCGCATAAATACTACAATCCATTAAAGTATTCGGCGATCAGCGTAATCATCCCTCCCATACAAATTTTTCCCTTCGTCTAATTATGGACCCTCTCAAACCGTCTCATGATATAGCCCCGACATTAGGCATCGCCTCTATATCCAAAACCAAACACCATAAAAAGAACAATTCACCAGTCTGGGACACCCCTTTGTTGTCTCCCCGGGAAAATATTATCTCATCTAACATGCACTACACATACCGGAACACCGGATTTTTAATGAACAAGGCTTTAGATTACCCACTCGTAAAAACACGGCATTCAGTAATATCCCTCCAAAAATCCAGAATATCAAACTCCTCGTGTTCTTCCACCCCATAAATTGGCATTTGATATATTTTATTTAATTTTTCAAGAGAAATCTCCCTTAACTCATTCACTATCTAGAATCGAATACCCAACAATTTCCACTTTCTCTCCTCCTTAACCAATTCAAATGTTCTCAAAAATTCGAGTGTCAACCCCACATACGATCTCCAATTATCATTCAACAGTACATCCCAATCTATTCTACCACACAACATTCGAAAATCATATAAAAGCCCCAAACTAGTAAGACAATGGTTATTGGAATATCTTGTTAGTCCAAATGGCTATGATAATCAAGATGGGGGGTGAATAGATTATCTAGATTTTACGATTTTTGCCCTCTGTTTTGAATATGAGAATGATGACTAAAATTGAAGTGC
The DNA here is from genome assembly GCA_016081115.2 of Rehmannia glutinosa. Classification (NCBI taxonomy): domain Eukaryota; kingdom Viridiplantae; phylum Streptophyta; class Magnoliopsida; order Lamiales; family Orobanchaceae; genus Rehmannia; species Rehmannia glutinosa. The sequence continues at coordinate 325,094 of JABTTQ020001463.1, read as the reverse complement.
GGAAATATAAAAAACACACGATAATTTATAGAATATCAACCCACTTAGGGCCTAATCTTCTACCAGCCGGGTATATCCAGAATGGATTTCGAAAAAGAAAAATGTTTTATTGATACCAAAGAATTACAAACCTTTACCTTGAAGAGCACCTCACTCTTCTTACAACACCACCTATGAAGATTACTACAATCTTCGCACAACAATGAAGAGTACCACACTCTTCAACACCTAATATCACCCAAGTGTGTTCTTACCACAAGAACACTAACAAGGATGTCATGTTTTAGATGATTAAAAGTTACAATCAAGATTACACTTTGTTTGAAAAATATTACAACTCAAAAGTGCAAGTGTAATCAAGAAGGAAGCCTAATACTCAAGATATGCAAGTGAAAGACTAGGCTTAAAATACAACAAGAATTATGCCAAGAGAGAATAAGAAGTTTGCTGAAATTTTCCGTGTTGTTTGAATGCTTGTGTTGTTGTATTGATCCTTCAAAACCTTCATCTATTTATAGGAGAGTCTTCAAGATTGGATCTCAAACTTAGGCTCCTTCATCTTTACTTTTGTCTATAAAAAGAAGATCACAAGATGCACAAATACTGTACAAAAATGATAAAGTGATAAAAGTAAATCTTGTTGTCTCCCATAGGCTCAAAATCGCCCGATTTTGAGCGGGTCAACAGGGTCGACCAGCCCACTAGTAGAAAAATTCGAATTTTGAAACCATTAAGTTTGAATCGCACAGTCATCCCGTGGGTCAATCGGTCGACCAAGGGGTCGACACATTGCCTGGGTCTGGGGAAACAGGGGGACGGTTTATTAAAACTGTAGGTCCCAAGGGTGCGAGTGTAAGGTTTAGAAGGGGGTTGAATAAACCTTACCAATTTTTGATTTAGTCTGTTAAAAGTTCGAGTTAATACTCACAACTAAGTCTTTGATGGACATCTAAGTTAGTTAACCAAACAGAGTTAGGCACTCAGCGATTTCGGTGAAATTTGTTGATAGAATAACTCACCGCTAGTCTAAAACTTAACTTGACGTGATATGATTTCAAAGAAGACTTAACACCCTTGAATTTGGTTTAAGTTTGTTTTAATACTTGGTTTTAGCACTTTGTTGATTATCAATTGGATAGCAAATTTATCAAAGAAATATTGAAATAATATGCGAGAAATTAAAGTCTTTGAAATGTAAATGACACAATAAATTTTATAGAGGTTCGAAGATGGGATAATTCTTCTACTCCTCTCTTCTCCAACTCCTGGAGGAATCCACTAAGTATTGATCAATGTACAAAGTGGTTATCGGTCCGGATGCAAGTCTTGATCACACAACTTGACTTGATCCTTTGGGACTCGATCACGGAGATGCCTTGGTCACACAATCCGCTTCTCGTATGACTCAGCTTCTTCACAGGGCAGCTGCCTTGCTACTACAGCTCACTTGCTCAAGCTTCTTGGATTTGATCACGAAGCCCTCCAAAAACTTGAGACTGGTTCGACTTTGAACCTTTCTACAATCCTTTGTGGAATGTAGACCCATTGATTTTTCAAATGTTTCATCTTCAACTGATTGAAGTCGTCTTTCCTTCATAGGTGAGTGTTGGATTGATTTCCTTCGTAATGTAGGCTTGAGGATTGAACTTGAATGACTTGAGTAGGTTATAGTTTGAATAATAGCTTGAAATTTCCAGGTAACAAGGTTGACCTTTTCTCAAATAGATTACTCAGCCTTTTATAGTGTTCTTTTAAAAATTTGTCCGTTGAAGAGATAGGTTAATTTTCAAAAGACACTTGTGGTCGTTGGCTTGTCTTGTTGCAGTCCTTGGAATTGACATTTCCTCGTATGAATGAGTCTTGACTTTTTCGAGTTCGACACGGTGCGAGCTTCCCATTGTTTATTCCTTTTGCACGCTTCAGGGACTGAGCACTTTAAGAAATGTAGTATGGAAGTATTACTTGTTTAAGTAATTTTCTTGACTTCATTGGATCTCTTTCGATTATCTCGACTTGACTTGCATTTCCTTGACTTCCCCAGGTGACTTGAGTCGACTTCCAATCATTGGATGACTCATCCGCATCACTTCAACTTGAGACTTGGCTATCTTGAGTTGACTTGACGACACTTCACTCACTCTTTTGCACCTTGATCGAGTTCTGTCTTCTCTTCTTTTCCACACTCACCGCCTCACAATGAGTCTTCTTCCTTCTAGTCTCTAGTTGACTTCTTGCATATTCGGCATAGTGAAACTGGACCCATGGACTATCTATTACAATGAAATTTACAACAAAAATGGGGTGCCAACTTTCTATTCTAAGTTTTACATGGCATTCATCAAAATCTAAAAATTAATTTCCCAACAATTTCCCCCTTTTTGATGATGCCAAAAATTAAAACATTCATACAATAATTAAACAAAGAAAGATAAGTCTGAGACAATGATGTAGAATCCACGAGAATGTATCGTAGAATCAATCTTTTATTGATCATAACATTCTTGTTCTTTACACAGCTGTTTACAAAATGTATCAGAGCTTAATTAGAGCTTAAGGTAATCATGCTATTCTATATCTACGCAAGTATAGAAATTATATAATTTTATTCAATGTACAGAAGACTTACATAAAGATGCATTTACATAGTAAAATACATGAAAGGGTGGACAACAACACTTCATCTCCTTCGCTGCCTCCTTCTTTCCTCATTAGCTCTGTCTTCTTCTGATCTATTTCTCTTCTTCTCTTCTTCAGCTGCTTTTTTTTTCTCATATGCTTTTCTGGCAGCTTCATCTCTTCTTTTTCTTTCTTGTCTTTTTTCCCACAGCTGAGTTTGTCTTCTATTTTCTTCTTCGATTCTCTTCACATACTCAACATTGTTCTTGGCCACTCAACTGGCTACTTCTTCGAATCTAGCCCAATAGATCCCTCCTTTCTTGCCTGGATCTATATATTCAATGTTTTTGGCGGAGTCTAGGTCTCCTCTTCCTCCTCCACCACTTCTTCTTCTGTCTCTAGGGCGTGTATTGTCTTGAGGCCTTCTTTTTCCCAAATTGAGTGACCCGGAGTGACCAAAGAGAGCGATGCTTCTTCTGTCATCTTCTTCACATAGCTTGAGGCCTTTTTCCCAATATAAATCCCAGGCTTGAGCCATGGACATATTTGCGAAGTAACCCTCGGATGCGAGCGTCTTGAATTCATCAATAGATCTTGGCTCGATTCCCGCGTCCGAAATGGCATCGGTGTCTCTTCCCAATGCCTCCATATTGTTTTAGTATATCCATCACTCGGGCATCCATCTTTCCTTCCACCTCCTTCATCCCTATTCTATTTTTCGCTTTTCAACCATGGGTGCTGGGAGTGTTGGAGCGGTAAAGTCAGTTTACTAATGATATCACCGTAAAAGTCCTTGTTGGGGGTTTTAGCAATCATCGGGTCATATCTTTCAACCCCCTTCAACAATTTTCCCCTTCTTTCTCTTTCGTAGTTCTTGATCTTCTCCTTCAAAAATCCTAAAACCTTTCAATGCCTTTAGGTATTCCTCTTCCCCCCTTTTTGGCATCATCAAAGGAGAGAGAAACCCCGAAACAAGCTAGCAATCATGAAGTCTAAGCGGTGATAGGAGTTATGCTTCAATCTGCTGCGGAGTATGCTACACAGAATTCAGAGCGGGTGGCGTTGGATTCAGCTGTCACCAACTTCATTTTAGCCATGAGGAGGCTGAATTTCCTCTCCATGTTCTCCTCTACGCGTAGAATTTCTTATTAAATTCATTTTATCTGATTGTGAGATTCATGCATTCTTGTTTTCTTGTATTCTTTTCTTCATATCAAGATTCTTAGCCAGCCGCCAGACTAGCAATTTATTGAACAATGCTCTGAAGTATCGAGCTTGTTTTACGTGCATTGTCTGCTGTTGTTGCCACCATTCCCAGATCCTGACAATTATTCCTCGCATATCGGCAATAAGATTTGTGTCTCGGTTATCGATCTCATGTCCAAATGAGGCATGGTGCCTCTCCATCTTCTCTATCTCTCGCAAATATGGCCTTGAAAACTTCTCGAACCTCATTTGTCACTTCTGTCAGGCTTTAGCGGCCAAGCGTCAAGCGTCAAAGTCAAAGTCTGCTGGGAAGATGGTGTCTGTTGGAATAACGAGATTAGGTTTATGGAAACGTTCTTGATCTCTAGCATTTTTCAAGAAGATTTCCAAAGAAAAGGGAAACGATTCTTCAAACGGATCATCACGCAATGGGAATCATAATAACTTGTGCTCGTGAAGTTCCCGGTGGAGTTGATCCTGCTAAGGGAGCTGCGCGTTGACTCTGTTTGAATAGAGTTGACCCACTGGCCGAGCCTCACTGTTGTCTCACGTCGGTCTCATTTTTTCCATATGAGTTGACTGTGTAAGTCCAAGCGGCTACGATAATCTAGAGGGGTGAATAGATTATCTCCATCTTTTCGATTTCGCCCTCTTTTTCGAATCAATTATGCCAAGACAATAATAAAGGTGCGGAATGTAAACAACACGCGTCGATTTTATAGAGGTTCAACCCACCTAGGGCCTAATCCTCTACCACCCCAGCATCTCCGGGATGGATTTCAAAAAGAAAAAGATTTTATTAATTTCCAAAATTAATACAACACCTTACAACATCACCTTGAAGAGCACCACACTCTTCTACAACACCACCTTTGAGATTACCACAATCTCTCTTGAAGATTACCACAATCTCCAACGGCACCTTGTGAAGATTACCATAATCTTCAACCTTGAAGAATACCAAATTCTTCAATACCTCAAGAGCACCACACTCTTGAAACACCTATCACCTAGATCACCCAAGTATATTCTTTCCACAAGAATACTCACAAGGATGTCTTGTGTTGAGTGATGACAAAAATCAAGATTAAAACTCAATAATGAATATTACAATTTGAGTGCAAGTGTAATCAAGAAATAAAGCCTAGACCTCAAGATGTGAAAGTGAAAAACTTAGGCTATAAATACAACAAGAGTGTTGAATATGAAAGCTTGAGAATTTGCAGATTTCTTGTTGTGTATTTTGCTTGTGTGTGTTGTATCTTGTGTCTTCAATTCATCCTCTATTTATAGGGAAGTCTTCACCAACATAGGCTCCCAACATAGGCTCCTTCCTCTTCACTTTTGTCTACAAAAAGAGGATCACAAGATGTAGAAATATTGTACAAAAATGAAAAGTAAATCTTGCTGATAAGGATTGCAACGGTTGGAATTTTTGCTGTCAAAAATAACATAGGGTGACCGGTTGCCCTGTAATAAGATTTCGAACGTTTTGAAAAAATAGTGCGATCCAGGTACGGGTTAAAGGGGGGGTCGATCGGTCGATAGAAGTGCGACCGTCGCCCGACCGCCCGACCCCTTGACCGGTCCCCTGCTCCAATTTTCAAGTCCAAGTATGTTCTGCTTTTGTTTTTCTTTTCTTGAGTCTGCGGTCGACGTTTTGGGCGACATCGACCTCAAATTGAAATGTTGTCCGATTTTTTTAAAAATAAACTTCAAGAAATACTCCAAAAAAAATTAATAAAAACATTTTAAATCACTTGGGAGTATTTGGACAACATTTATAAACATCGTAAACTTATTTAAACTAAACCATCAAAAGTGTTGTCCATTTTTATCGAATAATTAACTCTAAGAAATACTCCAAAAATTAGTAAAAACATTTTAAATCATTTAGGAGTATTTGGACAACATTTAAAACCATTGTTTTGGTGTAAAAATAAAATCATCAAAATCATGATAAAAATATTTATCTAACAAACTCCCCCTTTTTGATGATTACAAACCAAAATAATTTAAGGAAGTTGATTTTAAAACAAAACAAATTTTCCGGTCTAAAATATCAATCCATTATAAGCAAGATTCATCATAAGTACAAACACACAAGGATAGGAGCAAAGATTTTTCAAAATCATTTTTTTTGCACAAGCTCCCCCTATCAATATGCATATCAAGAACAAGTATAAAAGCAACCAACTAAAAGCTAAAAGCTTAGCTTTTACAACTTAAGCTTGAATTTCATGAGCTTATAAGCTCTCCCTGTCACAAGACATCATTAGTCAAGCATAAAAGTCCACAATACATCAAATGAACTAAGTAATTTGGCTTTTAAGAGCCATAGCTTGTAGTTTTTCTTGCAAGCTTATTTGCAAGCCTATTTCCGCTTCTTTGAGTGTTTATGCATTTTTCCTGTTTCTCCCCCTTTGGAATCATCAAATGGACTAAGTAATTTGGCTTTTAAGAGCCATGGCTTGTAGCTTTTCTTGCAAGCTTATTTGCAAGCCTATTTCCGCTTCTTTGAGCGTTTATGCGTTTTTCCTGTTTCTCCCCCTTTGGAATCATCAAAAAGAATGTTAGCACGATAAAAACATCATACAATTATATCAAAGTGCGCAAATTAATCGATTTATCGACATATTGATCATTGAAGCTTAAATTCCAAATAATAAGGGAGAAGTCAATCATGTGATTTGCAAAAGCTTATTTGATTGACAAAACATGATCTCTATAAACTTATAAGACTTTTCAAATCGAAAGAATCATGTAGGTGATGAATTTTTCATAGAAGCATTTTGTCGAACACTTGGCGTGCGACGAATAAAACAAGAGATGTATAACGCCTTTGTAATACATTTAAGCCAAAAAATTTCATCACCAATTGCAATAATACAATATTCATCCATCAACAATAATCATGCACAACACAATTATACAAGAATTCCATCAAAAATCAATACATAAGCCTTTTCTCAAAGGTTCAACCCAATTGAGATAAAAAGAGGAATTAAACTTACCAATCAATCGGAGAGGCCGAGTAATACAGATGATATACTCGTACTATAAACCCAAAAATATATAATATACAAGAAAGAAATCATTTTGGGTGAATTGTGTGTGAAATTTGCAAAGGGGTTCGATTTTTGTAAGAAAATAGCCAAAATGACGAAATGAAGGACAGAGCCATTTTTAAGGCTCAAATCATCAAGGGAGACCGGTCTGGGGCTAGGGCGACCGGTCGGAAGCTTGGGCGACCGGTCGGCCTTAGCCCAGTCAGCCCACTGTCCGTTTTGATTTTGCAAAATCCGAAATTTGAACCAAAAATCCGGTTTTTGCCCCTAAGTTTTAAAAACGTGCAAAATGCAAACATAGACCTCATTCAATAAACATTATGTCATAATCAAGCTCGAAATAAGGTAAAATACTCGGTGGTTAAAAATGTCCACGAGTTATCTTTGAGAAGGAATTAAGCACATCTCAAATTTTTGTTTAAGAAACACAATCCCTTAGAAAAATATATCGAATCTCAATATGTTTAGTTTGAATAAACCGAATAATATATACCGGACTTGTTATCCCGAAAAATAAGAACGTTTTAAGACTTTGGATACAATAAGTCATAAGAAGAAGTACCTTTCAAATATTTGAAAATTTCTTTTAACGGCACTTTAAAGAGATTCGTTGGGATTGTTTTAAGTCGAGCATATAGACATAAGCCATATAGAATATTGAGTCTAAGGAGTAATAAACGAATGAACATACCTCGAATTCGTTTGTCAATGCCTACTTCAACCTTTTGTCAATTTTCGCATTTGTAGCCATATAGGTTGAAATAGTTCTTTCTTCTTCAATGTTTCACTTCTTCTTTTGAGTGTGGAATATAATCACTTTCTTGGCATTGTTGAACTTGAATTCCAATGATCAAATTGTAAGTCCAAGCGGCTACGATAATCTAGAGGGGGGGTGAATAGATTATCTCCATCTTTTTGATTTTACCCTCTTTTTCAAACTGAAAGCTCAAAGACAACAATAAAGGTGCGTAATGTAAACAACACACGTCGATTTATAGAGGTTCAACCCACCTAGAGCCTAATCCTCTACCACCCCAGTATATCCGGGATGGATTTCAAATTTTTTTTTTTATTAATTACCAAAATTAATACAACACCAACTTACAACAACATCTAGAAGAGAACCACACTCTTCTTCAACACCACCTTTGAGATTACCACAATATCTTCTTGAAGATTACCACAATCTCCAACGACACCTTGTGAAGATTACCACAATCTTCAACCTTGAAGAATACCAAATTCTTCAACACCTCAACAAGAAGATTACCACAATCTTCTTACACCTAACACCTAGATCACCCAAGTGTGTTCTTACCACAAGAACACTCACAAGGATATCTTGTGTTGAATGATAACCCAAAAATTCAAGATTACAACTCGATAATGAATTATACAATTGAGTGCAAGTGTAATCAAGAATAGCCTAGACCTCAAGAATGTGAAAGTGAATAGCTAGGCAAATTACAACAAGAAATAAGACAATGTAAGAACAAGTGTATTCTTGAGTGTATCTTGTTGTGTTGTAGTTTTCTCTCTTGTAGTGTTGCTTCCATTCTTCCTCTATTTATAGAAGATGTCTTGTACATGATAGGCTCCTCTTGGGGACATGAATTCTGTAAAAAATACCAAGACAATTGAAGAAAAGAGCTATTAGAAATCAACCCCTTAAATCAAGGAAAAGTTGTCTGTAAACTCAACGGATAGTTTGCTGTCAAAAGAGGGGTTCGACCGGTCGCGCAGAGATAAGTTGAAATTGAAAACTCTGCAATTTTTACACAGGGGGACCGGTCGGAGGGGGGTGCGACCGGTCGCCCTCATGTTGGACCGGTCGATCATGACCAAAATAGGGAAACAGATGAATCTGTTCTTCGGGGGGGCTTCAGGCACCGGTCGCGGAGGTCGACTGGTCGCCCCCCTTGGTTTTCCCTCCGTCCCTTTTTCTGTTCCAAAACTCAACACAGGTACGGGTTGCCCTATAGGGCGACCGATCGAGCCTGAAACATAAGTATTGTCCAATTTTATATCGAAAATAAACTCCAAGAAATACTCCAAAAAATAGTAAAAACATTTTAGATTGATTGGGAGTATTAGGACAATATTCATGGACATAGTATTGATGTAAAAACATTTTGACATAAAATCATTAAAAGCGTTGTCCATTTTAGTCGAAAACAAACTTGAAGAAATACTCCGGAAAATATTAAAACCATTTTAAATCATTTAGGAGTATTTGGACAACCTTTAAAAACATTGTTTTGGTATAAAAACAAAATCATCAAAATCATGATAAAACCATTTATCAAACAATCTCCCCCTTTTTGATGATTACAAACCAAAACAATTCAACAAGACCGATTTTGAAAACAAAACAATTTTGAGAGGCGATTTTGAAAACAAAAACAAGTTTTCCGGTCAAAAATGAATATCCGTTGAGAGCGACAACATTCCGCGCAATATAAACGCAAGGATGGGAGTAGAGGTATTCAAACACATATAGCAAATGCTCCCCCTATCAACATGCACAACAAAAGTAATATAGAAGCAACTTCAACATAAGCTAAAATCTTAGCTTTTCGATATTGAGCTTAAGTATCAAAAACTTAAAAGCTCCCCCTGTCAAAGAGACATCATTAGAACCGTATATAAGTCCATACTACAACCAATGGACCATGATTCATACATAACCATAATGCACCAAGTGGACTAAATATGATCCACAACTTATGGCTTTATGAAGCCAAAGCTTATGCTTCTTTTCGTTTGAGCTTATCTTAGCTTCTTTGAGCGAAAGAGCTCATAACCTATTTCTCCCCCTTTATAATCATCAAAAAGAATGTTAGCACGATAAATACATCATATATTCAAAACAAAGTGCGCAAGTAAACCGATGTATCGAGCTATTTTGAACATTGAAGCTTTTAAACCAAATAGGAGGGAAGAGTCGAATTATACGACTTGTAGAAGCTTATGAAATATCATTTGATAAGCAAAACATGATCTCTATAAATATATAAGACTTTTGAAATCGAGAGAATCATGTAGATGATGAATTTTTCATTGAAGCGTTTTATCGAACACTTGGCGGGCGTCAAAAATTGAAAAAGATATATATAGCCCTTGTAAATGAAATCAAGCCAAGTTTTTCATCACCAAATGCAATTTAATAAATATCATTCATCAACAATCAATAAGCTCATCACAAACATATATAATTTGCAGCAAGAAATAGACATTTAAACCAAATTGTCAAGGGTTCAACCCAATTGAGCTAAAGAGAGTGAAATTCTTACCATTCGATTGGTAAAGACGAGCAATGATGATGATAATCAAGCCTAAATAGGTCCAAGATATGAATTGTATGCAACAAAACAAATTTGGAGTGAAATTTGTGTGCAAATTTCGAAGGGGACGAAAAATGGACAAAATATGCCAAAATGACTAAGTCTGAAACAGAACCATTTTTAACCAAAAAATCGTTCAGGGCGACCGGTCCAGGGCATGGGCGACCGGTCGAGCTGGTGGGGCGACCGGTCGGCCCCTGCCCTGGCAGCCCACTGTTTTGGTTCTGTTTGAAAAATCCGAAGTTTGATCCAAAAATCTGATTTTTCGCCCCTAAGTTTTAAAAATGTGCAAAATGCAAACGTAGACCTCATTCAATATACATTATGTCCTAATCAAGCTCAAAATGAGATAAAATACTCGGCGGTAAATGAACAAATGTCCGCGAGTTAACTTTGAGACGGGATTTAAACACATCTCAAGTTTTTGTTAAAAACGCAATCCCTTAGAAAGTTTTTCGAATCTCAATATGTTTAGTTTGATTATGACGAACTATATTTTGAATAATTTTCACCGGACTTGTTATCCCGAAAAATAAGAACGTTTTAAAGCTTTGGATGAACAAGTCATAAGAAGAAGTGCCTTACAAATATTTGAAAATTTCTTTTAACGGCACTTTAATGAGATTCGTTGGGATAGTTTTTGAAGTCGAGCATATAGACATAAGGCATATGGAATGTCGAGTCTATAGGAATAATACAAGAAAACATACCTCGAATTTGTTTGTCGGCCGATATGCCTTTCTCAACCTTTGTCAATCTTTAGCCATAGAGGTTGAGATGGTTCTTCTTTCTTCAATGCTTAACTCCTTCAAGAGTTCTTTTGAAATATAACCATCTTCTTGGCATTGAATAATTTGTAGTCCAAGCAAGAAATTGAGCTCCCCCATCATGCTCATCTCAAGCTCACCTAGTATCAACTTAGAAAAACATATCTTGCACAAATATTCATTAGTAGCACCAAATATATTCTCATAAATATGCACAAGTAAACAATCTTGCCATTTTTTAAAAAAAACAAAGAGAGTAGTATCAACTTTACCTCTTGTAAAATCATTTAGCAAAAATAGCTAAGTCTATCATACCATACATGGGGTACTTGTTTTAAACCATTCAAGGCCTTTTATAAAAATCATTTGGCATAGAAAAATTCTAAACCCCGGAGGTTGTTTTACATAGACTTCTTCTTGAATAAAACCATTGAGAAAATTGGATTTAACATCCATTTGGTAAAGCTTGAAATTTTCTTAAAACAAGAATGGACAAGTAAAATGCAAATAACTACTAAATGTGCTATGAGTGCAAATGTTACATCAAAATCAATTACCTTCTTCTTGAAAATACCTTCGAGCTACTAACCTCGCCTTAGTTCGACCAATGTTGCCTTGGTCATCGAGTTTGTTCCGGAATACCCTTTTTGTCTTCTTCATCACTATCATCATAGGGCATCCAATTGATCTAAGGTGTTCATAATAGAACATTTACATCCAAATATTTTGAGGTAACTAATATTTGGAGTACTTCATTTCTCATCTACACAACTTAACAAACTCATTAACGGCATCGCTTATATAAGCAAGAAAAAAATAGCCCAAGTGTAAAAACATGCCTCAATCATCAATCACAAAAATATCTTGCATAAGAGCATAGTAGAAATAGACACTATATATATAGACCATGAAGCAAGAAACACATACTATGCATTTAGAAGATCATCAAAAGTCTAATAAATCATGCAAGTTCAAATAAGCTTAAGAAAGCTACAAAAGGTCTCTTTTGAAATTTGAAAATCCGATAGCATATAGTTGAGACCTCTTTTAAAAGAAGTATTTGAACAAGAGTTGACAAAGCAAATATGTGCAATCAAATATCGAATAGTGCCTTTCAAAGAATCTAAAAATCCTCTTAATGGCACTTGTATGAAATACTATGAAAAACAAGCACATAGGCACATGGCAATACATATATCGAGTTTATAAGAGTAAAATAACACAAGTAAACGTACCTCGATAATTAATGCATTTCTTGACAAATAATGACGTAAATGGCCATTTGTGAAAATATGTAAATCCTACACAATTCTTAAAACAAATCTAGCACAAATCATAATGATAAAAGTGTAGGCTAAGAGATATCACAAGTAAGCTCATGCCATAAAAATCCATAAGAGATGATAACACACTTTAGTCTACAAAAATGCACAAGAGTTTTAAAAACATCATATAAGGTCTTTTTTTTCAAAAATATTTTAAAAGCACAAATATATATTGAAGACCTTAATTAAAAAATAAATACTTGAAAACTCATTTTGCAATTAAGACACAAATAAAAGCATGCATAATAACAAAATAAAATGCATATTTAACTAGGGAGATACGGGTTACCAATTACGCCATTTCCATGGATTGTGCCGTTCCCATTGTTGATGATATTTTCCCCTTGAGAAGTCACTTTGTTGACGACGGCTCCTTTGATTACTCCATTTCCAAGATTTTTGTCCTTCCCATTGTTGATAGTCTCTTCTTCTTTGAAAATCATCTTGTTGATGATGTCTTTTCCATTTCCAAGGATTGTGTTCTTCCCATTTTTGATTATATCCTCTTCTTGGAAGTTGGCTTTGTTGAAAATATTTTCTTCTTTGATCAAATGAATTGGTCATTTGATGTCTTCTTGGCGGTATGAATTTTCTCCGATTATTATTTCGCCGGGTACCTAATAAAATATTATTTTGTGGTACCCTCAAGTTCTTGGGTCCTTTAGGATTAGCTTTGAGACTTTTAGGTCTCCAACAATAATTAGAGCTATTTCTAGCCCGACAAGTATTTACCGTATGACTCTTTTTACCGCAATAAAAGCATGTAATAATTCTAGGAGCATAATGACCAACATGCTTAGAGACTTGATTCTTTTTCATATGATTGACAACATTAAACTTATGATCAAGTTCTAGTTTCGAACAATCAACAATTTCATCGGTACTCAAGTTTGATTTAGATAAATCCTTTTTCATGCAATTAATATCCTTAACAAGAGTACTATTTTCTTTTTCAAGGTTTCTAACCTTGTCAAGTGTGGTGGTGTGAGCACATGATAGTGATTCATAGGAAGTAAATAAATTCTCCTTTTCATTTTTCAAAACATTGAATTCCTTTTTCAAATTTTTGTATTTAACAAGTAAATTTTGAAATTCATTTTGAAGATCATCAAAATCATTTTGCAAATCACTATAATCATTTTGAATAACAATATCATAGGAAGTAGAGGGTTTAAGACATACCTCGTTTTCTTCTTCGATGCCCATAAAACATTGCTCGACTACTTCATAGTTGGAAGTTGTAAAAGGCTTGTTCCTTAGATTTGAACTTGTATCCCTTTGAGAAGTAGATGCTTTTGTTTGACTCCTTTCATTTGCATATACTCCATAGATGGCTTCTAATTTTTGCCATACTTCATGTGCCGATCGAATACCTACAACATGATCAAATTCCAAAGTGGTAAGTGAACAATACAAAATATTAAGAGCTTTACCATTTAAGGAGATGATTCTCTTCTCTTCATCATTGAGCTCTTTGAGGCCTTTGAAGGTGTGTGGTGTGTCTATCATCGGAATGGATTCTCCATTTATGACGATGTTCCAAATATCAAACCCGCAACCTTGTAAATAACATTCCATTCTTTCTTTCCAAAATATAAAATTTTTGGAGTCAAGTAGAGGTGGCTTGGTGGTGGAGGTGCCGGAAAGGTGAGCTTCGTTCGTAGCCGACGATCGTTCCTCTTCACTCGCAATGTGAAACGAGCTTTCCAAAGAGTTTGGCTTTGATACCACTTGTAAGTCCAAGCGGCTACGATAATCTAGAGGGGGGTGAATAGATTATCTCCATCTTTTCGATTTTACCCTCTTTTTCAAACCGAAAGCTCAAAGACAACAATAAAGGTGCGGAATGTAAACAACACACGTCGATTTATAGAGGTTCAACCCACCTAGGGCCTAATCCTCTAAATTAATACAACACCAACTTACAACAACACCTAGAAGAGCACCACACTCTTCTTCAACACCACCTTTGAGATTACCACAATCTCTTCTTGAAGATTACCACAATCTCCAACGGCACCTTGTGAAGATTACCACAATCTTCAACCTTGAAGAATACCAAATTCTTCAATACCCCAACAAGAAGATTACCACAATCTTCTTACACCTAACACCTAGATCACCCAAGTGTGTTCTTACCACAAAAACACTCACAAGGATATCTTGTGTTGAATGATAACCCAAAAATTCAAGATTACAACTCGATAATGAATTATACAATTGAGTGCAAGTGTAATCAAGAATAGCCTAGACCTCAAGAATGTGAAAGTGAATAGCTATGCAAATTACAACAAGAAATAAGACAATGTAAGAACAAGTGCATTCTTGAGTGTATCATGTTGTGTTGTAGTTTTCTCTCTTGTAGTGTTGCTTCAATTCTTCCTCTATTTATAGAAGATGTCTTGTACATGATAGGCTCCTCTTGGGGACATGAATTCTGTAAAAAATACCAAGACAATTGAAGAAAAAAGGAGCTATTAGAAATCAACCCCTTAAATCAAGAAAAAGTTGTCTGTAAACTCAACGGATAGTTTGCTGTCAAAAGATAGATTCAACCGGTCGCGCAGAGATAAGTTGAAATTGAAAACTCTGCAATTTTTACACAGGGGAACCGGTCGGAGGGGGGTGAAACCGGTCGCCCTCATGTTGGACCGGTCGATCATGACCAAAATAGGGAAACAGATGAATCACATTATTCGGGGGCTTGTGGCACCGGTCGCCCCTAGGGTCGACCTCCGGTCGACCGGCCGCCCCCTTGGTTTTTCTTCCGTCCTTTTTTCTATTCCAAAACTCAACACAGGTACGGGTTGCCCTATAGGGCGACCGGTCGAGCCTGAAACATAAGTATTGTCCAATTTTATATCGAAAATAAACTCCAAGAAATACTCCAAAAAATAGTAAAAACATTTTAGACCGATCGGGAGTATTAGGACAACATTCAGGGACATAGTATTGATGTAAAAACATTTTGACATAAAATCATTAAAAGCGTTGTCCATTTTAGTCGAATACAAACTTGAAGAAATACTCCGGAAAATATTAAAACCATTTTAAATCATTTAGAAGTATTTGGACAACCTTTAAAAACATTGTTTTGGTATAAAAACAAAATCATCAAAATCATGATAAAACCATTTATCAAACACAAATTTGAGCTCCCCTCATCATGATCACCTTGAGTTCACCTTGCATTGACTTGGAAAAATATCTTGCACAAATATTCATTAGTAGCACCAAAAAAATATTATCAACATAAATTTGCACAAGTAAACAACCTTGCCCTTTTTCAAAACAAGGAGTGTAGTATCAACTTTACCCTTTTGTAAAATAATTTTGCAAAAATAGCTAAGTCCATCAAACCATATTCGGGGTACTTGTATCAACCGTACAAGGCCATTTATAAAAATCATTTGGCCTAAAACTTTTAAACTCCGATAGACTTCTATTTGAATAAAATCATTTAGAAAATTGGATTTAACATCCATTTGGTAAAGCTTGAAATTTTCTCAAAACAAGAATGGGCAAGTAAAGTGCAAATAACTTCTAAATGTGCTATGAATGCAAATATTACATCAAAATCATTACCTTCTTCTTGACAATACCCTTAGGCTACTAACCTTGCCTTGTTCCGAAATACCAAAAATTTCTGCAAAATCTCAACAAAGAATCTTGCACAAGAGCATAGTAATATCGAATGATAGAGACACTATAGCAAGTAACACATACTATGCTTAAAGAAAATCATCAAGAATATACTACACCATGTAAGTTCAAATAAGCTTATAGAAAGCTATATAAGGTCTCTTTTTAAATATGAAAATACGAGAGCACATAGTTGAGACCTCAATCACAAGAATCATATGAACAAGAGCTTTGACATAAACATCCAAGAATAATGGTATTTATATGTGCAATAAAATGCATAACTAGAAGATCAATTTTTTTTTTATCGAAACAAAATATAATCCTTTAAAAATCTTGGATAAAACAAGCTATGTTAAATAATGCCTTCTCAAAAATCAAAACATCCTCTTAATGGCAATTGTATAAAATAAGCACATAGGCATATGGCACAACATATATCGAGTCTATGAGATGAATAACAATAATGAGCGTACCTCGATAGTTCATGTTTCTCTTGATATATTATGAGTAGATAACCATATGTAAATCCTACACAATTCTTCAACCAAATTTTGCACAAACACAATAATACATGTGTAGGCTAAGAAATAAGAGATATCTTAAGCATGCTTGTGCTATATAACTACATCGGAGATAATAAACCACATAAGTGTAATTAAATGCACAAGAGTTTTAGAAGCATCATGCAATGTCTTCTTTTCAAAAATATTTTGAAACTCACAAATATATTGAAGACCTAAGTTTTAAAAATATGAAAACTCATATTGCAATAAAGACACAAATAAAAACATGCAAAGAATATAAAATGCATATTTAAATAGGGAGATACGGTTTACCAATTTCGCCATTTCCATGGGTTGTGCCGTTCCCATTGTTGATGGTATCTTCCCTTTTGAAAATCTTCTTGTTGATGATGGTTTCTCCAATTGCTCCATTTCCAAGCATTGTGGCTTTCCCATTTTTGAAAGTGTCTTTCTCTTGGAAAATCATCTTGTTGATGATGTCTTTGCCACTTCCAAGGATTTTGTTCATCCCATTTTTTATTATTTCCTCTTCTTGGAAAATGACTTTGTTGAAAATGTTTTCTCCTTTGATCAAATGAAATGGTCATTTGATGTTTTCTTGGCGGTATGAATTTTCTTCGATTATTATTTCACCGGGTACCTAATATGACATTATTTTGTGGTACCCTCAAGTGTTTGGGTCCTTTGGAATTAGCTTTGAGACTTTTAGGTCTCCAATAATAATTAGAGCTATTTCTAGCCCGACAAGTATTAACTGTGTGACCCGTTTTACCACAATAAAAGCAAGTAGTAATTTTGGGAGCATAATGACCAACATGCATAGGGACTTGATTTCTTTTCACATAATTAACAACACTAGGCTTATGATCAAGTCCTTGTTTCAATTTATCACAACTATGAACATCAATAATATCGGTCATTTTATCGGTACTCAAGTTGGATTTTGATAAATCATTTTTCATGCAATTAATATCCTCAACAAGAGTACTATTTTTCTTTTTCAAGGTTTCTAACCTTGTCAAGTGTGGTGGTGTGATCACATGAAAGTGATTCATAAGAGGAAAATAAATTATCCTTATCAATTTTCAAAATATTGAATTCCTTTTTCAAATTTTTGTATTTAACAAGTAAGCTTTGGAATTCATTTTGAAGTTCATCAAAATCATTTTGCAAATCACTATAATCATTTTGTAATTCATTATCATAAGAAGTGGAGGGTTTTGAACTTACCTCGTTTTCTTCTTCGAAGCCCATAAGACATCGTTCATTTTCATCGACGTCGGAAGTTGTAGGAAGCTCATCCCATGTTGGGTTTGTATCCATTTGAGAAGTAAATTCTTTTGAGTGGCTCTTTTCATTTGCATATACTTCTTCTATGTTTCTCCATACTTTATGTGCCGATTTAATTCCTACAATATGATTATATTCCAAAATGGTAAGTGAACAATAAATAACATTAAGAGCTTTACCATTTAAAGATATGATTTTCTTCTCTTCATCATTGAGCTCTTTGAGGCCTTTGTGTGGTGTGTCCATCATTGGAATGGATTCTTCATTTACGACCGTGTTCCAAATATCGAACCCGCAACCTTATAGATAGCATTCCATTCTTTCTTTTCAAAATGTAAAATTTTTGGAATCGAATAGTGGTGGCTTGGTGGTGGAGGCGCCGGTAAGGTAGACTTCGTTCGTAGCCGATGATCGTTCCTCTTTACTCACGATGTGGAACGAACATGCCAAAGAGTTTGGCTTTGATACCACTTGTAAGTCCAAGCGGCTACGATAATCTAGAGGGGGGTGAATAGATTATCTCCATCTTTTCGATTTCGCCCTCTTTTTCGAATCAATTACGCCAAGACAATAATAAAGGTGCGGAATGTAAACAACACACGTCGATTTTATAGAGGTTCAACCCACCTAGGGCCTAATCCTCTACCACCCTAGTATCTCCGGGATGAATTTCAAAAAGAAAAAAGATTTTATTAATTTCCAAAATTAATACAACACCTTACAACATCACCTTGAAGAGCACCACACTCTTCTACAACACCACCTTTGAGATTACCACAATCTCTCTTGAAGATTACCACAATCTCCAACGACACCTTGTGAAGATTACCACAATCTTCAACCTTGAAGAATACCAAATTCTTCAATACCTCAAGAGCACCACACTCTTGAAACACCTATCACCTAGATCACCCAAGTGTATTCTTTCCACAAGAATACTCACAAGGATGTCTTGTGTTGAGTGATGACAAAAATCAAGATTACAACTCAATAATGAATATTACAATTTGAGTGCAAGTGTAATCAAGAAATAAAGCCTAGACCTCAAGATGTGAAAGTGAAAAACTTAGGCTATAAATACAACAAGAGTGTTGAATATGGAAAGCTTGAGAATTTGCAGATTTCTTGTTGTGTATTTTGCTTGTGTGTGTTGTATCTTGTGTCTTCAATTCATCCTCTATTTATAGGGAAGTCTTCACCAACATAGGCTCCCAACATAGGCTCCTTCCTCTTCACTTTTGTCTACAAAAAGAGGATCACAAGATGTAGAAATATTGTACAAAAATGAAAAGTAAATCTTGCTGATAAAGATTTCAACGGTTGGAATTTTTGCTGTCAAAAATAACATAGGGCGACCGGTTGCCCTGTAATAAGATTTCGAATGTTTTGAAAAAATAGTGCGATCCATGTACGGGTCAAAGGGGGGGTCAGACGGTCGATAGGGGGGTGCGACCGGTCGCCCTGGGGTGCGACCGATCGACCCCCTGCTTGACCGGTCCCCCTGCTCCAATTTTCAAGTCCAGTATGTTCTGTTTCGTGTTTTCTTTTCTTCAGGTATCGGTCGACGTTTTGGGCGATCGGTCGACCTCCAAATTGAAATGTTGTCCGATATTTTTAAAAATAAACTTCAAGAAATACTCCAAAAAAAATTAGTAAAAACATTTTAAATCACTTGGGAGTATTTGGACAACATTTATAAACATTGTAAACTTATTTAAACTAAACCATCAAAAGTGTTGTCCATTTTTATCGAATAATTAACTCTAAGAAATACTCCAAAAATTAGTAAAAACATTTTAAATCATTTAGGAGTATTTGGACAATATTTAAAACCATTGTTTTGGTGTAAAAACAAAATCATCAAAATCATGATAAAAACATTTATCTAACAAAATCATCAAAATCACTTCCATCCATTCATCGGACGATGATGAGATTTGCATGGGTGGCTCATCATCAAAATTAAAGGTTTGGAGAGTAGCCTTAAAGTCGGTCTTACTTGTGCTTGGGAAAACATCCTCATTTTGGATCGTCAATAGGGGATGATATTCACCTTCGGTCCCGGGGACATTAGGATTGTCTTGGGAATCATGAAGAGCACGTATCTCCTTTTCTGGATCAATGATGGTAGGAGGGATGTTATGTGCTTCATCATCTCAACCTCCCGTTGGCCTTCATTACCTCCTCGCAATCTCAATCTGCAGCGAGGCCTTGGGATGTCCTTGACAATGTCCTCGGGTCTCTCGAGGGGGCATCCACTGAGTCTCAACTCCAAATTGCTTTCATTGCCCAAAGTGTTAACTCGACACCCTTATCAACAATGTCATTGGCTGCGAAGCGATTGACACTTCACCGAGACAGTCTCAATCAACTGCATCATCGGGATAACTTGCTGTGTATCCATTTGTTGTTCCTTCTCCACTTCGCCTCCAAGATTCGTTGTGGAGTCACCGCAGATCCTGCTTTGGGAGGGAGTTTCCCCCTACTTCACACCAGTTGTGTGACTTGGAATGGGGTCACATGTCTCGGACTCCCGATTGTTCCCTTTGAGTATTCAGCCCGTTGGGTGTGGTAAGACACCTTCATTTGCCTCTCCCCACATTCCCGATCGCCAGCCTCCTTAACACCTTCTTCTCGAGTGAGCAGGAGAAGTGGTGGCGGCGACAACAATGGCAATATGTTGCACCACTCCCATCGGGTCAAGTTCCGATTGTGATCTGGAGACTCTATCTTTTGCTCATGTAAGATCCTCGGATTCATGTCTCATTTCCAATTCTTCTTGCGCTGGCCGAGTCTAGATCATCATCATCGCTCTCGACAATATCAAGGTGTGGATGAGTATGATCTTAAGCTCGATCGCTTTCTCAAAGTCTTCTTTTTTTCTTCATCCGATTGTCCTCAATCCGAGAAAATTCAATTCTTCTTCTTCTTTAATAAACTCCGGTTTTGGAATGTTCGATTTCCACTTCCTCCATTCTCATTCGCAGCGATTTTGGATGTCGGATATGGTGGGGATAGGATCATCACATCATCATCTTTTTCATCATCTCCTTGATGTCCCTCGCTCTCGGGATTGAAGGTAGCAAACTTTGGTGCTCGACACCCTTTCTTGACAACAACGGAGAGTTTGTATTTGAGTGTCTCCTTCTCTTCAATTTGCCTCTGCTCTGATCGGCTCTAGGTCAATAATTTGCCTTCTCGGAGACTTTCTCTCAATAATTTCAGGAGACTCTACTTCTCTAGTTGTCTCGAAAAAGGGCAGACTGTGCATATTTTGTTTTCTTTTTCCTTTTCTGGTTCGGATGCGCTTTCCTCCGACTCTCTGGGGGGGCCGTCTTCATTGTCTTTTTTTGAGAGGAGTGATCTTCTCCTTTTCTTGACAACCGGAGAAGGTATTTGAGGTTCCTTCTCCACTTAGGGGCAGGGACTGCAGGGAGGAGAGTAGATCTTTTGTTTTCTTTTTCTTTCTTTGCCGGGGGCCAGTCTTCTTTGTTCCCCCTCTTCCTAGTTGTTTCTTCAACCCCCCTCACTCTTCAACCCTCTTGGCGTATGCTCACTTCGTGCTCCGGAAAGGTTAGACCGAACATTTTCTTGTTTACATGGAACGCCTTTCCATGTCGAAGATGGACTCCTTTAACTTCCATCATCCAATCAATCACCATCCAACCGCACCCAGGGGATCCTCCAAACGAACCATCCTCCTTGAAGGATTTATTCCCAATATTCTCGGCAGTCAGATGGCTTTGTATACAAACTCACCAGTTCACCTTCTTCTCTTCAATGATCCCGGCCATTACGATCGGCTTAGTTTTGGGCAAATTTGGTTAAAGCTTCCAAATTTGATGTCTATGCATTTGGCAACAATGTCCAAAGCAGCTTTGTGGTAGTCCTCCTTCAACAGCTTTCTTGTCAATTTGTGTAGACAACCTTCACAAAGACGATCGGGTTTGGCTACTTCATTCCACGCAGCAGCCAAGTTAATATCAGCTTCATAAATCTCCGGCACTCCTTCCGCCGGCAACAAACAATGTTCTGCCAAATCCTTGGCAGTTATGGTGAAGTCTTTCCCGTGAACAAAGGACTTGATGCCCTCATTGTGAACTTCAGCGTTCACATAGAACTGTGCGACCTCCTCCACGTAGGTCATCTGAAACTTCATCGACAAAAAGGGTTTCAGTCCTGATTTCTCCAACTTCTCTGCTATTTTCTTCACAAGGGTTTCGTCTGACCCTTGTTTGATCATCCCTCGAAATCCACAGTAGATCCCGTGTGGATTTTCTTTCCCAATTTGACGAAGTCGTACGTAGATGCCATTTCTCGAAGATTTACCGAATGAAACTTTGAAAAATAAGCTTTGAAGATTTGTAGGGTTTTGAGAGTAAAAATGCTTTCTTTGCTCTTGAGAGAGATGAACAGTTTTGGTAAAGTGAGAGAAAATCGGACGAAATGGTATATGCATGGGTTATGAAAGGACATGCGGGTGGTTTTTAAAATTTGATCAAGATCAACGGCTCAAATTTTGCACGCCGATTAGCATTTAATTTCTTGCATTTAATGCGGCAGCATTTATATCCAATCATAAGCTTGGTGTGCAGCTTTTGACTGTACATGTCATAATTATGTTGACGTCATTCTTAAAAAAACATTCCCGCTTAGTAAAAACGACTGCGTTTTTGTCACTTTGCAAATAAATGACTCAACTTATTCCTTAGCTGATTTAACTCTTCTCTCTTTGCACATAGGTACTCAGCTGTCAGCTAACTTGATGCAGCTGATTCTCCGATACGGCTGATTCACTTAGCTTATTCAAGAGTTCAGCTCTTTTTCATCTTTTCATGCTCCATCTCTTTTCTTTGAGTCTTCTGAGTGTCAACTCAGCTCAATTAACCTTAATTCATGCTCGAGTTCTTCAAATCTTGATTCACATAATGGTTTTGTGAATATATCAGCTAACTGTTTATCAGTTGAGATATATTCCAAGGTGATGTTCTTCTTTTCAACATGATCTCTTATGAAGTGATATCTAACATCAATGTGCTTTGTTCTTGAGTGCAATACAGGATTCTGAGTGATTGCAATTGAACTTGTGTTGTCACACATGATTGGAATTTCCTTTTCTTCAACTTCATAGTCTCTCAGCTGCTGTCTCATCCATAAGACTTGGGCATAACAAATTTGCCGCAGCTATGTATTCTGCTTCAGCTGTGGAGGTGGCTATTGAATTTTGCTTCTTGCTAAACCAGGAAATTAATCTATTTCCAAGAATTTGACATGTACCTGAGGTACTCTTCCTGTCAACTCTACATCCAGCATAGTCAGAGTCTAAGTAACCAATTAGCTTGAATCCACCTTTAAATTGTCTTTGCCATTGTTATGGATGAAGCATTTGCATCCAAATATTCTAAAATATGCAACATTTGGATTTCTCCCTGTCCAAATCTCATAGGGAGTCTTTGTCAGCTGTCTGTTTCTCATGCATCTATTTTGAGTATAGCATGATGTGTTTATTGCTTGACCCAAAATCATTTAGGCACCTGCTTGACTAACATGGTCCTTGCTTCTTTTTTTTGAGAGTTCTATTCCTTCTTTCTCGCAACTCCATTCTCACAGGGAGTCCTTGCTGCAGATAATTCATGACGAGATACCATTTTCAACACAATATCGAGTTATTATACCATTGACAAACTCGGTTCCTCTCGATCTTATTTTGATAATGGTTTGACTCTTCTCATTTTGGATTCTCTTCATCACCGTGGTAGTTTCTGCAGGTTTTTTTTCTTCTTACACATGAAAATTGTCCATGTGTATCTTGAGTAGTCATCTACTACCACCAAGGTGTATTTCTTTCCACTTATGCTAGCTGGTTCAACAGACCAAATAGATCCATATGTAGCAGGTGTAATATTCTTGTTGAAGATGGACATGTCTTTTCTTTGAATGATGATTTGATTTGCTTTCCCATCTGGCATGCATCACATATACTCTCCTTCTTGTATACTGAGTCTGGAAGTCCTTCTACAAGATTACTTCTTGCAAGTTTGTTAATAGTTTTGAAATTCAGGTGACTCAGCTTCTTGTGCCACAGCCAACTTGATTCGGTTGTGCTCTTTGCTAGCAGACAAGTGCTTGGTGTGCAGTTGACCAATCTACTACATACATGTTCTTTTGTCTGCATCCTTGCAACACAACTTCATTTGTTTCAGTGTCCTTGATTTGTCATACACCCATATTGAATCCAACATTGTAGCCCTTGTCACAGAGTTGGCTGATACTTAGCAGATTGAAGTTGAGTCCTTCAACATATGCAACATATGTGATTTCTAATCCATTTTTCTTGATGGATCCAGTGCCTCTTATTTCTCCTGGAGCTTCATTTCCTCCAAATATGACTTTTTCACCTCTAACCTCCTTGAATTTTGATAGATTTTTCTTGTTTCTTGACATGTGTCTGGAACAACCACTATCCATGTACCAGGTTCCTTGGCACTCAACTGCTCCTTGAACCTGCAATCAAGGAAATTAGGTTTTAGGTACCCATACTTGTCTGGGTCCTGAGGAGTTAGTATTGTAAGATGATCCAACCAACCTATAGCCAAATGATTTGACTCTAAGAGGTTGCCATCTATCAGTGCCATAATCATAATTA
Organism: Rehmannia glutinosa; assembly: GCA_016081115.2. Lineage (NCBI taxonomy): Eukaryota > Viridiplantae > Streptophyta > Magnoliopsida > Lamiales > Orobanchaceae > Rehmannia > Rehmannia glutinosa. The sequence continues at coordinate 300,663 of JABTTQ020001463.1, read as the reverse complement.
ACTTTGGCAAATTGCTTGGGGTTTTAGGTTCATACAAATTGTCTTTTTCTCGTATGCTGTGTATGTGTTTTAGCAATTGCTTTGTTTGGGTAGTTGTGATATCTTTGAGGATAGTGCTTGGGTGCATATGTGTGCTGATGATAGCTATTTTGCCTTTGGAATGGCCCTTGCTGAGTTCTAGGCCTTTGCCATTTAGGCTTATATTCCATAGGTCTTTGCTGATAGTTCACATTATTCCAATCAGCTTGGCTTGGGTAATTTCTACCATTCCCATCATATGTGTTCCTTTCATAGAACTTCTGGGGCTTTTGGTAGCTCTGTTTCTTCCTTACAGAGTACTTCCTATTTGGAGTTTGCTGAGGAACTCGGCTGGATTTCCTCTCAGATGTCCTCTCAAAGACACTCAACTCGGCATTTTCCTTTTCCTTTATAAACCAAGGCCAGTTTGCTTGTGGTTGTGATTTGGAATGGATGTGTGTGCGCTATTTGGAGTTTTGGATTTTTGAGATGCTTCATTACTTGAAGATCCTTTTTCCAAAATTACTTTTGGAGCTTGACTTGGTATAGAGGAATTAAATCCTAAGCCTGTCTTATCTCCACATTCTCTTTGGCTCATAATAAGATCATCCAAAGATTTAGATGCCTAAGTAAATGAGGCAATCACAATTTTGAGGTCATTTTCCTCTTTTTTGGCGGCTATCTCTCGCTATTAGCTTAGCATTTTCAAATTTAAACTTTTATTCTCATCAGCTATGTGACTTAGAGTACTCAGCTCCTTAGTCAGCTGTGAGTTTTGACTTTTGAGTAGGTTGTTTTCCTCATTTAGTAGTGTGTGTGAGGATTTAATGTGTTCAAAGTCTTTCATCATTTTGCCTAATGAATCATAAAGATTAGTGGGTGATGAGGTGTGTGTGTCACAGTCACTATTACTAGTGTCTGAGTGAGATGAGTTAGAGTGTACCTCATCTTCTCGGCCAGGATGGTCTTGTTCTTTGGCCATTAAACATATCAATGCTTCTTCTTCAGAGTCACTTGAGTAGTCAGATTCACTACTATCTGAGTCTGTTGTGTCTTTTGACTTGGCTGTCCTAGCAGTCTCTGCAGCTAACATTGCCTTTTTCTTCTCTTGTCTTCTTTCTCTGAAGACTTTTCTTTCCTCTTCATTCCTGTATTTGTTGACTATAGGATATAGGCAATCAATGGCATAGTGACCGGGTTGCCTGCAATTCTAGCATAAATTCTCAACCTTTTGATCTGTTCTTTCCGTCCTTGGATTGTCAGCTCTTTGATACTCAACCTTTTGATGCTCTGTTCTTTTGGGTGGCCTATCTTCCCTTGACTTGGAGGGAGCTGAGTGTCTTCTGTAGGATTCACCTTTGCCTCTTTTGTAATTCTTGTTGAAGAATTTGTTAAACCTTTTAACCATCAGGGCAATCTCCTCTTGGTCAATGACTTCCTTGACCTCAGCTCTTTTACCATCCTTAACTATTAGAGCAGCTGTTTTGGGCACATTGTCTCCTTTGGGTCTTTTCTTCTCAGCTCAAATTCGTAGGCTTTGAGATCTTAGAATAGCTCATGGTTGGATGTTTTTGATAGGTCCATGGAGTGTCTCAGGGCCATGACTTTCATTTCCCACTCAGCTGGGAGACTTCTTAGAATCTTCATACACATTTCCTTCTGTGTATATTCTTTTCCAAGTGCAGATAGCTCATTGGTAATTTCTATGAACCGAGCATCCAGTTGATCCAAGGTTTCTCCTACAAGCATCTTAAAATTTTCAAATTTTTGTACAACAATAGATAGTTTATTTTCCTTGATTTGCTCAGAGCCTTCACAAATCAAAGTTAGCTTATCCCAGATTTCTTTTGTCGTTTTGCATGATTTGACTTTGTTGAACATGGCTTTGTCCAAGGTTTTGTAAAGAATGTCCTTGGCCACATTGTCCAAGTTATATCTTTTCCTGTCATCATTTGTCCATTCAGCTCTTGGTTTTTCAACCATAGCTGGTCTGGGAGCAACATCCTCTTCTCCTTCACCGCAGCTGCAGCCTCCTTGCACTGTGTGTTTACTTTTAAAATTTGCAGTGGCCCATCTTCTATTACTATCCACATTTCATCGTGTAATGCTGATAGATGAGCCTGCATACGAATTTTCCAATCATCAAATTCCTCAATTGGGAACATAGGGATGCGTGTCAAATTTGCTTCCATGATAATAACTTTGCTGAATAAAGGAGTTTTGAAAGATCAAGTGCTAAAGCAAGCTTTGAGAGATTGGAGATCTAGTTCAGTAACCAGTGCGGAAGGCTCAATGAATCAACCGCTCTGATACCACTTGTAGGTCCCAAGGGGTGCGAGTGTAAGGTTTAGAAGGGGGGTTGAATAAACCTTACCAATTTTTGATTTAGTCCTGTTAAAAGTTCAGAGTTAATACTTCACAGCTAAGTCCTTGATGGACAACTAAGTTAGTTAACCAGCAGAGTTAGGCACTCAACAGACTCGACTGAGCTATTGATAGAATAACTCAGCTGCTTAGTCTAAAACTTAACTTGACTGTGATATGATTTCTGCGGAAGACTTAACACCCCTGAATTTGGTTAAGTTTGTTTTAATACTTGGTTTTAGCACTTTGTTGATTATCAATTGGATAGCAAATTTATCAGCAAATATTGAAATAATATGCAGAAATTAAAGTGGTGAAATGTAAATGACACAATAAATTTTATAGAGGTTCGAAGATTGGGTAATTCTTCTACTCCTCTCTTCTCCAACTCCTGGAGGAATCCACTAAGTATTGATCAATGTACAAAGTGGTTATCAGTCCAGATGCAAGTCTTGATCACACAAATGACTTGATCCTTTGGGACTCGATCGAGATGCCTTGGTCACACAAATTGGCTTCTCGTGCGACTCGGCTTCTTCACAGGGGTTGCCTTGCTACTACTACAGCCCACTTGCTCAAGCTTCTTGGATTTGATCACGAAGCCCTCCAAAAACTTGAGACGATTCGACCTTGAACCTTTCTACAATCCTTTGTGGAATGTAGACCCCTTGATTCTTCAAATGTTTTCTCTTCAACTGATTGAAGTCGTCTTTCCTTCACAGGTGAGTGTTGGATTGATTTCCTTCGTAATGTAGGCTTGAGGATTGAACTTGAATGACTTGAGTAGGTTATAGTTTGAATAATAGCTTGAAAGTTCCAGGTAACAAGGTTAACCTTTTCTCAAATAGATTCCTCACCTTTTATAATGTTCTTTTTTGAAAATTTGCCCGTTGAAGAGATAGGTTAATTTTCAAAAGACACTTGTGGTCGTTGGCTTGTCTTGTTGCGATCCTTGGAATTGACATTTCCTCGTATGAATGAGTCTTGACTTTTTAGTTCTCGACACAGTGCGAGCTTCCCATTGTTTATTCCTTTTGCACGCTTCTCGGGATCGAGCACTTTAAGAAAGGCGATGGGAAGTATTACTTGTTTAAGTAATTTTCTTGACTTCTCGCGTGCAACGGATCTCTTTCGATTATCTCGACTTGACCGCATTTCCTTGACTTCCCCAGGTGACTTGAGTCGACTTCCAATCATTGGATGACTCATCCGTCACTTCAACTTGAGACTTGGCTATCTTGAGTTGACTTGACTACACTTCACTCACCGCATCTCAGCCGCGCACCTTGATCAGTTCTGTCTTCTCTTCTTTTCCACACTCACCTCCTCACAATGAGTCTTCCTTCTAGTCTCCGGTTGACTTCTTGCATATTCCTCGGCATAGCCGACTTAACTCGACTCGACCATTTATCTATCTATTACAATGCAATTTACAACAAAAATGGGGTGCCAACTTTCTATTCTAAGTTTTACATGGCATTCATCAAAATCTAAAAATTAATTTCCCAACAAAAACTCCAGGTACCGGTCAACCAGGGGGTCGACCGGTTCACCTAGTCCCGGGAGGTTTTGGTCCGTGAAATTTTTTTGACTAAGCCTTTCGGGCTCCATTTTATCTTGATGGTATTCTGTAATAGTTAAAAATACTTTATAATGTAAAAATCAAATTTTATATCGCTCGAAAAGAATTGTTTTGAATAATCAAAAATATAATTAAGGTGAAATCATCAAAATCAAAAATAGTTTCAATCTAACAAACTCCCCCTTTTTGATGATTTCAACCCAAAGCATTTTTGATAGGGTATAATTAGAAATGACTTAAAAAAACTCCCCCTGTCAAAAATGACCCAAAAAAATCACTTTTATAGCAATAATAAGATTTTGTTCATTCTATCAATTTTTCATTTTTGCTCGTGTGAAGTATAATAAATATCAAACAATGAGCTCAAAACAACTTATTGGACAATTATAAAGATTTTTACAAACAATTTTCATATGTCCAAAAAAAATAATTTTTCAAAAATTTCAAAAGCACTTTTGCCATCATATTCCAAGATAACAAGCAAACTAAGAAGTTAACCAAAAGCACTTTTACCATCAAGTACTTTACAACAAATAAGCACATAAGCACTTTTACCACCATATACAAAAGCACTTTTACCATCAAGTACTTTTAAACAATTTAAGCTCATAAGCTTATTTACCAACATAACCAAAATAAGCATTTTTGCTTATTCGCTTTTTCTCCCTCTTAAAATAATCAAAAATAACATATTAGTCCCACAAAAATATATCAAAGTAACAAATAAACGCAACATTAGCAACATCATCAAGAGTTAATAACAAGAAGTACTACAGGTTCGAGAATTTAAAACAAACTGGAAATAAGAACAAGGGGTGGGAAATATCATTCTTCATCCGAGGAGAAACACGTCGTAGGAAGAAATTCTTTGATGAACTTCTTGAGTTTGCTCATTTTGTCTTTCATCTTAGTATTTTCTCTTTTCACTTCTTCAAGCTCCCTTTGAAAAGAGACTATGTCTCAATGACTGTCAGTCTCAAGCCTATCCATCCTTTCGTTTATAGACGACTCACCCTCTTCTTCTTCTTATTCTTCTTCAACCTCTTCATTTCCTTCAACCCGAATATCCTCCTCCCCAATATTACCTTCCGGTTCGGGAATATCATCTCCCTCCATTAAATTTTCAATATTAGTATCATCAAAAAGATCATTTCTAGGAGGATGTGGAATAGAAGCACGTCCTTGGGCGGATTTTGTGGGAGCTCGAGCCATAGTTCTTCTCATTCAAACCATTTGAAGTATATTATCCTTGTCGAAGTCATTGTGACAAATTTGTACATTTATTTCGGATTCCGGATAACCCAACAAGAAAAGAAGCCGACAAATCAAATTACCCAACGTGCAGTGCTTCTTTACAAGTGTCCTTGATTCAACCAAACAATACACAAAAATAGCTCCATAATTTACCCTTTCACCTCGAACAATCTTATAAGTGATGTAAAATTCAAGATTGCTTGAAGTTTGATTTCTTTTCCACACACACAATATGAGCAAATTAGGGACACAATTCTATAATTTTCCGACATAGCTTGAATAGTACATGCGGGTAAGACTCCCAAATATGTTTTCACTTCTTCTAAAGATACCCCAAGACTATTATTGTCCCATTTATTACATGCCAAATTTGTAACACCATCGTTCGACACATTTAGCAAACAACAAATATCGGTATACGTCCAATAGAAATGATGACCATTAACATATGAATGCAATTCCAAAGGCTCATTATCTCTCCCATCAACAATCCACATATTTGCATAAAATAATTTAATCAATTCATCATCGTAGTGAACACTCGGATTATCCCAAAGTGAAACCCATCCTTGAGTTTCAAAATAAGCCTTAATTTCCGGAAACTCATCATGAAATGATAAAAATCGACAAATATGTGTACGAGCAACCCGTTTATCATTAAAATCCAATTTATCATAGTGTTCTTCCACAAGCTTGTTTAAAAATTGAAACCTATTACCTCTAGAAGGAGGCTTGGAGACAAAATAAGACTTACTTTTATCCCAATGAATATGGGATTTTGAAATTCCTTCCCGTAGGGCCACAATATCATCCTCCGAGAGCCTAGTAGAATCAACTTCTTGTGGATTTTCAACATTCTCTTCTTGTTGAGGATTTGAGGAAGATTCTCCTCTTTGCTTTCTTTTCCTTTCTTTGAGGATTATTCCCGGTAGATTGACGAGGTGGAGCCATGAAATCAAGATAGAGAAGAGTATAGAGGTGATATATAATAAAAAAATAAGGAGAATTGATGGAGATTTGAGGGATTTCAGAGAGAAATCTAACCCAGGGTTCGGTATTTGCGAAAGAGGGAAGTTTGAAAAGGAAAAAAATAGAGGCAGCGATATTAAGAATCTATTCTCTGTCCGAACCAGGTTGACCGGTACCTGTTCGGCAGATACCAGTTTTTAAAAAAAATCAAAAATTGCACAATGAACCCCATAATTTTTTCAAAGTTTATAAAACACCTCAAAAATATTAAAATGCATTAAAAATGTAAATATAGACTTTATTCAATATGCATTATGCCTAGACGAGCCCGAATTGAGGTAAAAGACTCGGCGGGTAATGGTTTTGTAAAAATATCCGCGAGTTGATCTTGAGACGAAACAAAGCACATCTTAATTTTTTGTTTAGAAACACAATCCCTTAAAAAATGATATCGAACCTCAATATGTTTGGTTCGGTTATGATGAACCAGATTTTGTGAAATATTTATAGCGGGCGTATTGTCACAAAAAATAGGAATATTTTCGAAAGAACATTTATAGTCCGCTAAAGTTTGTTTCATCCAAAGAAATTGAGGACAACAAAAAGCCGCAGAAATATATTCGGCTTCAGCCATTGATAAAGATACACAATTTTTTTTCTTAGAAAACCAAGATACTAGGCAATTGCCTAAAAATTGACATGATCCGGAAGTACTTTTATGATCATCAATATTTCCCGCATAATCCAAATTTCTATATCCTTTTAAAGAAAAAATTCATTTTTTTTGATAAAACAAGCCATAAGAAATAGTGCCTTTTAAATAACGAAAAAAAGATTTAATGGCACTTAAATGAGATTCTTTGGGATTACTTTGAAATTGAGCGCATAGGCATACGACATAAAGAATATCAGTTAAATAAAGTAAACTACCAATCATACCTCGATATTTTGTCTGATCTACCGGTTTACCTTTCTCATCTTTGTCGAGTTTGATATTTGTTGCCATCGGGGTAGCAACGGTCCTTCTTCAATTCCGAACTTCTTTAGAAGTTCTTTTGTAAACTTGGATTGGGAAATGTATATGCCTTCTTGACATTGTTTTATTTGAAGTTCAAGAAAGAAATTGAGTTCTCCATCATGCTCATCTCAAATTCACCTTGCATGAGCTTAGAAAACTTCTTGCAAAGAGACTCATTAGTGGCACCAAATATAATGTCATCAACATAAATTTGTACTAATAAACAATCTTGCCCTTTCTCAAAAATAAAGAGAGTTATATCAACTGTACCTCTTGAAAATCCATTTTGTAAAAGAAAAGAGCTAAGTCTATCATTCCATGCTCAAGGTGATTGTTTTAAACCATATAGGGCCTTTTTAAGTTATAAACATCATTTGGCCTCGAAAAATTTTCAAACCTTGGAGGTTGTTTTACATAGACTTCTTCTTGAATAAAACTGTTTAAAAAGACGGATTTAACATCCATTTGGTAAAGCTTGAAATTTTTAAAATAAGAATAGGCAAGTAAAATTTGAATTGCTTCTAAACGTGCTACAAGTGCAAATGTTTCATCATAGTCAATACCTTCTTCTTAACAATACCCTTGAGCTACTAACCTTACCTTGTTTCGAACGATGTTACCTTGGTCGTCAAGCTTGTTTTGGAATACCCATTTTGTACCAGTTATAGTTTGTGATGGAGGACAAGGTACCAATTCCCAAACATCATTCCTTTCGAATTGATTCAACTCTTCTTGCATTTCTAAAAACCAATCTTCATCTTCAATGGCTTCCTTTGCATTTTTTGGCTCTTTTTGAGAAATAAGAGCTTTCTCGGCAAATTTCCTTCTAGTCATAACTTTGTCTAGAGGATCCCCAATTATGAGATCTTTTGGATGATCTCTTTTGAATTTTAATGCCTCGGGAAGATCCGAGTTGTCACCTTTATCTTCTTGTGGAACATTGGAAGTTGAAGGTTGATCATTTGATGTGGAAGGCTGATCACTTTGAACTTCACTTGTAACATTTGTTTCAATATCATCTTCTTCATCACTTCATCATTGGGTATTCTTTCAACACCCGATGCTTCATTGAATTTGATGTGAATGGACTCCTCGACCACATTGCTCATTTTATTATAAACCCGATATACTTTACTCTTAGTCGAATACCCCATAAAAATTCCTTCATCGGCTTTGGGATCAAGTTTGTCTAATTGATCTTTGGTATTCAAAATAAAACACGTGATATCAATTATTTTGAAATAACTAATTGGAGTTCATCCTTTCCAAAGCTCATAAGGAGTTTTATTTAACCTAGGACAGATATATACCCGGTTTATGACATAGCAAGCGGTATTGACGGCTTCGGCCCAATAATATTTTGGAAGAGAGAATTCATTGAGCATGGACCGACTCATTTCTTGAAGAGTCTGATTCTTCCTTTCGGCTACTCCATTTTGTTGTGGTGTTATTGGAGCCGAGAAATTGTGAGCATATCCTTTGATTTCACATAATACTCTAAATTCATCATCAAAATCACCACCTCGATCACTTTGTATAGACTTAATAGAGGCATCACTTTTATTGGCAAGAAAATAGTCCAAGTATATCTAGAAAAATCATCAACTATAACAAATGTGTAATGTTTTCCACTTAAACTTTCGGTGCCAATATCCCCATACAAATCAAGATGAAGTAATTGTAGAGGCTTGGTTGTGGAAATTTCATTTTTGGGCTTAAAACTACTTCTAACTAATTTGTTCTTTTGACAAGTGTAACATAAGCCAAGATTTTCAAAATTTTGTTTGGGTAATCCTTTGACATGTTGGTTTTTGTAAATCTCTTACAAATTTTTGTATCCAACATGTCCAAGTCACCTATGCCATAAACTTGTTAAATCATTATTGGCGACAAGACAAGAAACATTTTTGACTAACCAAATTACTTGTGCAAATTTTGTAGAGATTGTCTTTTATACTTGTTTCACAAATAATTTTATCATTTTTGAGAAAAATGAATTTTTCTTTATTAAAAATAACATCATAATTAAAATCATAAAGTTGGCTAACACTTATCAAATTGAACTTAAGCCCTTCGACTAATAAAACATTACTAATAGAGAAAGAAGAGTTACTATTTCTCCATTTCCAAGAATTCTTCCTTTGTCATTCCCGAACATGATCATGCCTTCTTCTTGGAGCTTGATGTTGGTAAAAAGTTCTCTCCTTCCGGTCATATGGCATGAACACCCGCTGTCGACGACCATTTTGGAATCTACCGGAATTGTTATAGCCCCTAGCACCTACAAATGAATTATTTTAGGTACCCTATAATTTTAGCGTCCATGGGGGTTTGTTTTAAGACCTTTGGGTCTCCAAAAATGACTAAAGCTGTTTTTCAATTTACAATCATTTGCATAATGTCCATTTTTACCAAAATAAAAATAAGTAATAATGTTAGGACTACTAGCACGTATGAAAGTCGGAGCTTGGTCATTTTTCTTAAAAGCAGTTTGAAAAGGTTTGTAGTCAATTCCTAGTTTGGAATGCTCACTTCTTTGTGCAACAAGAATTTTTGTAATTTTATCCGTACTCAAATTAAAACGTTGCACATCCTTTATCAAATTTTCAATTTCTTTTGTGAGCATTTGCTTTTCGAAATCGAGACTATGAACTTTTGCAAGAGTAATAGCATGAGCATGATCAAATGATTCATAAGAAGTAAATAATTTATCCTTTTCTAATATAATCTCTTTATACTCTTTTTTCAAAAGTTTGTACTTGAAAATCATATCTCTAAATTTATTTTGTAACTCATCATAATCACATTGTAATTCATCAATTAAAGTAGAAGATGAAGAGTTAGAGTGTACCTCATTATTTTCGTCGTCTATGACCATAAGACCATGCTCGGCTTCTTCTTCTTAGTCGGAGGTGGCAAGGAGCTCATTCCATGTTTTGGCTTCCGCATTTAGAGCCTTATTTTTCGGAAAGAGGGTTTTTCTTCTTTTTCTCCCCCTCCGCTAATTTTGGGCAATCGGCTATAAAGTGCCCTGGTTTTCCGCATTTAAAGCAAGAGTTGTCTCTAGCTGTTCTTGCCTTATTTTTATTTACAAATTTTGCAAATTTTTGAACAAGGGCGGTGGTTTCCTCATCCTCCTTATCACTAGCATCATAAATATTATTAGAAGAAGATGCTGAGTATTTAGGAATAGATTGCATACCCGATTGAGAGGTGGATGGTTTGGAATTTTACCTCTCATTGAGATATACTTCGTAGATGAGAAGATTTCCAATGAGCTCATCAAATTTGAGAGTTTCAAGATTTTGAGCTTCCGTAATCGCCGTTACCTTTTTGGACCAAGAACGGGGGAGAGCATTTAGGACTTTAGTTACCTTGTCTTCTTCGGAGATGACTTTCCCAAGTGCCACAAGAGGATTGACTATGTTGCCAAGCCTTTCCATCATTTTTGAAATGCTTTCACCCTCAAATATTATGAACTTTTCAAAATCTTTAACAAGCGTGGTTTTTCTAGCTTGTTTAACCTTTTTAGTACCTTCATAAATTGTTTCTAATTTCTCACAAACTTCATGAGCCAACCGTATCCCTCAAATTCTATTATATTCGGTAGCCGTAAGAGAGCAATTCAAAATATTTAAGGCATTACCATTGAGAGAGAAATACTTCTTATCATTTTCATCAAATTCCTTGAAGCTTTTGAGAATCGTGGGTCCATCCTCATTTTCTTTGTTGGTTGAGCAATTCCTTCGATGATCGCATCCCAAATATCAAATCCACACCCTTGTAGGAAACATTCCATCTGATCCTTCCAAAAGGCAAAATTGTTGACATCGGAGAGTGGTGGCTTGTTGGTGGAGGCGCCGATGTTGAGGTAGCTTTTGTTCATAGCCATGGATCTCCTCTTTACTCGCAAGGATTAAACGAGCTTGCCAAAGAGTTTGGCTTTGATACCACTTGTTAGTCCAAATGGCTACGATAATCTAGAAGGGGGAGTGAATAGATTATGTCAATTTTATGATTTTTGCCATCTTTTTCGAATATGAGAATGATGACTAAAATAAAAGTGCGGAAATATAAACAACACACGATGATTTATAGAAGTTCAACCCACTTAGGGCCTAATATTCTACCACCTCGGTATGTCCGGAATGAATTTCAAAAAAGGAAAAAGTTTTATTGATACCAAACAATTACAAACCTTTACATTGAAGAGAACCTCACTCTTCTTACACACCACCTATGAAGATTACCACAAATCTTCTCACAACAATGAAGAGTACCACACTCTTCAACACCTAAAATCACCCAAGTGTGTTCTTACCACAAGAACACTAACAAGGATGTCTTGTTTTGGATGATAGAAAGTTACAATCAAGATTACACTTTATTTGAAAAACATTAGAACTCAAAAGTACAAGTGTAATCAAGAAGGAAGTCTAATACTCAAGATGTGCAAGTGAAAGATTAGGCTTAAAAATACAACAAGAATTATGCCAAGAGAGAATAAGAAGTTTGCTAAAAAAAATCTTGTTGTTTGAATGCTTGTGTTGTTGTATTGATTCTTCAAATCCTTCATCTATTTATAAGAGAGTGTTCAAGATTGGATCTCCATCATAGGCTCCTTCATCTTTACTTTTGTCTACAAAAAAAAGATCACAAGATGCACAAATAATGTACAAAAATGATAAAGTGATAAAAGTAAATCTTGTTGTCTCCGATAGGCTCAAAATCACCAGATTTTAAGCGGGTCAACCGGTCCACCAGTAGAAAAATTTGAATTTTGAAACCGTTAAGTTTGAATCTAGCACAGGTCATCCCGTGGGTCAACCGGTCGACCGGGGTCGACCTATACCGGGGCTAGGGGAAACAAGGTACAATTTATTAAAACTCCAGGTCCTGGTCAACTAGTCGACCTACCGGTTTACCTTCTGGTCAACCAGTTGACCTAGTCCAGGGAGGTTTTGGTCCGTGAAAAATTTTTGACTAAGTCTTTTAGGCTCTATATTACCTTGATGGTGTTTGGTAATAGTTAAAAACACTTTATAACGTAAAAACTAAATTTTATATCGCCCAAAAAGAATCGTTTTGAATAATCAAAAATATAATTAAGGTGAAATCATCACAATCAAAAACAGTTTCAATCGAACATATCTTGTGGCAACTTGGTCTCGAAGATAGAGATATTCCCAACAAGTCAGTTGCACCTCCTCGGGGATTTCAATATTGTAAGATTCGGGCATGTTTATTGTAATCTATAGAGATAGCTCTGGGGTAGACTCCTTTCGTCTCCTTGTGTTCCTTCTAGCACCACCATCTCGGGAAGCCATAGTGTCAAGAAACTTCCTCTAGCAAGCTTGAGAGTTACTTCCAATTTGAAATTCACCCCCAACCTTGAAGGTGAGCTCTCACGAGACTTAGTTGTTTTCTTGTGAAACACTGATTTATATTTAAAATCGAAAAATTATTTAAGTCTATTCAACCCCTCCCTTCTAGACTTAACTCACATCTCTTGGGACCTACAAGTGGTATCAGAGCGGTTGGTTCAAAGAACCTTCAGCACTGGTTACTGAACTAGGTCTTATTATTTTCAACAGCATCAACAATTGAAGTTTTCAAAAGTTTCTTTCAAAGTTATTATCATGGAAGCAAATCTATCTTGTATTCCCATGTTTACCATTGAAGAATTTGATGATTTGAAAATTCACATGCAGGCACATCTCTTTATACTACACGATGAAATGTGGTTTGTCATCGAAGATGGACCTATTAAAATCACTAAGGTGAACACAACTGTAAGAGCAACTGGAATGTCGCTGAAAGGCCTGCAGAGGTGGAGAAACCAAGAAGTGAAGGGACAAATGAGGATAGAAATAGATATAACCTAGATAATGTGGCTACGGTTATCTTATATAAAACTTTAGATAAAGTCGTGTTTAACAAAGTTAAATCTTGCAGGACTGCCAAAGAGATTTGGGAGAAGCTGACTTTTATCTGTGAAGGCTCAGAGCAGATAAAGGAGAACAAACTCACAGTCGCAGTACAAAAGTTTGAGAACTTTAAGATGATGGCAGGAGAATCACTGGATCAGCTGGATGCCAGATTCACAGAAATTACCAACGAACTATCAGCTCTAAGCAAGGAGTATACACAGAAGGAAATGTGTATAAATATTCTAAGAGCGCTCCCAGCTGAGTGGGAAATGAAGGTGATGGTTCTCAGACATTCCATGGATTTGACCAAGATTTCCAACCATGAGATATTCTCAGACCTGAAAGCATATGAATTCGAGCTCAAGAGAAAAGAGTAGGATGAGATAGTTATACCCAAGACAGCTGCTCTATTGGCTAGAGAATCTAAGGCAACTGAATCCAAAGACATCATTGAAAAAGAAGAGATTGCCTTGATGATCACGAGGTTCAATAAGTTTTTCAATAAGAACTACAAGAGGAACAAAGGAGAATCCTCTAGCAGGCACTCAGTTAATTCCAAAGGAAAGGACGAGAGAACTCCCAAGAGAGCTGAAAAGAAAACTGAAGATCCGTGCTGGAATTGCAGATAGCCAGGTGACTTTGTAGTTGACTGCCATTATCCACCAGTCAACAAATACAGAAATGAAGAGGATAAGAAAGTCTTCAGAGAAATAAGACAAGAAAGAAATAAACCAATGATGGTTGTAGAATCAGAGACAACAAAGTCAGATAGTAGTGAAGCTGACTACTCCTCATACACTGAAGAAGAGACATTGATATGTCTCATGGCCAAGGAACAAGAACATGAGTTAAATTCTAATTCATCTAGTTCAAATCCGATGACAGTGATCATGATACATACACTTCATCACCATTGAGCTTTATGATTCATTAGGCAAAATGATGAAAGATTTTGAGCACATCAAATCCTCACACACTCCTGAATGAGGAAAACAGCCAACTCAAATACCAAAACTCACAGCTGACTGAAGATCCAAGTACTGTAAGCCACATAGCTGATGAGAAGAAAGAGTTAAAGGTTGAGATAGCAAAAGTCAAACAAGACCTTGCTGCAAAGGAAAAGAGTAAACAAGAGCTAAAAAAAATGTGATTGCATCACTCAGCAAATCATCTAAAATATTGGATGAGTTTATGATGATACAAAAGGAGATTGGAGACAAAGCAAGCTTATCATTCAATTCACTTGTCATGCTCAAACACCAAGAGTGGTTATAGAATTAGCTGAGCAGAGACAGTGGGGTGGGCCTGGGAAAATATCACCCCCCACTCAGATTATCGGTGAAGTGGTGAGAGAAACAGCTCTGCTTTCATCACCAGCTCACCCTCAATCACCCGAAGTTCATGAGAATCCTGCAGTTGGCGATGAAGCTGGTGAAGTGATCATGGTGGACTTGGTCAAAAATGAAGATGATTTACCAATCATTACCGGGGAACCCAGCTGAGCCAACCCCGAAGGCTGCTGTTGAGACATCAAAGAAAGAAATAGCTTAGAATGTTGAAGAACTAAGTCCCAGTGATAACTTCCGCTATTGAAGTCTGAAATCAAACAGTTGCTGAGATAACTGAGGGGGACGTTGAGCACAATACAACCCAGTAAATTGCTGAAAATCTTGAAAATGGATGTAGGGGAGAAAGAGAAATTGTAGTAGGAGGCGAAGTGGTTGGTAAAGCAGCCAGGTCTGATGAAGGTGTGGAGAAAAAAGTTGGAGTTGATGTGTAGGCCAATGAAGTTTCAGTGGTTGAGATTGCTGAAATAGAGGCGCATGTTGGACTGGATGTTAGAACTACATCGGTTGCCGCCTCGGGTCACGGGGCAGGCCAGGGCCGGTACCCGCGGGCCAGGTCGAAATTGCCATCCCTAGCAGGGGCAGGTGCTGGCTTAGCTGCGGCAACTCTCTTCTTCTGGATAGGCTTGGGAGAGAGAGCTGGAATTGTTGCAGCTGTGTCTTCTGTAGCAGGGTCAGCTGACTCACCCTCGCTCGTGTCAGCTTTCCTTGCATGCGATTTCTTATGAGCACCATATAGATTGGCCTTGAACATCTTCTTATTAACATGGAATGGCTTTCCATGTCTCAAGGCGATCCCCTTCATCTCCATAAGATGGCCAATCACCAGGCCATACCCCAAAGAGCCTCCGAACAATCCATCATCCTTGATGGTCTTGTTGATCACATTCTGGAAAATACGGCTGAAGGCAAACTCAGCCCAGTTTATCTTTTTCTCTTCCATAATCGCAGCCACCACCACCAGATTAGTTCGAGACAGCTGGTTAAAGCTGCCAAACTTCATATCGACACACTTGGACACAATGTCCATCAACTTGTGGTAATCATCTTTTATCAAATCCTTCTTGGTTGTATAAACAGCCTTCGCAGCTGACTCAGGCTTGGCGATCTCCTTCCAAGCTGCATCTAAGTTCACGTCTTTCTCAGCAATCTCCTTAAGCCCTTCAGTATGCAGCTTAGAGTGTTCAACAAAGTCAGCAGCAGTGGTTTTGATCTCCTTGCTATGGACTGATGAGCGAATCTCATCATTATGAACTTCAGCGTTGACATAAAACATAACAACTTCCTCCAAAAACGTGTGAGAAAACTCCATCGTGATAAAATCCTTCAGACCGGATTTCTCGAGTTTATCAGCGATCTTCTTCACCAGGCCTTATCATCACCCTGTTTCAGCATCCCCTCGAAGTCTATTGTCGATCCTGAGTGGATCTTCTCGGACATCTTGACAAAGTCATACATAGCTTCCATTTTTGTAGAAAATAACCTGTGAATAAAGTGAAAAATCTCGATTTTTGAAGGTAGGATTTGCACTTGCACAAAGAGAAAAATTTCCTTGCTTGTTGAAGACGAGAGAGTTTTGTGAGGAGAGAGAAAAATGGGTTTTGGCTTATATTGGACTTGAAAGGACGGTTTCGGGAATTTGAAAAATTAGATCAAAATCGACGGTCAGGATTTAAGCTTTGAAACCACATTAATTTCCCCGCATTAAATGTAGCAGCATTTATATCCAATCATAGGCTAAACGTGTAGCTTTTGTTCTGACATCATAATTATGCTTACGTAATCCTTAAAAACATTCTCGCTCGTGGAAAATGACTGTGTTTTGTCACTTAGCTCATATATAACTCAGGTAACTTCCAAAAGTGACTTAAGTCTGCTTCTCTCTTCACACTGTATCACTCAGTTGTCAGCTAACTCGATACAGCTGATTTCCCGTGTTGGCTGTTTCACTTGGCTGAAATGTGAAACTTGCTTATTTTTCTCTCTCTTCTATTGACTTTGTTGATTGAGTCTTCTAAGTGTCCTAACTCAGGTAATCCTAACTCATTCTTAAGCTCTTCAAATCTCGATTCACATAGGGGCTTAGTGAATATGTCAGCTAACTGCTTATCAGTTGAGATGTATTCCAAAGTGATGTCTTTCTTTTCAACATAATCTCTTATAAAATGATATCTGACATCAATGTGCTTTGTTCTTGAATGCAACACTAGATTTTGAGTGATTGCAATAGCACTAGTGTTATCACACATAATTGGAATTTTCCTTTCTTCTATATCATAGTCTCTCAGCTGTTGTCTCATCCAGAGAACTTGGGCACAACAACTGCCCACAATTATGTACTCCGCTTCGGCTGTGGATGTAGCTATTGAATGTTTTTTCTTGCTGAACCAAGAAACCTATCTATTTTTAAGCATTTGACAAGTACCTGAAGTACTCTTCATGTCCACTCTACATCCAGCATTGTCTGAGTCTGAGTAGCCTACTAGCTTGAATCCTTCCTTCCTTTGGATACCATAAGCCAACTTCTTGGCATCCCTTCAAATACTTTAGGATTCTCTTAGCGGTAGTCATGTGACTCTCTCTTGGTGTAGATTGAAATATATCACATACACCTACTGCAAATGTGATGTCTGGCCTGCTTGCTGTTAAATAGAGCAATGATCCAATAAGGGCTCTATACCTAGTGTGATCAACAACTTTGCCATCTGCATCCATATCCATCTTGACTAATGTGTTCATAGGGATCTTCACTGAAGACTTCTCTTCCATACCAAATTTCTTCATTAAATATCTGGTATATTTGGTTTGACTTATGAAGGTTCCATCCTTCAATTGCTTGACTTGAAGTCCTAGCAAGAAAGTCACCTCTCCCATCATGCTCATTTCAAACTTGCCTTGCATGAGGTTTGAGAACTTGTCACACATCTCTTTGTTTGTGGATCCAAATATGATATCATCCACATATATTTGAACAAGCAATATACTCTCTCCATCTTGAATCCTGAAGAGTGTTCGGTCAACTTTTCCTTTGGTTAATCCATTGTCAATTAGAAACTGAGACAATGTATCATACCATGCTCTTGGTGCTTGTTTCAATGCATACAATGCCTTCTTGAGCTTGTAAACTTTATCTCCAATTGTTTTCTGCTCAAAACCTGGAGGTTGTTCAACATAGACTTCTTCCTCTAAAAGTCCATTCAGAAATGCACTCTTCACATCCATTTGATATACAGTGAAGTTCTTATGTGCAACATAAGCAAGAAACCATCCTTATTGCTTCCAATCTAGCAATAGGAGCAAAGGTTTCATCAAAATCTATACCTTCCTCTTGGCAATACCCTTTGGCTACCAATCTTGCTTTATTTCTGACAACAGATCCTTCCTCATTCATCTTGTTTCTGAATACCCACATAGTACCAATGACATTTTGGTGAGTAGGCCTTTGTACCAATTCCCATACTTTGTTCCCCTCAAACTGATTCAACTCTTCTTGCATAGCCTGAATCCAATGTGTGTCTTCCAAGGCTTGAGACACATCTTTAGGCTCTATTTAGGAAATAAAACAAGTGAACATAGCTTCATGTTGTGCTCTGGATCTGGTTCTTATACCATCTCTAACATCTCCAATGATTAACTCAAGTGGATGGTCTCTCCGCCATCTCACATCTGGTTGGAGTAAGTCTATTAGATTCAGTCGTCTAGCAGCTATGTTGTCTTGAACAACTCCTTTATCATCATTCAGCTGCAGACCTTCCAGCTGTCTTTGAGATTCAGCTATCTCATCATCTTCAGGGTTAAGTGCTCTCACATCTGCATCAACATAAGGACTCTTCTACATAGTTGGTTGATTCTGCTTCTCAGCTAACTCATCAATGTCTTCTCCATTTACATTTGGCTCATCAAACACCACATGGATAGACTCTTATGTAACCTTACTCCTCTTGTTTAGCACTCTATAGGCTTTACTCTCAGCTGAGTATCCCAAACAGATACGTTCATCAGCTTTAGCATCAAAAGCCTTTAAATTATCCTTGCCATAGTTGTGGATGAAGCACTCATATCCAAATATCTAGAAATATCCAACTGGCTTTCTCCCTGTCCAAATCTCATAGGGAGTTTTGGTTAATTTCCATTCATCATTCATCTATTCTGAGTATAGCATGCTGTATTTATGGCTTCAGCCCAAAATCTCTTAGGCAATCCAGCTTCAGCTTACATTGTCCTTGCATCTTCCTTGAGAGTCCTGTTTCTTCTTTCAACTACTCCATTCTACTGTGGAGTCCTTGAAGCTGATAACTCATGAGCAATACCATTTTCAATACAATACGGAGTTATAATTCCATTGACAAACTCAGTTCCCCTGTCAGATCTTATTTTTATAATGGTTCGATCTTATTTTGAACTAATGGTTTTGACTCTTCTCATTTTGAACTTGTCCATATATATCTTGAATAATCATCCACCACTAATAAGGTGTATTTCTTTCCATTGATGCTTCTTCTTTTTACCAAATAAGTCCATAGAAAGACCAAAAAACTTTTGTTTTGTATATCCCCCAATAATTTCATCCCAATCACTACTAAATCACCAACCAAACATACATTATTTTTCCATTGATAATACACACATTTCTCAATACATCAAATCAAACCCCCTTTCCCCAAACTTCCCGACTCCCCCAATCAAAAACAAACATACTAAGTTGTAAATCGTGAGCCGACCCAGACACGTTCTGCTTCGGCTAAAATTAATAAAGAGGCCGAATTAGCCCTTGTTTGGTTGTCTTTTATTTCAAAATACTCCCCCACAATATTAAAACTCCCTATTTTCCTTTGTTGACCAAAATAACACGTCAACAAATTGGCGCTAGAAGGAGGGCCTCCAAAAAAAAACAGTAATATTCTCTTACCTGCCTAAGTATTTCCAGCGAGAAAATCAACACCTCTTTTCCTTTCTAGAAAATGAGTGAGAACTCAAGAAATCTACAAAGGAATGAAGACCTGCCTCAGGGGACTCAGGTTGGCCAAAATACGAATGGCCAAAATGCTCCGCAAGCAGGAACCGGGGTTACAATTACGTCACCTATCACGCAGCTTTTCACTGACCCTAACTTCCTCCGGCAAATGAGCCAACTATTGGCTTAAGCTCTTGCGAACCCACAACCTCAAATACCACCTCAACCCCAAGCAAATCCCCCCCAGGTGGATCCCTTAAGAAACGCTCAAAATCAAACCCCGATAAACCCAGACAACCAGGAGGCCAATTCTCGAGGCCCTTAACCTGAGAACAGGCAACACAGGAGGAGGCAGCGTGAAGACCCCCCCCCGAGCACAGCGTGGTAGCTGAATCGTCCCTGCCGCTCTGCCCTCAGCGAGCCCGTTCTGTATTTGCAGGACGCCTAGGACTGGATTTGGCTTGGGAACGACCCGAACGGTCAATAAATTTGAGGCTTCAATTCCCTAAAGAATCAAGCCTAACCAAGGACAAGGTCCCAGCCCGGTCGATGAGCGAGAAGCAGAAATTACCCGCCTACGCAGATGGCTCAACGAATTAGAGGAAATGCATGAGGAGGCTCAACAACACCCGAGCCCCGCTGTTAGATGAACGAGTGTGGCATCAATTTTTGCCCCCTACATCTTGGAAACTCCTCTCCCCGCTAATTCAAAGTCCCCCAGATTGGACTATATGATGAGGAGACCAACCCTACTACCCACATTCACAAATACTAGGCATAGATGGAACTGTACAGCCCGAGCGACGCCATTCTCTACCGAGCTTTCCCTCTGACTTTGGGCGACCGGGCCTACCGTTGGTTCTGAACTCTACCACCAGGATGTATACATTCGTGGAGTGATATGATGCCAGCCTTCAACACCCATTATCTCGCTTCGAAAGTCCGCGCGGCCCCGAAGGACTCTCTCGTCAATATAAAATAGGGCAGAGACTAGTCATTAAAGAGTTACATCACACGTTTCAACAAACAAATCCGTGAGATGGAGTTGGTATCTAATGGCGATCTTTGAAAGTGCAATCCCAGTGGTTAAGACAGTTGTGGATGCCAAATTTGTCGAACACCCAGTAGCGATTGAGACTACTACAAGGATTGTCCAAGACCCCATAGCGGTTGAGACTGATATAGGGGATATTAATTTAGGTAAGGCAGAAGCTCAAAATTAGGGTTCAGAGTCAGTTGAGCCAGAACCAGATTAGAGGCAAGCAGATGAAACAACTGAGACAAAAGTTAAAAATTCTCAGAATGGAGCTGAATTAGAAAGGATAGATCTAACGTAACTGACTCAGTCGACAGTGAAACATCTAAATAGATGGAAATCAATGACACGGGTTGTGTGCTTGCACACGCCCATGTGCATACTCATTGTAGTCTTCAGAGTCATCTCGCATGGGTTAGTTGTGTTCTTGCACACGCCCGTGTGCATAGCTCGCAGAATCTTCAGTAACAACTTGCAGTATCGGGTCGTGCGAAATCACACATCCATGTGCTTTTATCCGGACTTCTTTCTTTTGCACCTATTCTTTCGCTGAATCTAAAATAAGCACATATTCAAGTATATCATTGTTAGTAATATTGAAACACATACCTTATGACCCTTTCGAATGAGCCAAACACCATTCCAATGCATCCCTCCATCACAACTCTCTCAAGCTGGGCTTCAATGCATGATTTTATGACATCTATCATGTTGCAGTGCTCGATGTCCTTGTGAAATTCCATTGCTTTCTAAATCGAAAACAGAACGTGCTCATCATTCACCCTCAACGTTAATTCCCATTTCTGCACATCCATGAGCACTCTTCTTATAGCTAAGAATGGTCGTCCCAAAATCAATGGAACTTTACTATCTTCTTTCATATCCAACAGAACGAAATTCGCAGGAAAGATGAACTTGTCTACTTTTACCAATACATCCTCAATCACCCTCTTCGGATAAGTCACTGATCGGTCCGTTAGTTGAAAGGTGACACTCGTCGCTTCACCTTGCCTAACCCCATTTCCTGAATATCGATAACGACATCAGATTTATACTCGCTCCCAAGTCACACAGTGATTTATTAAAGATTTAACCCCCAATTTCACAAGGAATCGTGAAACTCCTCGGATCTTTAAGCTTTTAGGGTAACTTCCTTTGAATAATCACATTGCACTCCTCCTTCAACTTCACCGTCTCATATGTCGTAATCTTCCTCTTCTTTACCATAACATCTTTTACGAACTTGGCAAGGTTCGACATTTGTTGTAAGGTATGCGCAAAAGGTATGTTGATGGTATTTTCTTGAAGATTTCGAGCAATTTAGCGAATTGATGATTTAGATTCTTTTTCTGAAACCTCTGTGGGAAAGAAATTCAGTTCTTGGAATTATCAGGGTAGTAGCTGCCTTAGGTTTCTCAATCAGCTTCAGCTTGGCCTCTACTACTTCTTCTTCCTTTTTTTTCCACTAATTCAACTTAAACCTCATGTTCTTGTCAATTGAAATCTTTGGAACCTCATATTCTGCACCACTCCTCAGACGAATGGCTTTGTACTGTTCTCTCGGGTTTACCTATGTGTCTCTCGGGAATTCGCCTTTTTCGTGTTGGCCACTAATTGATGTAACTATCTTCCCTACCCGTGTCTCTAAAGATTTTCTAGCATTCACATTCGTATTCAGTTATGTGACTTGATCCTCAATCCTATCTATCTTAGCCTCGTCCTTGTTCAATCTTGCTCTCATTTCTTCAATGAATGAGACTAACATATCCTCCAGAGATGGCTTCTTTTCTCCTGCCTCACTTCGACCCTGATTCCCTACATTGAAACCATTGGTGGCTGCAAAACATTTCTATTATTCGCGTATGAAAATTTCTCATGGTTTCACAGCCCTGGATGATAATGTGTAGGTACCTGGTTATTCCTGTAGTTGTTGAAATTTTGTTGCCCCATGAAATTTACCTCTTCTTCAACTACTGTTGGTTCTCTCGGAGTCTCTTGTTGTATCGCATTTAGTTTCATGTTCAGCACTGAAATCTGCTTGGTTAGCATGGCAATTTAATCCTCATCCCATACTTCTGTCACTTTCTTAACATTCGTTCTTTCTGATGGCCACTGATAATTGTTGTTTGCCATTTCCTCTAACAATTCCATGCCATCATCAGATATTTTTCCAATAGTGCACCTTTGGATGCAACATCTATAATGGTCTTTGTATTTATGTTGATACCATTATAAAAGTACTGCGTCTGTTGGTAATCCAAATATCCGTGTTGTGGGCACTTTCTCAGTAACTCTTTGAATATGTCCCACGCCTCGTACAGTGGCTCAAAGTCAAGTTGTCTAAACTGCGCGCTCACTTTTCAACTGCAGTGTTTTACTTGAAGGGAAGTATTTCGCTAGAAATTTCTGACTTAGCCTCCTTCGGTTGGCGGCGGGTGGTGTTAATGAAGATAACCATCCCTAAGCCATATCGCGTAGAGAGAATACGAAAATGCGACAATGAATGGCATCTTCAGACACACCATTCATCTTAATTGTATCACAAATTTCCGGGAATCGCGGCAGATACTCATTTGGATCTTCCAATGCTCTCCCCCCAAACTAATTTTGTGACACCATTTGAATCAAAGCCGGTTTTAGTTTAAAATTATTTGCGTTGATTGGTAACTCCAAATATCGTGAGATTAACTGGTGTGAAACTCTCCCACAAAGAATCTCACTTTGAATACACCCTCTAAATTCTATCCATTAACATTAATGGTGGTATCAACGGACTATCTTCATTGTTCACATTATTCACACGGTTCACCTTTTCTGCCATTGCTTTCAACTCCCTTCTTTTCTCGCTTCTTAACTGTTTAGCATTTTTTTCTATCTCCAAATCCATGGGCTATGGGTCAACTACTCATGAACGCGTGATCATACACTATCTTCACTAAACAAGAACAATGTCAATATCTATAATAATTATTGCTCCAGTTAAGATTGTATTACTTATCACTATATTTATGTTGAATTTTTCAATCCCCGGCAACAGCGCCAAAAACTTGATCACTGAAATCTTTTACGCTAAACCGCAAGTGTATGGTGCAGTTTATAGATAGTGGCAAGCAAGGTAGTATTCTTCATGGATTGATTTAAAACTAAAATATCTAATTACTTCTAATATTTATAAAACTAAAATATCTAATTATTTAAAATGACAAGACTTCACGAAAACTAATCAATCACAAAAACAATCCTAGGACTATGATCTTGACATGCTTCATCAACATTAATTCCAATTAGTGTTTCACAATAACCAATTTTCCTATATCTATGAGTTTAATTCCTAATGTAGTTTATTCCATCTCCCGCAACAAACAAACCGTAGATCAATATTGAATTGCTAGCATCCCTACTCAACAATCAATATCAACTTCCAAAAGCATAGAGAATTAAGAAAAAATCCCACAAAAGTCGTAAGCCTCCCGACTCTACTCCCCTTTATATGAATTTGTTATCTACTGTTAGAACTTATCTCTTGAATTATGAACTAACAAATTAAACATGCAAATTATTGGCCAGATAATCTACAAGAAATAAGCCCATGAATTCACAAATAGATGACAAAAAATGATCATTATTAAACAATCAAATTAGAATTAACATGAATCCACAGTCTTGATTACGTCCTGGAATCAAAAGATTTAGCCTAACACAATTGTTTTCAAATCCATAGACAAACTTGTAAACAAAGAGTTAAACATAGAATTAAGAACGAAACGAAAAGCTCTAGACTATGATTAATTATGAAACCCTCATGAGTGAATGGATTCGTCTTCACAATCTCGAACCTTCATGCCCTCGTGGTTGATAACAGTCTCGTGTTGTTCTTCGTGTAGCCGTCTTTTTTCTCTGTAAAAAGTGTTCTATTTTCTCCCATATGTGTTATATCTGACTTTAGGATTAAGTCTCTCTTTTATAGTTGCCTTTCGGGATCTCCATTTTAATCCTCGCGAAATAAGGAATTAAAATCAGCCAAACGTCGCATTTCACACGACCCGTGCGCACACACACGACCAGGTCATCTGAATTGCTCCCAGTCTCTGTAAATTGCATGTTGCACCTCACACGGCACATGACCCACCCATGTAATTAGCAACCAGTAAATCTATCTTCGCACAGGCACACGGTCGTGTTCTTGGATATGGTCCGGTCGTGTGATCTTGTTTTCCTTTTTTTGCATTTTTGTTAGTCCCTTAGCTTTTGACATTTCGATCCAGGTCATTCTATTGATAACCTTTAAATATAGTTATGTTCCTGCAAAAGTACACAAGAATACATTGTATCATGCCCAACAAGAGAAACAACCTAAACATACTTAATATCCATTCAAATGTGTCAATTATAAACCCAATTGTACCTATAAATGAATGCATATTTACCACTTATCAAATGTAAGGGGTGTAAATAACAAAAAGAAAACCCTAACACCAAACGAAAACATATTACGTCACAAAAATAATAGGCAAGATCCAAGTATGATATTTAACCCGTAATAATTTGAAGGGATAAAAACATTCAACCCCCCAAACTATTCAACCAATTAACAACAAACTTTAAATCATTACAAAAAATCCCAACTATGCGAAATTTTACACTTTGCCTTAAATTATAGATTTACCCCTAGTTTAATGAAAGTTGGTTTACAGTTTACCTCTTAAACTTCAAAATTGTCGCACTTTACCACCTATGCCATAAATTTTATTGTATTATCTACATTTACTCCCCAAGGTTTCTCCTCGAAAATGTTCTCCGAAAGATCTTTTAGTTAAATTAATATTGGTGATTATTTATGTCGTAAGATGGTGCGAATTACCAACCGCCATATTCATCTACCAAAGACAAGTTCATTAGATCATATCGGGAATACCAACATGAAGAAAAAGAATGGAGACAATGGTGAAATATTATTATAGGAAACTCTTGAACTCTTCATGATATTCCCATCGAGTCAAGAACCTCGGAGGACATGGAACGAGATCTTCCATTCAAGAAAGATGGTGCATATAACCGATTTCATCTACCCGGACAAGTTCATCAATCAACTGAACTTAAATTTACAACTCAATAAAACGGTCAAAACCAACATGCGAAGTTATTCGAAAAAAACGTATGATTTCGGACAAAAATACCTATTTACACCAAAAAAACCAGGGAAAACCAACCGATAAAAAATGACAGATGAGGAGAAGCTCATTGCTCTAATCAAAGGAAAATCCATCAAAAATTAAAAAGGATGGATATGGAAAAGATGAATCTTAAAGATCTACATGACCTTGCAGAATCATTCGCAGGATTAGGAATTGTAGATTTAAAGATGAACACGGGAGATGGAACATTGGTTACATATGATCCAGCAGGGAGGCCAATCCCACCACCACCACCAGTTAATCCTAACGTCGAAGAAAATACGGGTTCGAATCATGGAGCTCGGGACGAGAGGATGCCACACGTTGGGGATTTCACGACCGAGAGTGATCCACTTTCAGGGACAGGAGGTCAAAACCCTCTTTCGGGAACTCAACAACCTACCGGAAGGCCGAATGTTTATCATACACCTTATGGAAGATCGCACCTCGACCCAATACATCCATATGGGTTGATGTTAAATCTAGACATCCAGATTTTAAAAATAGAGAAGTTCTCATTGATGAATGGGCTTCATCTATGAGAATTTCAGCAGAAACCCTCGATCTTACAAAGGATTCATTCATTTTACTCCTTGAAATGAGTCTCGATGGATCAGTGAATATTGCCTGGGATATGACTGATGCTAGTATAAAAGGTTCGGTCACATCAGGAGAATCACTTAAAGGAATTGTCGATGGTATGGCAAAACTATTCAAAATCCAGTTCATCGGCACAGGTTATTTCGAGGGATTAGAGGATGAAAAAAGAAAGAGATATAAACAAGCCCTCTATAGCCTTGAGTTACATGATATTTATGATATTGATGAATATATCAAGTTGTTCACCGAATACCGGTGGAAATCCAAGATTGAAGAAAAGGAAGTTGCACAGCTATTCTTTGCCAAGTTTCCGAGTCCCTGAAGAGAAATGTTTATCAGGGAATACAAGGATGGAGCAGTAAGAGAAACCCGTGGGAGAAAAATGTCTTTCCTAAAGGCCAAGTTATCTCGAATGGTGTTACCAAGTAGCTCTGTCACAGAATTACAAGAGATTAAGAGGAATTAACAAAGCAGTTCCTCTATGTTGCGTGGATAATGACATCCCAACAATTGTGGGAGGTCAACCAAGGCGGCACAGAAAGAAGAAGGAGCGAAGCCATCCATACCGCCGGGGAAGCAAAGAATAAAAGAAGTAGGTCTTCATGGAGACCTAGAAGGTTCTCGTCAAAACAAAGCCCGGCTTACAAATCGGGGCAAAGACCAAAGACTGCGGGAGTAGAGCCTCATCATCGTCGGTTTCTAATCAAGCAAGTACCAAACAGAAATCCGGGAAGGAGAACTTTCAAAGGCGAGCTCACACCGAACTAATGAAAGTTTCAAAGATGTAATTCTTTGGACATGTGGAGCAAGAGGACATATTTCAACAGTTGTCCTGGACAACCGAAAATGAGGAATCGAGGCCAAGCTACACCGAAAATTGAGGAAGTTGTCTACTATCAAGATCTTATACAGTGTATCAATTTGAGGATATACCCTCGGATGAAAGCATCTATGAAGAAGAGATCTATTCTCGACGATGGAAGTGACTCACTCAATCGGAGTGAAGAAGAAATTCTTCAGCAAATAGTCAGGGAGGATATGTCAGGATTCCTCTCTCACACGATGGTTTCTCATAAAACTCTTATGAGAATCATGAAGGAAGATCCAAAGCTTCAAGTCTATGATGGATTTACAATCGGAGCTATGGAAAAAGCATTGGATAAAATTGGGTTTCGTAATAGAAAACACCAAATTATCCACAGGGTAACAACCGGAGAATTTGCTATTCCGATGGAGTTTACCGGTAACCTGATCGAGATGCAGTTGGTCCCTATTAAAGAAATTCAAGAGATCAAAAGCAGAGTTAAAAGAGAAGTTGCAAATACACTCTCATGGATTCATATCGGAGCCATAAGAGTCATTATTAAAGCAACATTCAAAGAATGGATAGATTCGCCACTCAATCTGGCTATCTTTGACAAGCGAATCTCAAACCTCAAGGATTCATGCCTTGGAGCGGTTACAGGATATTTGTATGCTGGGAATTGGCGTTTAATGTTTATCCTAGAATTGCATACAATCTGGGAGATCGAGACTTCAATAGAGTCCTAACCCTTCATCAAGATTTCAAAAGAGATGATTTGATGAAAGAAGGAATATACCTACTCGATCACATACAAGATATCCTATGCTCTCTCGAATACACATCATTCGAATATTCTTGAGAAAGGAATTTATTGAAGTCCCAAGGAATTTAGGACTTTGCCAGGGTGGTTTTACCGAGAGATTATTGAGTCTCCAACTATCAAGGAGATCGATATAAAATACAAGATCAACCGATTCTTCAACAAAAGTCGAAGTCTTAGAGTTGAGCGAAGAAGATGTCTTTCCAACGGACGAAATGACGAGTAGCAGCCGTTGGGAAGAAAGGAGACCAAGCACAGTTCAGCGTATCCCAGATGTTTTCAAAACAGCAGGAGAACTGAAATATCCAGAAGGATGGCGAGAAGTTGAAGTAATATTCGACATCACTCAAAAGGATAATATTTTTCCTTGTGATGTTCTATATTATCTCCAACAACCAATAGTTGGACGGTATCAAGGAAGCCTGAAGATAGGAGAAATTGAGCTGACTATCACAGGAGTTGCAGGAAAAATCCCAGAACAATTAATACTGGGAATTGAATTTCTGGAGGATCATAAACCCATGGTACAAAGTTAAGACGCCACCAATCTATTTCCATGACACATGAGCAGATGTCTTGCTAGGAAACAATTTCCTACAAACATTCAAGCGATTCACACAGGAGAATGAGACAAGAAGGCTTATTTTCACAACATTATGTGATCATAAGATTATTGTCCAAAGACTGCGGGAAGCATTTTACAGAAAAATGCCTATTAATTTTCGCAGCAAGCGTGGTGATGAAGCCAAACTTTGGAATCCAAAGATGGCGGATCGAAGAAAATTTGGTGAAGCATTATTATCCTATAGACAATTTGGTTCGAACCAAAAGGATAAGAAAATATGGGATAATAACTTGTATTCATTCAGAATACAAGGAGAAGAATGAGTACCTCCAGAGGCAATTGCAAAATTGATGATGAGTCTAATGGAGAATCCGCAAAGTGATGTTACAATAGAAGAACAAATATCACTTAGGGATATTAAGAAGAAGACCCAAAGGAATTATAATGAAGATCCTTTGGCTTGGTGGGATAAGAACGAGCTCAAAGCTTCCTTAAAAGTTAAACCAGGAAAGGAGTACGAGTTCGTGAGATTCAAACCAATCCTTATGAATCATGAAGATCGTGAGGATATGCAGAAGATACTTAAAGAACATCTTGACCTTAAGTTGATTTCACCAGGAGTTTCTCCATATAGCAGTCCAGGATTCCTAGTCAGAAACCATGGAGAAATCAAAAGAGGAAAGCCAAGACTTGTTATTAATTACAAAGGGATTAATAACATTTTGGAGTTCGACGAATACTATATCCCAAGCAGAGAACATCTGGTTAACTGTATCAAAGGGGCCAAGATATTCTCAAAGTTCGATTGCAAATCTGGATCCTACCAGATTAAGATGGATGAAGAAAGCAAGAAGTTTACAGCTTTCTCTACACCACAAGAACATTATATTTGGAACGTGATGCCTATGGGATTGGCTAACGCACCCTAAATATATCAAAGAAAGATGGATAATCTCTTCAAGGATTATTTTAGTTTCATGTTCGTGTATATCGATGACATTCTGATTGCATCAAAGAACATGAAGGAGCATCTTAAACATTTGGAAATATTTTCAGATGTTTGTCACAAGGAAGGATTAGTGCTTTCGGAAAAGAAGGCAGTGATTGCGACAAGACAGATTGAATTCCTTGGAATTGAAATCGATGAATCTGGAATCATCCTACAAAGTCATATTTTATTGTTTAGATTTTGATGAATGCCATAAAACTTAGAATAGAAAGTTGGCACCCCAATTCTTGTCAAAATGTATTGTAACAATTATAAGTCAATTAAGTCGATGCAAGAAGACAAAAAGACTGGAAGGAAGACTTTCTTTGTGAAACAAATATATGGCAAAGAAGAGTAGACGGAACTCTATCAAGAAGTTGCAATGAAAATGAGTGGAGCATCACAAGTCAACTCAAGAAAAGCCAAGTCTCAAGTTGAAGTGACAAGAGTCATCCATCGATTGGAAGTCACTTAAGTCACCTGGGAAAGCAAGGAAATGCGATTAAGTCGAGATAATCAGAAAAGAACATTTAAATCAAGATTACTTAAACAAGTAATATCTCCATACCACCTTTCTTGGAGTGCTCAATTGTTAGCGTGCAAAAGGAATGAACGAACTGGGAAGCACTACCGTGTGAACTTCAAAAAGGTGAAAGAACAATTCATACGAGGAAATGGCAATTCCAAGGATCGCAACAAGACAAGCCAACGATCGCAAGTGACTTTCAAAAATAAGCCTATCTCTTCAACGGGCAAATTTTTGAAAGTTCACTATAAAAGGCGTTTGAAAGTATGATGACACACATGTGAGATAAACAAGCATATTAGAAAAATCAAACATTCTCAATCCTCAAGCCTACATTACGAAGTACATCAATCCAACACTCACTTGAAGGAAAGAGAACTTCAATCATTGAAGAGGAAACTTTTGAAAACAAGGGGTCTACATTCCGGAAGGATTGTAGAAAGGTTCAAGTTGAACCAAGTCTTAGGGCTTCGTCAAATCCAAAGAGCTTGAGCAAGTTTAACAAACATTAAGATTTAGTCGTGTCAGGCTTGAGTGATCAAGGCGTCTCGATCCGAGTCCCTAAGGATCAAGTCGAATCAAGCAATACATGTATTACAATACCACTTTGTAAACTCATCATTACTTAAATTCCTCCGAACCCCATCTTCAAACCTCTATAAAAACTTCATGTGTCATTTACATTTCAAAGATTTAAATTCCCCGCACTTTTAACCGCTTATATCTGTGATAAATTTGCTATCCATTTGATAATTTATAAGTACTTCAAGCTCTAAAATCTTTCTTAATCAAACTTAAGGGTGTTAAGTCTTCCAATAAAAACAAAACCACAAGTTGAGTCAAATTATAGCCAAATGAGTTAATCCATCAATCAAAGGAGAGATTAACTCTATAATTCGATATCATCACACACTGTTGTAGAATCAACTCAGATTTAAAAGGACTAAATCGAAAATTTGGTAAGCTATTTCAACCCCCCTTCTAAACCTTACACTTACACCCCTTGGGACCTACAAATCGTGAGCGGTTGGTTCATTGAACCCTCCGCACCAGTTCTTGAACTAGATCTCCAAACTTTTCAAAGTCCGCTTTAGTACTTAAATTTTCAAAACTCTTTTCTATCATTAAAAGTTATTATCATGGAAGAAAATTTGACACGCATCCCTATGTTCACTATTGAAGAATTTGATGATTGGAAAATACGTATGCAGGCTCATCTATCAAAGATTACATGATGAGATGTGGATAGTGATAGAAGATGGGCCTCTCAAATATTAAAGGTGAAAACAATGCGAATAAGAGTTGCAAACATGGAGAAGAAAAATCACCATGGTTGAAAAACCAAGAACCGAGTGGACAAATGATGAAAAAAAGATACAACTGGACAATGCAAATGCAAGGACATCCTTTACAAAACCTTGGACAAAGCCATGTTCAATAAAGTCAAATCATGCAAAACGGCTAAGAAAATCACAAGGCGACATTGATTTGTGAAGGCTCGAGCAAATCAAAGAAAACAAATTATCGGGGACAGAAATTTGAGAACTTCAAGATGATCTCGAGAGAAAACCTGATCAACCGGATGCTCGGTTTTGTTAAATCACAAATGAGTTGTCTACACTTGGAAAGGAATATACAAAGTGAAATGTGTATGAAGATCCTAAAAGTCTTCCAAATGAATGGGAAATGAAGGTCATGGCAACATTCCATGGACCTATCAAAGACATCCAACCATGAGTTATTCTCGGACCTCAAAGCTTACGAGTTTGATCCGAGAAGAAAAGACCGAAGAGA
Source organism: Rehmannia glutinosa (assembly GCA_016081115.2). NCBI lineage: Eukaryota > Viridiplantae > Streptophyta > Magnoliopsida > Lamiales > Orobanchaceae > Rehmannia > Rehmannia glutinosa. The sequence goes on along the minus strand of JABTTQ020001463.1, from coordinate 268,920 downwards.
CAAGCACCCAAAACAAACGCTCTAATTGTTAAAGATGGGAAGAGAGCAAGAGGTCAAAGAAGTCATTGACCCGAAAATAGCCCTAATGGTTAAAAGGTTCAACAAGTTCTTCAATAAGAACTACAAGAGAGGAAAGGGTGAATCTTCCGAAGACACTCGGCTCCTCCAAATCAAGAGAAGACAGCAACCAAGAGAAACGGATCATCAAAAAGTTGAGTATCAAAGGACAACTCAAGAATGGAAAGAGCCATCAAAAAGTCAATATCTATGTTGGAATTGTAGACAACCAGGTCACTTGCCATTGATGCTCATATCCTTAGTCAACAAGACAGGGGATGAAGAAGAAAGAAAGGTCTTCGAAGAAAGAAGACAAGAAAAGAAAAAGGCAATGATGGTCGGAGACTTATTCCAAGTCAAGAGAATGATCAAGAGATCTGAAGATGGAAAGACTCAAGTGACTCGAAGAAGAAGCCCGATCCGCTGATGGCCAAGGAACAAGATCAACCTCACCAAGAAGATGAGAAAATCTAACTCATCAAACTCGGAAGATCCGTGACACACACACTTCATCACCCACCGATCTTTATGATTCATTAGGCAAAATGATGAAAGATTTTGAACACATTAAATCCTCACACACACTATTGAATGAGGAAAACAAATTTACTCAAAAGTCAAAACTCAAAGTGACTAAGGAGCCGAGTACTCTAAGTCAAATAGGTGATGAGAATAAAAGTTTAAAAGTGAAAATGCTAAATTAATGGCGAAATTGCTATAGAAAAGAGGGAGAATGACCTCAAGAATGTTATCCTCATTCACTAAGGCATCTAAATCATTGGATGATCTTATTATGAAAAAGAGAATGTGGAGACAAGACAGAGATTTAATTCCTATGTGCTATGTCGACCTCAAGAGTAATTTTGGAAAAAGGATCTTCAAGTCATGAAGAATCAAAAAATCCAAAACTCTAAAATGTTGCACACACTTTCACTCCCAAGCACAATAATAAGCAAACTGCCTTGGTTATAAAGGAAAAGGAAAATGACCAAATATTGAGTCTCAAAAAAAATGAGAAGAGATTCAAAGTCCATCAAAAAACTCCAAACAAAAAATACTCTGTAAAGAAGAAGCGAGCTACCAAAACCCCAGAAAATCCATAAAAGAAATACATATAATGGGAATGGTAGAAAGTATCCAAGCCAAGCCGATTGGAATAATGTGAACTATCAAAGATGAACTTATGGAATATAAGCCAAATGGCAAAGGCCATTCCAAAAGCATAAGAGCTTTCATCGACACATATGCACCTAGGCACTACACTCAAAAACACCACAATTACCCAAGGAAGGCAATTGCTAAAACACATATGCAGCATACGGACAAAAGAGACAGATGTATGAACCTTCCCCAAGCAATTTGCCAGATTAATTATGATTATGGCATGAGATGGCAACCCCTTAGAGTCAAATCATTTGGCTATAGGTTGGTTGGATCATCTTACAATTCTAACCCCTCGGGACCCGCATACAAGTATGGGTACCTAAAACTTAATTTCCTTGATTGCGAGTTTCAAGGAACAAACATGAGTGCCAAGGAACCTGGTACATGGATAGTAGGTTTCCGGACATATGACAGAAATAAGAAAAATCATTAAATTCAAGGAAGTTAAAGGAGCAAAAGTCATATTTGGAGGAAATGAAGCTCCTGGTAAAATAAGAGGCATTGGATCCATCAAGAGGAATGGATTAGAAATCACGATGTTGCATATGTTGAAGGACTCAACTTCAACTTATCGAAGTTTCGATCGGCTTTGACAAGGGCTACAATGTTGGATTCAACATGGGTATATGCCAAATCAAAGATATTGAATCAAATGAAGTGGTCTTTGCAAGGATGTAGACAGAAAAATATGTATGTAGTGGATTGGTCAATCAACACCGAAACACTCTCTTCTACAGCAAAGAGTACAGTTTGAATCAAGTTGGTTGTGGCACAAAAACCGAAATCACCCGAATTTCAAAACAATTAACAAGTCGGCAAGAAGTCATCTTGTAGAAGGACTTCCCAGGACTCGATATACAAGAAGGAGAGTATATGTGATGCATGTCGGAAGGGAAAACAAATCAAGTCGTCATTCAAAGAAAAGACATGCCCATCCTCAACAAGAATATTGCATCTGCTTCATATGGATCTATTTGTTGATGGAACCTCACAAAGATAAGTGGAAAGAAATACACCTTGGTGGTAGTAGATGACTACTCAAGATATACATGGACAATATTCATGTGTAAGAAGAAAGAAACTCTACAAAAACTACCACAAATGATGAAAAGGATTCAAAATGAGAAGAGTCAAACCATTATCAAAATAAGATCGGATAGAGGAACCGAGTTTGTCAATGGAATAATAACTCATACCGTATTGAGAATGGTATTGTCATGAACTATCAAGCAAGGACTCCACAAACAGTGAGAATGGAGTTGCGAAAAAGAAGAACCTCAGAACCCTCAAAAAAAAAGGCAAAGACCATGTTAGTCCGGGGTTACCAAAAATTTTTGGGCTCAAGCAATCAACACAAATTTACACCCAAAAAAGATGTATGATAAATAGACAATGACAAAGACTCCCTATGAGATCCTGGATGGAAGAAAACCAAATGTTGCATATTTGAGAATATTTGGATGTAAATGCTTCATCCACAACAACGGCAAAGACAACCTAAAGGCTTTTGATGCTAAAGTCGATGAAGGTATCTTCTTAGGATACTCACCTAAAAGAGGCTTCCTACGAATACTCAACAAAAGGACTATGGTTGCGAAGAATCCATTCATGTGGTATTTGATGAGCCAAATATAAATGGAGAAGACATTGAAGAGTCGGATGATGATAATCATCCAACCATACAAGAGTCCCTTGAAAGTCAAGGTAATTATCAATTCGAAGAAGATGAGATAGTTGAATCTCAAAAACAAACCGGAAAATTTGCAAAAGTGATTACGAGAGAGCCGACCACAAAGAACACACCGCAAGTCGATCAATCCAAAACTTACTCCAACTCGATGTAAGATGGCCGAGAGACCATCCACCAGAACTTGTCATTGGAGATATAAGAGAAGGTGTCAAGACAAGATCCAACTCAACAAGAAGCAATGTTCACATGCTTCATCTCGCAAAATAGAGCCCAAAGATGTGTCACAAGCATTGGACGACACACATTGGATTCAAGTTATGCAAGAAGAGCTGAATCGAATTTGAGAGAAATAAAGTATGGGAATTAGTGCAAAGACCATACATCAAAATGTTATTGGAACCAAATGGGTATTCGTAAATAAGATGAACGAGGAAGGTTCAAGAAACAAAGCAAGACTAGTAGCCAAAGGATATTGCCAAGAAGAAGGGAGAGATTTTGATGAAACATTTGCCCCCGTAAAGATTGGAAGCTATAAGGATGTTTCTTGCCTATGCAGCTCACAAGAATTTCATTGTATATCGATGGATGTAAAAGTGCATTCCTAAACGGTTTATCGGAAGAAGAAGTGTATGTTGAACAACCTCCAGGATTTGAGCGGAAGACTCTTGGAGACAAGGTATACAAACTCAAGAAAGCCCCGTATGGATTGAAAACAGGCACCCGAGCATGGTATGATACCCTTCACAATTCCTAATCGAAAATGGATTCACAAAAGGAAAAGTAGATAGAACACTTTTCAGAATTCAAGACAAGAAGAGTATCTTTGCTTGTTCAAATATATGTGGATGACATCATTTTTGGATCCACTAACAAAGAGTTTGTGTGAAAAATTTTCAAACCTCATGCAAAGCAAATTTGAAATGAGCATGATGGGAGAGCGACATTCTTCCTTGACTCCAAGTGAAACAAAAGGATGGAACCTTCATAAGTCAAACAAAATACACCGTAGAGATTTAATGAAGAAGTTTGGTATGGAGGAGAAGTCTTCTCGTAAAAATACCAATGAACACATCACAAAATGGACATGGATGCGGATGGTAAGTCAGATCAAACAAGATCTGAGCACTTATTGGATCAATCTTATCTCACAAAGAAGTGCCAGTACATCACCTTTGTTGTAGGTGTATGTGCAAGATTTCAATCTTCTCAAAAGAGAGCCATATGACAACATTTAAGAGAATATTGAGATACTTGAAAGGAAGCGAAGTAGGCCTATGGTATCCAAAGGAAGGTGGATTCAAACTAATTGGCTATTGATTCTCGACTATCTTTGGATGCAGAGTGGACAGGAAGAGCACTTCAGGCACATGTCAAATGCTAGAAAGACTAATTTCCTGGTTTAGCAAGAACCAAAACTCAATAGCCACCTCTACAAAATGAGGCGGAATACATAGTTGCGGGCAAAAGTGCCCAAGTCCTATGGATGAGACAAAGAACTAGACTATGAAGTTGAGGAAAAAGAAATTCCAATCATGTGTGATAACACAAGTGCAATTGCCATCACTCAAAATCTCGTGTTGCACTCAAGAACAAAACATATTGATGTCGATATCACTTCATAGGAGATCATGTTGAAAAGAAGGACATCATCTTGGAATATATCTCAACCGATAAACAACTAGCCGACATCTTCACAAAACCTTTATGTGAGTCAAGATTTGAAGAACTCAAACATGAGTTGGGATTAATTGAACTAAGCTGAGACATTAAGAACCAAAGAAAAGAAATGGAACATTAAAAGAGTCAAAATGAAATTAGCTCATTCACCAGATCGGAAAAAGACAAATACACCAAGTCAATGATAATAGTCACTAAGAGAACTCATGAGAAGTAGAGTTAAATCACTAAGGGATAAGCTTTGAATAACTTATGAGCAAAGTGACAAAAACGCATGTTTGACTAAGCGAGAATGTTTTAAGGAATACGTCAAAGATAATGATGATGTGTACGGACATAAAGCGCACACCAAGCTTATGATTGGATATAAATGCTTGCCGCATTAAATACGAGACATGAAATGCTCAATATGCGTGCGAAATCCAAGCCGTTGATTTCGATCACAATTCAAAAACCACCCACACGCCCTTTCATAAACCATATTTAAACCATTTTCGTCCGTTTTCTCTCACACTTCTAAAAACTGTTCATCTCTTTCTCTCAAAAGCAAAGGCAAAATACTCTCGAAACCCTATCAATCTTCAAATCATTTTCTCGAGTTTTCCTTGAAATAATCCCGAGAAATGGCACCAACTTATGACTTTACCAAGTTATGAAAGCAAATCCACACCGGTTCGACGGTGGATTTCGATTTAATGGTGAATGCAGGGTCCGACAACACCCTGGTGAAGAAAATCGCCGAGAAGTTGGAAACGCCCCGGACTAAAACCGTTTCTAACGCTAGAATATCCAATGACCTATGTGGAGGAGGTCGCAACATTCTACGTGAATGTTGAGATTCACGATGAAGGAATCAAGTCATCTGCTCACGGAAAGCAATTATCTCTCGCCAAGGATTTGGTGAACATTGGTCACTACCACCAAGGAGCATCTCGAGATTAAAGAAGCCGATGTAAACTTGGCCGACGCCTTTGAAAGAAATAGCCAAGTCCGACTTTGCGATAAAAATAATATACACAAAGCAAACAAGAGATCATGGAGGATTATCACAAGTTGTTGGACATAGTTGCCAAATGTATCGACATCAAATTTGGCAAATTTGACCAATCAAAAAGGCAAAGCTGATTGTAATGGCCGCAATCATCGAAGAAAAGAAGATAAACTGGGTTGAGTTTGTCTAACCTCTGCGCCGAACGTGGGAACAAGTCCTTCAGAAGATGGCTCATTTGGAGGATCCCTAGGATATGGCCTAGTGATTGGCCGGCTATTGAGGTGAAAGGAGTCCCTCTTAGACATGGGAAGGCTTTCCATGTTAACAAGAGGATGTTGAGCAAACCTCTCTCGGCGCTCGTGGGATTTAGCTTACGCCAAGAGAGTCGATGACAAGTGAGGGGGAATCACCACCAAAGATACAAATTGTTTCCTCTCCAAAGAAGAAAGCATCGCAGTAAAGAAGAAATATTAACCAAACATGCTCCTACCCCCGCAGCAGAGTCACCTACCCCCAAAGTATGTCTCCCGCTCGCAGAGAATTAAGGACTCACAAATACCTTCTCCGATCGTCAAAAGGAGGAGAATCGACAAGCCAAGATGGCCACTCTCGAAACAAACACCAAAGACGCCCCGCCGCACAAGACTCGAGAAGACAACATCTCGAACTAAATTCCCCTGGTACAAACCAGAGACGAAGACGATTATCAAGCGCTCCGAGTGGAGAAACCAAATGAGTCGATTACTCGCTAGCGCAAATCACGGAGACTACTGGAGAAGTAGAGTCTCCGGATGTAGTTGATGAAACAACCCAAGTCTCGTCGAAGGCGATCGCGAGAGGCAACCCAAGACACAAACAGTAGTTCACACACCAAGCACAAGAAGAATCTGCTGAGAGCGGATAGTGATGTAATGATCCTATCTCCACCTTACCCGGACACATCCAAAATCGTCTGCGTGAGTGGAGGAAAAATGGAAGTTGAGTAAGTCAAGGAACAGCCTTCAACGGCCTGAGTTCATAGAAGAAGAAGAGGAACCGCTAAATTTCCTTGATTAACTCAATGAAGACAAGCTCGCATAGACATCCCGCAGATCTACAAGGACAAGGAGAGAGAAAAGCAAGTCAAGAAGCCGAAGCACGTGAGAAGGCAAGCATCCGCTTTATCTCCCGCACCACGAGAACACACATCCTCTCCTTGATGTCTTCTCCGATGAAAGAGGAACCGGAGAATGTTTGCCGCCACGTAAAAGATTGCAAATGCAGCAAGCATTGCACGATCAAGAATCCTTCACGAGCAAAGACTAATGGAGGGACCAGGAGAGTCCTCCGAACACACTGAAATCGATCCAATGGGAGTGGTTCAAGCCATTGTTGTTGCTACCACTTCCCTTACACTCACTCGAAAGAAGCATAAGGGAGATGGCGATGAAACGATAGTGGGGACCCCAATGAGCCAACCCCTATTAAAGGTGTGCTACCATTTGCCCCAACGAACAATCAATCGAAATTGAGTTTGGAGACGAGTGACCCCATTACAAGTCACTCAAGGTGCGCCACCGAGGGGGAAACTCCTCCACCGGCAAGGTCTGAGGGTTCTGCAGATAACTCCACAACGAATCAAGGAGGCGAAGTAGAGAAAATACAAACACAAGAGGAATGAAGAAGTTGCCATCAACGAAGCTCGACAGTTGAGACTGTCTCACGAGGTGCCAACCGCTCCGAAGGCTAATGACGCAATGCGATCGAGGCACGTAAAGAATGCCACCGGAGTTAACACTGGCAAAAAGTGCAATCCATGGGGTTGAGACTCCAATGGATGCCACCGTAGAAGACCCTGATACCGACATCCCGAAAGGGAGGACCAAGGCCTCATTGCAAGAGAGATGAGGAGGTAATGAAGGCCCACGGGAGGTTGAGACTTCCCGGGTAAAGAAGATGTAGAGAACATCCCTCCCGCCATCATCGACCCATCCGAGAAGGAGATCGGCGCACTTCATGATTCCCAGGACAACCCGATGTCACTTTTCTCGGGATCGGGCGATTTTCATCCCCATGACAAATCAAAAGACTCAATCTGCGGATGTTCCAAGCACGAGCAAGTTCGATCCCAAGACTACTCGTCAAACTTTTAACTTTGATGATGAGCCACCAATGGAAATCTCATCATCGTCCGATGACGCTCGATAAGGCCGAGGACCATCATCAAATGGAAAAATCACCGAGACCAACGGTCGTTAAGATAATGAGGCTCAAAGCAGGGTCTACTTCACAACAAAACCCGGTGAACAAGAGACCATCGCGCAGCTCCTCTCAAGCTCGCAAAGAGATCGATTCCCAAAAGAACTTCACGCGCACCGCTCATCATCGAATGATCCCGGTTGGCGGTGATGAATCTTTTGTAGAATCTTTCCCTTTTCACTGGAGATACTGAAGAGTCGAAAACAAACAAGCACGCTATCACAAACCAGCTCCTGTTCTTCCATCGACACCATTGTTCCACCGCTTATGACTTTGATGTTGTATGGCCATCAACCGCAATGAAGAATCACTGAAGTTCGAGAAGTGTTCAAGGCACTATTTGCCGAGGTTGAACGGATGGAGAGGCATCGAGCCTCTCTGGACATGCGAACAACAGAGATGCCACCCTTACAATTTAAGAGGCATAACAGTTCGGATAAGGGAATGGTGGCAACAAAGAAGAAACAATGCGTGTGGAACAGGAGATACTTCAGACATTGTTCAAAGGCAAGTGTGGAGAGATGCCGATGCAAAAACGAAGCCGAGAGAACACATTGAGCATATGCATGAAGCTCACACCGCCGAGATCAAGATCAGCCTGCGCGTGAGCAAAATACAAATGATCTACAAATGTTTGGAAGAACACATGACAAGAAAATTCAGCCTTCTCATGGCCGAGATGAAGCGATTTCAAGAATCCAACGCTTACTCGAAAATTCCGTCTTGCCGCATAAACGCAGCGGACTGAAGCGAACTCAACCATCGAAGAAGACTCGACTTCATGCTTGCCCGCATGTTCCCTGGGGTTCCTCTATCCTTTGATGATGCCAAAAGGGGGAAGAGGAATACCTCAAAGCGCTAAAATCTGTTTTCGAAGAAAGGAGCAAACAGAAGGAAAATCAAACTGGGTCTTGAAACAGAGAAGAAAGGAAAGCTTGTTGAGGGGGAAGGATCAACAATGTGACATTGATGATTGCACAAACCCCCAACAAGGTCCTCACGGTGACATTATAAGCGGAAACTCCCGACTCGCCACTCCAACACTGCTATATCCATGGTGATAAGAGAAAAACTATTGAAGCGGGGATGAAGGAAGTGGAAGGAAGAATGGATGCCAGGGTGATGAACATCTTGAAAGAACATGGAGGCATTCCAAGAGATAGACACTTATGCCATCTCGGATGTCGGGACAGAGCCACGATCGATGAATTTAAAACGCCGAACTGGGGATACTTTGCAAATATGTCTATGGCTCAAGCTTGGGACTTGATCTTGGGAAAAGGGCCTCACGTTATGTGAAGAAGGCGACAGACAAGAGATCCTAAGATCTGGCTTTGGACTCAAAAGAAAGAAGACCCCAAGACAAAGATATCGCCCGGAGGTAGAGGAAGAAGCGAGTGGAGGAAGAAGCTTGACTCCAGGCCTCCCAAAAAACATTGAATACGTGGATCCAGGAAAGAAATGAGGGATCTATTTTGGACCAAGTAGCGAATTTGCGAGTGGCTAAAACTAACGCCGAGTATGCAAAAAGACTAGAAGAAGAAAACAAGAGACAAACTCAAATGCTATGGGAGGAGAGACAGAAAGAATAAGAAGAGATGAAGGCTTAGGAAGGCATATGAGAAGAAAAAAAGGCGGTGACGACGAAAAAAGAGAAGAAGAGAAGAAGATCTTGATCAAGATGAAAGAAGGAGACAAATAAGGAGATGAAGTGTTGATGTCCAACCCTTCGTGTATTTTATCATGTAAATACATACAATGTAAGTCTTCCTTAATAAAGCTATAAATTTTTTATTTTCAAAGTGTAGACAAATATGTGCTCGATACACCTTGTAAACAATTGTGTAAAAGAACATGAATGATATGATCAATAAACAGATCTATTCTCATATACATTCTATGTCAATACACTATCATGTATCTTTGTTGTTTGCATTTTTGAATGGTTTAAGTTTTGGCATCATCAAAAAGGGGGAAATTGTTAGGAATTTTATTGTTTAGATTTTGATGAATGCCATGTAAAACTTAGAATAGAAAGTTGGCACCCCAATTCTTGTTGTAAAATGTATTGTAACAATTAGAGTTTGTCAAATTAAGTCGAACGCCCTAACATGCAAGAAGACAAATTTGAAGACCGGAAGGAAGACTTTCTTTGTGAAACAAATTAATATGGCAAAGAAGAGTAGACGGAACTCTATCAAGAAGAAAGCGGAGATGCAAAGTGGAGCATCAAAGTCAACTCAAGAAAAGCCAAGTCTCAAGTTGAAGTGACAAGAGTCATCCAATGATTGGAAGTCGACTCTAAGTCACCTGGGGAAAGCAAGGAAATGCAAATCAGTCGAGATAATCAGAAAAGAACAAATTGCATGAAATCAAGAGATTTACTTAAACAAGTAATATCTCCATACCACCTTTCTTGGAGTGCTCATCCCGAACAAAAGGAATGAACCAATGGGAAGCACTACACCGTGTCGAACTCGAAAAGGTGAAAGAACAATTCATACGAGGAAATGGCAATTCCAAGGACTCGCAACAACAAGACAAGCCAACGACGCAAGTGACTTTCAAAAATAAGCCTATCTCTTCAACGGGCAAATTTTTGAAAGTTCACTATAAAAAAGCCGAGGAGTTTGTTTGAGAAGTATGATGACACACATGTGAGATAAACAAGCATATTAGAAAAATCAAACATTCTCAATCCTCAAGCCTACATTACGAAGTACATCAATCCAACACTCACCGTGAAGGAAAGAGAACTTCAATCGGTTGAAGAGGAAACTTTTGAAAACAAGGGGTCTACATTCCGGGAAGGATTGTAGAAAGGTTCAAGGTTGAACCAAGTCTTAAGCTTTTGGAGGGCTTCGTGATCAAATCCAAAGAGCTTGAGCAAGTGAGTCAGAACAAAGCTGGGCCGCATTTTGAAGAAGCTGAGTCGCATTTGAGAAGCCAATTGAGTGATCAAGGCGTCTCCGATCGAGTCCCTAAGGATCAAGTCAAAGACTTGTATCCGGGATCACACCACTTTGTAAACTGATCATTACTTAGTGGATTCCTCCGGAGTTGGAGAAGAGAGGAGTAGAAGAATTACCCCATCTGAACCTCTATAAAAACTTCACTGTGTCATTTACATTTCAAAGATTTAAATTCCTGCACTTTTAACTCGCTTATATCTCACGATAAATTTGCTATCTATTTGATAATTTATAAGTACTAAATCAAGCTCTAAAATCTTGCTTAATCAAACTTAAGGGTGTTAAGTCTTCCACGAAAACAAAACCACAAATTGAGTCAAATTATAGCCAACAATTTGAGTTACTCCATCAAATGCAACAATCATTGAGAGATTAACTCTAAACATTTGAGTGACTAATTCGATGTTTTGTCCATCAAGGACAAAATTGTGTAGAATCAACTCAGTAGATTTAAAAGGACTAAAATCGAAAATTTGGTAAGGTTTATTCAACCCCCTTCTAAACCTTACACTTACACCCTTGGGACCTACACCTACAAAGTCATATTGTAGAAAAATACAAGGATTTCGGATACACCGAAAGACAAGAAGCGACTTGAGTTTTCTTGGAGTTGTTAACTTTGGCCGGAATGTTTATAAACAATCTAGCACATTACGGGAAGGTGTTTAGCTCATTGCTTAAAAAAAGATGCAGATTCAAATGGGAAGATGAACACCAAGAAGGGATTAAGCGGCAAAGAAGTTTGCAAAAAGCTTCCTAAACTTGCAATTCCACAGGATGAAGATGATCCGGTTCTCTATCCGGATGCTTAGTGATTATTGGTGGGCGGCGATCCTTACAAAAGCCACACCAAATGGAGAAGTGTCATGCGGATATTGCGGCGGTCTATTTACGATATAGTGAAACAACTCGGTGGCATATCAACGAAAAGAATTCTTTGCGATCGAAAGAAAGCTTTCAAAAATGGCCTTTATTTTTACCAAGCTAAAAGTTTATCTTAAAAATAGATAATTCAAGTGTTAAAGCTTTTAAAAAAACAAAATTGAATCAAAACCGAAAAAAGCTAGAATACTTAGATGGCAAGCTGAATGTCAATATTATGATTATGATATTGTCATTATAAAATCTCATGAAAATGTTCTTGCAAATTTTTTAACAAGAGATGGAGGGAATTGAAGCTGATTTCATCCTCACAGCCTCAAGACATCTTGGAGACCAGCTTGAAATGCTACTCCGAGAATTTGATACCCTGGTCATCAATGCTGATTTGGCCGGGAAATTACAGAGGAATGATCGGGACAAAGTAACCGATCGTATACGAGCATGTGTCCGGTCTCACTCCCAGCTGAGAACGGCATTTCAAGGGCCACTCCTCCGGGCCGCTAATAAGCAAATGGAGTGTTTAGAGCGCAAGGCTCCCCAACCTGTAGCAGAGGAGTCAAGTACCTCTAGCACAAGTCCTAAGCTGGCAGAAATATTGGCCCAAGGAAAAACTGATACTCCGGAGTCAAATCCCGAGTTATCACATCAACCCAAAGACGTCCGGTAAAGGGCGAAGAGATCAATCTTAGGCCTATGATGGGTACTTCTAAGATTGATATTAACGAGATTAAAGTTTCTTCTTCTTGGCAGGAATATCAGGCAAATTGGGAGAAACTGATTACCAGGCAAGGGATATCTCCAGAAAAACAAAGATTGATATTTCTGGAAAATATCCAAGGGTTTGGATGTTACCAAATTCCAGCCCTGAAGAAGTGAAGAGATGGTACGAGTTTGGGGCTTTGGCCTCGATCTATACTACTTCACCAGCCTTCCAGGAGATCACAAAATTGCCAAAGTGGATCCAGGAAGCAATTTGCGAGTGCTGGTCCAACAATGACAGCCTAAAACGAGGGGATACATTGGAGCTGTATTTCATAAGTGCAGCGACAGAGCCCGTCGGAAAAGGTGGACATGAAGCCTTCCATTACATTTGGCTTCGAAGACCAGATGAAAGAGCCTTTAGAAATATCAAGGAGGTAAGTTCAGAAGAGGTACAATTGGCCATGACCTTCACGGAAGATCATATTACTACAAGAAGGGCATGGGGATTGTGGGTCTGTCTCACGGAGATGGACAAGGTCAAGTTTCCGTTCAAATTTTATCAAAATTCAGTGAACGGATCTTTCCTGTTGAATACAATGACAGGAAAAACTACAAGATTCGCAGAAGACCTGTTTGAAAAGAAAAGAAATCTTCTGTGGGAAAACAAGCTACCGGGGAGTAAAGAAACTCGTCGGAAATATTGTAATATGGCTTACATCGGCCATTGGGAACTTCGGGTCTGTCCCAAATGTCAAAACCAGAAGGAACTGGAATTTGGCAAAGGATTCCGGCCAAAAGTCGATCGGAGAAGACCCGGCGACGGAGAAGAAAAGTCACAAAAGTATCCAAAATTTTGGGGACCACCAAAAAAGTAGATTCCCCAACAAAGTTAGTGGAGACATGTGACTGACAGTTAACAACACACTCAACAAAAAGACAGAAAGTGGGTCCATAAAAGATGTCGTCCAAATTACAAAAAGACGAAGGACGAGTTAGCAGGATTTGGAAGTTTGCATAAACAACTTCAGATACCAGACAAGAAGAGGTCCACCCATGTGAAGATGAGTTGGATGCCAACTGATTGCTGCAAGTGGAGAAATAATTCAAGGATGAAAGAGACATCGACTTGAGGGCAATAATACGGAACATAGAGGTCTTCTACCTCTATAAATATCAAGATCTGCAGAAGGCTAAAGGCATCGAACATTTCCCTTAGTCTTCTAACAATAAACTTTCTTTGTAAAATTCTGTTGTGAGTTTAGAATTTCCACAGTATTTTCAATTTTCAATTTTAGTTTTTTTTTTAATTTTATGTACAAGAGTGTGATAGCCTTTATGAGAGGCTAAACAGGTTTTCTCCTCCCAAAAGGAGATTAACGATGTAATAAATTTTTCTTTAAGTTCTTAATAAAATAAAGGCTTTTGTTCAACATGTGTTCATAATGTACTATTGATCTATCCCTATGAAGAATTACTTATACGCCTGGAGTAGGAAACGAACCAAGTCATCTTTGAAAGATTCTTTGAAGAGTCGGATAACTTGCAGATCATCTTCCCTGAGGGTGAGGTTGAACAATAAGGACATGTTTGTCAAACGATTTGGGGGCAGTAATTTTCCGACTGGTGGTGTTGTGAGCCATCTCACCCGGTGATGTTTCGGTCAAAGAAGGTATGAATTTTAAGGATTCTCGTTTCTCGAAAAATCTGAAAAACAAATTGATTATGGAGTAAAATTTTCATGTTTATTGTTTAATGCAATAAATTTATTATTATGTAGTAGATTGCCACAAAATATAGTTTAAAGGGAAAACTTGAACTATTGTTTTAAAAGGATAAAACCTAGGGGCAAAATTGTCCATATAGGGTAAAGTGTAACGATTTTCATAATTCAGGGGGCAAAGTGTCACAAATTAAAGTTTGAGGGTAAAGTGTAAAAATCAGTATAGTTCGGATGGGTAAGTGTATTTATCCCTAATTTGAAAGTCTGGAACCTTTGTAATGTGAAGAGGTATATTGTCAACACAATCCACACGAATAATGTAATTAATTGTTGTTTTGAATAAACTCGCGACAATCAAGCACAAAAATTTCAGAATTTTATTTATTTTTGGAAAATAATTCGGAAACCTGAAAATATTGCTTTTTCAGATTAAAGTTGTTGGATTGTGATTATTTGACTTTGCTAAATTAGCATTTTGGTCAAATAAGTTGTTATTTTTTGTGGACAGTTTTCAGAATTGCATTTTTTAAATCCAATCTATGCTAAATATGTAATTTAGATTTTGTCTTTTGTAATTCACAAATTTGAAGAAAATATAATGATGTGATTTATTTTATTTATTAAGAAAAGTACGTGGTCAACATAACACATGAAATACATTTGACTTTTGAATATAAACACGTAATCCGACACAAATTTTCATATTTTTATTTGTATGGGAAATAATTTAGATAATTTGAAAATGTTGGTGTTGTTTGAGATTAAGGTCTTGCATGGTTATGTTATCATATACAAATCCTATTTTCTACCGTTGAAAAATATATTTACAAATTTTCATGATTTTTTGCATGAAAATTGGAATTGTGTTCGATGAAGAATGAAAAATAGATTTTCCAATAACAGAAAAATAAAGATTATACTTTATATAGGTTTGGAAACAAGAATATTGAATAACTTTGAATTACTGTAATTATGTATAATAATTTGAAAGATTAATGGTGATGTGGTCTACTTTCAAAAATTAATGTGAATATAATATTATGCGTTATGAGATTATAGGTGGTGAGCATCATTACATGTATTTAATTTGAAAATGGTAATATATTAAGTAGATATAGTTAGGGATAATCACGGTGCGGTTTTGTGATTTCTCAACAAATTTCAAATTGAATTGTCTTATGTGGTCTGTAGCGGTGGCGGGGTGGTGGCAGCGGTTTGACAAAGTAAAATCAAAAGTGCGATTTTGGGTGGTGGGGGAGGTGGCAAACGATTTTAATGAATGAAAACCTCATTTACCTAGGATATTAAAAAAATACAAAAAAGTGTAAAAAGTTGAAAATGGCTTTTCTTTGGAAACAATACGAGTTTTGCAAATTGAATGCATCTTGCAGTATATTTCAATTTGACTATATTCAAAACATAATCTAATTTTTATAGTATCTTATTTTGAATGCAAAACACACTATATTTTACAACATTAAAGAAATAATATAAAATGCATTATTATTTCTAAGACAAAGTACAAATCCAAATGTATTCTTCGCTAAGGGAATTAGATAGTCATTGACCATTAAGACTCTCTAGTCCAAACCAAAAAGTTTGGGATTCAATTTCCATCACCACCTCATCTCTTGATATGTTCTTAAAAAAATATTATTCATCGAAAATTTAAATTATTGTTTTGATCGAAAATCACGACCAATGGGGTGATGTGGAGCAATTTAGGCGGCTCGCGTAGTTTTTAAAATTTATGATCATATCTAGCTATAGTTAGTAGTGGTGGGTTCCACAAATATAATTGGAGGAAAAAGATATGAATATTTTATAGGGTTGTGTAAGAGATGAAAATTAGAATTATAGATTCGAGACTTTTTATTGAAAAATGTGAAAAGTGAAAATGATGATTTTCATTATAATTTTTTTAAAACCGATATGATTTTATTTTTGTAAATAATATAGAAATGGAAACGAATACTTGGAAATGAAAACGAACAAAGCATAAGATTATTGAATTTTCATTACTTGGCTTTACAAAATTAAGTTTCAATAAATAAAGATATTTAATTAATATTTTTGTGGAAACTTTTCAGAATTATTTGAGGAAGACATTTTTTGCCATCCAAACTATTCAAGTTATTCGATTTGCCTCATGAACTTTTTTTGGACACTTTACCTCATAAAGGTTTAGCAATTCGCCTCATTCGACTCATTTTGATAGAAAATCCAATCGGAATCTCATCACATGCATTATGCATATCACCAGAATCCAAATTGTCACCTTAACATACAACATGCATTTCATTTGATGGGATTTTAGTAGAATTTTCCACCAAAAGTGAGTCGGAGAAGGTAATTTGAATAGCCTGAATAATTCTGATGACAAAACTATTTTCTTCTTTAAATTTTGAAATATGATAATCTATACTAAATATGTAATGGATTTTGTCTTTGATAATTCACAATATCAAAATAACATTTCTTAATGCGATTCATATAATAAGAAAAGTTATATAGTCAACATAATTTACGCAAATAATGCAACTAATTTGATTTTTGGAATTATATCAAATATACCAATTTCATGCTCTAAAAATTTCAGGGTCCGATTCAATGCATCATAAGGCAGCTGACCATGGCCCATGGGAACACCACCCAGCATATCATATGCTCATTTTACTATTATATTATATCATATATATATATATATATATATTCTCTTCTTTTATTATGTTAATCTATTTCGGCAAAACATATTATTGAAATTAATAATCCAAGGATAAAGTAGGAAAGCAGACTACTGGCGTAATCAAATCAAGGAAAAGCTGTTGAAAATATGAACCAACTTATTATATTGAAATTTTAATAATTTTATATTATATGTTCTAATATTTGAAATCCTTATGTATATCATATTATTTAATATTATTGAGTTAAATCAAAGATTGACTAAAGTATATATTATTTCACTTACAAAACTAAGTTCGTTTAATAGTCAACATGACTAATTGACTCGTAATTTCTGGACGAATGGAGCACAAATTAGGAAATATTTGCACAACAATTCTGCCCTTTTTTTAAATAAATAATTTACTGAATATTTATAATTAATTCATTTCAACTCGTGAGCGTACTAATACTAATTTAATGGTGCACTAATCCCATGCTAATTGTGGTATTATAGTAAAATATCATCTAAAATTATTAACAATAATGATGCGAAATGTTGAAAGACATTATTTCCTTACAACCATTTAATTGCCCGCATTAATCATTATATCATTTTCTAAGCATTAAAAGTTTTTCAGATCGCAAGACTAAAAAAAGACCACTTTCTTCCCATTATTCTCAATTATTTGATGGTACCGATTCGCCTAACTTACTAATTTTTCCAAATTAAAGACCAAAATCCGTAACAATTAAAAGTTAACGAGTTCTTTCTTTAAAAAAAATTGTTAATGAGTTCAAATTTAAACAAAAATCTGTGTGTGTTAAGTTGATTTTATTGTAATTTTTCTTTATCATTAAATGTATACCATAATATAAATATCACAATCCCGCTTAATTAATTACTACAATGACATGTAATAAGTTAACTAATTCATTACTGAAAATTATCATTCTATAATTAGTAATACCCGTTAGACAAAAAACTAAGACTTATTATATAATATGTGTTCAAAAAATAAAAAAGACTTATTAATAATATTTTATTTGTGATTTGAAAATTCCACCTAATTTTATTGGCCTTAACGTCTCGCCCAAAGACATGCTGACACGTCCTAAGTTTTTGCGAAATTTATTTTCAAAGTCCAAAGTCAAAATCCGCGTCCATAATTCTTCGACAAAAATAAGAAATATAAAGATTATAATTATCTGATTATTTTCCAAATATTCCATCGACATTGTCCATTTTTCTCCAGCTCCATCGCCGCCCTCTCTCACGTCTCTCCACTCTCCAACAGTTGTATCTATATATGCCCGATTTCGAGTGAATACTTTAGTTTGATTTCTGTTTTCTTTTTTCCCCTTCCCTTCAATCTGTACAGTGTACAGAAGTGAAAAAGGGAACGAAGAAAACAATGAAGAGTAAAAGCAATGGGAAGGTTTCTGTAACATGGATTCCCATTTTCTCCATTTCTTTCTTCTTCATTGGCATGCTTTTCACCAACAAGTATGAGTTACTTCGAGAATTTCGATTTTATTTATTTATTTATTTTTCTTTTTTTTTCTGGGGTTTTGTGATTGATTGATCTGGGTTTTACAGATTCTGGGGTCCTTTTGAATCCAACAATCAGCTCATAACTCAGCAAAGACGAGACCAAGAGTTGCAGATCGTCTCTGAGGACTGCAATACTAAGAAAAAGGTATAATCTTTATTACTTAATTTCGGAATTTTCAAATTGAATTTTTGAATTTTAGGTTTTTTTTTATATATTTTGAATTTTAAGCCTTAAAGATTCAAAATTTCAGTTTTTTTAATGCCCTCTCAGGGATAGATCAATATAAGCAATTTTATGTTGCACAATCTGATTCCTTCATTTTTTATTTGTTCCAGATCATAAAGGCTTTTAGGTTTTTCTGTGTTTAGTTTTTTATGTAAATATAAATAATTCAAACTTTGAAGCTTTTCCATTTTTGTTTTTCAGAAAGCAGGAGATCAGGACAAGGATGTAATGAAAGAGGTGTACAAAACCCACGAAGCAATCCAGTTAGTTTAGAATTCCCTAATTTTATTCAGTCCAGCTTTATCTCCTGTGCATCTTCAAATTTAAATTTTCAAGTTAAGTAATGATAAATATTATTCTGAGGTTTTTTCAGGTCATTGGACAAGTCAATTTCGATGCTTCAGATGGAGTTGTCTGCTTCTAGAAGTGCACAGGAGAAAGAAAGAACAAATGGATCATCGACAACTTCTAATCAGGGTTCTCCGAGGAAGAAGGCATTTATGGTAATTGGTATAAATACAGCTTTCAGTAGTAGGAAGAGGCGTGATTCTGTCCGAGAGACTTGGATGCCTCAAGGTAATACATTGTTATGTGATCCCAATGAATTATATTCCTCTTATTACTTATGAGAATATAATTGAAAAATCCATATGATTTGCTCAGGCGAGCAACTTCGTAAATTGGAGCAAGAGAAGGGGATTGTAGTGCGATTTATGATTGGACACAGGTAAATTGCCAATATATCGGAGATTGATGTGTTTGTATGCCCTCCTTTTCGATCTACAAAGTGTCGAGGCCTATATGACTATGTCTATGCCATAGGATATTTAGGGAGCATTTGCAAAAGCTTCTGCTTTAAAGAAGTGATTTATTGTAGCAGAAGTAAAAGTTATTGAGAATCAGAAGTCGGTAGAGTTTGCAAGTAGAATCAAAAGTAGAGTGTTTTGTGAAAAAGTTGTAAAAATACTTATTTGTTTGTAAAAGTCAAAACAAAATCAGAAATCTAAAGCACCCATCTCCCTGATTTCCGATTCTAATTAAATGAAGCAGTTGCCAATACTAAAAAGTGATTTTTTGCAGCCAAGCGTAGAAGCACTTTTTTTAGTGATTGACTGATTGCAATCACTCCCATAGAAGCTTTATCGTTGGGCTCTTTTATTCAGATAGCGATCGTAATTTATGGAGTCATCTTTCTAAACCAGCTTCCAGTAATTAGATTTTTCTTGCTGGTTGAATGGCATGAATTAACTTGATAAATATTTTGTTTTTCTTGATTGATACAGTGCAACATCTAACAGCATATTGGATAGAGCTCTTGACTCTGAAGAAGCTCAACATAAGGACTTTCTCAGGCTGGTAAATAGAATTCAGCCCAATACCTTTTCTTTGTTTTGTTTTGATTTTTCCCGCTTAAAAGGTTTGTCTGAGCTTTAAATATATTCCTATATTGCAGGAGCATGTTGAAGGATATCATGAATTGTCTGCAAAAACAAAAATTTTCTTTACCACCGCTGTTGCAAAGTGGGATGCTGATTTTTATGTCAAGGTTGACGATGATGTTCATGTTAATTTGGGTAAGTACTGAATGCCCCTTTTTTTACCTTCACCGAAGAACTGTTAAAATTTTAGGGATAATTACAAAAACACCCCTCGGGTTTGGGCTAATTACAAAAAAAGTTAGAGATGTTTCAAGATTACAAAAAAAAAACCTCATAGGTTTGATTTTGTCTTAAATTTGAGGGGGTAACTGTAATATTTTTATAATATCAAGGGAGTTTTTGAAATGCTTTTTTCTTATGAAAGGGGAAAATGTAAGACAGATCAAACCTCAAGGGAGTTTTTATAATTTTTAAAAATCTCTGGGTTTTTTTTGTGAGTAGCCCAAACAAACTCAAGGTTTTTTTTTTTTTTTGTGTAATTATTGCAATATTTTATTCACTATTGAACTTTACTAATCAAGTGTATTCCCCATTCAGGTACATTAGCTGCAACTCTAGCCCGTCATCGATCAAAACCCAGAATTTACATCGGTTGTATGAAATCTGGACCAGTTCTTTCTCAAAAGTAATTCTTGAAATTTTACAAAATTATTCTTGGTTTATGTTTGTTAAAATTCTATGTTAGATACTTAACAACCAGATATATTTTCCAGGAATGTTAAGTACCATGAACCAGAGTACTGGAAATTTGGAGAAGAAGGAAATAAGTATTTCCGGCATGCAACTGGGCAGATTTATGCTATTTCAAAGGATTTAGCCACCTACATATCTATTAATCAGTAAGCATTGCCTGCTTTTGGTTAAGATAGAGGTCATTTTTGCACTATGTTTTGTTTATTTTAGTTTTAAATTTGTCTATTATTAAGAAAAAAATATGGAGTATCAAGAAATACTACATTGCTAAACTGTAGATGCAAAACTTATATACCTTGCCACCAGAAAAGGGAAAATATCTCTGTTTTATGCCACGAATTCACTGAAGTGGCCTTATACTAGAGAAATTTTAGTACTTTTTGTGTGAACATATATGGGATGGTAATCTGGAGGGTTTATCTTGTAATTTGAGTTATTTGATGATGAAGCTGGAAACACCTAAAACTTCTTATTTGTGTCTCCAGAGTTGAAACCTTCATTTTTTTTCAAAAAAAAATCTGATGTATTATTAGTTTTGCGATAACTATGAAGTTGTCAAGCATTAACCTTGGATTATTATTATGATTGCAATTTGTAGGCCCATACTGCACAAGTTTGCCAATGAAGATGTGTCACTTGGTTCTTGGTTTATCGGTCTTGAGGTTGAGCATATTGACGAGCGCAATATGTGCTGTGGTACTCCACCAGGTATAGTTTTCTAAATAGCTCGTTTATTTGATTTGATTCCAAAGCTTAACACCCTGAAGAAACAATATATAGGATTTCTTCCTTCTACAATTCCTTTTTGGTTTTAAGATTATAAAGTACTGGGATAATTACAAAAGGAACCCTGAGGTTTGGGGCTAATTACAAAAAAAATCAGAGGTTTTCAAAACTTGGAAGACAATCCTTCAGGTTTGATTTATATTTTCCCTTCATAAGTAAAAAAACATTTCAAAAACCCCATGATATTTAAAGAAGTGTTACAGTTAACCCCCGAAATTTAAGACATAAACAAACCTGAGGGGGCTTTTCATAATTTTGAAACATCTCTGGATTTTTTTATAATTAGCTCAAACCTCATTTTTTTTGGTAATTATCCCCAAAGTAATTTGACGAGTGGCCAAACTGGAGCAATTACATCCCTCAAATTATCCCAGACGAATGTGTAAGACCCAAATGCAATTACCTGAATTATAATTTGAAAAGAATCTGCGTATATGACCTAATTGTTCAAACTGAAGGCTACACAATCTTCTTGAAGCATATATTGGTCGAATATACTGCTTTTGGAGAAAGTGATTTATTGCCGCAGAAGCGGCAAATAGTTGAGAATCAGAAGTTGGCAGTGGTTGCAAATAGAAGCTGAAAATTGATTAAGTTAAGAGAGAATGTTTGATGGATAAGTTGTAAAAGTGGTTTTTGTTTGTAAAAGTCAGACTAGAAGCAAAATCTGAAATCTAAAACATCCCTCCCCTACTTTTAGATTCTGATTAAATGATGTAGAATCAGAAGACGAATGTGGCATCTGCACACACTAAAAAGTGATTCTTTTCAGCTAAAAGTTGAGAATCATTTTTTTTAGTGTTTGCAAACACTCCCATAGTTTTTGTCAGCTGTTTGAAATGTAATCAATATTTTCATATGTTGTTAATTTAAACTGAAAAGAATCATTTTTTAGTGTGTGCAAACACTCCCATAGTTTTTGTCAGCTGTTTGAACTGGAATCAATATTTTCATATGTTGCTAATTTGCAGACTGGGAATGGAAAGCACAAGCGGGCAATGTATGCATCGCTTCATTTGACTGGACCTGCAGTGGGATCTGCAAATCAGTAGAAAAGATGAAATTCGTACATCAACAGTGTGGCGAAGGCGAAGAAGCTATTTGGAATGCTTTACTATAATATTTTCCTTTCATAAGAAAAGTTCAGCTAACTAAAAACGTAAACTCCCCAGTTTCAGCCATCTGATTGTAGGAGGCAAAATGATGATCAGGGCTATGAATGTTTATCGACTTTATTAAGTCGTAGAAAAAATTGGTGCTTATTAAAAGCTATTAATTCTTTGAAATGATTTTGTATAAAGGCAGTGCTGAGTTGAGTAGATGGTATTTGTCTAGAGATTTGGGATGATGGGATTTTGGCACTAATATTTGTTTGACAGTAGAAGAAAACGCATTTAGCAGGCTAGATACATGTTTTTGCTATTCAAGATTATTGTAATTGTTGTGGCTACAAGTCTTTTTTCATCATCTTTCTTCACTCTTCTTGTTTTGGTGGCATACATTTTTAGCTTGTTTTGAATTGGATCAGCAGTCCAATGTAAGCTTAGGAAACTGCTTTCCAAGTTGGTTCAACTGTCATTTTTTGATATCTAAAGTAAAAATGGGAGTGTAAGTTATATTGTATACTTGTTCCAACCTGGGTTGGTATGACCCGGTTTCTTACCCGGGTTGTACTAGAACAATTAGGTTAGAATAGATTGTTAACTTTAAACATCATCATTATTATTTTTAGGGATGATTACAGATATCCCCTCAAGATTCGGACTAATTACAAAAAAATTTACAAATTTTTGAAAAATATAAAAATTCCCTTTAAGTTTGATCCGTTTTACATTTTTGTCCCTTCATATACAAAAAACATTTCAAGGGCTTCCTTACGTTTATCAAAATATACAGATATCCCCTTAAATTTAAGACACAATCAAATTTCAAGGTTTTTTTTTGTAATTAGCCCTTGGTTTTTTTAATTAGCCCAAACCTTAGGGGGGATTTTGTAATTATTCCTTATTTATATTGATACTCTTTTTTGGATATATATTGCAGTTGGGATTTTTTTTTTTGCGCTAGAGAATAATGATTTTTTTTTGGAAAGATGATGAATGGATTTTGATAGTGTGATCCGATTTGAAAATGTAACAATGAAAATTGATTTGACATAAAAATAGCTAAAATGTTGAGTGGTGAATATTAGAATTTATGGGGAAATATGAGTGGGTGAATATTAGAATTTGTTGGGGAAATGTGTAATAATGATTGGTGATTTTTGAAAAATGAGTAGAAGTGGTTGGTGGAAGGAAAAATTGAAAGTGAGTAAATAATATATTTTCTAAAAATTTCCATAAGTGACTGTATTTGGCAAAACTTGTATAAGACCGTCTAACGGGTCTAAATCTATAAGACGAATCTTACTTACCCGACCCTTGCCTGACCCGCTGCCCGACCCGCTGAAATTCAATTTTTTTTAAAGTTTTCTTATTCTTTTTCATTCCACTTAGGGCTTTTTTCGTTGCCTTTCTCCTGCTTCGCTCTTCTTCTTCTTCTTCTCCTCTTAATCTTCGTTTTTTTTCTAGTGATCAACTTCGTTTTCAAGGGAACAAAACTCGTCGGTCGAAGAGGAGTCCTCAGGAACCCACCGTTTTCACACTTGCAAAGGTATTTTTGTGTAATTTGATGAAATTTTACGCTCGAAAATTTGTTCAGAAGTGCAAAATTAGTCGTTGTAATACATTAGGTTTCGAGAACTGAATTTGATTTCGGATTATTTATGTCGATATTTTTTTAACCTAGTGGAGTAATTTTCTATATTTCATTTGGTATATGCTAGAATTTTCTCTTTTCAATGTTGAATTTGCTGATATTGTGAACATTGTTGCTAAAATTTCTTAATAGAGACATCGTTGTTATTGTACAATTCTGTAAACAATTATATTTAAAAGTACCAGAAATTGGCATAAAAGTATTATATATTGCTTCAAAAGTATCAATTTTATGTCAACGTATTTGAACATTGAACATATTTTTGTTAAACTGGATTTTTTTTTGTTATTAAATAGAACTTAATTGCAATTGTTAGATTAAAAATATTTGAAATTGCCTCAAAAGTATCAGAAACTGCTTTAAAAGTATTATGCATTTGCTCTCTATTTGTGTCTATATATATATATATATATATGTGTGTGTGTGTGTGTGTGTGTGTGTCTAAGTTTCATTGTTTTTCTTATTTTGTGGAGATTTGATATTTCTTTTTTTGTTGTGTTTTTGTTATTGTTGTTAGTGTTGTGGGTAGTGAGGGGTGTTTAGATTTGGTTGCAGGTTATTATTGCTGCTGAAACATACGTGGAAACTATTTGCTTTAAAGGTTTACATTACTGCCCCAGTCCAAACTAATTATTTGCTATTTTAATTCCATTAGTTTTAAAAGTTTAAGTAGTCAGTGTATATATTTAATTTCAAACATATATTTGATTATTCTTCAGAACATCAAGGTCTCCTCAAGGTTTTTTTTTTTTTTTTTTTCATGTCAATGTAAAACTTGGAATTTTGGACAATGGAATTGCATGTTTAAGTGTGGCTTAATTAAAGTTTGTTTAAAGTAAAGGTTGTAAGCTGCCTACAATTTGTTGCTTGAAGTTTATTTTGGTAACTAGGGCACTTTATTTCTACACGTACAAACGTACACCAAAATGATGATTGTTCTTCTTCTTTCTTCATCTTGTACTCAGTGGGATATGGATGTTCACGATCATTATGAGTTGGGGTTGTACCACGTACAAGATTCACTATTCCGCATTGCATTTCATCTCTTATTCCAAATATCACCAATATATGTATGAATATAGTACTCATATGAATGTTTGTTTGTTGTTGCCTTAAAAGTAAAATTTGTTGATGACTCGCGAAATTTCCTCAAAAGATAGGGTAAGAGGAAGGGGAAGGGGAAGAGGCGCTTTGTATATCATTGCATTTTTATCATTTAACATATATTTGTATCACTATGCATGTTAGAAGTATCATGTTTTATGTTTGTAAGTATCATAAATTCGCATAAAAGTATTAGTTTTTATTTGTATCGATTTTTATTTCAATAATGTACTTATGTCACTTTATATTTGTTAGCATTTGAACATTCCTTATTAGCAAAAATGAATATATATTTATATGTCTATGCATGTTAGAAATATCATGATTTTGTAAGTGAAATTCTTTAAAAGTATTTTTATATGATAGACAAAATTGAACATATTTTAATATTATCGACTTTGGTGGTTTTTATGTTGAAAATTACAAAAGTGAAACATTTTTATCATTTAACATATATTTGTATCAAATGTTGTCATGTTTTATGTTGTAAGATCATAAATTCGATAAAAGTATTAGTTTTTATTTGTATCGATTTTTATTTCAATAATGTACTTATGTCACTTTATATTTGTTGCGTTAATGATATTAGAAGGTTTGTTTATAACTTCTCGATGATATATCGGCGATGTTTTTATGTTGCCCAAATGTTGTCATGGTTGGTGAAGAGGTTTAATGGGGCAAGACGGTTGCTCAGCGTTAATGATATTAGAAGGTTTGTTATAACTTCTGATGATATATGCGATGTTTTTATGTTGCCCAGGAACATTCATGAAGTATTAGTTTATAGGAGGAGTGAAAGTTTAGATGTTGTGGTTGACTTTAAGAATAGAGTAGGATTGATGGGAGTTCTACAGTAGGGTCTTTGAAAAATAAACTGATGAATGAGTATGAAGAAGGTGGGGATGATTTTAAAAGGCTGTTTGTCTTATATAGCTTATCCACCCTTTTAACACCAAGTGCGAATCGCACTATTGATGTTTCTTGTTTCAAGTCGTTAGTTGATGTAGATGCAATCTCACATTTTGACTGATGTTCACTAGTATTGGATAGGCTATGTAGAGCAGTAGATAATTTTAACAAGAAGTCAACCACCCACATAAGCGGTTGCATTTTGGCCTTGTAAATTATATATTTTCATCGTCTGAAGTGGCAAGGGAAATCTGAACCATCCGAGCTGCCGCTTATTCAACATTGGACAACTGATAGAATACGAAAAAGAGTTAAAGAAGAGAAAAAAACTGGAGATATTGGGCAGAGTGAGGTAGAAAACATGTATCATATTTTTGGGAAAGTTAACTTAGAAAATATAGAGAAAGTTGATGTAGAGAAAGTTGATGTTGGTAAAAATTCTACCGGAGGTAAGAAAGAAACAGGGGAGAGATCTATAGGTGAGAAAGAAAGGTCTGGGATTGAGAAAGGGAAGATTGATGATGAATCTTCAAGATTGATTCAGTTTGAAATACCATCGGGCTACCCAACCGATGCCGAGGTTGAAAAACATGCAAAAGATGTAAGTATCTTCAAGTATCAATTTACTGTTAAAAAGTATCATTTTTCTTTGAAAAAGTATCATTTGTTTTTGAAAAAGTATTAGGTTTCAAGGTTTGATATTATTCTTTTCTATGCATCTTCAAGTATCATTTTAATGCTTAAAAGTATCACTTTTTATCTAAAAAGTATCACTTTTTTATAGGGTGTTGATAAAGTATGCTTGTTGCTGAAAAGGGATATGGAAGTTATAACCCATGTCCACATGGAGAGATTGCTTTCAGAAATGCAACATAATGAATCAGATACTTCATCCTCACCTGATGATGAATTCTTCTCCAACGCCAAACTTCATGAATACATTGATGAAATTGTGAAGAATTTTCAGAAAATGAAAGATTGCAAGGATTCAATGCCTATGTTTGATCTTCTCACGCCTGAGGCAAAGTCACAAGAAGAACCAATCGATGAAGCGCTAGGTGATGACGCTCCTGATAATGAAATGGTTGAAAGTCAAATTAAAGGCAGTTCAGGTGATATATTAGAAGTATTAGTTTTTCTTAGAAAAGTAACAGTTTTTCTTAGAAGAGTAACATTTTATTGTTTCTTTTGAAACATATGATTGGCCAGTCAAAAGAACAAGTGATTTTCTTTGTCAATTTATGAAGAAGAACAATAGGTACTTGACTGGAATGTCACGAAAGCAGAGAGATATTGTTGACTTATGTTTTTTGATCATAGTCCCCGGAAAGAATAAGTAACAATGAGATTATAGATTAAAAAGCTATTATTTCATTGATTTCTTACTCATATACTACTATTTTTTTGTGTTTCAGCTTAAATGTTTTTGCCCATGGTAGACATTCGTTTATTTCTTTTGTTGATGGAATTGATTCATTAAATGATTCAAATATGATTTTTGTAAGTGTCATTGATGCATGGACGTTGGTTTTAAACAAATCATTGGGTCGGGTGAAGAATACTTAGCATTTTCATTTCAATACTCAACAATCTGTAAGTAATATTTATTTTTTTAATCTACTCATGTTTATTTCAGTTTTTTTGTTATCTTTTTGTTTTTTTGCAACAATTGTATCTTGTAGATTGTTCCAATGAAAAAGATTGTGCAAGATAACTTAGAGACTGTTGGAGGACATGGATGAGAACCTTGAACAAACCAATTTTGAATACCATTGACCGGGTAAGATTGTTAGTATTTGCTTTGAAAAGTATATCATTTTGATTGAAAGGTGTTTGATTTTGGTTGAGAAATATCATAAATTGACTTTAAAGTATCAGTTTATGTCAATATATTTCAACATTGAAAATATCTTGCATCACTCTGCATGTTATATCTTTGATGCTCAAAGTATCAGAAATTACATCAAGAGTATCTCAAATTATCTGAAAAGTATCAGTTTTATGTTAATGTATTTCAACATTGAAAATATGTTGCATCAGTCTGCACGTTATATCTTTGATGCTCAAAGTATCAGAAATTGCATCAAAGGTATCATAAATTGTCTGAAAAGTTTCAGTTTTATGTTGCATCACTCTGCGTCTTAGATTTTTTATGCTTTAAGTATCAAAAATTGCCTCAAAAGTATCATAAATTGCCTTAAAAAGTATTAGTTTTTGTGTTTCAAAATATGTAATGAAGTTTTGTGTTTCAAAATATGTAGATCTTTATACTATATTGCTATCAAGGTCATTTGTTGCTACTATCATCAATTCTCTTGACAAGAAAGTTCAATACCTTGACATTGATGCATGATGAAGCGGTTGTAGATGAGTACTTCGGTCTCGTGACTTTGGTGGTAAAATATCATATGTATTGTTTACTTTTTATTATGTTAATAACAATTAAATGCATATGCCATTATTTTGTTACTTTTCACAGCAAAAACATTTGTCTTCCTAGAAGAGGAAAATCACCCGAAAACTGAATAACATAGGTCATATGTTTGGGAAAATGTCCCTTTCAAATGGCAAACAAACGACAACAATATTGATTGTGGTGTTTTTCTAATGCACCATAGGGAAAACTTTGTTGATAATGTTTACTCGTCTCCGGATTTGTCAAAGGTACGATTATTCTTTTAAACAAAGAATGTGTAGTTTATAATTATTTCATTTGTTTTGATATCTTTTTTTTTTGAAGCCTGTGGAAAGACGCAAGTTGAGAGCTGAATACCGCACAAAAAATATTCTATCTGATTTGAATGAATTGAAAGTGAACATAGAGCAACAAGTGCTTTGTAGGTCCCAAGGGGTGTGAGTGTAAGGTTTAGAAGGGGGGATTGAATAAACCTTACCAACTTTTCGATTTAGTCCTTTTAAAACGTTCAGAGTTAATACTTCACAGCTGAGTCCTTGGTGGACAACTAAGTTAGTTAATCAGCAGAGTTAGACACTCAACACTGACGAGCCGTTGATAGAATAACTCAAATTGTTTTGACTAAAGACTTAACTCGACTGTGATATGTTTTCAGTGGAAGACTTAACACCCTTGAATTTTGGTTAAATATGTTTTAATGCTTGGTTTTAGCACTTTGTTGATTATCAATTGGATAGCAAATTTATCAGCAGATATTAAAGTAATGTGCAGAAATTAAAGTGCTGAAATGTAAATGACACAATAAGTTTTTATAGAGGTTCGAAGATGGGGTAATTCTTCTACTCCTCTCTTCTCCAACTCCTGGAGGAATCCACTAAGTATTGATCAATATACAAAGTGGTTAACAGTCCAGATGCAAGTCTTGATCACACAACTGACTTGATCCTTTGGGACTCAATCTGGAGATGCCTTGGTCACACAACTGGCTTCTCGTACGACTCAGCTTCTTCACAGGACAACTGCCTTGCTACTACAGCCCACTTGCTCAAGCTTCTTGGATTTGATCACGAAGCCCTCCAAAAACTTGAGACTGGTTCGTCTTTGAACCTTTCTACAATCCTCTGTGGAGTGTAGACCCCTTGATTCTTCAAATGTTTCCTCTTCAACTGATTGAAGTTGTCTTTCCTTCACAGGTAAGTGTTGGATTGATTTCTTTTGTAGTGTAGGCTTGAGGATTGAACTTGAATGATTTGAGAATATTTTTGGTTACAGATATTGCTTTTATTGTTCGTGTTTGTTTTCTGATTGTCAAGGTAACCAACACTCTCTCTAATAGATTCCTCAGCCTTTTATAGTGTTCTTTTGAAAAATTTGCCCGTTGAAGAGATAGGCTTATTTTCAGAAGACACTTGTGGTCGTTGGCTTGTCTTGTTGCAGTCCTTGAAATTGACATTTCCTCGTATGAATGAGTATTGACTTTTCGAGTTCGACACAAGCAGTGCGATCTTCCTATTGTTTATTCCTTTTGCACGCTTCGGGATCGAGCACTTCAAGAAAGGCGATGAAAGTATTACTTGTTTAAGTAATTCTCTTGACTTACGTAAACGGATCTCTTTCGATTATCTCGACTTGACCGCATTTCCTTGACTTCCCCAGGTGACTTGAGTCACTTCCAATCATTGGATGACTCATCTGTCACTTCAACTTGAGACTTGTCTTGAGTTGACTTAAGCGAATCGACACTTCACTCACCGCATCTCACCGCACCTTGATCGAGTTCTGTCTTCTCTTCTTTGCCACACTCACTGCCTCACTCAAGAGTCTTCCTTCTAGTCTCCGATTGACTTCTTGCATATCTTGGCATAGCTGACTTAACTCAGCTCGACCAGCCCTATCTATTACAATGCAATTTACAACAAAAATGGGGTGCCAACTTTCTATTCTAAGTTTTACATGGCATTCATCAAAATCTAAAAATTAATTTCCCAACATGCTTAAATTCAAGGAAACCATCAATGAACCCGTCAAGAAACCCGCCAAGAAACCCACAAAGAAACAAAAAAATGAAGCAAGAGAAACTGTAATTGTTTTTTTTTTGTTGACATCAGAGAAACTGTAATTGTTGATACGATATGTTGAAATTTTTTTTGTGATTATGTATATGAAAATTGTGAATGTTGATAGTCTTTTTGTTGCTGAAAAGTATTCGTTTTGTTTGCTGAAAAGTATACATTTTGTTGCTGAAAATTATAGTCTTTTTAAAAAATATAAGTAATTATGTGAAAAGTATCAATATTCCGCACTGAGATATTTAAAATATGGAAACATAACTGTGCATGTTAAACATATTAGAAATTTCCTCAAAAGTATTATTGTTGGGAAATTTATTGTTTAGATTTTGATGAATGCCATGTAAAACTTAGAATAGGAAGTTGGCACCCCATTTCGTTGTAAACTGCATTGTAATAAATAGGGCTGGTCAAGCTGAGTTAAGTCAGCTATGCCTAAACCTGCAAGAAGACAACTGGAGACTAGAAGGAAGACTCCGCTGCAAGACTGCTGAGTATGGCAAAGAAGAGAAGATGGGAACTCGACTAAAGGAGCAGCTGAGATGCAACAGTAGAGTTTCGATCAAAGTCAACTCAAGATAGCCAAGTCTCAAGTTGAAGTGACAAGAAGAGTCATCCATGATTGGAAGTCGACTCTAAGTCACCTGGGGAAAGCAAGGAAATGCGATCAAGTCGAGATAATCGGAAGAGATCCGTTGCACGTAAATCAAGGGAATTACTTAAACAAGTAATAACTCCATACTACCTTTCTCGAAGTGCTCGATCCCGAAGCGCAAAAGGAATGAACCAATGGGAAGCACTGCACCATGTCGAACTCGAAAAGTCAAGAACAAATCATACGAGGAAGTGACAATTCCAAGGATCGCAACAAGACAAGCCAACGACCACAAGTGACTTTCAAAAATAAGCCTATCTCTTCAACGGCAGATTTTGAAAGATCACTATAAAAGGCCGAGGAATGACTCGAGAGAAAGTTACTCGAACCACGAACATTCAATAAAACATTTGAATTGTAACCAAAAATATTCTCAAATCATTCAAGATTAATCCTCAAGCCTACATTACGAAGCAAATTAATCCAACACTCACCTGTGAAGGAAAGATAACTTCAATCAGTTGAAGATGAAATTATTGAAGAATCAAGGGGTCTACATTCCACGGAGGATTGTAGGAAGGTTCAAGGTCAAACTAGTCTCAAGTTTTTGGAGGGCTTCGTGATCAAATCCAAAGAGCTTGAGCAAGTGGGTTGTAGTAGCAAGGCAAACCCCTGAAGAAGAAGCCGAGTGGTGCGAGAAGCCACCGCGTGATCAAGGCATCTCCAGACTGAGTCCCAAAGGATCAAGTCAGCTGTGTGATCAAGACTTGTATCTTTTATAGTGGATTCCTCCAGGAGTTGGAGAAGAGAGGAGTAGAAGAATTACCCAATCTTCGAACCTCTATAAAACCTTATCGTGTCATTTACATTTTAAAGACTTTAATTCCTCGCATCTTATTTATTTAACTCTGATAAATTTGCTATCCACTTGATAATCTCTAAGTACTAAACCAAATTTAAGGGTGTAAAGTCTTCCAAAAAAACAAATCACAATCGAGTTAAGTCTTTAGTCAAAACAAACCGAGTTACTCTATCAAGCGGCTCGATCCGAGTCCATTTGAGTAACTAACTCTGCCGATTAACTAACTTAGTCATGTCCATCAAGGACTCAAATCGTGAAGTATTAACTCGAATATTTAAAAGGACTAAATCGAAAAGTTGGTAAGGTTTATTCAACCCCCTTCTAAACCTTACACTCACACCCCTTGGGACCTACAAGTGGTATCAGAGCGGTTGGTTCATTGAGCCTTCCGCACTTGTTACTGAACTAGATCTCCAAATTTTTCAAAGTCTGTTTTAGTACTTAAGTTCTTCAAAACTCTTTTTATCATTAAAAGTTATTATCATGGAAGCAAATTTGACACGCATCCCTATGTTCACAATTGAAGAATTTGATGATTGGAAAATTCGCATGCAGCTCATCTATCAAAGATTACATGATGAGATGTGGATAATGATAGAGGATGGGCCACTGCAAATTTTTTAAAAGTGAACACAAATTGTGAGGAGAGTGCGGTGAAGGTGAAGAGGATGTTGCTCTAGACCACCATGGTTGAAAACCAAGAGCCGAATGGACAAATGATGACAAAAAGATATAACTTGGACAATGTGGCCAAGGACATTCTTTACAAAACCTTGACAAAGCCATGTTCAATAAAGTCAAATCATGCAAAACAATTAAAGAAATCAGGACAAGCTAACATTGATTTGTGAAGGCTCGAGCAAATCAAGGAAAATAAATTATCATGGTATCAAATTTGAAAATTTCAAAATGATCGCAGAGAGACCCTGGATCAACCGGATGCTCGGTTCCTAAAATTACCAACGAGCTATCTCGCACTTGGAAAAATAATATACACAAAAGAAATGTGTATGAAGATTCTAAGAAGTCTCCCAACCGAGTGGGATATGAAACTCATGGCCATGAGACACTCCATGGACCTATCCAAGACATCCAACCATGAGCTATTCTCGGATCTCAAAGCCTACGAATTTGAGCCGAGAAGAAAAGACCAGGAAGAGACAAATTGCACCCAAAACAATTTGCTCTAATTGTTAAGGATGGCAAGAGAGCCGAGGTCAAAGAAGTCATTGACCAAGAGGAAATAGCCCTGATGGTTAAAAGGTTTAACAAGTTCTTCAATAAGAACTACAAGAGAGGCAAGGGTGAATCCTCCAAAGACACTCACTCCCCAAGTCAAGGAAAGATAGGCCAACCAAGAGAAAAGAGCATCGAAAGTCAATATCCAAGGGCCGACAATCCAAGAATGGAAAGAGTCGATCAAAAGGTTGAAAATCTATGCTGGAACTATAGGTAACCAGGTCACTATGCCATTTGATTGCCCATATCCTGTAGTCAACAAATACATGAATGAAGAAGAAAGAAAGGTCTTCAGAGAAAGAAGACAAGAAAAGAAAAAGGCAATGTTGGCTGCAGAGACTGCTGAAATAGCCAAGTCAAGAGACACAGCTAATTCAGAGAGTAGTGAAGCTGACTACTCAAGTGACTCTAACGAAGAAGCCTTGATCTGTTTGATGGCCAAGGAACAATACCAACCTGACCAAGAAGATGAGGTACACTCTAACTCATCACACTCAGATTCTAGTGATAGTGACTGTGACACACACACTTCATCACCCACTGATCTTTATGATTCATTAGGCAAAATGATGAAAGATTTTGAACACATTAAATCCTCACACACTACTAAATGAGGAAAACAGTCTACTCAAAAGCCAAAACTCACAGCTGACTAAAGAGCTGAGTACTCTAAGTCAAATAGCTGATGAGAATGGAAGTTTAAAGACTGAAAAATGCTAAACTAATAGCAGAAATAGTTGCTATAGAAAAGAGGGAAAATGACCTCAAAAATGTGATTGCCTCATTCTCTAAGGCATCTAAATCATTGGATGACTTATTATGAGTCAAAGAGAACGTGGAGACAAGATAGGATTAGGATTTAATTCCTCTGTGCTATGTGAAGCTCCAAAAGTGATTTTGGAAAAAGGATCTTCTAGCAATGAAGTATCTCAAAAATCTAAAACTCCAAATGGTGCACACACATTTATCCCAAAGCACAATTACAAACAAACTGGCCTTGGTTATAAAGGAAAAGGAAAACAACCAGTTGAGTGTGCTGAGAGGACAGCTGAGAAGAAATCCACCGAGTTCCTCAAAGAAACTCCAAACAGAAATACTCTGTAAAGAAGAAACAGAGCTACCAAAAACCCCAAAGTTCTATAAAAGAAATACATATGAAGGGAATGGTAGAAAATACCCAAGCCAAGCCGATTGGAATAATGTGAACTATCAAAAAAAGACCTATGGAATATAAGCCAAAATGGCAAAGGCCTAGAACTCAAAGAAAGGCCATTCCAAAGGTATAAGAGCTTTCATCAAAGACACATATGCACCTAGGCACTACACTCGTAGATATCACAACTACCCAAAGAAGGCAATTGCTAAAACACATATACAGCATACATACAAAAGAGACAATGTATGAACCTAGAATTCCCAAGCAATTTGCCGAATTAATTATGATTATGGCACCGATAGATGGCAACCCCTTAGAGTCAAATCATTTGGCTATAGGTTGGTTGGATCATCTTACAATACTAACCCCTCGGGACCCGCATACAAGTATGTGTACCTAAAACTTAATTTCCTTGTTTGCAGTTCAAGGAATAATGAGTGCCAAGGAACCTGGTATATGGATAGTGGTCTATTCCCATACACATGACAGAAAACAAGAAAAATCTGTCAAAATTCAAGGAAGTCAAAGGAGCAAAAGTCATATTTGGAGGAAATGAAGCTCCGGAGAAATAAGAGGCATTGGATCCATCAAGAAAAATGGATTAGAAATCACGCGATGTTGCATATGTTGAAGGACTCAAATTCAATCTGCTGAGTATTAGCCAACTCGTGACAAAGGCTATAATGTTGGATTCAACATGGGAATATGCCAAATCAAGGACACTGAATTCAATGAGGTTGTGTTGCAAGGATGCAGACAAAAGAACATGTATGTCGTGGATTGGTCAACTACAACACCCAGCACATGTCTATTATCAAAGAGCACAACTGAATCAAGTTGGTCAGGCACAAAGAAAGTTTAGTCACCCGAATTTCAAAACGATTAACAAGCTTGCCGAAGCAATCTTGTGGAAGGACTTCCAGACTCAGTATACAAGAAGGAGAGTATATGTGACGCATGTCAGAAGGGAAAACAAATCAAATCATCATTCAAAGAAAAGACATGTCCATCTTCAACAAGAATATTGCATCACGCTACATATGGATCTATTTGGTCCAGTTGAACCAAAGCATAAGTGGGAAGAAATACACCTTGGTGGTAGTAGATGACTACTCAAGATATACATGGACAATATTCATGTGTAAGAAGAAAGAAACTCTCTGAAAACTACCACAAACTAATGAAGATGATTCAAAATGAGAAGAGCCAAACCATTATCAAAATAAGATCGACAGAGGAACCGAGTTTGTAAATGGTATAATAACTCGTATTGTATTGAAAATGGCATTGGTCATGAATTGTCTCGCAGTTAGACTCCACAAAGCAGAATGGAATTGCGAGAAGAAGGAATAGAACTCTCAAAGAAGCAGCAAGGACCATGTTAGTTGAAGCGGGGCTACCTAAAAGATTTTGGGCTCAAGCAATAAACACAAAGATGCTACACTCAAAATAGATGCATGATAAACAGACATCCGACAAAGACTCCCTATGAGATTTGGACAGGAGAAAACCAAATGTTGCATATTTTAGAATATTTGGATGTAAATGCTTCATCCATAACAATGGCAAAGATAATTTAAAGGCTTTTGATGCTAAAGTCGATGAAGGTATCTTCTTGGGATACTCAAATTTGAAAGCAAAGCCTACAGAGTACTCAACAAGAGGACTATGGTTACAGAGGAATCCATTCATGTGGTGTTTGATGAGCCAAATGTAAATGGAGAAGACATTGAAGAGTCACCGATAAGTCAATCAACCAACCATGCGAGAAGAGCCACTATCTTTGAAGCGTAAGTCGGAATTATAAACCCGGATGAAGATGAGATAGCCGAGTCTCAAAAACAACCGGAAAATCTGCAGCTAAGTGATGACGAGAGAGATGATCAAAGCAACATAGCCGCAAGACGATCAATCCACTAACTTACTCCAACCTTTGATGTAAGATGGCTAAGAGACCATCCACCAGAACTAGTCATTGGAGATATAAGAGAAGGTGTCAAAACAAGATCCAGAACTCAACAAGAAGCTATGTTCACATGCTTTATCTCACAAATAGAGCCTAAAGATGTGTCACAAGAATTGGATGACACACATTGGATTCAAGCTATGCAAGAAGAGCTGAATCAGTTTGAAAGAAATAAAGTATGGGAATTAGTTCAAAGACCCACCCATCAAAATGTTGGGTGTTCAGAAATAAGATTAACGAGGAAGGTTCTATGGTGAGAAACAAAGCAAGATTAGTAGCCAAAGGATATTGCCAAGAAGAAGGGATAGATTTTGATGAAACATTTGCCAAGATTGGAAGCTATAAGGATGTTTCTTGCCTATGCAGCTCACAAGAATTTTATTGTATATCAGATGGATGTAAATAGTGCATTCCTTAATGGTTTATTAGAAGAACAAGTGTATGTTGAACAACCTCCAGGATTTGAGCAGAAGACTCTTGGAGATAAGGTATACAAACTCAAGAAAGCTCTATATGGATTGAAACAGGCACCCAGAGCATGGTATGATACACTGTCACAATTCTTGACTGGGAACGGATTCACAAAAGGAAAAGTGGATAGAACACTCTTCGAGAATTCAAGACAGAAAAAGCATACTTTGCTTGTTCAAATATATGTGGATGACATCATTTTGGATCCACAAACAAAGAGTCATGTGATAAATTTTCAAACCTCATGCAAAGCAAATTCGAAATGAGCATGATGGGAGAGTCGACATTCTTCCTTGGACTCCAAGTGAAACAAATTGAAGGATGGAACCTTCATAAGTCGGACAAAATACACTAGAGATTTAATGAAGAAATTTGGTATGGAAGAGAAGTCTTCAGAAAATACCAATGAATACATCATCAAAATGGATATGGATGCGGATGGCAAGCCCGTAGATCATGGAACTGATTGATGGCAACCTCTTAGAGTTAGATCATCTGGCTATAGGTTGGTTGGATCATCTTACAATACTAACCCCTCGGGACCCGGACAAATATGGGTACCTAAAACCTAATTTCCTTGTTTGCGGTTCAAGGCAATGTGAGTGCCAAGGAACCTGGTACATGGATAGTGGTC
The DNA here is from genome assembly GCA_016081115.2 of Rehmannia glutinosa. Lineage (NCBI taxonomy): Eukaryota > Viridiplantae > Streptophyta > Magnoliopsida > Lamiales > Orobanchaceae > Rehmannia > Rehmannia glutinosa. The sequence goes on along the minus strand of JABTTQ020001463.1, from coordinate 231,286 downwards.
GCCCGGACACATGACGACAAAACAAGAAAAATCATCAAAATTCAAGGAAGTCAAAGGAGCAAAAGTCATATTTGGAGGAAATGAAGCTCCGGGAGAAATAAGAGGCATTGGATCCATCAAGAAAAATGGATTAGAAATCACGAGATGTTGCATATGTTGAAGGACTCAAATTCAATCTGCTTTGAGTATTAGCCAACTCGTGACAAAGGCTATAATGTTGGATTCAACATGGGAATATGCCAAATCAAGGACACTCAATTCAATGAGGTTGTGTTGCAAGGATGCGCAGACAAAAGAACATGTATGTTGTGGATTGGTCAACCGCAACACCCAACACATGTCTATTAGCAAAGAGCACAATGAATCAAGTTGGTTTGTGGCACAAGAAGTGAGTCACCCGAATTTCAAAGCGATTAACAAGCTTGCCGAAGCAATCTTGTGGAAGGACTTCCGGACTCAATATACAAGAAGGAGAGTATATGTGACGCATGTCGAAGGAAAACAAATCAAATCATCATTCAAAGAAAAGACATGTCCATCTTCAATAAGAATATTGCATTGATTCTGCTACATATGGATCTATTTGGTCCAGTTGAACCAAATAGCATAAGTGGGAAGAAATACACCTTGGTGGTAGTAGATGACTACTCAAGATATACATGGACAATATTCATGTGTAAGAAGAAAGAAACTCTCTACGTAAAACTACCACACTAATGAAGATGATTCAAAATGAGAAGAGCCAAACCATTATCAAAATAAGATCTCGACGAGGAACCGAGTTTGTAAATGGTATAATAACTCGATATTGTATTGAAAATGGCATTGGTCATGAATTGTCTGCGGCAAGGACTCCACAAACAGAATGGAATTGCGAGAAAGAAGGAATAGAAATCTCAAAGAAGCGACATGGACTATGTTAGCCAGGGCTACCTAAAAGATTTTGGGTGAAGCAATAAACACAAAGATGCTACACTCAAAATAGATGCATGATAAATGAGGACATCGACAAAGACTCCCTATGAGATTTGGACAGGGGAGAAAACCAAATGTTGCATATTTTAGAATATTTGGATGTAAATGCTTCATCCATAACAATGACAAAGATAATTTAAAGGCTTTTGATGCTAAAGTGATGAAGGTATCTTCTTGGGATACTCAAATTTGAAAGCAAAGCCTCTGAGTACTCAACAAGAGGACTATGGTTACAGAGGAATCCATTCATGTGGTGTTTGATGAGCCAATTGTAAATGGAGAAGACATTGAAGAGTCAATCGATAAGTCGCATCAACCAACCATGCGAAGAGCCACTATCTTTGGAAGCGGAGGCCGGAATTATAAACCCGGATGAAGATGAGATAGCCGAGTCTCAAAAAAAGTGGAAAATCTGCCCGGCTAAGTGATGACGAGAGAGCGATCAAAGCAACATAGCCGCAAGACGATCAATCCAAACTAACTTACTCCAACCTGATGTAAGATGGCTAAGAGACCATCCACGAGAACTAGTCATTGGAGATATAAGAGAAGGTGTCAAAACAAGATCGAACTCAACAAGAAGCTATGTTCACATGCTTTATCTCACAAATAGAGCCTAAAGATGTGTCACAAGCATTGGATGACACACATTGGATTCAAGCTATGCAAGAAGAGTCAATCGAGTTTGAAAGAAATAAAGTATGGGAATTAGTTCAAAAACCCACCCATCAAAATGTTATTGGCACTAAATGGGTGTTCAGAAACAAGATGAACGAGGAAGGTTCTGTGGTGAGAAACAAAGCAAGATTAGTAGCCAAAGGATATTGCCAAGAAGAAGGGATAGATTTTGATGAAATATTTGCCAAGATTGGAAGCTATAAGGATGTTTCTTGCCTACACAGCTCACAAGAATTTTATTGTATATCAGATGGATGTAAATAGTGCATTCCTTAATGGTTTATTAGAAGAACAAGTGTATGTTGAACAACCTCCAGGATTTGAGCAGAAGACTCTTGGAGATAAGGTATACAAACTCAAGAAAGCTCTATATGGATTGAAACAGGCACCCGAGCATGGTATGATACACTTGTCACAATTCTTGATCGGGAATGGATTCACAAAAGGAAAAGTGGATAGAACACTCTTGAGAATTCAAGACAGAAAAGCATACCGCTTGTTCAAATATATGTGGATGACATCATTTTTGGATCCACAAACAAAGAGTCATGTGATAAATTTTCAAACCTCATGCAAAGCAAATTCGAAATGAGCATGATGGGAGAGTGACATTCTTCCTTGGACTCCAAGTGAAACAAATGAAGGATGGAACCTTCATAAGTCGGACAAAATACACCGAGAGATTTAATGAAGAAATTTGGTATGGAAGAGAAGTCTTCGAAAATACCAATGAATACATCGATCAAAATGGATATGGATGCGGATGGCAAGCTCAGATCAAACAAGATACAAAGCACTTATTGGATCATTGCTTTATCTCATAAAGCAAGCATGCCGACATCACCTTTGTTGTAGGTGTATGTGCAAGATTTCAATTTGCTCCAAAAGAAAGCCACATGATCAGCAGACAAGAGAATCTTGAGATACTTGAAAGGAAGCCAAGAAGTTGGCTTATGGTATCCAAATGAAGGTGGATTCAAGCTAATTGGCTATTCGGACTCTGACTATGCTGGATGTAGAGTTGACAGGAAGAGCACCTCAGGCACATGTCAAATGCTTGGAAACAGGCTAATTTCCTGGTTTAGCAAAAAGCAAAATTCAATAGCCACCTCTACAAATGAAAGAGAATACATAGGCTGCGGGCAAAACAGTTGCCCAAGTCCTATGGATGAGACAAAGAATGAGAGACTATGAAGTTGAAGAAAAGGAAATTCCAATCATGTGTGATAACACAAGTGCAATTGCAATCACTCAAAATCCTGTGTTGCACTCAAGAACAAAGCATATCGATGTCAGATATCACTTCATAAGAGATCATGTTGAAAAGAAGGACATCACCTTGGAATATATTTCAACCGATAAACAATTGGTTATGACATTTTCATAAAACCATTATGTGAGTCAAGATTTGAAGAACTCAAGCATGAGTTAGGCTTAATTGAGCCGAGGTGACACTTAGAAGACTCAAAGAAAAGAAATGAAACACGAAAAAGGGAAAAAGAGTCAACTCTCAAATCGCTAAGTGAATCACCATATCGAAAAGACAACTTACCGAGTTAGGCGGCGATAGTTGAGTCAACTAGGAGAACTGTGAGAAGAAGAGTTAAATCAGCTTAGGGTTAAGCTGAGTCATTTATGAGCAAAGGGACAAAAACGCAGTCGTTTTTACTAAGCGGGAATGTTTTTAAGAATGACGCCAGCATAATGATGATGTGTACAGGCAAAAGCTGCACACCAAGCTTATGATTGGATATAAATGTTGCTGCATTAAATACGAGACATTAAATGCTAATCGGTGTGCAAAATCTAAGCCGTTGATTTCGATCACATTTCAAAAACCACCCGCACGTCCTTTCAGGAACCATACTTAAACCATTTTCGTCCGTTTCTCTCACATAAACTGTTCATTTCTCTCTCAAAAGCAAAGGCAAAAACTCTCTCAAAAACCCTATCAATCTTCAAATCATCTTCTAAGTTTCATTCGGAGAAATAATGAAAAATGGCATCTACTCACGATTTTGTCAAGATGGGAAAGCAAATCCACACCGGGTCTACTGTGGATTTCGAGGGTATGGTCAAACAAGGGTCCGATGATGCCCTCATAAAGAAGATCGCTGAAAAACTCGAAAAGACTGGGCTAAAACCATTTCTGACGATGGACTCTCCGATGATCTATGTGGAAGAGGTCGCACAGTTCTACGTGAATGCTGAGATTCACGATGAGGGGATCAAATCCTCTGTTCACGGGAAGGAGTTCATCATCATTGCCAAGGATTTGGCGTAACACCGCCATTACCGGCGGAAGGAGCACCGAAAATCAACGAAGCTGATGTTGACTTGGTTCTTTGCTTGGAAGGAAATAGCCAAGACCGACTATCTTTGAAAAGATAGTCTACACACCAACAAGAGGTCTTGCATGAAGGAGGACTACCACAAATTGTTGGACATCGTTGCCAAATGCATAGACATCAAATTTGGCGGCTTTGACCAATCTTCCCAAAGCGAAATTGATCGTAATGGCTGCGATAATTGAAGAAAAGAAAGTGAATTGGGCTGAGTTTGTCTACGGCAGACTGCGCGAGAATGTAGGAATAAATCCTTCAAGGAGGGCGGAATGTTTGGAGGTTCCCTAGGATACGGTCCAGTGATTGGCCGGATGATGGAGGTAAAAGAGTCCTCTTCGACATGGAAAGGCGTTCCATGTAAACAAGAGGATGTTCGGATCAAACCTCTCCGGCGCACGAAGAGAGCCTACGCTAAGAGAGTCGATACGAGTGAGGGGGAATCAACCGACCACTCAAGATACAAATGTCCCCTCTCCACCAAAGAAGAAGGCTGCCCCTGCGCAATGCTAAGAAGATCGATGCTCGTCAGCAAAGAAAGAAAAAACAAATCTGCTCGCTCGCAGCTTGCCACTGCCGCCCAGCCGTGTCTCCCGCCCGTAGCCAAAAGAGAGAAGGAATCCCAAATACCTTCTCCGGTCATTAAGAAGAGAGAACTGATAAGCCAAGACGGCGACTCCTCAAAAGAAAACAACAAGACCGACCCGCGCCCAAGACTCAAAAGAAACCTTGTCGAACCGTAAATCCCTCTGGTTCAAACAAGAAGAAGGAGAAGAATTTTCAAGCGTTCCGAGCTTGAGAAACCGGGCCGAGTCATCACTTAGTGGAAAAGATACCGAGACTGGGCTGGAGAAGTAAAGTCTCCGGATGTGATTGATGGAACGCCAAGTCTCGCTGAGGCCGATCAAAGAGGCAACTTGAAGACCCATGTAGTCGAGCAATTTGAGGAACAAAGAATAGCCGAGACAATCGAGTCACCTGTTGACAGGGTTGTTTCTCCACTTGTAATGAGGTCAAAGATGTCGAAAGCAAATAAGTCTCGCTACCTTCAATACCTGGAAACGAGGGCCGCAAAGAAGATGATGAAGACGACTTAATCATGCACTCTCCATTGTATCCGGACATCCAAAATCGCTCTACGCGAGTGGAGAAAATGGAAGTGAGCCTATCCAGTGCGGTTTCAACATCCGAGTTCATTCTTTGAGGAAGAAGAACTCTTGATTTCTTGAGGTGGACACAGTCTTGCAAGCCCTTGACGAGAGATAATTGCATAAATATACTTGGAAATTCGAAAAAAATGAACGGGCTAAAGCAACAGACGCAAAGGCACGTGAGAAGGCCAACATCCGCTTATCTATCACCGCACCACGTAACATACATATCCTCACTTTGACGTCCCTATCGAGAAAGTGATGAGGATCTGGACCATCTGTCGCTACTCTGAGAAGAATTGCAAATGCAAAGAAGCAATGGAAGAATCCGAATCCTTCATGAGCAAAGAATGATGGAGAGACCAGAGAGTCCTCCAAAACACAGCTGGAGATAGACCCAATGGGAGTGGTGCATCATATTGCCACCGTTGTTGCTGCCACCACTTCCCCAGCTCACTCGGAAGAAGGAACTAAGGGAACTGGCGATGAAACTGGGATAGTGTGGACCCCAGTCGAGCCAACCCCTAATGAAGGTGTCTTACCACCCGCCCCAACGGCCGAACACTCAATGGGAACAGTGGGAGTCCGGAGACGAGTGACCCCAATCCAAGTCACTCACCGGTGGTGTGCCCGGGGGGGAAAATCCCTCCACTGCGGCAAGGTCGGAGGATGCTTTGCAAAGACTCCACAATGAATCTAGGAGGCGAAGTGGAGAAGGAACAAACACAACGCACAAAGAAGTTGTCATCGACGAGGCTCGGCATTGAGACTGTCTCGGTGAGGTGCCAACCGCTCAAGGCTAATGACGCTGCGATGTAGTCGAGGCACATGAAGGAACAACCTGGGAGTTAACACTGGGCGACGAAAGTGCAATCCATGGAGTTGAGACTCCAATGGATGCCACCGCAGAAGACCCTAAGACAACCGACACCGTCGAAAGGGATGTCAAGGCCTCGCCGCATTGAGATCTGCAGGAGGTAATGAAGGCCAATGGGAGGTTGAGACTTCCCCGGGTAAAGAAGTCAAGTACAAAACATCCCTCCCGCTATCATTGATCCATCGAAAAATGAGATAAGTGCGCTTCACGATTCCCAGGATAATCCTGATGTAACCTTCCGGGATGGGAAAGAGACGATAAAGCCGAGTCATCCCCGTGATCGATCCAAAAGACTCGGATGAGGATGTTCCAACCACGAGTAAGTCGACCTCAAGTCTACTCAAACTTTCAACTTTGATGAGCCACCCATGGAAATCTCATCATCGTCCGATGACGCTTGATAAAGGCCGAGGACCGATCCAACTCATGTGAAAAACCAATTGAGACCAACGAAGTTGTTGAGACAACAGTGAGGCTCGGCAAAGAAGCGGATCAACTTCACAACAGACCCAACAAACAGTCCATCTGCGCAGCTCCCCAAGTTGCGGCGGTTTGACTCCACAAGGAACTTCACGAACACCACTCATCATTGAACAAATTCCGATTGCTCGTGATGATCCCTTTGTAGAATCATTTCCCTTCTCTCGAGGTACTCGACCTCCCCGAAGAGTCGAGAGAGATCTCGCGCTTCCACGCACTGATCATGTCATTCCATCGGATACCATCATTCCAAAATTTGACTATGATTTTGACGTTGCCTGGCCGTCACCGCAACAGAGGAACAACTCAAATTCGGGAGGTGTTCAAAGCATTATTTGCTAAAATTGAACGGATGGAGAGGCATCGGCCTCGATGGACATGAGATTGGATAACAGAGATGCCAACCTTATCTGCGACTTAAGAGGCATAATAGTCGAGAATCCGGGAGTGGTGGCAACAAAGAAGAAAACAATGCGCGTAGAACAAGCTAGATATTTGAAACATTTTTCAACAAGTCATTGGTATGGCGAAATGAGAATGTTGATGCAAAGACAAAATTGAGAGAACACATTGAGCATATGCATGAATCTCACACTCACCGAGATAAAGTCAACGTGAGCAAAATAAGAATGAGCTCCTGCGTATGGAAGAAAACATGGATCGAAAATTCAGCCTTCTCATGGCCGAGATGAAGTTAATTACAAACCGAATCCAACGCTACTCGCTCGAGTTTCGCGCCGCATACTCCGCAGCACTCGAAGCGAGAACTTGACTATCGCAGACTCGACTTCCTCGCTTGCTAGTTTGTTTCGGGGGTTCCTCTCTCCTTTGATGATGCCAAAAAGGGGAAGAGGAATACCTAAAAGTCTTGAAGAGATCTCAAGATGAGAAGGAGGGAGCATTGTAAAGGAAAGACAAAGTGAGGAAGTTTCAAGAGAAAAGAAAGGGAAGTCTATTGAGGGGGAAGGATCGAGATATGTGACCATGATGATTGCACAAACCCCCAACAAGGTCTTGTCACATATTATCGATATTATCAAAGAAACTCCCGATGACTCTGCCACTCCAACACTGATGTACCTATGGTGACAAGAGAAAGACATTGAAGCGAGGGATGGAGGAAGTGGAAGGAAGGATGAATGCCCGAGTTATGGATATTTTGAAACAACATGGAGGCATTCCAAAGAGACAGAGACACTTATGCCATCTCGTATGCCGAATCGAGCCAAGATCGGTTGATGAATTTAAAACACTCGCATCTCGAAGGATACTTCGCAAACATGTCCATGGCTCAAGCCTAGGACTTGTCTTGGGAAAAGGGTCTCACACTATGTGAAGAAGGCGATGAGCGCGGACTACTACCGGTCGCTCTCTGCGGGTCACTCCGCTAGTCACTCACCGGGAAAAAGAAGGCCCCATCACAATACACGCCCAGGAAGAGGTAGAGGAAGAAACAAAGTGGTGGAGGAAGAGGTTTCGGACCTAGACCTCTGCCCAAAAACATTGAGTACATAGATCCGGCAAGAAAGGAGGGATCTACTGGGCTGGTTTTGACGAAGTAGCCAATCTGCAAGTGGCTAAGAACAATCTTTGAGTATGTGAAAAGAATTGAAGAAGAAAATAAAAGACAAACTCAGCTATGGGAGGAGAGACAAGAAAGAATAAGATGAGATGAAGCTGCCCGGAAAGGCGAAAAAAGAAGAAGAAAGCGGTTGGAGATGAGAAAAAGAAAAGAAGACCGAAGAAGATGACAGTGAGAAGAAGAAAGAAAGGATGGAAGCGAAGGAGATGAAGTGTTGTTGTCCACCCCTTCATGTATTTTACTATGTAAATACATTTTATGTAAGTCTTCGTAATAAATCAGAAATTCTCTATTTTTGCATGTACACGTATGTTTGCTTTGATACACTTTGTAAACAACTTGTGTAAATGACAAGAATGTTATGATCAATAAAAGAATTGATTCTACGCATACATTCTCTCGTGAATGCACTATCCGTATGTATCTTTGCTATTTACATTTTGAATGTTTTAAGTTTTGGCATCATCAAAAAGGGGGAAATTGTTGGGAAATTTATTTTTTAGATTTTGATGAATGCCATGTAAAACTTAGAATAGGAAGTTGGCACCCCATTTTCGTTGTAAATTGCATTGTAATAAATAGGGCTGGTCAAGCCGAGTTAAGTCAACTATGCCTAAACCTCGCAAGAAGACAACCGGAGACTAGAAGGAAGACTCATTTTGCAAAGACAATTTGGTATGGCAAAGAAGAGAAGACGGAACTCGACTAAGGAGCAGTGAGATGCAATGAGTAGAGTATCGACAAGTCAACTCAAGATAGCCAAGTCTCAAGTTGAAGTGACAAGATCATCCAATGATTGGAAGTCGACTCTAAGTCACCTGGGAAAGCAAGGAAATGCGGTCAAGTCGAGATAATCGGAAGAGATCCGTTGCACGAAATCAAGGGAATTACTTAAACAAGTAATAACTCCATACTACCTTTCTCGAAGTGCTCGAGTCCCGAAAAGGAATGAACCAATGGGAAGCATCGCACCATGTCGAACTCAAAAGTCAAGAACAATTCATACGAGGAAGTGGCAATTCCAAGGATCAGAATAAGACAAGCCAACGACCACAAGTGACTTTCAAAAATAAGCCTATCTCTTCAACGGGCAGATTTTTGAAAGATCACTATAAAAGGCCGAGGAATGACTCGAGAGAAAGTTACGAACCACGAACATTCAAGAAAACATTTGAACTATAACCAAAAATATTCTCAAATCATTCAAGATTAATCCTCAAGCCTACATTACGAAGCAAATCAATCCAACACTCACCTGTGTGAAGGAAAGATAACTTCAATCGTTGAAGAGGAAATTATTGAAGAATCAAGGGGTCTACATTCCACGGAGGATTGTAGGAAGGTTCAAGGTCGAACCAGTCTCAAGTTTTTGGAGGGCTTCGTGATCAAATCCAAAGAGCTTGAGCAAGTGGGCTGTAGTAGCAAGGCAAATGCCCCTATGAAGAAGGCCGAGTGGTACGAGAAGCCACCGCGTGATCAAGGCATCTCCAGATCGAGTCCCAAAGGATCAAGTCACCTGTGTGATCAAGACTTGTATCTGGACTGTTACCACTTTGTATACTGATCAATACCTAGTGGATTCCTCCAGGAGTTGGAGAAGAGAGGAGTAGAAGAATTACCCCATCTTCGAACCTCTATAAAAACTTATCGTGTCATTTACATTTCAACACTTTAATTCCTGCATCTTATTTATTTAACTCTGCTGATAAATTTGCTATCCACTTGATAATCTCTAAGTACTAAACCAAATTTAAGGGTGTAAAGTCTTCCGCTGAAAACAAATCACAGTCGAGTTAAGTCTTTAGTCAAAACAGCTGAGTTACTCTATCAACAACTCAGTCGAGTCTATTGAGTAACTAACTCTGCTGATTAACTAACTTAGCTGTCCATCAAGGAATTAGCTGTGAAGTATTAACTCTGAATATTTAAAAGGACTAAATCGAAAAGTTGGTAAGGTTTATTCAACCCCCCCTTCTAAACCTTACACTCACACCCCTTGGGACCTACAATTATAAATTGCCTTATAAAGTGTGTGAATTCTGTCACTTCAACTTGAGACTTGGCTGTCTTGAGTTGACTTAACTGACACTTCACTCACCGCATCTCACCGCACCTTGCACCTCGATCGAGTTCCCGTCTTCTCTTCTTTGCCACACTCAAACTCTCACAAATGAGTCTTCCTTCTAGTCTCCAGTTGACTTCTTGCATATCTTGGCATAGCCGACTTAACTCACCGACCACCATATCTATTACAATGCAATTTACAACAAAAATGGGGTGCCAACTTTCTATTCTAAGTTTTACATGGCATTCATCAAAATCTAAAAATTAATTTCCCAACAATTTCCCTCTTTTTGATGATGCCAAAACTTAAAACATTCATTCAATAATTGAACAGCAAAGATACGTACAGACAATGTAGAATCACAGAATGTATGCGTAGAATCAATATTTTATTGATCATAACATTCTTGTTCTTTACACAAATTTTTCTGAGGTGTATCGAGCTTAAACAGAACTTAAGGTAATCCTGTTGTTCTATATCTACGCAAGTATAGAAATTATACAATTTTATTCGATGTACAAAAGACTTACATAAAGATGTATTTACATAGTAAAATACATGAAGGGGTGAACATCAACACTTCATCTCCTTCGCTGCCTCCTTCTTTCCTCTTCTTCTTCACTCTCTGTCATCTTCCTCGACCTTTTTCTCTTCTTCTCATCTTGACCTCCTTCTTTTTCTCATAAGCCTTTCTGGCAGCTTCATCTCTTCTTTTTCTTTCTTGTCTTTCCTCCCACAGCTGAGTTTGTCTTCTATTTTCTTCTTCAATCCTTTTCACATACTCAGCATTGTTTTTAGCCACTTGCAGGTTGGCTACTTCGTCGAATCGCCCAATAGATCCATCCTTTCTTGCCTGGATCTATGTACTCAATGTTTTTGGGCGAGGTCTAGGTCTCAAACCTCTTCCTCCACCATCGCTTTCTTCCTCTTCCTCTCGGGCGTGCATTGTCTTGGGGCCTTCTTTTTCCTAGCGAGTGACTAGCAGAGTGACCAAAGAGAGCGATCGCGCAGAGTCTGTCGCTGTCACTTCTTCACATAGCTTGAGGCCTTTTTCCCAATACAAATCCCAAGCTTGGGCCATAGACATATTTGCGAAGTAACCTCGGATGCGAGCGTCTTGAATTCATCAATAGATCTTGGCTCGGTTCCCGACGTCTGAAATGGCATAGGTGTCTCTCATCATTGGAATGCCTCCATGTTGTTTCAGAATGTCCATAACTCGGGCATCCATCTTTCCTTCCACCTCCTTCATCCCTGCTTCAACTATCTTTCTCTTTTCAGCCATGGGTACTGCAGGATGTTGGAGCGGCAGAGTCACAGGGAGTTTGCTGATGATATCAGCTGTGACAAGACCTTGTTGGGGGGTTTTAGCAATCATCAAGGTTATATCTTTCGAACCTTCCCCCTCAACAGATTTTCCTTTCTTCTCTCTTCTCTGTTCCTCAGCTGTCTTTCCCTTCACAGCTGCGTCCTCTTTTCCAGCTTCAGATCCTTTCAACGCCTTTAGGTATTCCTCTTCCCCCTTTTTGGCATCATCAAAGGAGAGAGGAATGCCTGAAATAAGCTAGCAATCATGAAGTCTAAGCGGTGATAGCCGAGTTATGCTTCAATCTGCCAAGGAGTATGCTTTGCACGGAATTCGGAGCGGGTGGCGTTGGATTCACCGTCACTACTTCATTTCAAATGCCATGAGGAGAGGTCGAACTTCCTATCCATGTTCTCCTACGCCAGAGAGCTCTTTCTTATTATATTCATGTAGCAAACAGCATCTCTCTCTGTCTTTGTGAGATTCATGCATTCGATCGATGTTCTCTTGCATTCTTGTCTTCGTACGCATTCTCACCCGCCAGACTAGCAATTTATTGAACAATGTCCTAAAATATCGAGCTTGTTCTACGCGCATTGTTTGTTGTTGTTGCCACCATTCCCGGATCCTGACAATTATTCCTCGCAGATCGGTAGTAAGATTTGCATCTCTGTTGTCCAGCCTCATGTCCAGTGAGGCCTGGTGCCTCTCCATCTTCTCTATCTCTGCAAATATGGCCTTGAAAACTTCTCGAACCTCACCGTCACTTTGTCTCGGTGGCGGCCAAGCAGCGTCAAAGTCAAAGTCTGTTGGGATGATGGTGTCTGTTGGAATAACGGGATCAGGTTTATGGAAACGTTCTTGATCTCGAGCTGATTCTTCAAGAAGGTCAGGTACTTCCAGAGAGAAGGGAAATGATTCTTCAACCGAATCATCACGGGCAATGGGAATCTGCTTGATGACAACTTGTGCTCGTGAAGTTCCCGGTGGAGTCGATCCTGCGCCGCACTGGGAGCTGCGCGATTGACTCGTGTCGGGCTTGTGGTCCATTGTGGAATTGACCCGACTTGCCGAGCCTCAATATCTTAACATCTTCGTCGATCTCACCGGTTTTTTTCCATATATGAGTTGACTGGTCCTTGGCCATATCAGAAGCGTCATCGGACGATGATGAGATTTCCAAGGGTGGCTCATCATCAAAATTAAAGGTTTGGCGAGAAGCCTTAAGGTCGGACTTACTCGTGCTTGGGAGAACATCCTCAGCTGAGTCTTTTAGATTGACAATAGGGGATGACTCAGCTTCGTCTTCACCTTCAGATCCCAGAAAGGTTACATCAGGATTTTCTTGGGAATCATGAAGAGCACTTATCTCCTTTTCAGATGGATCAATGATAGTAGGAGGGATGTTCTGTGCTTCCGTCTCTTTTTACCCCGGAAGTCTCAATCTCCCGTTGGCCTTCACTACCTCCCCGCAGCCTCAACTACAACGAGGCTTGGGATGCGATCCCTTCGATAAAGTGTCATCTTGGGGTCTTTCGAGGTGGCATCCACCGAGTCTCAACTCCATGGATTGCACTTTCATTGCCCGCAGTGTTAACTCCCGGGCGCTCCTTCCTATGCCTCGACTACACCAAAGAACGCGTCATTGGCCGGAGCGATTGGCACTTCACCGTGAGATAGTCTTAACCTGCCTGAGCCTCGTCGGTGACAACTTGATGTGTATCCGTTTGTTTTCCTTCTCCACTTCGCCTCCAAGATTCGTTGAGGAGTCACCGCAACATCCTCCGACCTTGCTGCAGCGGTGGAGGGAGTTTCCCCCGGTGGCACACCAGCCGAGTGACTTGGAATGGGGTCACTCGTCTCCGGACTCCCGGTTGTTCCCTTTGAGTAGTCAGCCGTTGGGGCAAGTGGTAAGACACCTTCATTAGGGGTAGGCTCGACTGGGGTCCCCACAATCCCAGTTTTATTGCCAGTTCCCTTAATACCTTCTTCTGAGTGAGCTGGAGAAGTGGTGGCAGCAACAATCGCGGGGCAATATGCTTTGCACCACTCCCATCGGATCAATCTCCAGACTCTCTCCTGGTCCTTCCAATAACCGTTGCTCATGCGGTTCCTGGATTCCCGCATGGCTTGCCGTGATCCGCAATTCTTCAGAGCGGCGGCGGGATCCGATCCTCATCACTCCCAGAGAGGATGTCAAGATGAGGATGTGTATGATCAGTGGTTCCAGTAAAGGGACAAATACTGGCCTTTTCACGAGCCTCAGCTTCCTCTGCCAGTCTCTGCTTCTCCTTGTCTTTGAAGATCTGCAAAATATATGTGCATTTTTCTTCATCCAGTGCTTGGACCACATTGGTCAATCCGAGAAAGTTCAACAGTTCATCTTCTTCTTCAATAAATTCCGGTCTTTGGAACTGTTCCCTGGATCGACTCAGCTTCCACTTCCTCCATTCTCGCAGACGATTTTGGATGTCTGGATATGGTGGGGATAGGATCATCACATCATCATCATCTTTGTCATCTTCTCCCTGCTGTCCCTCGTTCTCAGGGATTGAAGGTAGCAAACTTTGGTGCTCCGCACCCTCGCAGCGTCTTGTTGCGGGAGGGGAAACAACTGTCAACAGGAGAGTTTGCTCTCTCACCGCTTTTTTTAGTGTCTCGGTGTTCTCGGCCAAACCGTGTCTTCAATGTGCCTCTGGCGATCGGCCAAAGAGACTTGGTGTTTTCATCAATGATTTCTAGAGACTCTACTTCTCCAAATCTCCGATATCTGTTTCAAATGAGTGGATGACTCAAATGGTTTCTCAAGCTCGGAACGCTTGAAGATTCTTCTTCTTTTTAGTCCTTACCGAGAGGGATTTCGGCTCGGATATGGTTTCTTCGAGTCCTGGGCGGCGGGGCTTGTCTTTGTCTTTTTTCGAGGAGCTGGCCGTCTCGGCTTATCAGTCCTCCTTTTCTTGACAACCGGAGAAGGTATTTGTGGTTCTTTCTCCGCTACGGCTGCAGGGGCATGAGACACGGCTGTGGGGCGGTGACTTGGTTGCGGGGCGGGGCATCTTTTGTTTTCTTCTTTCTTTGCGGGGGCATCAATCTTCTTTGCGATTGCGGGCGCCTTCTTCTGGGGAGAGGAGGAGACAACTGTTTCTTCGGGACCAGCTGATTCCCCCTCACTCGTGTCAGCTCTCTTGGCATAAGCTCTCCTCTATGCTCCGGAGAGATTAGACCGGAACATCTTCTTGTTAACATGGAATGCCTTTCTATGTCGAAGAGGGACTCCTTTTACTTCCATCATCCGGCCAATCACCAAGCCGTACCCCAGGGATCCTCCAAACGTACTATCCTCCTTGAAGGATTTATTCCCAATATTCTGGCAGAGTCTGCTGTATACAAACTCAGCCCAGTTCACCTTCTTTTCTTCTATGATTGCAGCCATCACGATCAACTTAGTCTTGGACAACTGATTATAGCTTCCAAATTTGATATCAATGCACTTGGCAACAATATCCAGCAGCTTGTGGTAGTCTTCCTTCAACAACTTCTTCTCAGCTGTGTAGACCACCTTCGCAGCACAGTCGGGCTTGGCTACTTCCTTCCAAGCGGCCAGTTAACATCGCCTTCATAAATCTCCCAAGACTCCTTCCGCCGAACAAAAAGTGTTCTCGCTAGATCCTTGGCGTGATGGGGAACTCTTTCCCGTGAACAGAGGACTTGATGCCCTCATCGTGAACTTCAGCGTTCACGTAGAACTGTGCGACCTCTTCCACGTAGGTCATCGAAAACTCCATCGTCAAAAACGGTTTTAATCCAGACTTTTCCAGTTTCTCTGCAATCTTCTTCACGAGGGTGTCGTCAGACCCCTGTTTGATCATGCCGTCGAAATCCACAGTAGACCCAGTGTGGATTTGCTTTCCCAACTTGACGAAATCATGAGTAGATGCCATTTCTCGATGTTTTACCGAACAAAACTTTGAAAATGAACTTGAGGATTTGTAGGGTTTTGAGAGAGAATTTCTTTCTTTGCCTTCGAGAGAGAGAGATGAACAGTTTTGGTAAAGTGAGAGAAAATTGGACGAAACGGTATAAGTATGGGTTATGAAAGGACGTGCGGGTGGTTTTTGAAATTTGATCAAGATCAACGGCTCAGATTTTGCACGCCGATTAACACTTAATTTCTCATATTTAATGCGGCAGCATTTATATCCAATCATAAGCTTTGTGTGCAGCTTTTGACTGTACACGCCATAAATATGTTGACGTCATTCTTAAAAACATTCCCGCTTAGTAAAAATGACTGCGTTTTTGTCACTTTGCTCATAAATGACTCAACTTATTCCTTAGCTGATTTAACTCTTCTCTCTTTGCACATAGGTACTCAGCTGTCAGTTAACTTGACGCAACTGATTCTCCAATACGAATGATTCACTTAGTTGATTTAAGAGTTCCGCCCTTTTTCATCTTTTCATGTTCCATCTCTTTTCTTTGACTCTTCTGAGTGTCAACTCAGCTCAATTAACCCTAATTCATGCTTGAGTTCTTCAAATCTTGATTCACATAATGGTTTTGTGAATATGCCAGCTAACTGTTTATCAGTTGAGATATATTCCAAGGTGATGTCCTTCTTTTCAACATGATCTCTTATGAAGTGATATCTGACATCAATGTGCTTTGTTCTTGAATGCAACACAGGATTTTGAGTGATTGCAATTGCCCTTGTGTTATCACACATAATTGGAATTTCCTTTTCTTCAACTTCATAATCTCTCAGCTGCTGTCTCATCCATAAGACTTGAGATATTTTGAGTGACTGCCCTTGTATTCTGCTTCAGCTGTGGAGGTAGCTATTGAATTTTGCTTCTTGCTAAACCAGGAAATTAGCCTATTTCCAAGCATTTGACATGTGCCCGAGGTACTCTTCCCCCAACTTTACATCCAAAGATAGTCGAGTCCGAATACCCAATTAGCTTGAATCCACCTTCCTTTGGATACCATAGGCCAACTTCTTGGCTTCCTTTCAAATATCTTAAGATTCTCTTGGCTGCAGTCATGTGGCTTTCTTTTGGAGCAGATTAAAATCTCGCACATACACCTACCTACAACAAAGGATGATGTCCGCCTGCTTGCTTTGTAAGATAAGCAGAAGATCCAATAAGTGCTCTATATCTTGTTTGATCAACGGCTTGCCATCCGCATCCATATCCATTTTGATCGATGTATTCATTGGTATTTTCACATAAGACTTCTCTTCCATACCAAATTTCTTCATTAAATCTATGGTGTATTTTGTCGATATATGAAGGTTCCATCCTTCAACTTTGTTTTTACTTGGAGTCCAAGGAAGAATGTCAGCTCTCCCATCATGCTCATTTCAAATTTGCTTTGCATAAGATTTGAGAATTTATCACACAGCTCTTTGTTTGTGGATCCAAAGATGATGTCATCCACATATATTTGAACAAGCAGTATACTCTTCCCATCTTGAATTCTGAAGAGTGTTCTATCCACTTTGCCTTTTGTAAATCCGTTCTCAGTCAGGAATTGTGATAATGTATCATACCATGCTATTGGTGCCTGTTTCAATCCATATAAAGCTTTCTTGAGTTTGTATACTTTATCTCCAAGAGTCTTCTGCTAAAATCCTGGAGGTTGTTCAACATATACTTCTTCCTCCAATAACCCATTAAGGAATGCACTCTTTACATCCATTTGATATACAATGAAGTTCTTGTGAGCAGCATAGGCAAGAAACATCCTTATGGCTTCCAATCTTGCTACAGGGGCAAATGTTTCATCAAAATCTATCCCTTCTTCTTGGCAATACCCTTTGGCTACCAATCTTGCTTTGTTTCTTACCACTGAACCTTCCTCATTCATCTTGTTTCTGAACACCCATTTAGTGCCAATAACATTTTGATGGGTAGGTCTTTGAACCAATTCCCACACTTTGTTTCTTTCAAACTGATTCAGCTCTTCTTCTTGCATGGCTTTGAATCCAATGTGTGTCATCCAAAGCTTGTGACACATCTTTTGGCTCTATTTGTGAGATGAAACAAGTGAACATAGCTTCTTGTTGGGTTCTGGATCTAGTTTTTACACCTTCTCTTACATCTCTAATGATTAGTTCTGGTGGATGGTCTCTCAGCCATCTTACATCGTTGGAGTAAGTTAGCCGGATTCAACCGTCTTGCGATTGTGTTATTTTGATCAGCTCTCTCGTCGTCATCACTTAGCCGCAGATTTTCCAAATTGTCTTTGAGACTCAACTATCTCATCTTCTTCCTGGTTTTTAATTCCAAATTGACTTCAACATAGGGACTCTTCGCATGATTGGTTGATTCAAATTATCACCACTCTTCAATGTCTTCTTCATTTACATTGGGTTCATCAAACACCACATGAATGGATTCTTCAAGAACCATTGTCCTTTTGTTGAGCACTCTGTAGGCTTTGCTTTCACCAAATATCCCAAAAGATACCTTCATCGCTTTAGCATCAAAAGCCTTTAAATTGTCCTTGCCATTGTTATGGATGAAGCATTTGCATCCAAATATTCTAAAATATGCAACATTTGGCTTTCTCCCCGTCCAAATCTCATAGGAGTCTTTGTCATTGTCTGTTTATCATGCATCTATTTTGAGTATAGCATGATGTGTTTATTGCTTCGCCCAAAATCTTTTAGCGACCCCTTTAATAATATGGTCCTTGGTGCTTCTTTTTGAGAGTTCTATTCCTTCTTTCAAAGAACTCCATTTTGTGGAGTCCTTGCAAATGATAATTCATGACCAATACCATTTTCAACACAATATCGAGTTATTATACCATTGACAAACTCGGTTCATCCGCATCGATCTTATTTTGATAATGGTTTGACTTTTCTAATTTTGGATTCTCTTCATCAGCTGAGGTAGTTTCTGCAGAGTTTCTTTCTTCTTACACATGAATATTGTCCATGTGTATCTTGAGTAGTCATCTACTACCACCAAGGTATATTTCTTCCCACTTATGTTGGCTGGTTCAACTGGACCAAATAGATCCATATGCAAAGTGCAATATTCTTGTTGAAGATGGACATGTCTTTTCTTTGAATGATGATTTGATTTGCTTTCCCATCTGGCATGCATCACATATACTTTCCTTCTTGTATACTGAGTCTGGAAGTCCTTCCACGAGATTGCTCCTTGCAAGCTTGTTAATTGTTTTGAAGTTCAGGTGACTCAGCTTCTTGTGCCACAACCAACTTGATTCAAATAGTGCTTTTTGCTAGCGAGACATGTGCTTGGTGTTGCGATTGACCAATCTACCACATACATGTTCTTTTGTCTGCATCCTTGCAACACTACTTCATTAGATTCAGTGTTCTTGATTTGGCACACTCCCATATTGAATCCAACATTATAGCCCTTGTCACAAAGTTGACTTATGCTTAGTAAGTTGAAATTGAGGCCTTCAACGTATGCAACATCTGTAATTTCTAATCCATTTTTCTTGATGGATCCAATGCCTTTTATTTCTCCTAGAGCTTCATTTCCTCCAAATATGACTTTTGCACCTCTAACCTCCTTGAATTTTGACAGATTTTTCTTGTTTCCTGTCATGTGTCTGGAACAACCACTATCCATGTACCAGGTTCCTTGGCACTCAGCTGCTCCTTGAACCTGCAATCAAGGAAATTAGGTTTTAGGTACCCATATTTGTCTGGGTCCTGAGGGGTTAGTATTGTAAGATGATCCAACCAACCTATAGCCAAATGATTTGACTCTAAGAGGTTGCCATCTATCACTGCCATAATCATAATTAATTTTAGCAAATGGCTTGGGGATTTTAGGTTCATACAGCTGTCTCTTTTGTCTGTATGCCTGTGTATGTGTTTTAGCAGTTGCTTTGTTTGGGTAGTTGTGATATCTTTGAGTATAGTGCCTAGGTGCATATGTGTGCTGATGATAGCTCTTATGCCTTTGGAATGGCCTTTGTTGAGTTCTAGGCCTTTGCCATTTAAGTTTATATTCCGTAGGTCTTTGCTGATAGTTCACATTATTCCAATCAGCTTGGCTTGGGCACTTTCTACCATTCCCATCATACGTGTTTCTTTTATAGAACTTCTGGGGCTTTTGGTAGCTCTGTTTCCTTTTTACAGAGTATTTCCTGTTTGGAGTTTGCTGAGGAACTCGGATGGATTTCTTCTCTGCTGTCCTCTCAGCACACTCAACTGACTGTTTTCCTTTTCCTTTATAACCGAGGCCAATTTGCTTGTGATTGTGCTTATGAATAAATGTGTGTGCACCATTTGGAGTTTTGGATTTTTGAGATGCTGCATTACTTGAAGATCCTTTTTCCAAAATCACTTTTGGAGCTCGACATAGCACAGAGGAATTAAATCCTAAGCCTGTCTCATCTCCACATTCTCGTTGACTCATAATAAGATCATCCAAGGATTTAGATGCCTTAGTGAATGAGGCAATCACATTTTTGAGGTCATTCTCCCTCTTTTCTATAGCAGCTATCTCTGCTATTAACTTAGTATTTTCAGCCTTTAAACTTTTATTCTCATCAGCTATGTGACTTAGAGTACTCAGCTCCTTAGTCAACTGTGAGTTTTGGCTTTTGAGTAGGCTGTTTTCCTCATTTAGTAGTGTGTGTGAGGATTTAATATGTTCAAGTCTTTCATCATTTTGCCTAATGAATCATAAAGATCAGTGGGTGATGAAGTATGTGTGTCACAATCACTATCACTAGTATCTGAGTGTGATGAGTTAGAGTGTACCTCATCTTCTTGGTCAGTTGGTTTTGTTCTTTGGCCATTAGACGGATCAAGGCTTCTTCTTCGAGTCACTTGAGTAGTCCGCTTCACTACTCTGCGAGTCTCTGCGTCTTTTGACTTGGTTGTCTCAAAGATCTCTGCGACCAACATTGCCTTTCTCTTTTCTTGTCTTCTTTCTCTCAAGACTTTTCTTTCCTCTTCATTCCCAGTTTTGTTGACTACAGGGATATGGGCAATCAATGGCATAGTGACCGGGTTGCTGCGGCCGGCATAGATTTTCCACTTTTTGATCGATTCTTTCCATTCTTGGGTTGTCAGCTCTTTGATACTCAGCCTTTTGATACTCTGCTCTCTTGGTTGGCCTATCTTCCCTTGACTTGGAGGGAGCTGAGTGTCTTCTGGAGGATTCACCTTTGCCTCTCTTGTAATTCTTGTTGAAGAACTTATTAAACCTTTTAACCATCAGGGTTATCTCATCTTGGTCAATGACTTCTTTGACCTCGGCTCTTTTTACCATCCTTAACTATTAAAGCAAATTTTTTGGGCACAAATTGTCTCCTCTTGGTCTTTTCTTCTCAACTCAAATTCGTAGGCTTTGAGATCTGAGAATAGCTCATGGTTGGATGTCTTTGATAGGTCCATGGAGTGTCTCATGGCCATGACTTTCATATCCCACTAAGTTGGGAGACTTCTTAGAATCTTCATGCACATTTCTTTCTGTGTATATTCTTTTCCAAGTGTAGATAGTTCATTGGTAATTTCTGTGAACCGAGCATCCAGCTGATCCAAGGTTTCTCCTACAAGCATCTTAAAGTTTTCAAATTTTTGTACAACAACAGATAGTTTATTTTCCTTGATTTGCTCTGAGCCTTCACAAATCAAGGTTAGCTTGTCCCAGATTTCTTTTGCCGTTTTGCATGATTTGACTTTGTTGAACATGGCTTTGTCCAAAGTTTTGTAAAGAATGTCCTTGGCCACATTGTCCAAGTTATATCTTTTCCTGTCATCATTTGTCCATTCAACTTTGGTTTTTCAACCATCGCCGTCCGGGAGCAACATCCTCTTCTCCTTCACCGCAGCAGCTCTCCTAGCATTTTGTTCACTTTTAAGATTTGCAATGGCCCATCTTCTATTACTATCCATATTTCATCGTGTAATGCCGATAGATGAGCTCGCATACGAATTTTTTCATCATCAAATTCCTCAATTGTGAACATAGGGATGCGTGTCGATTTGCTTCCATGATAATAACTTTGTTTGAATAAAAGAGTTTTGAAAGATCAAGTGCTAAAGCAAGCTTTGAAAAATTTGGAGATCTAGTTCAAGAACTGGTCACGGAAGGCTCAATGAACCAACCGCTCCGATACCACTTGTAGGTCCCAAGGGGTGTGAGTGTAAGGTTTAGAAGGGGGTTGAATAAACCTTACCAACTTTTCGATTTAGTCCTTTTAAAACGTTCGAGTTAATACTTCACACCGAGTCCTTGGTGGACACTAAGTTAGTTAATCGCGAGTTAGTCACTCAACGGACTCAACCGAGCCGTTGATAGAATAACTCAAATTGTTTTGACTAAAGACTTAACTCGACCGTGATATTTTTTCAAATTGGAAGACTTAACACCCTTGAATTTTGGTTAAATATGTTTTAATGCTTGGTTTTAGCACTTTGTTGATTATCAATTGGATAGCAAATTTATCGCAGATATTAAAGTAATGTGTAGAAATTAAAGTCTTTGAAATGTAAATGACACAATAAGTTTTTATAGAGGTTCGAAGATGGGGCAATTCTTCTACTCCTCTCTTCTCCAACTCCCGGAGGAATCCACTAAGTATTGATCAATATACAAAGTGGTTAATGCGATCCCAGTCTGATGCAAGTCTTGATCACACAACCGACTTGATCCTTTGGGACTCGATCGAGATGCCTTGGTCACACAAATTGGCTTCTCGTATGACTCGCTTCTTCACAGGGCATCCGCTTTGCTACTACAGCCCCACTTGCTCAAGCTTCTTGGATTTGATCACGAAGCCCTCCAAAACTTGAGACTGGTTCATCTTTGAACCTTTCTACAATACTACGGGAGTGTAGACCCCTTGAATCTTCAAATGTTTCCTCTTCAACTGATTGAAGTTGTCTTTCCTTCACGAGGTAAGTGTTGGATTGATTTCCTTCGTAGTGTAGGCTTGAGGATTGAACTTGAATGATTTGAGAATATTTTTGGTTCTGAGATATTGCTTTTCTTGTTCGTGTTTGTTTTTTCGATTGTCAAGGTAACCAACACTCTCTCAAATAGATTCCTCACCTTTTATAGTGTTCTTTTGAAAAATTTGCCCGTTGAAGAGATAGGCTTATTTTCAAGACACTTGTGGTCGTTGGCTTGTCTTGTTGCGATCCTTGAAATTGACATTTCCTCGTATGAATGAGTATTCGACTTTTTCGAGTTCTAACACAAGTGCGATGCTTCCTATTGGTTTATTCCTTTTGCACGCTTCGGGCAGCACTTCAAGAAAGGCAAGATGGAAGTATTACTTGTTTAAGTAATTCTCTTGACTTACGTAACGGATCTCTTTCGATTATCTCGACTTGATCGCATTTCCTTGACTTCCCCACGTGACTTGAGTCGACTTCCAATCATTGGATGACTCATCTGTCACTTCAACTTGAGACTTGGTTGTCTTGAGTTGACTTAACTGACACTTCACTCAGCTACATCTCAGCTGCACCTTCAGTCGAGTTCCTATCTTCTCTTCTTTGCCACACTCAGCTGTCTCACAGCGGAGTCTTCCTTCTAGTCTCCAGTTGACTTCTTGCATATCTTGGCATAGCTGACTTAACTCAGCTCGACCAGCCCTATCTATTACAATGCAATTTACAACAAAAATGGGGTGCCAACTTTCTATTCTAAGTTTTACATGACATTCATCAAAATTTAAAAATTAATTTCCCAACATGCTTAAATTCAAGGAAACCATCAATGAACCCGTCAAGAAACCCACAGAGAAACAAAAAAAATGAAGCAAGAGAAACTGTAATTGTTTTTTTTTTGTTGACATCAGAGAAACTGTAATTGTTGATACGATATGTTGAGAATTTTTTTGTGATTATGTATATGAAAATTGTGAATGTTGATAGTCTTTTTGTTGCTGAAAAGTATTCATTTTGTTTGCTGAAAAGTATACATTTTGTTGCTGAAAATTATAGTCTTTTTAAAAAAATATAAGTAATTATGTGAAAAGTATCAATATTCCGCACTGAGATATTTAAAATATGGAAACATAACTGTGCATGTTAAACATATTAGAAATTTCCTCAAAAGTATTATAAATTGCCTTATAAAATGTGTGAATTCTACACTTCGACATATAAAGTATTAAAACATAATTGTCCATGTTAAAAGTATCATAAATTGCCATAAATGTACCATAAATTGCCTCAAAAGTGTAAGTATTCTGCACTAATTACTTAAAATGTACTTCATTACAATTTATATAACTGAGCATTTGGAGTCTTTGAATCAAACTCATTTGCTTGAGAATAATCAGACACATCAGTCGTATTCTTCTTGCTCTTTTCCAAACTTCCCTTTATTCTTTTTCTTCTTCCCTTTGTTACGGACCGTGTAGGATCTTGTAATATATTAGATGTACTTGAAACAACAGACGGTTCGTTTTGCCCAGTGAAATTCTGCGAATTTGTCAAGGCAGTAATAGCAAGAAAATCCCTATCATAGCCTTCTTCAATGATTCTCCTTGCTTCTTCATTTCCTTGGCATTTCAAAATAAGATCATAATATCTTCCAGAATCATTAGGCTTGCCAGACTTCTCAACTCTCTTATTTAAGATGTCCCAAACTTGAGATTTTGCCATTCTTATCCATTTTTTCAGAATATATATTTCTGGTATCTTGACATGAGAAAAAATATGAAGGACCCGTAATGAATGGAAACACAAAATACCACATTCTTCAAATTTCTTACAAGTGCATGTTATCATGCTTCGCAGAAAGGATCAAACATCACCTTATTTACAACTCCACCCCCAAGATGAGAAGAAATGTCGTAAACATTCAACATCTCATCCTTATGAACTAGAGTACAAGTAATAGAAATTGATGCAATAAACTCAGTCTCAAAGTCTTTGAACAATGTCAATGTGTATACCTCAGAAGCGTGCTTTAACAACCCAATCAATGGTATGGCAGTTGTTGGTATTAATCTTGATGATTGGAATTCATCATTTTGTTATTTCATTCTCCAATTCTTCACTAGTTCCTTAAAAATACCATAAAAATCAATCAAACTTGTGGTCTTCTTTGCATTGAATCCCATGACATTGTTAGTACTTTCACTCATTTGTGAGGAAAGTATTCCAGCAAAAAAGAAGTATTTGCTTAAGGTTGTGCACCATTTATCATTTAGTTCATACAATCGTTTGAACCATGTTTGATCCTCCAATCTGTATGTTGAAATCGTGTTACTCAACAGTTCTCAAACTCAGTTTCATCTGTATAACCTGACAAGCATTCCCTAAATGCATTCTTAAAGGAATTGTTGCTTTTTAGTTGTCCAACCTACTTACAGTATTCTGGTAAAGATGCCATTGGCATAACCTATGTTTTGTCCTAGGGAATACATGCATGAATAATTCACAGTTAAAGTAATACTTTTTCGAGTAAAAGTGTCTATTTTTTGAGTTAAAGTATTAGGTTCTCAATTCAGTCACAAAATAGGAATTAAGTACACTAGATGAAAAACAAATATGATAGAGTTAAAGTAACAATTTTTCTAGTAATAATATCTATTTGCTGAGATAAAGTATCAAGTTCTCAATTCGATCACAAAATAGGAATTCAGTACACTAGATGAAAAACAAATGTCCCATAGTTAAGTAACACTTTTTCGAGTAAAAGTATCTATTTTCTGAGATAAAGTATCATGTTCTCAATTCAGTCACAAAAATAGTAATTCAGTACCCTGGAAGAAAAATAAATATCACAGAGTCAAAGTAACACTTTTTCGAGTTATTTGTTTTAAAAAAAAGTATTTTTTATTTTTTTGTATTTTGGCCGATTTTTCCCGATTTTTGGCGATTTTTTTTCCCGATTTTTTTCCGATGCGATAAAGTATCATGTTTTCAATTCAGTTATGTACATTTTCTATCGCATTACAAATTGCTTGGTCTTGGTCGGTGAATATAGTTATAGGACGCTTTCCTCCCATGGCTCCACTCTTTTCTTGTAAATGGATAATTATGTTCCATGACATGATTTAAAACTACATAAAGACCTTCGTCATTTAATTTCACCCTCAATGAAGCATTACATCCCGTACGTGTAATAGGAAAAAATTTTCTTTTTTTCATTTTTCGAATTCATACTCAAATTTCCTAATCTCTTAAATCCTTCACAAGAGCATACAAAATATTTTTCCATCACAACTCCATTAGCCTGAGATCTAGTTGTTGCTTTACGAATACTAAACCAGAGTCCACGACTATGATCACGATACAACTTATGCATATCATCAAGTGTCTTCCTTTTCAACCCAAGAAGGGAACCAGATATATCCACAATATCATTGGTGTATTCTCAAAACATTTAAACCAAGCACAGGACATATTAAAAAATTTTGGTACTTTTTGAGCAAAAAGTAATACTTTTTCAGTAAAATGTAATACATTCTCCCATTGCTACTGTGTTTTGGTCAGTAGTATCTCTTGAATCCAAATTTTCACCTTCAATTATTTCTATATCATCTTCATCACTAGAACAACAACTACTGAATCCAATTTTTCACCTATAAGTATAAATGAATAAATTGTTACATCAAAATATCTTTGTTTTTTGAATATGTAAAAATTAAATGTCAATGTTCACCTTAAAGGTATCATATTTATTACTCAAAATAATCACTATTTTTGGATAAAGTATCAGTTTTTGTTCAGAGAATTTGAAAATTTTAATATATGAATGTCTATCACAAAAGTATCATAAATAATATCAAAAGCATGACTATTTCCAGCAAAAGTATCAGTTTTTCGATGTAAAAATAAATTAATTATGAGACTCGAGTGAGTACATCAAAATGTCTTCTTTTATGAATATGTAAAAATTAAAGTGTCAATGTTCACCTTAAAAGTATCATATTTATTAATCAAAAGTATCACTATTTTCGGATAAAGTATCACGTTTTCTTCAGAGAATTTAAATTTTTTAAAATATGACTGTCTATCACAAAAGTATCATATATAATATCAAAAGTATAATTATTTTCAGCAAAAGTATCAGTTTTTCAATGTAAAAATAGTCATGAGACTCGAGTGAGTACATCAAAATATCTTTTTTTGAATATGTAAAAATTAAAGTGTCAATGTTCACCTTAAAAGTGTCATATTTATTACTCAAAAGTATCACTATTTTCGGATAAAGTATCACTTTTTCTTCAGAGAATTTAAATTTTTTAAAATATGACTATCTATCACAAAAGTATCATATATAATATCAAAAGTATCAGTATTTCCAGCAAAAGTATCAATTTGTTAATGTAAAAAAAATATTAGTTATGAGACTCGAGTGAGTACATCAAAATGTATTATTTTTTGAATATTTAAAAAAATTAAAGTGTCAGTGTTTACCTTAAAAGTATTATATTTATTACTCAAAAGTATCACTATTTTCGGATAAAGTATCACTTTTTCTTCATAGAGTTTAAATTTTTTAAAATATGACTGTCTATCACAAAAGTATCATATATAATATCAAAAGTATCACTATTTCCAACAAAAGTATCCGTTTTTCAATGTAAAAAACATTGGTTATGAGACTCGAGTGAGTACATCAAAATGTCTTGTTTTTAAATATGTAAAAATCAAAGTGTTAATGTTCACCTTAAAAATATCATATTTATTACTCAAAAGTATCACTATTTTCGGATAAAGTATCACTTTTTCTTCAGAGAATTTAATTTTTTTAAAATATGACTATCTATCACAAAAGTATCATATATAATATCAAAAGTATCACTATTTCTAGCAAAAGTATCAGTTTTTCAATGTATGAGTACATTACATTCCTTCATCAACGAACTGTGTCCATCTTCATTCTCCATTGGAGAGATTCTCCAAAATCGTAGGGCAACAGTTTGCAGCGCAATGGAAGGATAATAATGAAGTTTTTTTGCTGTAGCAACAATGTAGATTTATGTTGAGAGAGTTGCAGCTTTTGTACGAGGGAATGACAAATTTTGGAAGGGAGGAGATGGCGAGAGCCGTGCGTAGCTTGAGGAGGAGCTGGGAGGAGAGTTTTTCACGTAACAGAGAGACGAGCTGGGAGCCTGGGAGGAGATTTTTGATGACGAGCGAGAGCCTGAGAGGAATGTTTTTGTGCGAGCCAATGTCGAGCTGGGAGGAGAGTACTAGGTTTTTAATTTTTTTTTTATTAATTAGCGGGCGGGTATGGATCCGGATTCGAATATGATCCGTCTTATGGATTAGGATCCGTAAGACGGTCCTATGGGAGACCATTTCAGTGTATTTTGGGGTAAACAATTTTTACAGAGAAAAAATATGAGATTTTTTTGGTATCCAATCCCTACCTACCAGGCTACCATAGGAGAATGATTTTGGAATAATTTTCAATACTAATAGTTAAACACTTTAAAGATTCAAAAAAAAAAAAATAGTTAAACACTTTAAGCATCAAGAGCCTGAGATCTGGTTTTAACAGGATCTTAAGTATATTATTGATAATTGATATATCGACATATTAAAATTTAATACTTACAACTGGTAATTCTAAATCTAAGCATATATTTGGAGAAAAGAATTTAATTTATGTGCTCTGGATTGTAATAATTGTATTTAATCAGTCGTATTAAAAATCCGAAAAGGCGAAAACAATTTGGGTCTGTGGTCATGTATCGGCCCTGGAAAAAAAATGGGCCGACCCAGGCGACATTATCTTGTACGTACTTCTATCATTAGTCCGTTACAGAGTTACTTATTGTTGACTCTGAACCCAAACACTAGTAAATCTCGGCCCCGTTCCGATCGGTCGCCAATGGAGAACTCCGACGTGTTTGGCTCGTCGACGGCGCCGCTGACGTGGCACGACTTCCTCGAGCGGATGCGCCACCCTTCCGCCGCCGAATTCGTCAAAGCCATCAAAAGGTATCGCTATCCATAGACACCGTTGTATGTATACACGCATGCGCTCTTTGTTTTTCCTTGATTGTTGGATCCAATGACTGAAAGAACTCTTTTGCTAGCATATCTGCATATGACATTCTGATTGAGTTAATTATTACTGGCTGGAGTAATTGATCGTATTCCTAGGTGTGAATTGATGAACAGTATTGATGTTGAAGCCTGAAATTGTCATTTTTCCTGGCTCTTGAGATGTCAAACACTCGGGAAATGGCATTGCCATTGGTTAGATTACATGTAATTTATCCCAATATTTTAGTTTATGACACACATCTAAACACGCACATCCAAGGACTCACACCCTAGTATTCAAGCAGGTGACTTGAAAATTCCTACTTTTGCTGGAAGTTTGTGTTTTAATTTAGCTAAGCTTCCAAAGAATGATATTTATTTGTGATTTTGATTTTATTTATCGATTTATTAATATGCTTGGGCTATTAGAGTTTGTTTTGTTGCAAATTTATGATGATGATTATGATGCAATGACTGCATGCAAATAGTACTAATGAGCAGTCATTAGTGCACAAGGCATAAAGTCTACGTTTTAATTGTTACAATTATATGCTATTTTATTACTATTTAAAGCAGTATCTTAGCAAGTCATTTACTTTTTCTCTCTGTAATTATCTGTTTAACTAGTTGGCGTCTGGAGCATGGAGCATAGAGCATATATAATAACCATTCTTTGTAGTATCACACATTTTCATTAATAAACTTGTATTCATTTTCATTTTCATATAAGCTTGTAACACATAAAAACCAATTATGCATTTCTAATTTGGATCTTGCAGTTTTATAGTGTCCTTTTTGAACAATGCACCGGATGCAGAAAGGGATAGTGCAGCCGTGCAGGAATTCCTTGGCAATATGGAAGCATCATTCAGGGCTCACTCCCTTTGGGCTGGATCTACAGAGGAGGAGTTGGAGAGTGCAGGTGAAGTGAGTATCATTCCCTTCTTCAAACACTACAACATGTATTGATTTAGGTTAAGACAACATTGAAATTTCTATCTTGGTTCATATATATATATATATATATATATATATATATATATATATATATATATTTGGCTCAAACGATCTATAGGGTATTTGCTGACCTTTTATTTGTTTCCCTATCATTGCCTCAGCCTCTACCCCCTAGAACTCTCTAGCAACTCGAACTGATTCGGACAAGTTTGTATAAATAGCCGGAAATGGAAATATGTTAAATGGATTTGAAGAGCCTTATCAGTATTATCTTAGTATATTGTATTTTTCTGTTATGTCATCATGTTAATACGTTTGTTAATATGTACTTTGCACTAATATACACTATTGTCACACGAACTTTAATAAGCACGGGCACAAAATTACACTGTCATGCACATGTTTATTTCTTGTTTCAAGATGGTATGTCCATACAAGAGGTTCAGATTTGGGGATGTGAAGTTCATGATATTGATTTGTAAAATGTCAACTTAATTATCTTGTTTTGGTGAATATGTGGAAGCCCAGGTCGTTAAATTTAAGGGCATGTCGAAATTAGTAAAACTATCATAAGTGAACTTTAAAAAATCTCTCTCTCTCTCTCTCTCTCTCTCTCTCTCTCTCTCTCTCTCAGGTCGTTAAATTTAAGGGCATGTCGAAATTAGTAAAACTATCATAAGTGAACTTTAAAATCTCTCTCTCTCTCACAATTGCTCTTATGTTCTGTCCATTGCAGTGACAGGGGAAGTATTTTCCTTTCTTTTTAAGCTCTTTGTTTTCATGCATATTCTTTCAATTATAGGGACTGGAGAAATATGTCATGACAAAGTTGTTTACCCGTGTATTTGCTTCAATTCCTGAAGATGTCAAAGCTGATGAGCAACTTCATGAAAAAATGGCTTTGATTCAACAATTTATTAGGCCTGAGAATTTGGATATCAAGCCAACCTTTCAAAACGAATCCTCATGGTTGGTGAGTAAAGAAATGAATCCCAAAGTGATTTTCTTCATTGCATTTAATGCTTCCCCAATCGCATTATATTTGTTAAATTGGCATGTGATTGCTCATTGCTACTAATAGGTCCCATTGCAGCCCCTCTTCGTAATATTTCTGATGTTGTATCAACAATGCTTAATGTGATAGTTTTGACTATGATAGGAAATCTTGAAGAAGCTCTTGCGGTTTTACTGTTGCTATTGGTAAACTTAGCATGCTCTTATTTATAATGAAAATGAATTTAGATGGACGATGTGGAGTCTATTGATGGCTTCTTCAAGGAAATTGTGATCAGTTTAAGTTGTGAAAGCTGTGCAAGATTGTTTTCCCTTGCAAACTGAAAATTGAAGACAGAGATTTAAACTCTTACCACATCCACATTAATGTTGTTTGTTTACCACCCTAGTTTCATCCAATATATTCTGTGTCAATTTAGTGATTTCAAAGGTTTCACATGCGAAGTATTCAATCAATTTGATGACAGGATCCAATATTCATGTACAACTTGTGGGTTTTATTCACCATATAACAGTGGTTTCTGTGAGAAAATGTGTGCTATCTGCTCTCTGTATTCCCATGAAAAGGACTCTTGCGAAGGTTTTTATACTTTTGAGATGTTTGAAATGAAGCTGTATGATGAAAAAAAGAATATTAGCAGTGATATGCATCTCCATAATTTTCAGTCAGGGGTTTGTCTAATGTAGAAGAATTATGAGAATGATAAACCCCTACTCGACTAGTTTTTTCAGCAAGAAGTCTGACTTCGGTCTCGTACCTGTTCTGGCAGCTTGCCCAAAAGGAGCTGCAAAAGATAAACATGTACAAGGCACCAAGAGATAAACTTGTTTGCATTCTAAATTGTTGCAAAGTCATTAATAACCTATTGCTCAATGCATCCATTGCATCAAATGAAGATCATCCTGGAGCAGACGAATTTCTCCCAGTTCTAATTTTTGTCACCATAAAGGTAATTCTGCTTTCTTGCCCTGTATTTTGTGGAGGATTGTCTTAGAAGGGTGCCATTTGCGGTTCAGTTTTTTATGGTCATCTGGTTTAATAATGTTGTTAATGTTAACTTGCCCCTGTACTGGCGAACATGATTCAGAAACATAATAATGCCCACTTTCTTCTGTGAACTCTTATATTGGTAGTATGTACAGGTCTAAAATATTTACAGTCGAGATCTCCTTGTTAGGAGGTATGACAAAAAAAACTGATGCAAGAAGTTGTCACGATTATGAAAGATTACATTAAAGTCGGTTTTCGATTCACTTACTTTAATCTAACCTCTTAGCATAAATTATTATTGATTTTCTTATAAAGTATGCTGAAGTTCTATGATGTAAGAATTAATTCATATCAGGTTCCAGTTGTATTTATATGGTTATATTTATTTTGAATTTGCAAAGGTTAGTTATGCCTTTTAAATTATTAACAGCGATTTTGTTTAGAAGCACTTTAAAAGAATCATAATTACCTTTTGTTTTCAATATCCTTGGAAACCCAAGTTTGGTCCCCAGTCCTAGTCCAGCACCTATTATTACAAAGTTCCACCAAAAATTTGATTACCTCTCCAATAATATTCAAGGAACGCAAACCCCTATAAACTTAATATGTGGACTGGACACTCTGGTGTCTTTTAGATTAGAGTTAACTGAGTCCGACAAATGTCCAGCAGTTTTCTTCTGTGCAGTCTTATATTGGTGGTAAAAACATGTCTAAATTATTTACACTCGAGATCTCAGCTTGTTAGAAGGTACAACTAAAATCTGATTCAAGAAGTTGTCACAATTATGAAAGATTACATTAAAGCAGGTTTCCAGTGCTTGCTTTATTCTAACCACTTTGTATTATCATTTATTATTGATTTTCATATGGATATAATCCAAAGTTCTATGATGTGGAACTAATTCATATCAGGTTCTGCTTGTAACTATATGGTTATATTGATTTTGAAGTTTCAAAGTTTACTTGTGCTTTAGGAATTATTAACAATCATTTTGTTTAGAAGCACATTTTGCCGACAAATGTCCAGCAGTTTTCTTCTGTGCAGTCTTATATTGGTGGTATAAACATGTCTAAATTATTTACACTCGAGATCTCAGCTTGTTAGAAGGTACAACTAAAATCAATTTCTCATTATCACTGAACCTCAATACAGAAACTGCTTGTGATGTCTTGAACAGGCAAATCCTCCTCAACTACATTCAAATCTGTCATATATACAACGTTTTAGACGACAAACTCGCTTGGCAGCAGAATCAGCTTACTACTTCACAAACATGCTCTCAGTGGAGTCTTTCATTACCAGTATAGATGCAAAAGCCCTTTCAATGGACGACGAAGAATTCGCAAAGAACATGGAATCTGCTCAAGCCCTTCTTGCAGGCCTCTCCGAGAGCTTAGATTCCTCGTACGCTCAAACGAATCAAAATATTGGACATTTTCCTAGCACAGAACCTATGGAGCCAAAATCCAGGAATGACGAAACTACTCCATCTCGAGAAACTAAATCCAGGAATGAGGAATTAAATTATAAAGATCGTTTATCGTCAGATAGAACTCCATCGATCTCAGACCTAGAAAATAAAGGTGCAGCCGAGCTGTTGAAGGAAGAAGAGGTGAGCCAACTTTTTCGGGATTTTCCTTATTTGTATTCCCAGGTTGGTGATCTGACGGTTGGTGATGTAGAAGATCTGCTAAACAACTATAAGCAACTGGTGTTCAAATATGTCTGCCTTGCAAAAGGTTTGGGAGTGACGACAATTCAATCTCCTTCGTTGTCTAATACTCAAACTCAAAACTTGGAGCAGCCAGAAATCAAAAAGAAATGGGAAAATATAAAAGAAGCTAATTTGAATGATAATTTGCAAAAGGACCTTTCTACTGTCGTGGATGATTCAGGCGAAGAATCGGGTTTTGGGTTGGAAAATAGCGAATCAAAGGTCCCTGAAGAAGTAGCTGTTGACAAAGGCGATGAAAATTCTCAATTATGATCATTACCAAATATGTAAAGAAGAGTTATTCTTCTGTCTATAGTTGTGTGTTTTTTTTTTTTTCTCACAAAAGTAGGATAGAAACGTGATTTGTGTAATTTATAGAAATGATTCAGGAGAAACTCTTCAACTTTTGTACACCTATGAATCTGAACTGTTTTTTAGCTTTTCATTTTAGGGATAATTACAAAAACACCCCCGAGGTTCGGGCCAATTACAAAAAACACTAGTGGTTTAATTCATCTTACATTTTCCCTTCATAACATCTCAAACACCTTCCTGAAATTTGTAAAAATATTACAGTTAGCCCTTAATTTAAAGATATAATCAAATTGAGGTTTTTTTTTTGGTAAGTTTGAAATATCTCTAGATTTTTTTGTAATTAGCCTAAACCTAGGGGCGCTTTGGTAATTATCCCTTCATTTTATTAGAAATTGTAGTACATGGACATGCTCTGTGGATTACACTATAAGACAAATGCTAGTAATACTTATTACTGCGTGTAAATTTGTTAAACTTACATTTGGAACAAGATGACAAAAGAATTAAGCAGAAAATTTGTAGGGATTGTTGTTACAAAAAAATGTAATTGGGAATGCCTTCAAAATGACAAAGTGAAAACAGAAACAGAAAATTACAAAATTCAGAACCTAACTATTACAACTGTATTAAAATCTGAATAGCTGAGTCGAGATAATATCTCTGCTGCAAAGCAATTAGTTCTAGCTAGTGTTCACGGTCTGACGTATTGCTTCCAAAGATGAATCGATTTACATCTTTTGTGTAGTAGCATTACTAGCACAAAAGCACACTCGAACTGAAAAGGAGTTGAAGACTGGTTGCTGGACTAAAATGTAGAATGCAGAAACAAAAGTGTATGTTTTGTATGAAGTAAGAAAAATGTGTGTAAACTTCTGTTATGCACAACCATGTATATATAGCCAACAATCCACCACCTGCAAGAGATAAAACAGGGTAGTAGGCATTAAACCAGATGTAACAGGCCCATGTGTTACATCCCACTACTGCATAACAAACAAGTAGTGGGCTATCTTCACATGACCAATACTGCAGGAGTTACTAACTCCAACAGTCACACGAATCTGGACACCTGTAATGTCCAGATTCAATTGGGCTCCATCAGTCCAACAGTCAGTCACTTGAATCTAGGCCAAGCCCATTTTCGATTGACAAAACTATATGAACTAGAACCCGAGCCTAAAGAGCCAGACCGTAGCCCAAGTCCAAGCCCAGTCCCAGATCGGGCGAGTGCGCGCGTGCATGTGGCCCACTTGTGGTCATCCACTTGTTTTATAGTATATGCAACCAATAACACCTTATAGTATTTATATTAGGATAAACTATGTTTTATATTCTATGTGGGACAAGGCTAAACCTTTCAATTCTCTTTACATAATGCCCTGGCCAACTTCGTGTATTAATTTCTCACTTACTTGAATTCGGTTTTGAGAAATAAAAAATACTATGAACATCTACTCAGAACGTAAATTAATAATTTACAATTTAGTTTCTACATAATTAAATATTTTGCCACCGAAAATTTGGTCAAAGTCGCTTTATCAAAACCAAATTTCCAACAATCCCCCACATGAGTAGAAATTAATGCATGTATGAATGCAGATACGGAAACCAGGCATCAAGAGATAATATCGCATCCGGAAAGGTAGCTTGTGGCTTTAAACTTTCCGTAGTCAATACCATCGGGTACACTGGAGGCTTAGTGGACGCATTGCCTTGAAATATTCCCATGTGGTGTATACCAAGTCAACAGTATTAACAAAATAAGATTTCAACACCTTGTTCTCACGTTTTTGTGTCCCTTTCGGCCATGAACACCTCTTTGGATTCATAAATGTTACTTTGAAGCGGTCCACACTTCTCACTTATATAGGTGATCTTCTATCCGAGTATCTTGCCATACTCAACCTCAACGAGGTGCAGGAATCATTAAAAGTCAAATGACTTAGCCTCACCACAACTTTGCAGGTGTTTCAATACTTGGCTTTGCTTTCTAGGGATGGGTTGAAACATTATTTCTAAGTATTATAATATAACCTTCATAGTTTAGTTTTCCCATTGAACCAATTTCTTGGGATCTCGAGTGATCATGGTTGGGTCACCACTATGATGGTTATTTTACTTTATGGACTTTAAGCCCATTCCCTCTAATAATTTACTCAATTGATCTTGATTCATCCCTTTTGTCAAAAGGTCTGCTAAATTATCTTTTGACTTCACGTAGTCAATTGACATTACACCATTTGAGATCAATTGTCTTACAATATTATGTCTCCGATGAATATATCGAGACTTAACGTTATACAATTTGGAGTTAATGATTTGAAATCCATAATAATAAATCAATTGAAGTTGTTTGGATGAAGTAATTTTATGATAGATTTCAAATCCTTGTAAGCTATTTTCGGAGTCATCACTACAATATAAATGATATTAAGCAACACAAAATTATAGCACTTTTTACATAAAGTACATTATATAACACATATTTGTAACACTTTTATGTTATGATATTTATATAACATTTTGGTAGCACTTTATAAATATGCAACAATTTCAAATAAGTAACACTTTTTAAGTATCACTTTTTTTTTGTTATTATTTTGGAAACACAAATATGTATCACTTTAATTAAATAGCATTCTAGGTAACACTATATTAAATTAATTGAAACACTTTTTTGGCTATATTTTGGTAACACAAAATTACGTAGCTTTAATTATATAATGCAATCGATTTATTTAGTTAATTGATATCCCAAAATTAGGTAAAGAAAAAATCAATATTTTTTTCTTAATTTTTAATTTCTTTTTAATGTATTAGTAATATTAATCTATAAATATTAATAAATGCCAATTTTCATTGATTTTTACCTTTTATTTGCCTTTTTATTGTATACAAGATTTTAGTTAGTTTACTTGTAGCATTAACATAATTCAGATTTCATAAATAAAATATATTAATTATTTATTTATTAATTTTAACTTATTGCTATTAATTCTATTATATGGAGTATATATATAAATGATACATAATCAATTACTAAAGGTTATATGACATTACTAATGTAATTAATTCCATCATAATATCCATGAAAAAATCCCTAGGTGAATTTATTATTATTATTTAATATTTTTAATTTTACCGATCTAATTTCGTCGGCAACCTTAATTTTTTTTTTTAAATTACCAACTAAAATTGATGTCGCCGGTAATTACTTATGGATTTTTTCCGTCGGTAAATTAAATTTTTATTTCTATATTTTATTTTATTTTTACTAATGGAAAACCAATTCGTTGATAAATTTATTAGATATTTTTATTTATTATTTTTTATTATGTTCTTTAATATATAATATAATTGCGAATATAAAATATAACTTCTAATATATAAGATATGATATTAATTTATATTTATAGTGTATAATATAATTTTAATACATATAGTATATAATATAATTTTTAATATATATAAGCATATATGTATATATAAAAATCAAAACAAAAAATGCAATAAAAATCAACTTAGCCTAGTGGCAAATTGCCACTTCCAAACAACATAGGTCTTGGGTTCGATTCTTCTTGGGAGCAAAAAATCACTTGTTAAATGCCAAGAAAAGTTATACAAGAAAGTGTTACATTTTGCCAAAAAAAAAAAAAAGGTGTTATATTTTGACAAAAAAAGTGCTACATTAGACTCATATGTAAGATTTTATAATTATTTTTTTAAAGTGTTACAATAGATAAGTACTTTATGTAACACTCAGAAAAAGTGTCGCTAAAGCTATTAAAAGTGATACTGTAGACTATTTGTAGCACGGGCAAGTGCATCACCATAAAAAGTGCCACCTATTATATATAGTAACATTTTATAGCTATTATTTAACATTTTTTGGTTGTTACCTTATGTCACTTATATTGTAGTGCATATTGAAGGATTTCAAATTTATTTTGGATGAAGTCATTTGAAATCCTTCCCCAAATCCAAATTCTTCTATCCAAATGCAAACTCAAAGAAATTGAAAGACTCAGGGTTAGGACTCTGATCAACACCATTGCAAAAGGTATTGATACCACTTGAGCTATCTAAAATAAAGATTGATCGATGATTTTGCATATAAAATGTAAGGAGATATAAGTTCGAAAGAAAAAATACAAGGAAATCAATGCTTTATGGTTTATGTATTGGTAGGTGTTTCTTTAAATATATGATGTAATGATATTCAAGTATCTCTTTTGTATCACTATTTTAATGAATTGAAAACATAAAAAATGTAATATAATGTTTTCGTTATTTTATGTTGTGATTAATGAAAATAAATTCCATAATATTGATTAATTAGTTATTTTTAATTTTTTATATGAACATATAGGGCCCATTTTTTTTCTCGCACCAGGCCCTTTAAAATATAGGAACGACCCTGAGTTCAAAAGTCCCGATTCTTCTAGATGTTTAAGGATATTCTCCCTTGGTCTGTTGATTGCTTAACCTACCCTCTACATCAATAAATGCACCTGAGTACAATTTCTCTGATAATTTGGCGAAATCGAGTGCGAAGCTTGATTTCTTCAGTGCCATGGAGATTCTTGAGAGATTGAACTTTCAAACAAGGGATTTGATTGTAGAGAGAATTTCGGAATTCTCTGAGAGTGTTTAAATGCAAATGTGAACAGAGAGAAAATATTGTTCTAATATATATGAAATGTGAGGAGATGTTTTTGGGATCGTGCATTTTTGAATTTAATCAACGGTTGAGATTAATCCAGAAAGGTTCTTTTGATTTCTCGCATTAAATGCCCGCAATATTTATGGCCAATCATATGTTTTCTGTAGGAGCTTTTACTGTGTCATATTAAATAATGCTGACATCATCTCAAAACATTCACGCTTTAGTGAAAACAACCATGTTTTGTCCCTTAGCCAATAAATGTGTCTGCTGACTTATTTTGGCTTGCTTGACTCTACTTCTCTCTTCAGTTTGCTGATACGACTCAGCTGTTCAGTTGACTTCACTCTGTTAAACGTCCAATTTGTCTGTTTTTACTCCGTTGAATGAGTAAAAACTCTTCTGAAACAAAATTACTTTACTTCTCACTCTGCTGAATGAGTCTTCTGAGCTTATTAATGTAGCTCATCAATCCAAGCTCATTATTTAACTCTTCAAATCTTGATTCACATAAAGATCTTGTGAATATATCAGCTAACTGCTTCTCAGTTGAAATATATTCCAATGTGATGTCTTTCTTTTCAACATGATCTCTAAGGAAATTATCTATGACATCAATAGGGGGTGGCCAATGGAACCAAAACCGGGTTCCAAACTGGAACCGAAACTGTGGTCAACGGTTTCTAAACTGTAACCGTGGTCAACGGTTCCAAAACCAGAACTGGAACCATGTAGGCCAGTTTCGGTTCCGGTTCCTAGGTCTCAAAACTGTGGAACCGGCAATTTTAACCGTCGGTGGAACCGTGATAGAACCATTTTTTTAAGTTTAAAACTAACAATTTTGTTTTGGTAAATACATGCTAGAAGAAATGTTAAATATTTATTATGATGTTTTATTTTCGTAACTACATGAGACACGTTTTAGACCAAATATTGTAATCGAACTACGTGAATTTTGATTCTTCTATACTCTAATAGTATATATAGATAGTTTAATATTATTATAAATATTAAGTATAAAACTTTATTAAATATTAAGTCCAAGTCTTTTTCTTTATTTTCATTTTTTTAACTGAAATTGATAAACTATTTTAAGAAATCAAAAAATTATCAAAAGATAAACAAACGGTTCCGGTTAAAACTAGAACCGGAACCATGGAGGAACCAGAACCGTGATGCAATGGTTCTGGTTTCGGTTCCTTCAAAATGAGGAACCGAAACCGGCGGTTTTGGAATCAGAACCTGCGGTTCCAGAACCGTGGCCACCCCTAGACATCAATATGTTTTGTCCTTGAGTGTAATACTAGATTCTGAGTTATAGCAATTGCACTTTTGTTGTCACACATAATTGGAATTTTTTTTTTCTTCAATATCATAGTCTCTCAGTTGTTGGCTCATCCATAAGACTTGGGCACAACAGTTGCCTGCAACAATATACTCAGCTTCAACTATTGATGTAGCTATTGAATTTTGTTTCTTGCTGAAGCAAGAAACTAATCTATTTCCAAGCAATTGACATGTACCAGTTGTACTCTTCCTGTCAACCCTACATCCATCATAATCTGAATCTGAATATCCAAATAATTTGAAGCCTCGTTCTTTAGGATACCATAATCTAACTTCTTGGCTTCCTTTCAAATATCTCAATATCTTCTTGGCAGCAGTCATATGACTTTCTTTTGGTGCATATTGAAACCTCGCACATACACCACCTGCAAAAGTGATGTCAAGTCTGCTGGCAGTCAAGTAGAGCAATGATCCAATGAGTGCTCTATACCTTGTCTAATCCATTGGTTTGCCTTCTACATCCATATCAATTTTGATTGAGGTATTCATTGGAATTTTCACAGATGACTTATCTTCCATGCCAAACTTCTTCATTAAATCCCTTGTAGACTTGGTTTGGCTTATGAAGGTTTCATCCTTCATCTTCTTTACTTGAAGTCCTAGAAAGAAAGTTAATTCTCCCATCATGCTCATTTCAAACTTTCCTTGCATCAGTTTTGAGAATTTTTAACACAACTCTTTGTGGATCCAAAAATGATGTCATCAACACAGATTTGAACAAGTAAGATGCTCTCTCTATCTTGAATTTTGAAAAGGGTTCTATCAACTTTTTCTTTGGTAAATCCATTGGAATTGAGCAATGTATCATACGAGGCTCTTGGTGCTTGTTTCAATCCATAAAGTGCTTTCTTAAGCTTGTACACTTTATCTCCAATATTCTTTTGCTCAAAGCCTGGAGGTTGTTCCACATAGACTTCTTCTTTCAATAGTCCATTAAGAAATGTAATCTTCACATCCATCTGATAAACTGTGAAGCTCTTATCTGTAGCATAGGCAAGAAACATCTTATTGCTTCCAATCTAGCAACTGGAGCAAACGTTTCATCAAAATCTATAGCTTCTTCTTGGCAATACCATGTGGCTACCAATCTTGCCTTATTTCTTACTATAGATCCTTATTCATTCATCCTGTTTCTAAATATCAACTTAGTACCAATGACATTTTGGTGAGTAGACCTTTGAAACAATTCCCAAACTTTGTTCCTTTCAAATTGATTTAACTCTTCTTGCATAGCTAGGATCCAATGTGTGCCATATATTCTAACACATCTTTTGGTTCAATCTTAGATATGAAACAAGTGAACATTGCTTCATGTTGAGTTCTTGATCTTGTTCTTACTTATTCTCTAACATTTCCAATCACTAACTCAGGTGGATGGTCTCTCAGCCTTCTCACATTTAGTTGGAGTAAGTTAGTTGGGTTGATCCTTTTGGCAGCTAAGTTGTCTTGAACAACTTCTTCTTGATCATCTTCATTCAACTGCAATCTTTCCAGCTCTCTTTGAGATTCAGCTAACTCATCTTCATCAGGATCAAGTTTCGGGGAGCTGTCTCCGTATAAGGACTCTTCTGAATAGTTGGCTGATTCATCTTTTCAGCTAACTCATCAATGTTTTATGCATTGACATTAGGTTCATCAAAAATCACATGAATTAACTCTTGTGTGACCATTGTCCTTTTATTCAGCACTCTAAAGGCGTTGCTCTCATGTGAATATCCAAGAAAGATTCCTTCATCAGCCTTAGCATCAAATGCATTCGTATTATCCTTGCCATTATTGTGAATGAAACATTAACTTCCAAAAATGTGAAAATATCCCACATTTGGTTTTCTTCCAGTCCAAATTTCATAAGGGGTTTTGGACAATTGCTTGTTGATCATACATCTGTTCTGAGTGTAACAGACTGTGTTGATTGCTTCAGCCCCAAATCTCTTTGGCAATCTAGCTTCAACTAATATGGTCTTTGCAGCTTCTTTGAGTGTTCTATTTCTCCTTTCTGTCACTCCATTTTGCTGTGAGGTTCTTGCAGTTGATAACTCATGAGAAATTCTATTTTCTACACAATACTGAGCTATAATCCCATTGACAAACTCAGTTCATCTGTCAGATCTTATCTTGATAATAGATTGACTCTTCTCATTTTGAACTCTTTTCATCAGCTGAGGAAGATTTTGCAAAGTTTCCTTCTTTTTACACATAAAGATGGTCCATGTATATCTTGAAAAATCATCCACCACCATTAGGGTGTATTTCTTTCCACAGATACTAACTAGTTGGTTCCACTGATCCAAACACATTCATATGCAACAAATGCAAAATCCTTGTTGATGAAGGACTCAGTTTTTCCTTGAAAGATGATTTGATTTGCTTTCCTTTCTGGGATGCATCACATATGCTCTCCTTTTTGTATACTGAGCCTGGTAATCCTTCAACCAAATGACTCCTTGTAAGCTTGTTAATAGTCTTGAATTTAGATGACTCAACTTCTTATGCCACAACTGTTCGCCTTATTTTTAGCTTCACCGCAAGTGAACGGTATGGTTAATAGATGGGTAAGCAAGGTCGATCCAACAGAGACTAATAAATTGATGCACTAAGTATTGAGATTGTAATAGTACTATTCTTATTTAGACGATCGAAAGGTGATTATTGTTTTATAAAACTAAGAAAATATTTAATCATAAAAAAGAACAAAGCAAGAGTTACGATTGAAAAGATCAAGTAGATGGATGGATTCCAGGGTTATGGTTTCAGTTAATCTCCCTCTTGTTATCTGATTAATCAAAACCAAAGTTATTATCTATATTCCCTATAAGATGATCACAAAAGTAATTTATCCTCTCTCTCGAGACACAATAAATATGTTGATTGAATTATCTATGCTAGCATCTCTACTCAACATAAGATAAACAACTCCAGAAAGTATAAAAGATCAGTTATCATCACAAATACTCACAGACTTCTCAATCATGCAAAATATTCATGTCAAGCACTCAAGATCTAGTATTGAAACTTATCTCTAAAATTATGAATCAATACATCAAACATGTTAAATATTGGCCATATGATAAAAATAGTAATAAAGCAAAGTACTCGAATAGGGTTCGAAATAATAACTTCAATTCAAATTAAACATCAAACAAGAGTCAATTAACCTAATCCCAAACCCCGGAATCACAAGGTGTTTAGCCGGACATGGGATATAAACAACTCATAGACAAATTGTCCATATTCATATCAAACTAGATGAAAATAAAACTACAATGGAGTAAGAAAACTCAGGGATATCGATGATCTCTCAATCAATCTTCAATCCTCAAGTGTGGCTATGACCTCGATCTTTCTCTCAATTCCTCCGGTAGAAGGGTGCTCTTTTCTGTGCTTTCTAGGGTAAAAATAAGTGTCTTCTCTTTTGGGTCCGCCTCCTCTTTATTTATAACATCCCCGAGCCAAATCTAAGTTGATACGAAGTCAGATTCTGAAATCCCGTACAGACGCACAGGTCATGCTTACATGCACGGGTTGCCCGTGTGTCATGCTAAACCAAATATCATTTTTTCACAACACGCATGGGTCGTGCTTACACGCACGGGATGCCCGTGCTTGGTCATTTTCTGCTCTGATTCAGCCGATCTTTCTCGTATCAACTCCTTATTTCGTGTACTCATTGTTCCACATATCTTTCCACGATTCACAAGGGTTCTAATAGCTGCAATGCTCCCAATTGCCACAAAAGTGCTACAAAAATAGTGATTTTCCTGCAAAACGAGCAAAGCATAATATCTTTTCCACATATTGAGAACACGACCTATTTTACTGAGTTACTGCATGTTTATCAACTTATTATAACCAAAATCATGGCCAAAATACATGCAAAACTCACACTAAATAAACCCCCAAACTTAAACTGTTGACAGTCCCGGTCAACGCTTTATAAACCAAACAAAACACAAGTCGGAGGAATGAAAAACATAATCAAGAACAACACCAAAAACTCATGTTGCTTATCTATAGGTATCAAGT
Organism: Rehmannia glutinosa; assembly: GCA_016081115.2. Taxonomy (NCBI): domain Eukaryota; kingdom Viridiplantae; phylum Streptophyta; class Magnoliopsida; order Lamiales; family Orobanchaceae; genus Rehmannia; species Rehmannia glutinosa. The sequence continues at coordinate 187,836 of JABTTQ020001463.1, read as the reverse complement.
AATGACTCAACGAAGCCTCAAATCTCTAACATAGAACACATTTCAATATAACCGTGGCAAATGCTTTGAATTACGACTCTCACTAATCAAGTGTATGCTCTCCTCTCAAGTGTATAATGGACGTGTTTTCGCTCAAATCATATCAATGATGAATAACTACCATAAGCTTGCAAATCGTCTCAAATCTCCACCACTAAAGTGTATGCAATTCATGAATCAAAAAGGACTTTGTCATTCGGTTGTAATGAAGGCTCTTTGGTTAGGGTAGGGAAATATGGATAAAGTGACTAAAAATCGAGCATATAGATCGGTAAGTATATTTTTCATTCGAATCAACAAACCTCATATAAACCATTATGCTTCTGAAATCACCTCTTGTTTTCATCAATTCTTCATATCCCTTTTTTTTTCTTTTCTTTGATAAAACTCAACTTTTTTTTTCACATCATATTACAACCCCAGCCTACAAGATTATTCATAGCAAACCCACTCATAAAGTTGATTTGTTTTCCTTTTTTTCCTGACTCTTTCATAAGTATTCATCATTCTTTTCCTCCTTTTCTTTTCTTTTATTCCCACAAACCAACTCTCACCCAATTCTCAATATTATTGATCTCATCTGGCTCATCCTTATTCAACCCACTTACTCAATGCTATAAGCTCAAGTTTAGGGCAACATATATATCAAGTTAAGGCTGAAGATGTGGCAATCAAAAAAAATAAGGCAATAGGCTCAAATTGGCTAACTAGGGAATTCAATATCATTTGGTAGGCCAAAGGCTTGAAAGGCTTAACAAAAATGACTTTAAATCATTTTCACAAATTATATACAACATGTGGCTTTGATAGTGATACCAGAGCAAGTTCTAGAGTTCTAACAGCATGAATGATACACTCAAAACAACAAACAAGTCTGCATATAATGAAAGTAGTAAAGGCTCAAAGGCTTGCAAATCCATAAATCAAAGCATAAATACCATGTTTCCAATATTCCCATGCTCTATATCATCCATTCTCAGCTAGATCACTTCGCACTCAGCACCCAATCAAAACAGCACAAAAATTTTCAAAATATCCCCCAGGTTGTATCTCATATCATCAAATCCAAGTTTACTCACTCCCTAAAACCTACTAAAGCAATAAACATGCTAAACTGTAAACGTGCTTCTAATGCAATGCAACCTAAGTGTTCTACATGCCACTATATGAAATGCAATTTTTTTTCTCTCTCCACACCCTTCATATCAAAATTAACTATCTCTCCCCCAAATTTGAATGAAATTATGTCGTACGCATGGAAAGATAGAATTTCAATACAAAAGAAGTGTGGAGACAACCTGTTTTACTGGGAAGACGATGGTGGGTAGTGACCCCAACGTCTACCGACGTTGTGGTCCACTGATGAGAGATCTCTGTAGCCTCTTTATGCACTTCTCCCCACCATTTAGACTTGCATAAACTAGTACCCCTTTTAAATGCCTCTGTTGGTTGCTTCACGTATAGGTTATGTGCCATATATGCATCGTTTTCACCTAGGAATGCATACATGAGGTTTTCAGGTAGGGATTTGAGTTCTGGCGTTGTATTATACTGATTTGGGTCACGCACAGGCTACCCGTGCGTACACGCACGGCCCGTGCTTGTCTTGTTCTACTCCAGCTTTTTCACAGCATCACGCACAGGCTGCCCGTGCGTACACGCACGGCCTGTGCTTGGTTCTGCAATGCAATCCTTTCCTATTTCCTTCTTCACGTCCTCACCTTTCTCACTTTTAAGTAATTCCTGCACAGGATCTAAGGCACAAACATAATCACTCGAGTTTTGAGCATTAATACATGAATTAACGACTATTAAGGATTTGAAGCTCTCTATATTATCATGAGTTTTCACAGCCTTATAGATAGAAAATAAAACATGTTTATCATTAACTCGTAATGTGAGCTCTCCTTTTTGCACGTCTATCAAGGCTTTTCCGGTGGCTAGGAATGGACGCCCAAGTATCAGAGGGACGTCGCGATCTTTCTCCATGTCAAGCACTAAGAAATCCATGGAGAATATAAATTTGTTGACTTTCACGAGCACGTCTTCCATGATCATGATACGGTGTCAAGTTTTAGTATAGGTTTTGAAAGTAGGGTTATCGTCTCCACAGGTTGTTATCTATCCGTACTATAATTAAAATAGCAAATCTGAAATCGAAAAGAGATGGATTGTTTATTAAACTAAAAATTAAACTAAGAATTGATCTTATCCCGAATCCAAGGTTGATTTCACCTAAAAATGGACAAGGGCAAATAAATCTATAATAATTGCTCAAGTGAAATCACACAATTTCGCTATATAAACATCAAAAAAACACCCACTATTTTCATTCAAGGATTCAGTGAAATCTCTCGAAATCTTGAAACCCTGAGGTTGTGCTTTGAGCTGGCGGGTAGTTTTCTCTCGATGGTCAAATCAAACACGCCAAACAATCTAAATTATTGATCGGTAATCTCAAACTCTAATCAAATCAAATCTTTTAATAAATATCACATTCATAAACTAGAAATCAAAACATTCAATCCCCTAGTATGGGTTTAGCTCATGTTGGATGTACAAAAATTCATGAAGAAATAATTATACATCGATAGGGTTCAACAAAGATAAAAATAATTTGGAATGATTAAGGAAGGAATCTTCTTAAAGATGTCTCATCCCGATCTTTTCTCCTCGCAAAATCGTCCCTTGTGCATCTAACTCTTTCTTTGTTCTATTTATAGAAAACAAAAACTTGAAAAAGGCCCAAAATACGTTCAAGGAGTGGTGGAAAAATTTTGAAAATTTTTGGCGAAAATCGAGATTTAAAATTTCCTCAAGCGATGTACCAATTTCGACCAAACGATTTTGGGCGCGATCTTGCTCGATATATTTCCGCTTTTTAGCTCCCATTTGATCTTCACCACCCAAACACGTTTTTAATGTTTTTAACCATTGTTTCCATCCTCCAAACTCAACTTCGCCATTTGCTCAATAAAAACCAACTTAACTTCCATGATTCCCTTAGGACATATGGTGATCATCCAAGTTGCAAAGTGACCGTGGATGGCTTCACCTCTCCCACCAAGTTTCAAAAATGGACAAGGGCACTAAGTTAATAATTGCTCCTAAATCACACAATGCTTTATCAAAGAAAACACCCACTATTTTACAAGGGATAGTGAAACTCCCCAATTTTTCTTTATTTTCTCGAATGATGGTCTTTGCATACCTCGACAAGTTAACGGTCTCAAACTCTACCATCTTTTTCTTCTTGGACATCACATCCTTTAAAAAACTTCGCATAGTTGGGCATCTGCTCCAATGCGTCTGCAAAAGGTATGATAATATGCAGTTTCTTAAAGATGTCCAGAAATTTAGCAAATTAGGCATCTAACTCTTTCTTTTGAAAACATTGAGGGAAGGGGAGTGGTGGAGAAAATTTTGAAAAATCAGAGTTAGAGGGAGATTTAAGCTTCGCAGCCCCTTTTTGTTCATCCTTATGTCCATTGTTTCCATCCTCCACCTCAACTTCGCCATTTGCTACAATATCTTCATCTATAGGGGTCAAAAGCAACTGTTTGGCATCACGCACAATTTGAGTTTCTAATTTTTCATTTTCCGTGAGCTCACCACTCCTCGGATGAATGGCCTTAGCTTGATGTTCATTTGTGAGCTCACAGTGTTAGCCAATTGCGTGACATTCGCCTCGATCTTGTCTATCTTAGTCTCATCTTTATTCAATTGGTTCCTCATTTCATTCATAAATGAACTCGTCTGACTCAAAAACAAGGTAAGAACGTCCTCCAAAGATGGCTTAGCCTCCACATCAATGACTTCATTTGTCACACTGAAACCCGGTGGTGGCTGCATCACATTTTTCGTATTCACATAAGAGAAATTTTTGTGATTTCTCAAATAGGATGATAATGCGTGGGAATCAAATTATTCCGGTAATTGTTGAAATTCTGGTTATTGACAAAGTTAGCTTCCTCTATAGGATCTTGAGGAACTCCCTCATTATGTGCACTCATGTTTACTTCAGCCCCTTGAGTTAAAACACTTATATGATTCGTCAATGCAGTCATCTGAGCCGTTAATGCTTTGATTGGGTCTGAATCAGAAACTTCGGCTACCCTTTTCACATTTGTCCTCTTGGAGGGCCACTGATAGCTATTCATTGCCATCTCTTCAAGCAAATTGAATGCACCTTGTGGGAATTTTGCTAGCAAAGCTCCTCTTGCTGCGGCATCCACAAATGATCTTGTCTGTACCATTAACCCATTGTAGAAGAAACAAAGTTGTTGATCCTCTGGAAACCCATGTTGCGGACACCTCCTCAATAAATCCCCGAATCTCTCCCAGGCCTCATACAATGGCTCGTCGGACTGTCTGAAATGAGTGATCTCGCTCTTAAGCTGCAGTGTCTTGCTTGGTGGAAAGAATTTGAATAAGAACTTCTGGCTCAACTCGTCCCAAGTATTAACACTGACCTGAGTCAACGTGCCTAACCCGTTTTTAGCCTTATCCCTTAATGAGAAAGGGAATAGGCGCAGACGTATAGCATCATCCGACACTCCATTCATCATGATCGTGTTACCAATTTGCATGAAGTGTGCAAGATGAGAGTTGGGATCCTCAGTTGCAAATCCCCCAAACTGGTTCTATTGAATCATGGAAATTAACGCCGGCTTCAACTCAAAGTTATTATCATTAATTGGGATATGGGAAATTCCACCATAGTTGCGATTTGTATGAGGGCAAAAATAATCGCGAATCGCTTGTTGTTGGACTGTCGGAGCTTTTGGTATCGGTACCTCATTATTGATCCTATTGATCCCGTTGTTACCTCTGTTGTTACCTCCATTGTTACCCTCGTTGTTCTCTCCACAACCTCCATAGTATGATCTTGATTTCTTTCTACTCGTTTAGTAGCTGCACTTATTAACCTGGCGAAAGCTTCAACTTCCTGTATGAATGGTGCAAATTCCCTTCGCTTTGAGCGATTGTTCATGCACTACCTGAACCAGCTAAAAGAAACAAATCAAACACTGTAGGAGTGGAATCTTAACAAAATAAAAGAAAAAATGTCTAAATTAAAAATAATACTATTTATCACAATATTAGTACTAAAAATTTAATTAGTCCCCGACAACGGCGTCAAAAACTTGTTCGCCTTATTTTTAGCTTCACCGCAAGTGAACGGTGTGGTTAATAGATAGGGTAAGCAAGGTCGATCCCATAAATACTAATAAATTGATGCACTAAGTATTGAGATTGTAATAGTACTATTTTTATTTAGACGATCGAAAGGTGATTGTTGTTTTATAAACCTAAAAAAAATATTTAATCACAAAAAAGAACAAAGCAAGAGTTACAATTGAAAAGATCAAGTAGATGGATGGATTCCAGGGTTATGGTTTCAGTTAATCTCCCTCTTGTTATCCGATTAATCAAAACCAAAGTTATTATCTATCTTCCCTATAAGATGATCACAAAAGTAATTTATCCTCTCTCTCGAGACACAATAAATATGTTGATTGAATTATCTATGCTAGCGTCTCTACTCAACATAAGATAAACAACTTCAAAAAGTATAAAAGATCAGTTATGCTCACAAATACTCACAGACTTCTCAATCGTGCAAAATATTCATGTCCAACATTCAAGATCTAGTCTTAAAACTCATCTTTCGAATTATGAATCAATACATCAAACATGTTAAACCATTGGCCATATGATCACATTAGTAATAAAGCAAAGTACTCGAATAGGGTTCGAAATAATGACTTCAGTTCAAATTAAACATCAAACCAGAGTCAATTAACTTAATTGCCACAAAACTCGAATAGGGCTGCCCATGCTTGGTCATTTTCTGCTCCGATTCAGCCGATCTTCCTCGTATCAACTCCTTACTTCGTGTACTCATTGTTCCACATATCTTTCCACGATTCACAAGGGTTCTGATAGCTGCAATGCTCCCAATTGACACAAAAGTGCTACAAAAATAGTGATTTTCCTGCAAAACGAGCAAGCGTAATATCTTTTCAACATATTGAGAACACGACCCATTTTACTGAGTTAGTGCATGTTTATCAACCTATTATAACCAAAATTGTGCCCAAAATACATGCAAAACTCACACTAAACAACAACCAACTTGCTTCAGCTGTGCTTTTTGCCAATAATCATGTGCTTGGTGTAGCAGTAGTCCAATATACTACATACATATTTTTCTTTTTGATTCCTGACAGCACACTCTCATTTGTTTCAACATCTTTGATCTGGAAAACACACATATTAAATCCAACAATATATCCCTTATCACATAGTTGGTTGATACTTTGCAAATTGAATTAAGCCCTTCAACATATGCAACACCTGTGATTTCTAAACCATTTTTCTTGATAGATTTGGTGCCTTTGATCTCCTCTAGAGCTTCATTTCCTCAAAATATAACTTTGCCTCCTCTTGATTCCTTGAATTTTGATAGGTTGCTCATATTCCATGTCATGTGTCTGGAACAACCACTACCCATGTACCAGGTTCCTTGGCATGGCTCAACTGTTCCTGGAACCTGCAATCAAGAAAATCAAACTTTAGGTACCCATATATGTTTAGGTCCCTGAGAGGTTAGCACTATAAGGTGTTCCAGCCAATTTCTGGCCAAATGATCTGACTCTAAGGGGTTGCCACCTATCAGTTCTATAATCATCGTGAATTTTAGAAAATTGTTTTAGTGCTTTTGGTACATACAACTGTCTCTTTTGTATGTATGTATATATGTATGTGTATGCATTTGTGTATTTACTTTCTTGTGAAAATGTGGAAACTGTTGTGAATTGTGTGCATTGTATTTGGGTGCATAGTGTGCTGGTTTCTCTACGTTGGGAATAACCTATAATGATTTTGAGGTTTTGCCACTTGGGCTTATTCCCTTTATGACTCTGTTGATATTTCATTAGTGGATCCCAATCAGCTTGAGTTGGATAATTTCTACAATTCTCATCATATGATTTCTTATATTGAAACTTTTGGGGGTTTGGTAGTTCTATTTTGACTTAACAAAACATTTCCTATTTGGAGTCTACTGATGAACTTTGCCGAATTTTGTTTCAGCTGTTCTTTCAGCATACTCAGATGGCTTCTTTCCTTTGCCTTTATAACCGAGGTAGCATGTGTGTTCTTGTGATTATATGTGGGTGCAACATATGGTGTTTCAGTTTTTTGGACTCCCTCATTGTTTAAGGATCTTTTCTCCAAAATCACTCTTGGAGTTTGAGCATTTATAAAGGAATTGAATCCTAAGTCTGCTTTATCTCCAATTTCTTTTTGAATCATCATCAATTAATCCAATGTTTTTGATGATTTGTTGAGTGATGCAATAACATTTTTAAGCTCTTGTTCTCTCTTTTCATTTGCAGCAAGTTCTGCTTTTACCTTTGATATCCCAGCCTTTAACTCTTTATTTTTATCAACTATGTGACTTAGAGTACTCAACTCTTCACTCAGCTTTCATCATTTTTCCTAATGAATCGTAAAGATCAATGGGTGATAATGTGTGTGTGTCATGATCACTATTATTAGAATTTGAATCAGATGAGTCAGAGATTACCTCATCTTGTTATTCTTTGGCCATGAGACAAATCAATGCCTCTTCTTCAGTATCAGAAGAGTAGTTAGTTTCTCTTCTGTCTGACTCAATTGTCTCTTTGCACTTGGTTTTCTCTGACTCTGTAGTCATCGTTGCTTTCTTTCTTATTTTCTTTCCCTCAAGACTTTATTTTCCTCATCATTTTTGTATTTGTTGACTGGTGGATAGGGACAACCAACCGCAAAGTGACCTGGATGTCTATAATTCCAGCATAAGTCTTCCACTTTCTTCTCAGCTCTTTTGGGGGTTCTCTCATTCTTTCCTTTAGAGGGAGCTGAATGCCTTCTAGAGGACTGTCTTTTCTTCATATTATAGTTCTTGTTAAAGAACTTATTAAACCTCTTGACCATCAATGCAATTTTCTCTTTGTCAATGATGTCCTTGGAGTCAGCCGACTTGGATTCTCCAACCATTAGTGCATCTGTCTTTGGTGAAGCTATCTCATCTTACTCTTTCCTTCTGAGCTCGAATTCATAAGCCTTCAAATAAGAGAATAGCTCATGGTTTGATACTTGGTTAAGTCCATTGAATGTCTTAGAGTCATTACTTTCATTTTCTACTCAGCTGGGAGTTCTCTTAAGATTTTCATACACATTTCCTTTTGTGTATATTCTTTTTCTAATGCATATAACTCATTTGTTATCTCTGTAAACCGTGCATCCAACTGATTTAATGACTCTTCAGTCATCATTTTGAAATTCTCAAAGTTTTGAACTGCAACTATAAGCTCATTTTTCTTTATCTGCTTTGAACCTTCAAAGATTAAAGTCATATTTTCCCAAATCTCGTTAGCTGTCATACATGATTTAACTTTGTTGAACATGACTTTATCCAAAGTTTTGTGCAATATATCTTTAGCCACATTGTCCAAGTTAAATCTTCTTATATCCTCGTTTGTCCATTCACTCATGGGATTATCAACCTCAACAGCTCTCTTAGCATAATCTCATGCTGCTCTTACACCTATATTCACTTCGATGATTCTAACGGGTCCATGTTCGATGACAAACCACATTTCATCATGAAGCACAGAGAGATGTGCATACATACGAATTTTTCAGTCATCAAATTCCTCGATGGTAAATATGGGAATACGAGATAGATTTGCTTCCATGATAATAACTTAGAAAACTTTTAAAAACTCAAGTGTTGATGTTTTTGAAAAGAAATGAGATCTAGTTCAGTAACCAGTGCAGAAGGTTCTTTGAACCAACCGCTCTGATACCACTTGTAGGTCCCAAGGGGTGCAGAGTAAAGTCTAGAAGAGGGGTTGAATAGACTTTACCTAATTTTTTTATTCTTTTAAAATTAGAGTTTTCAAGAAAACAACTAAGTCTTTTAAGACAGTTGTGTTAAGCTTCAGCAGAAGAGTTAACCACTCAACAGACTCTGAGATAGCTGTTGATAGAGTAATACGACTGAATGAAGTTAACTTTTAGAAAATCGGTTTTCTTATTTTACAGTGGAAGTCTTACATCCTTTTTAAGCTTGGTTTATCAACACTTATATCTTTTTGATTAGTTATTATCTTAATGGATAGCAAATAAAGCAAGTAACTAAAATGCAAAATTTAAAGTGCAGAAATTAAAAAAACACATAGATTTATAGTGGTTCGAGGATGGGGTAATTCCTCTATTCCACTCTTCTCCTACTCCAGGAGGAATCTACTAATGCAATAGTCGCTTCGTTACAAAAGTACAATCCAAGATAGCTTTGACCATATAGCCAACTAATCTTCTGGGACTCTGCTCTTCGTAAGGCAACTGCCTCACTACTTTAGCTCTTCAAATCTTCAGGGATTGATCACACAACCCTCCTTCATATTTGAATCTGGTTCGACCTTGAACCTCACTATACTTCCTTCAATCCTTGGAAAATAGACTCCGTTTGCTTTCACAAAAGGTTTCCTCTTCAACTTAATGAACAACTTCAATCTTTTCACGTAAAAGTGTTGGATGAAGTGTCTTTGATTTAGGCTCGATGATTTTTGAATATTGCTTGAGAGAGAGTATTTTGCAGTTCTTGCTTGTATGCTTGCTTCTTAGTTGTGTGTCTTTTTCATATGAATGCTCTCTTATTCTCTCTGACAATTCCTCAGCTTTCTATAGTAGGAGTTCAAATTTTGTCTGTTAAAGAGATAAACAAAATTAAAACTCTTACTTAGTGTTTGTTGATTTGTCTTGTTTCTACACTTTGATGTTGACCCAACCTTGTTAATCTGATACTTGCAGGCTTCTGGAAAGGCATCAGAATTCTGCAGGCTTCCCATTAGCTTATTCTTCTTGCACTCTTTCAGCAGGAACACTTTAAGGTTGCATGTCTGTCTCCATTACCAAAATAGGAAAGTTGTTTGTCTTTAGCACAACGGACTCTTTTCAGTTGTCTCTGATTCCTTCAGCTGTTTTACCCCTTAACTTGAGTCATCTCCATCATTCCTTGGTTGACTCTCTTGTAAGTCTAAAGAAAAACTTAGCTGATGTACTTGAATAAAGGTCTTCTGATCCACTCAGCTGCGACTCAACTGATTCTTCTTTGCAGTCTTCAGCAAGTCTTCTACAACAAGGTTTTCTAAGCATCATAAAAATATATACAATAAATTTCATAACAGGGAGGGGTGATTAGGGGTTCTTACAGTACTTTGTAAACAACAATCGCAAAGCAATTACGTCCCCGCTAGTGCTCACGGTCTGACGTAATGCTTCTAAAGGTGAAATGGCTTTCGTCTTTTATGTTATAGCACCACTCACACAAAAGCACATTCGAACTGAAAGGAGTTGAAGACTGGTTGTTGGACTAAAATGTAGAATGTAGAAACAAAAGTGTATGCTTTGTGTGAAGTAAGAAAAATGTGTGTAAACTTCTGCAGTGCACAACCATGTATATATAGCCAACAATCCATCACCTGCATGAGATAAAACAGGGCGGTGGGCACTAAACCAGATGTAATAGCCCATGTGTTACATCCCACTATTACATAACAAACAAGTAGTGGGCTATCTTCAGGTGACCATTACTGCAGGAGTTACTAACTCCAACGGTCACCCAGATTCCATCAGTCCAACAATTTGTCACTTGAATCTAGGCTAAGTCCATATTCGAGTGACAAAACCATATGAACCTGAACCTGGGCCAAAGGACCGGGCGTGCGCGCACGCGTGTGGCCCACTTGTGGTCATCCACTTGTGTAATAGTATATCCAACCAATAACACATATATACTAGTATTTATACTAGGATAAACTATATTGTATATTCTATGTGGGACAAGGCTAAACCTTTCAACTCCCTTTACATAATGTCCATTCGTGTGGCCAATTTCGTGTATTAGTTTCTCACTCATCGAAATTCGGTGTTGAGAAATAAAAAATAATACGAACATTTACTTGGAACATAGATTAATAATTTACAATTTAATTCCTCCAGAATTAAAGATTTAGCCATCCATGATTTGGTCAAAGTCGAGTCGACGCCTTCTTTATCAAAACTAAATTTCCAAAAAGAAAAACTATCAAAAAAGAAAAAAAACCGAGGTTTTGACAAATACGAAAAAACCTAGAGGTTTTTGAAAATTATAAAAAAAAAATCCCTTGAAGTTTGATTTTGTCTTAAATTTGAGGGGTAACTGCAATATTTCTATAAATGATGTTTTTAAATGTTATTTGCTTATGAATGGGAACATATAAAATGAAATCAATACTCGAGGTTTTATTATAACTAGTTTTTGACCCGTGCGATGCACGAGAGTATTTTCGGGGTGTGGTGTTTTAATATAAATTGTATATCAATAAAATATATAATTATATAATGTAACATAATACAAAACTTTGAAAAAGCAAATTACATTAGTATAAAATAAAAATTACAAATTTTGGAATACTTCTTTGTATACAACATTAGTTGTTTGTTTGTTGTTTGACGCATCGTCGCAACAAACTAATATTTTCAGTCCCTTACGATTGGTTACTCGAGAAATGCCACATATAATTGGCCATGACTGAAAACCGGGTTCTTCAGGTATAGACCGACATTAGAGAGAGATTGTTCTTGGATTTTGTTTATTGTCATGGCATATGACATGATCAAAGGAAATTGCCTTCGCTGGAACTTGAAGGGAATCATGAGGTCAGATGGGGCAAGAGTCATTCGCGGAATCAACACTTTATGACCTGCATTGGCTCCGGTGAGAATTTTTCATACGTTTTCAAATATAAATAAATTGCATACAAAATATTTTTAATACGATTTTAAAACATATTGGTATAAAATTATAATTTGTTTTGTATTTATTTCATATATTTTTCCTTTTTTATGTTTTTTAATGAGGAAATAAAAACAAAAACAACCCAATAATATAAAGCCCAAATCCATACCCTTATTTTATCCATTTGGACCATTCAACAAATAGGCCCATCATCACATTTCACACTCCAACCCAATCCATTATTCCAAAGAGTCCAAATGATTGATCAAATAATGGGCTGAACACATGTCAAGCCCTGACTCTGCATGTGTGGGATAGCATTCGATTCTGCCACGTGTCCGCATCGAACGGCTGGTAATACTCAGTAATTATTTATCAGTAATTTTTTTACATTTTAGATTGATTGAAAAAAACCAAAAAATGAGTCATTAGTTAGGACTTAGGGTTTCACTTTCATCATTTCCGCCCATTTCTTCCTTCCACCCAAAGTCTTCTCTGTTTTCACCAATACACACCCCGCCGCTGCACCCATTTTTCTAACTTATTTTCATTCTCGATTTTTATGTACCAATTTATTACATTTTTTCATTTATTCAGTACCACCAAGAAATGATATGCTGATCTTGGAAAATCCCCACAGAAACAAAATATATTATCAGCGAAAATTTTATTATTTTTTGCTTATTTAAGATCCAATAGATCGGCTTCCATAAATCCATATTTTGAAGGTAATGATTTTAAGTTTTTTATGATACTAAATTTCTACTGTATTTGTGTTTGTATTTCCACTTTTAACACAAAAAATGACTTATGGGGCTTGACAATGTCGATTTTGTGTGATCTGTTCAGTGCATGATTGCTTTTTTTATTTTTCTAGTTCGGATATATTAAAACTAACTTTTTTTTTATGTTTATGAGTTTACTCCTGATTTTGGAATATGGAAAAATGATGGCCATGACCTGATTAAATATGTTCATCAAATCAGGTAATAATTTTTTTAAAATATTTGATTTCGTTTTTTTATCTATTAATATTTCTGAAATCAATTTTTCTTTTGTGCATATCGAATATCCGAGTGAACAAAGCACAAATCCAAGTATAGATCGTACACTCGATGCTTGGGTTTTCAGATGGATATATACATATGTGCACAAGTTAGTTTTTCTTTTATTTTGTTTTATTTTTTTGTGATTCTATAAAATCTTTTAGCAAAACTCTTTATTTTTTATGTGTGTGTATCGCTAATCTTGGATTCAGTCCCGAATACCAGAATATATATTATATCTTTGTCTGGATGTTCAGATATGAAACAAAATAGGAATAAAAGAGTTTATACCCATAAATGATTCAGCGTTTTCATCAAATCAGGAAATTTTCGCCTCTTTTTTATATATTTATTAATGTGCATAAATCTATAGAATAAAAGAGTATTTATTTCAATATATGTGCTTATGTTAATTGACTTGGATGATTAAGTTTCTGTACAAACCTAATTTTTAGATCTGGAAGTCTATAGTAATATTAAGTATAATTTTTTATTTTTAGTTTGTTATTCTTGATGTTGTTCTATGCTTCCAACTTACTGCTATATGATCTCCTAAAATGGGGTTGTACATGTTGATTGGATTTTTATTATATATAATTTTTTTTAATAATGTTGTTTAATGAAGCATATCCATATAAAAATAATGATTAGTTTTTTTAAGTAATTAAGATTGATACAACTATATAGTATAATTGTAATCCTGTCAAACTTCATGGTTTTTCATTAAACTATTTTTAAAATATATATTCAGTTTTGAGGCATGTTAAAACTTCATATGTTTATTTTTTTTAACATACAGTAGCACAACTGAAAAATAGTTTACCATTAGTTGTAGTATTTTTTTAAATAAAACCTTGTGCAAAAATCCTTAAAACAGTTTCTATTATTTTCGTATATTTTTTAGAATATTTTTTTATTAAATTGTACAAATACTAATAATTTTTATTTGATTTCATCAACTATGATGTGCTTTTGGTTAGACTACATTGTGTGCTCTGTGTATTGTTGGTTAGTATCCCTCATTCATAAGTTAAACACTGTTCCATTTCTCTTTGTATGAAATAATTTAAATTGGGTTAATAATAAGAAAATGTCAATTTGTTTTCTTATAATTTTTATGTGTTTGTGGTTCTGCAATAAGAACGAAGATTACAATAAGTCATGACATTATACAGATAAGTGAAATTCAAATCTAGAGTTGTTTCATACATCATATATTACAATAGTCTAATTATTCCACTAATTTGTTTCAGGTTCTGCTGGATTTTTACATTACAAACCAAAATAACTATCCTATCAAAATATATACTCATATAATTAATAATCTAAATTAAATTATTATATAATTTTTTTTCTGAATGACATCATATTATAAACATCTAAAACTCTAAGTTATAACTTATTACAGCAAACAAAAAACATATTATAAACATCTAGTAGCATAAACACGTCCTTCTTTTCTTATCTTATAAATGTGAATGTACTTCTACCTTTTGTTGCATGAATTCAATCTCCCTTCATGAATTCAAACAAAGTTGGTTTTTGATAAACTTGCAAAAGCCGTAGTTTCATTATACTCATTCAAATCTCTACAGAATAAAGTTGACATTGGAGCCATAATTTTTGCAGTGATTGTGTATGACTATTTATATGCAGGGAACAATTACGATTTCTGAAGTTCACGATAATAAAATGTACAATGAAATCACGTATTTATAGTGGACATTACTGTTTAATTATGGAAACATATCGTTGGTTAATTAATATAGTGATCATTAAAATATTTTGTTTCTGATATATGTCTTTAGCATGGAAATATTTATTTCTTCCTTACTCACTAAGCAAGTTTACCTCCACTAATTGCGATTATTTTAATTTATTTATAGAAATAAAAATAAATTCAATAAATATCCATTTGGTAAGAGTTGAATTGTAATATATAATTTTATGTTTTATTTTTGGTAAGCATCCTAGTCTAGAATATATTAACATGATTTTCTCCATAACTAAAATATATGTAATTCGTTTTGAAAAGAAAAATATAGTAGGAAACTCATTAAATTCCAACGCAATAAATCAAGCTTTTAATGGCAGGAAAAAGAAACCGAAAAGGAAAAACAATTACCATTTTTAGATCAAAATATCACCATTCTTAATATATTTAAGTATTTATGGTTAATATTATAATAGGAAACTAATTTATACAGAATTTAAAATCGGAAATCGGAAAAATCGAGGGGAAAATAAAATAACAATAAGCTGGAAATAATTTTTATTTTTAGAAAGTGAAAAAAGAGCGGGAAAAATTGGAGCTACTATTCATAGAATAGTCTCTTATTATATATATATAGATTTTCAAAAATCTCTGATTTTTTTTTTTGTAATTAGCCGAGGAGTTCTTGAAATTATCCCAAAATTGTGAAGAATGAGACAATTAATTAGTGTTATCTGCTTCACGTTTGCTTACTGATTGAATCATACTTTATATTGTGTTTATAAAAAGAAAAAGGAAACCAGGTGGCTTAGCCCACCTGGCCACCACAAGCAATTATGGGATGGAGGTCAGGGGTTCAAATCCCTGCTCCATCAAATTGTTTGTGGGGTGGAGGTCGAGGGTTCATATCCTTTCTCCATCAAATTGCTCCCAGGGGCATATACGGTGGAAGATTTGGTGGGAACTCATCTTGAATAGCATCCGCGTGGGTTCGATTCGGGGAGAGATCGTTATTAGTAGATTGGGGGTCGAACATAATTGTTCTCTTTACCAGGAGGATCTCATTGTACGTCGCCAGACCCGTCCGTTAACACTGGCCGTCGTGCACATCCCGCTCCTTGGCGGCGGCAATGAGGAGCCGAGTGTTGTCTCCGGCGTAGTCGGGCGTAAGCGCAAAAATATCAATCAAAAAAAAAAAAAAAAAAAAAAAAATTCTTCATGTTCCTTGGCTTTGATTAATCCATTGGGATCTGCAGAAAAACAAAAGTAGAAATGAAAACGTTAGACAAGACAGACAACTTGCAAACACCAGAAAAACTAGTAATTAACTATTATATCATTATGGGTCAGTTTTGGCCTCTCCAGAGCCAGGCAAACCCAGTTAGCCAATAGTAGGGGTGTGCATGATACGGGACGGTTCGGAGATTTAGAAATCTCCAGAACCGTCCCGAAATTCGGAAATTCTGAAAATAAATCTCCAGAACCGAACCATAAAAAAAAATCTCCGTCCCGAACCGTAACGAAAGTTCGGGACGGAAATTCGGTTCTAATGGGACGGTACGGTTCGGTTCGGAAAGGAGATTCAGAGATTAGCCATAAATAAAACATACAAATTTGGAAAAAGAAAAAAGAAAAACAAATCAATATAAAAATAAGCAAACGGATATACTTCAATATATCTAGTCTCTTTTTAGCGTAGTCTCAAAATAAAAACTAAAACTATAATAGGTAACACAATCCAAAATTCTAAAGTTAATAACTTCTATAATACAATAATAGTCTATTATTTGGACAATTGTCCTTCTATTGACATAGAACATATATAATTAACTAATAATTTTTATAAATTAACATGAAATAAAAACTTGTATAAATTTATAATCTCAATGTCTCATACTTAACAACTTAACATAATCAATAAAAATATATTTATAATTTATGTGATGTGGTAAAAAAATTAAAATATGATCTTTTTTATATTGTTAAAATATGGTACCTATTACTTGTTAATCTTTTAAGTGCAATTTACCACTCATTTAACTAATTTAAATTTCAAATGATTTACTCTATTATTAATATCAAAGTTTTTTAAAATTCATAATAGTTGCAGTATTATGGTTTTTTCAGAAATATGCTTTATATTCAATTTAATTTCAAATATTTTATAGTTAATTCAATATCAAAATAAAAATAACATATATAGGAATAATGTATATGTATTTATATAAAATCTTTAAAATCGGTTCTAGCTTCGGGTCTTCGGTTCGGTATGGTATGGTACGGTTCTCGGTACGAGTATTTAAAAAATCTCCAGAACCATACCATAAATATTTTCGGTACGGTACGGTTCGGGGAAAGTCAAAAAGTCAATGGATATTTTCGGTTCGGAGATCTTTCGGTCCGGATATCGATTCAGTTTCGGTAATCTTCAAATCCCATGCACAGCCCTAGCCAATAGTACTCTTTTTGTAGCTTTAATAATTGTCGTGTGTAATAAATTATAGTGTGTAAATGATAATGCAATGGTAGTGCTACTATAGTAGGGTCATGCGTGCAAATTGCAGTGTGGTTCTACTTCTACATACGCCAAAGACAAAAATCTTGCAAAATTAAATACTGGGTCTCATACAACTACAAACGAATTTATTCGTGGGTTCTTTTCTATTTGCTTTATGTTCTGGTAATAAATATGTTCAATCATAAAAACGTTAGAAACATAAAACTGACTTTGATAATGAAACCAGATGAGCTCTTTGTTTCTTCGAGTTTATAATTGTTATGTCTTGTATTGTTGGGTATATGAGTATTATATATGTCTTCTTTTCCCACTTGCATTTAATTTATTTCATATAATCGGGCATATTAAGCAAATGAAATTATGAGTTTAAATTGTTTTACTATGCAAATTTTCTGCGGTCAGGTTACAGTAATTTTTATTGAAAATGTCTCTTGTAGGACCGTCTTACGGATCCTACAATCCGGATCCGGATCCATAACCACCAGTAAATTAAAAAAAAAAAAAGGGATTAGCGCTCTGAATGAGCTAGCATGGAATCAAATCCAAGTTTATAATGTGGCAAAGTACTATTCTACCACTAGACTACTAATGTTTGTTGTTTAATTTCAATATAACCATGAATATAACTCATTCCTTTAAAAAAAAATGAATATAACTCATTCATAAATTATTACAAATTCCCAAAGCTCGTCAAATTTATTTTACTTCTTTACTGTACTAAAGAACATGATATTTTATCTCAATAAACTGATATTTTATCTCATAAGAGTGTTACTTTAATTCTTGTCAAATATATTTTTCCTTCTTAGATGTACTGAATTCCTAATATGTAATTGTATTAAAGAACATGATATTTTATCTAAAAAACGGATATTTTTACTTATAAAAGTGTTACTTTAACTATATCATATTTATATTTTATTTTTTCTTCTTTCCTTCATTCCTAATTAGTGACTATATTAAAAAACATGATACTTTATCTAAAAAATAGATATTTTAGCGTATAAACATATTACTTTAACTCTGTTACATAAATATATTTTTTATTGTAATATATTCATAATTTGTGACTAGATTAAAAAATATGTTACTTTATCTCAAAAAACAAATTCTTTTACTTATAAAAGTATTACTTTAACTCTATCATATTTATTATTCATCTTTCTTTTATTGAATTCATAATATGTGACTATATTAAAAAACGTAATACATTATTTAAAAAACAAATACTTTTACTCTTAAAAAATGATATTTTGTCTCAAAAAAATATATATTTACTCATAAATGTGTTACTTTAACTCTAATATATTTATTTTTCCTTCACTGTAAGGTAATCTTAATATGTGGCTATATTAAAAAATATGATATTTAATCTAAAAAAACCGATATTTTTTCTTATAAAACTGTTACTTTAGCTAAGGAAGAAAAATAGAAAAGACAGAAAAAAGGAGCCGGTGGCTTTGATCCGTGGACCTGGTTAATAGGATCCGCAGGTCAATAGGCTCCGTATTACGGATTTAGACTCTTGGGTTTTACCTTGGAAGGTTTTAACGAGGCCCCAACCATTCAGCCATTTGGTCGGCTTGTGACCACTTCGTTTTGGTTGTTGACATTATTTCCAGACTTTCATTTGGTTACCTGATCTGCCTGTGATCAGGATTACTTTTTTTTTCATTTTTTATATATATATTCGCACTTATTCAAAAAATTACGGATTTAGACTCGTAAGACGATCCTATATGAGTTTTTACCATTTTTCTTTAAGATTTCTAGTTTTAGTATACATGTCCTTATTGGATAAAGAAATGGATTAATTGAAAATTTGAGATGGACGTAACGTAAGGAGGGAAAAAAATGGTAATTTAGTTTATAATCTTCCTCCAAAATGTCAAAGTGAAACTTCCAAGTAAAGGGCGACGAGGAAACATTGTGAAAGAGCAAGGGTCCCACGTGTACTTTATCACGTGTCCTCCACATGCTTACAAATATGATGTCGGCTAATACGACGCGTGTCCACCGTCATTCATGTGGCGGACTCGCACCCTGCAATTTCACACACTTGCTTTTCGTTCAAACTATATGTATTTGTAATGAGTATAGTTAGGTGGCATTCATATTTGAGATAATAGAGAGTCTTATTTAAATGAAATTTATTTAGAAAATTCTCCCATTAACACTTTAACTGAGGTATGTATTGATATTAGGCTATGAAAAATATACGTCTTCTACGTAAATAATCTCTCTCCTAAAATTTTTCTCTACGATTTTCTTCTTTTAGCATCACCAAAGTTCTCCAATGGTTTTTATTTACACCAACGAGAAAGACCGTTCGTGATCTTGTTCGTGTTTTACTCGTGGTTCAACCATCATGGAGTTTGTTTGTTGTTCGCGATTCAACCAAAGAAGGCTTGTAAACGGGCTTAATTCTGAATCTAAAGAAAGCTTCTACACGGGTTTAATCCTAGCTATGTGGATCGACTTTCGCTGCAAATAAATATACTCGATTTGCTTTATATGTGCAAATATGTGATTTATGTGTACTTGTTTTTTGACAATAATTCAATTATCTAAGTATTGGAGTTGAATTGCATTAATAGAAATTCACTATTTATGATAACTTTTCTATTTAGACGATAACAGGAAATAATTCGTGTGAATAAAATGTTTTTCTTTTTAGTTTGCAGGCCAAAAATATTCTCTTTCTTTTAATTTGTCTCTTTTTGTTTCACACCTTGCATATCTATTTATAATTTATAAATGCAGACTTCACTATGGGCCCATTTGGATGGAGGGATTTGGAATTTCAAGAGATTTCAAATGAATGGATTTCAAAGTCATTGATTTGAAATCCACCTATTGTTTGGATGATGTGAATTTGTGTAAGGATTTCAAATCCATCGTAAGTTTTGATATAAAAAAATTAGAAGCTCTATTTATTTTCTTAATTGATATTTAATAAATAAAAATAAAAGATGTAATCTTATTATTTTGTAAATAATTATAATTTTATACACTAATAAAAATATGAAATATATAACTTTTATAATGTCTGAATATGTGTGTGATGATAATGCGTGTGCATATGTGAGGAGAGTATGTGTGAGTGTGAGAGTGTGTAAATGTGTGTGCAGTGTGTGTGTGTAAATGTGTGCAGTGTGTGTAAATGTGTGTGCAGTGTGTGTGTGTGTGTAAATGTGTGCAGTGTGTGTAATGTTTGTAGATGTGTGCAACGTGTGTAGTGTATGTAAAAGTGTGCAATGTGTGTAAATGTGCGTGCAGTGTGTGTAAATATGTATAATATGTATAAATGTGCCCAATGTGTGTAAGTGTGTGTGAATATGCAAGTGAGTATAAAAGAAAAAAAAACAATGGATTTCAAATGACTAGGTTTTGGGAGGGATTTGAAATCCTTTTAAAATGAACTAAAACTTAAAGAGGGATTTGAAATCCATTGATTTGGATTTATATGCCAAACATGGTTGTGGATTTAGCTAAGGATTTCAAATCCCTCCCCCTCAATCCCCTCCAAAATCCTCTCATCCAAATGCACCCTATGATATTTTTGACTCGAGGATTAAGAATCATTATATATATTTGTAAACAGATTCTAAAAGAAAACTAACCATATATGGCCGTATGAAATAAAAACTAGAAATATATATCCGTTATATTAAGGGAACGTTTTTAACTACCCATTATGGATAATGAGTATTTTTTTCTACTCACCAACTTAAATTTTTTTTTACCCAATTTAACCAAAATGCCTCTCCTTTAATATGAGAATTTTGAATTTTGAAACTGATGTAATTATTGTTTTTCTTGAAAATCGTATACACTTCCCCCCCAAATACACACACCCCTGTTTATCGTGCCCAAATGGTGCCCAAATCGGACCATATCGTGCACATATCATGTCATATCGTGTCATATCGTGCCAACTCCTATGACATACATATCATGATATATATCGTGCTCATATTGTGTTCATATCGTGCACATATCGTGTCATATTGTGCCAACCTCCATGACATACACATATACAAAAAAGAGAAGACAATGATACATATACATAGAGAAAAATTGCACTTTTTGTCCCAAAAATGCATTTATCCAAAAATTAATTAAAAAATAATATAAAAAAATTATTTGAAAAAACTGAAAAATTGTCTATTAATTATGAAAATTGTTTTAATAAAATTTAAAAGTATTTACAATTTATTAAAAAAAGTTCAAGAATCCAAAAAATTATTTTGAAATCTAAATATTGAAATATAAAAAACACGATAATTAGTTTAAAAAACAAAAAAAAAAAGAATCGAAGTTATTTTAAAATCAAAAAATTACAAAAAATTAAATATAATCTTTTTTTAAAAGTAACTCTACACTTTTTTTAGCATTAATTTGCCATTTATTTAAAATATCTTAAAATTATAAAATAATAAACTCAAAATTATTTTCAAAAAGTTATTTGTTTATACTAAACGATTTTATAAAAATCTGAATTTATTTTTAAAAACACTAAAACTTGTGTTAAAAATCTGAAAATAAAGAAAATGTATTTTATGTGAGAGAGAAATATGATCCCACCTACTTTTTTCTATTGTATTCAAGTGTCAATGATATTTGGGTAAAAGAACCATAAAAGTGGATATAAAATATAGTTTTTTATTTCACATGTCAGAAAAGTTTTTGTCCTATCCAAAGTGGATATATTGAGTAATATATATACTCTTCTGACGTAAATTTTACATAATAATTATATAAAAAGTTATACTATGTATATTAAGTATAGCCTAACCATAAGAACATGAGAACATGGGAGTGATGATGGTAAAGAAAATTGGATCAAAATTTTCTGATGACCATAAGTTGACCGTTTCTACATTTGCATGTAAAAAGCTAAAAATAGAAAGAATTAAAAAAAAAAAAAAACAGGAGGCCATTTTTGTAATTCTATCTGTTAGACAAGGTCACAAAAGTCTAAGTGCCAACCTAATTATTGTCTAAGAGTGCCTGACTTTTTGCATATAAGTGCCAATTTAGGGTAACTAAAAGTGGGACCATTTCCCTTCTCAAAAAAAAAAAAAAAAGTGGGACCATTTCTGAATATCATTTTGGAGAACAAACATGGTATATGCTTGATAAAAATGCCCACTATCTTATGCATAAAACCATACTTTTTAATTTTTTTTTTCAAAAAGGTTTTTCCGAAGGTGAAACCCCCCATCTGAACCAGATGTCCCTTAGCCAGTCAGGATGTAAATCGAGGGATATGCACGAATAGTAGCCCTGCAAGGGAGAGGACCAACGGGATACGAATCCAGAAACAACTTTTGCAATATTTCAGCAAAGAACTGTGACTACACAGATTCGAACCCGCGACGTCAGAGCACCACACTCTTGTCACATTGCCACTTACCAACTCTCCTGTGCATAAAACCATACTTGAAATGGGCTTTTGTTAGAGATTTTTCTAACCGCAAGTCTACGGTGTCAAGTTTTAATATAGTGATATGAGTAGGGTTGTCGTATCCACATGGAATGCGTGTATAAGTACCAAGTATAAATTACCTACGCTATATTTGACAGATCAATAATAGGTGGATGTCTCAATTTATAAATAAAAATAACTAGATATAACTAATCAAAATATAAACATCTAAATCTATGGGAGAATGAATTCTAGAGGTGTGATGAATCTAGTTTTCCCTTATATTATCAATATGGTATATCAATCACAAATTACCAATTAATAAGTCAAGATTTCTACAATAATCATTTCCTCTCTCGAGTGCCAAATGATTTTAGATCACAATTGGGAAATCAACATTTCTATAAAATTCACCAATTGAAATCTCAATAAAAACTATGAATCTTGGTTGATGACTTCAAAGGATTCACAAATCTCTCAATTCTATGAAATCCTAGGTTATGCTATTTCAAGGCCATGTATTCAATTACCTCTCTCAAGTGTCAAATCAAATACACCAAACACTCTAAATTATTGATCAAGTAATTTAGAAGCAATAAATCCAAATAGCACAAATAGATTGGGAAATCTAGATTGACAAACCACAATATCAAAACATAAGTTCAAACATAGATTACATCATCCCTCTAGAATTATAAAGTTTAGCTCATGATGAAAATACAAATACCCATAATCAAATGAGAATGCATCTCAAATGATATGCAAGAAACAACAAAGAAGGAATTAAAGAGATTAAAGAAGAATCTTATCTATTTCTAGATGATAAATGTCTTCAATCTTCTTCCCCAACTCTTTCCTTGTGTCTTGGTGGTGTTGGTTTTCATCCCCAAGTGTCCTCCATGCCCTAGTTCAAGCTCACCATGTATCTATTTATAGTACCCTCCTTTTAGATCCAAAAATCGGACATTTCTTGTTTTGTCCGCCCACCAAGTAGCTAAATTGAAAATGGGCGCTAGCGCAAAACACAAACTCGACGGCCTTTTTCTGTGTCGAGCGCTGCAAAGACTGCGGACTTTCAAGGACGGGCTGCAGCGCCCGTAGAACACTCCCGGGCCGCGCGCTTTTTGGGCGCTTCATGGCTCATTGCTTGCAGCCGCAGCCTTTTTTTTTGCGTTGTAGCGCCATCCAAACATCCGAATTTGCTATGGGTGTCTTCATAAGAGTTGTAGCCCTCTATCTTATCTTTCCATAGCCACTTGAATCAGCTCCATAGAAATTTTGTAGAGAAAGTTATGACCAAAATACTAAAACCTGCCAGTGCTAGAAATTCCAGACGCGTTTGGACGTTTCTTCAAATCAATCTTTCGTTGTTTGATCATCCTTGCTTCTTTTGACACACGACTCATTAAAATGACTCTAAACTCAATATAATTGGCCCTCAACATGGCTTGGCCTCTCAAATGACTCGAAACAATAGAAATTAATGCATAACCTATGAGATATAACAAAAACGACTCAAAATACTCAAAAACAACACAAAACTCAAGTCTAGGAAGCCCAAATCAATGGTATAAAACCAAGTGAACAAATACCCCCAAACTTAGAATATTGCTTGTCCTCAAGCAATTACAACTCGAAAATGAAAAATACAAGACACAACAATACAAACAAACTGCAAAACTTCACAACTAATATCATTTGTGTCATACTTATTTCACTGTCAATCAAGCATGTGTTATATTGTGATCAAATGTGTTGAATGTTCATGCCAATTTCGTTTACATTATTCAAATAGATTCACGCAATCAAGTGTTATCAAAATGATCCACTTTCTGAATATCCAGATGAAATGCTTACCGGATTCCATAAGCTTGTCATTCACACTAATCTCCACTAATGTAGGCTAATGTAACACAAGGATCAATAGGACTTTCAAGACTTGTAATGTGGGCTTAGGGTAAGGTAGGAAAATATAGGATTAAGTGGCTCGCTCAACTCACCCAAACACACAATTATCACTTCAAATCACAAATTACCAAACAAAATAGCTACCTTCACTTTTGTTGAATTCTCCACTGTTCTCCTTTTATGAGCCTAAATTCACTGATTTTTTTTTTTGAAACCCCCAAACTTATTATTTTTTTTTACACATGAGGGTTCATTTTTTTTTTCAACTTCATGCAAGTGAACATATACCCTACTTATCATACCCTCCTCAACCTTCAACATTTTGTGTGTATGAGTGATGGGTCATTAGGATTTTCACATGTAGGCTCAAGGTATAAGATTTGGTTGCCAAAGAACGAGTTTAACAGGCTCAAAGGGGACACTAGTGAAAATATATAATATAAAGGTAGGCATTTTTGGCTCTAGTTTGTTCAAAGATGGCCTAAATCATTTCCTTAATGTTACTTCACCTAGGATTTCACCTCGACTAGTGATCAGACAAGTTCTAGAATCCGGTGGGATCATAGAAGAAGCACTCAACTTCATAAATCATTTTCAAATAAATCAACTGAATTATGCATGTAGATGGAATTAATGGAACGAAACATAGATCACCGCTCAAACACATGCTCTTTTGACCGTTTAACTCATATTCGACAAATTCACTTAGTCATGCGGTTCTATTTCAACAAATGACTCGACTCGACTCAACTCAAAGCAAATATACAAGACACAAAAAAAACACGAAGAAAGTAGGATCACAAACTGAAAAAGGTATTACCACTCCCCCAAACTTAATATAACCATTGCCCTCAATGGAAGAGGTGCAACTCCTCGTCGGAATCGTGGGGTGAAAGAGAAGCAACAGGGCCAATTGGTAGCACTCCATAGGGTCGATGGCTTTTCCCTTGCCTTTCTATGATTTAGGAGGCACAATACCAACCTGTCAAACAAAACCAAACGTGGAAACGAGCAATGGGGTAAAGTACCACAATATCATGTGAAGACCATGGGAGCTACATCAGTGTTATATAATTGTGATCGACATGTGAACTCCTCCAAGCAATCAACCAAGAAGGGTATGCAAAAGTGTTAAATTTCTCATTGAGGCATTTTATCAAACACATGGTGGGCATAAATCAAGGTAAATGATGTATATGCAATTAAATATCAAATTATGCCAAAATTTCAATGCATCCAAATACTATCACAATAAGCACCTTTTGCACATAATTTGACAAGAATCGCATAATGAGCATGCAAGAGGGATAGGGGTGAGATGCAACATGACTACTTCTAATAAAACACAAACTTTCTAACTAATCAAACTATGAAAGCAAGTAAAATGAGCTTGGGTTGCCTCCCAAGAAGCGCTAAATTTAAAGTCTTTAGCCAGACTTTTGTTTTACTCAACCGGGATCCAAAAACAAGTGTCGATCATGCCACGCCCTTGTATTTTCCAACAGTATAAGCGATCCTTTAATGTATATAAGACGTGGATGATTAGGGATCCGAATGTTGATGGTCTTTTGGAAATCAAAAAATGTGTTTCTAATGATGAAAAATGGTTTATCAATCATAGTAAAGATATTTCTATCTTTACTCACATTAAATATCATGAAATCTGTAAAACATGTTAATTGATCACCATTTTCAAACATTGTTCCTTCAAGTGTATGCTTCTTAAAATTTGATACTTTTGTATTGAAGCTTACATCTAGAGTGCACATATTTTTGTCAATATGAGGATTTTCAATTGAGTGAGAGATAGAGATACTCCCTGAGTTAATTTGATGTGGCTCCTCCTCTTGTAAGACCGGATTGCACTCTTCAAAAGTCTCCTCCAAATTTTGAAGGACGTCCACCTTTTTCATAATGGGCAATTCATGTTCATGATTTTCTATTTCACCAGGTCCCAAGAATGATGACGACTCTTCATTATTAAGTTGGTCAATCATTTGTTGGAGTAACTTTGACATATTTTGACATGTAATCTCAATTTGTTGAATGCTTGCCTCGGTTTGTAGTAATCTATCATCACTTTCTCGATTTCTTATCTTACACTCTTTGATAAACTCAGCAAGATTTTTTTCCAACTCGGACCGACGTTTTATCTCATCTTGTCGTCTTCTTGGCTCACAATCGTCTAGAAATTGATAAAGTATTTCTTCCAAGCTAGACAATTGTTCTTGTGGCTGATGAAAGGATTCATGATTTGCAATATTTCGGGCTCATACATCTTCTTGAGGTGGATAATAAGGAACAAAATTGTTCACACTTTGACTTCCAAAAATCCTAGTAGCATCATCGGTTGGCCACGTATATGAATACATTATAATTCCATCAAACGATGTACCTAAAACAAATTACATAAAATTAAAACAATAAAAGAAACAAACAAACAAAAAAAAATTGTCAAATTACAACTAGGCAATCAACCTTGATATTACACAAAACACATTCCCCGGCAATGGCAACAAAAACTTGTTCGCCTTATTTTTAGCTTCACCGCAAGTGTACGGTGTAGTTTATAGAATAGGGTAAGCAAGGTCGTATCCACGGAGACTAATAAATTTATGCGCTAAGTATTGAACTAAGATAGTCTTATTTTTATTTAGACGATCGAAATTTGATAATTGTTGGTAGAAGTAAAGACAAGATTAACCACAAAAACACAAGATACTAAGAATAATGAAATTATCAAGGGAATGAAATGGATTCCCGGGTTATGGTTTCAATTAATATTCCTCTTGTTGTCCGATTTAATCAAAGTCAAAGTTATTATCACTACACCTATAAGACGATCACAACGGTATT
This sequence comes from Rehmannia glutinosa, assembly GCA_016081115.2. Taxonomy (NCBI): domain Eukaryota; kingdom Viridiplantae; phylum Streptophyta; class Magnoliopsida; order Lamiales; family Orobanchaceae; genus Rehmannia; species Rehmannia glutinosa. The sequence continues at coordinate 160,491 of JABTTQ020001463.1, read as the reverse complement.
TTATCCTCCCTCTCGAGATGTATATAAAGTGTAGATTGAAATATCTATGCTAGCATCTCTACTCGACATAAGATACACAACTCCCAAATGCACAAAAGATCATATATCCTCACAAATATTCACAAACCTCTCGATTATGTAAATATTCATGTCAAGTACTCAAGATCTAATATTGAAACTCATCTCTCGAATTATGAATCAATATATCAAACTTGCTAAATCATTGGCCAAATGATAAAACAAGAATAAGAACAAAGTACTCAAATAGGCTTCAAGACAATTACTTCAATTAAGATTAAAACATTCAACAAGAGTTCAATTAATCTACTTCCAAAACCCGGAAATCACAAGAAGTTTAGCTACTCATTACAAATAAACAACCCATAGACAAATTGTTCATATTCATGACAAGCTAAAATGAAAGATTAAAGCACAAAGAATGATAAAACTTAGGGAAATGGATAATCTCTCGATTGATCTTCAATCCTCAAGCTTCGATTCGACCCGATTCTTCCCTTGGTTCTTCCTTGATGAACTTGATGTATTTCTTGTGTTCTTGGGTGTATTCCCAGCCTTTCCTTCATACCCTAGATCAAGCCTCCCATGTATCTATTTATAGCCCTTCAAAAGTTCAAGAAAAAGGTGGAGGAACATAGGAAATTCCGCCCAGGGACGCTGCGGCGCCCGGACATGTCATACGCACAAAACACCCGCCCGGGCGCTGCAGCGCCAGGAGTTGGGCGCTGCAGCGCCCGCCTAGCCAAAAAAAACCACCGTCGCCATGTATTGGGCGCTGCAGCTCCCGTCGGCCGGGCAGTGCCCGCCCGGTTTTTTCACCCACCAAATGTCCGAATTTGCTTTTGCATCAAAGTTGTAGACCTATCTCTTAGCTTTCCATAGCCACTTGAATCTTAGCAATATCAATTTTGTAGAGAGAGTTATGGCCAAAATACGAAACGCTGCCAGTGATGGAAATGTTCAGACACATTTGGACGTTTCTTCAAATCAATCTCTCGTTGTTTGCTCGTTTGTACTTCTTTTGATACACGATTCATTAATATGACTATAAACTCAATATAATTGGCTCTCAACATGACTTGGCTACTCAAATGACTCAAAATACTCAAAAACAACACAAAATTCATGTCTAGGAAGCCCAAATCAATGGTATAAAACCAAGTGAACAAATACCCCCAAACTTAAACTGTTGGCCGTCCCGGTCAACGCTTTTAGAAACAAGATAAAACATGACTAGGAGTAATGAAAAGTAAAACGCACAACAACTCCATAAAATTTTGTATTATTCATCGTAGGTATCAAGCAATGAATTAACCAAGCCTCAAACATCTAACATAGATCACATATTAAAGAAACCATGGTAAATGCTAAGAATTACACCTCACAAAGATCAAGTGTATACTCTCATCTCGAATGAATATAGGACGTGTTCACGCTCAATTCAATTCAATATTGCAGAATTACCATAGGCTTGCAAATCGTCTCATATCTCCGCCACTAGGATGTATGCAAAATTGTGAATCAAAAAGGACTTTTTCCTTTGGTTGTAATGATGGCTCTTTGGTTGGGGTAGGAAAATATGGATAGAGTGACTCAAACTCGAGCGTATAGACCGGCGAGCATATAATTCATCTACATTAAAGCTCAATATGCTACTCAAATCACCTCTCATTTTCACCAACTCTTCTTATCTCCATCCCCTTTATTTTGTAAACTCAACCATTCACATTACAATTCTTAACCTCCAAGTTCATTCAAAGAAAACTCATTCATCGAACATTTTTTTTTTGACTCTTATATGAGTTTTCAACATTTCATATCTCCTTTTTCTTTCCCTTTTGTTCCCATTAACCAACTCTAACATTATCTTCTAAAATTTTGATTTCACCCATTCAACCTCATTTAATCCCTTTACTCAAATGCTATACGCTCAAGTGTAGGGTAACAAATATATCAAGTTAAGTCTTGAATTGTGGCTAGCAAAAATTAGGCAATAGGCTCAAGTTGGCTAACTAGGGATTTCAATATCATCATTAGGTAAGCAAAAGGCTTGAAGGGCTAACAAAATGGCCTTTGATCATTTTCACAATTCGCATACAACATGTGACCTTGACAGAGATACCAGAGCAAGTTCTAGAATTCTAACAACATGAATGATACACTCAAATTAACAACAAGACTGCATATGATGAAAGCAGTAAAGGCTCAAAAGCTCACAGGCTTGTAAATATGTAATTCAAAGCATCAAACCAAGTTTTCCATCTTAACATGCTCAATGTTATCTATTCATGGCTCAATCAACTCATGCTCAACACTCAATCCAAACAATACAAAATCAATCACAAGTTACAATCAAGAGATTAACTCACTCCCTAAAATCTATGAAAGCAATAAACATGCTAAAACTGTAAACATGCTACTAATGCAAATGCAACTTAAAATGCTCTACATGCAACTATATGAAAACACACAAACAAATGCAATTTTTTTTTACACACTTCAAATCAAAATACTCACACATTTCAAATCAAAATACTAACTCTCCCCCCAAACTTGAATGAAATTATATCGAAACAAGGGAAAAGATAGAATTTCAAGAAAGAAAAATGTGAAGTTACCATTGGGTTACCTCCCAACAAGCGCTAGATTTACCGTATATAGCTCGACGTATGAATTGGTGCCTCCCTTGAATGCATATATTAGCTACTTTGGGTCATGGTCAAGTCCCATATTTGCCTTACTTGCACCTAATAATGCATACTTGGGGTGTCCAAGCAAGGATTTGAGTCCTGTCGTAGGAATATACTGATCTGGTTTACGTGTATGTTGTTCGTTTGCATACGTATGATCAGTGTTTTTCTCGTTCTGGAACAGCTTTCTTATAATATCTCGCACGAACTGCTCATTCGTACACGCTTGGGTTGTGTGTTCCTTGTCCTGTTTTTGTTCCTTTTCGGCGCCACATACTATTTGACTGTGCATAGACATACAATCTGTGTGTGATTCTGAACTTTCTTGCTCTTCCAGGATCTTCAACTCCTCGTATTCGGTATCATTCCTTCGATGAATGACACTATATTGTTCCTTTGAGTTGACTCTGGTGGTGCTCAAAAACTGGCTCTTTTGTTGTTGCCCACCAACAATTGTAACTAATTGGCCCATTTGAGTCTCGAGATTTTTCAATTGTGAATCCATAGTATTGGCCAATTGTGTCAATTGCAACTTCATCTTGTCCATCTTTGCTTCGTTCTTGGTAAAGCTATTTCTCATTTCCCTCATGAATAAATTTATTTGACTCATGAATGAAGTCGTTTGATTCATAAATGAAATGAGGGCGTCTTCCAAAGATGGTTTTGCCTATGCACCGGTAAACTCATTTATTACATTGAAGCTTGATGGTGGTGGAATCACATTCTCCGTATTAGCATATGAAAAATCTTCGTAATTCCTCCAATCTGAACAATAGTGTGTAGGAGTAGGATTATTCCAATAACTGTAGAAATTCCAGTTATTGAAATAATTGACTTCTTCCATCCGAACGGGTGCACCTATACCAATTCAAAGAAACAAATCAAGCATTTGTAGAAGTAGAATTTACAAAAGAAAAATGAAATAAAATAAAAAAAATGTCTAAATTAAGAATAATTATATCTATCGCAATATTAGCACCAAAAATTGTATTAGTCCCCGGCAACGGCGCCAAAAACTTGTTAGAGATTTTTCTAACCGCAAGTCTACGGTGTCAAGTTTTAATATAGTGATATGAGTAGGGTTGTCGTATCCACATGGAATGCGTGTATAAGTACCAAGTATAAATTACCTACGCTATATTTGACAGATCAATAATAGGTGGATGTCTCAATTTATAAATAAAAATAACTAGATATAACTAATCAAAATATAAACATCTAAATCTATGGGAGAATGAATTCTAGAGGTGTGATGAATCTAGTTTTCCCTTATATTATCAATATGGTATATCAATCACAAATTACCAATTAATAAGTCAAGATTTCTACAATAATCATTTCCTCTCTCGAGTGCCAAATGATTTTAGATCACAATTGAGAAATCAACATCTCTATAAAATTCACCAATTGAAATCTCAAAAAAAAACTATGAATCTTGGTTGATGACTTCAAAGGATTCACAAATCTCTCAATTCTATGAAATTCTAGGTTATGCTATTTCAAGGCCATGTATTCAATTACCTCTCTCATGTGTCAAATCAAATACACCAAACACTCTAAATTATTGATCAAGTAATTTAGAAGCAATAAATCCAAATAGCACAAATAGATTGGGAAATCTAGATTGACAAACCACAATATCAAAACATAAGATCAAACACAGATTATATCATCCCTCTAGAATTATAAAGTTTAGCTCATGATGAAAATACAAATACCCATAATCAAATGAGAATGCATCTCAAATGATATGCAAGAAACAACAAAGAAGGAATTAAGAAGGAATTAAAGAGATTAAAGAAGAATCTTATCTATTTCTAGATGATAAATGTCTTCAATCTTCTTCCCCAACTCTTTCCTTGTGTCTTGGTGGTGTTGGTTTTCATCCCCAAGTGTCCTCCATGCCCTAGTTCAAGCCCACCATGTATCTATTTATAGTACCCTCATTTTAGATCCAAAAATCGGACATTTCTTGTTTTGTCCGCCCACGGGTGCTGCAGCGCTCGAAAATGGGCGCTGCAGTGCCAAAACACAAACCTAGACGGCTCTTTTTCTGTGTCGAGCGCTGCAGCACCAAGGACGGGGCGCTGCAGCGCCCGTAGAACACTCCTCCCGGGGCGCCTTTCCGTTTTAACTGGCGCATGGGCTCAGGTTTGCGCTTGCAGTGCCTCTTTTTTCGCGCTGTAGCGCCATCCAAACGTCCGAATTTGCTATGGGTGTCTTCATAAGAGTTGTAGCCCTCTCTCTTAGCTTTCCATATCCACTTGAATCAACTCCATATCAATATTTTAGAGAAAGTTATGACCAAAATACTAAAACCTGCCAGTGCTAGAAATTCTAGATGCGTTTGGACGTTTCTTCAAATCAATCTTTCGTTGTTTGATCATCCTTGCTTCTTTTGACACACGACTCATTAAAATGACTTTAAACTCAATATAATTGGCCCTCAACATGTCTTGGCCTCTCAAATGACTCGAAACAATAGAAATTAATGCCTAACCTATGAGATATAACAAAAACGACTCAAAATACTCAAAAACAACACAAAACTCAAGTCTAGGAAGCCCAAATCAATGGTATAAAACCAAGTGAACAACTTTTAGGTGTAGAAGTCTATTTACATAAAGTACATGTGTTTGGCATATATTTTTAAAGATAAAAACTTTTGTCAGACGGTTTAACGGGCCAAAATATGTTAAGCGGATCTCAAAAACCGACCCGGTGATGTTTTTATTTTATTAGCAGCGATCAATATTAATAGTATATCTGGAAAGTATTAGTACGTAGTTCACTTGAAAATATTAGTTTTTGTAATATTGGACAGTGATATAATATCACAGTAACACTGAAAAGTATTAGATTTTCATCTAAAAAGTATTAATAGTCCCTCTGAAAAGTATGATTACGTAGTTCACTTGTAAATATTTAATAACCACCTAAATAGTATTAATTTTTTCCATCTAAATTATTAGTAATCCCCGTGAAACGTATTAGTAGTTTCCTGAAAAAATATTAGTTTTTCCCCGAAAAGTTTCCAGTAATTCCCTAAAAAGTATTAGTTTTCTAATAAAAAGTAATAGTAGTCCCACTGAAAAGTTTAATAGGTCCTCTAAAAAGTATTAATATTCCGTTGGGTCATTGGGTTGCTGGGTCCGCAAGTCGGGTAGATTCATTAGGCTAATTCGTCTAATAAGTTTATACCTCATTTTTAAATGGATTTTTGAAAAAAGTTACTTCTCTAAGTTTGCATTTTTGAGAAGTGCATATTTGTAACTTAGCACTTTTTTCCAGATGGATATTAAAGTGCATCTTCATCAATACTAAATAATATTAATAATTACTTATCTAAAAAGTCCATAATAAAAAGCTCATCTCTCACATATTAAGTTGCTAAAAATAAGTATAAATATTTGAGTAATATTTTTACATATATAGGGTAAAAATATTTCTCTGGGAAGCAGTTTTTATGCAAAGATTATGTTGATATAGTAATTATTAATGATGAAAAAGGATGAGTCCTTTACTCAATTCGAAGCATTTTGTTTTTGCCTTAATAAAGTCGAAATAAAAAGGTAGATATCCAACTTAAAAGGCAAAACAATGGTGCCCAAGAGAATTGAGAGCCATCACAACACTCAATTTTCCTTTACTTGGAGCTTCTTGTTGTGTATTCTCTATCTAGCTATCAAGAACATATGGTCCATTTGTGAAACTTATCACTTGAGTAAAGACACTATCATGTAAGATAATGAGCAACTTTTACACTCCCATTAATTAATTGTTAACTTTATTTCAAATATATATTCACCCCAACCCTAGATAACATGAAATAAAATATGTCAAATTGAATTTGACATACGAGATATGAGAAATATTATTTGTATTCGATTCTTTTTTCCACACCAAAATAGTGACAAGAGTAAATGGATCCACCACTTACATATAGTTATATTGTGATTGAGGTGCGGTTGGGGTAAACTTCGGAAAGAATAACAAATCATAAGAGCACTCCAAGAGAGACTCAAATCCATACGCCAACTCCAATTTAGCACAAACCCCCTTCCAATGGTGGATTTGTTCACGCGCTCAACTTGTTTTTCTTTTTTTTATTTGTTTTAATTAGTTAGATAAGTTTTGGTGGATTTAAAATAAGCAATATAAAGTTATGTATTATCCAAATTATATATTTAATTTTTGTAGATAATTTAAATAAAATTTAATTATTTGAATTTATAATTTTTTTGTTAATATAAATTATGAAAATATAAAGTTTAATTAATATTATATCAAATAAAAATTTCAAGATTAAATGATTAAAATAAAGAATATTATAAAATATTACTCCCTCGGTCCCAGATTAAGAAAAAGTTTGGAAATTACAAATATGTAAAAAAATTATTTGATTTGCCCTCATTTAATGAATAGTGTAAATTACAAAATGCATATTAAATAGGGTTATAATAGTAAAAGAATGGAAAAAGTACTATTAAATATGGAAAGTTGACTACATATTTGGGACATCCCAAAAATGAATACTGGACTATATATTTGGAACGGATGAAGTATTATTTAGTGCAGAATTTAGCGAAAACCCAAACAGCCGGAGATAGAACAAATTCTTCACTAAAATGGTGAAAAGTAATATAATGTACAAATATGATTGGATGAATGAGATTAAACCACATTGAACTAAAGTAGTAGATAACTACTACCTAAAAAGACCACGAGCTTGTAACTCAAGTGGTATCGCTCACCCTTTATAAGGGTGTTAACTAGGGTTCGAATTCTGTATCTTTCAGTTTCTTTAAAATTTATCCCATCACCCCCAACCCCTATTCCCAACTTATTAAAAAAAACTACCACCCAAAAGGCGAAAAAAATCTCCATTTAGTCAATATATAGTGTTCAAGTCATATGAATTCTAGTTTCATAATGACTTAACTCTCTTTCTCAATTTAAGTTTAATAAATTTGTCAAAAGCCTAAATAGCAACCACCGACATTCCATCTAAAAACAATATGAATGTAAAAAGAAAAAAAAATGAACTAGATAATTTGAAAAACAGTTGTTAAAGTGATTCACAATTTCTAGTAGCACAATGCTAACTTACTTTTACTATATGCACATAATTGTTTTTTCCCAGCAAAGAAATTATATTTTTATTAATCAATATGGAATAAACCAGATACAATATTCTGAAGCCAAATAGGAAAAACAACCTGGATAAACTCCCGACTTTCAAACAAGGGAAGAGAGAGAGAGAGAGATAAACTCTAAACCAAAAAGATAAAATAGATCATAAAGAATCAAATCAAACTCAGTGGCTGTGATTATTGGTTGGAAAAAAAGAATGACTGCTAGCTTGCCCTTCCAAACAAAGTTTGGACGGTCCAAACCAGACTCCTTTCTAATCTACCAGATACTGATGAAAAACTTTGAATAATGCCCTAGAAGAACATATCTACATTATATCTGAATAGATCTTTTTTGTCTGAAAGATATCTGAATAGATCTAAAAAAGAAAGAAAAATTAAAATAACGGAAAATCAAACTTACTCCCACAAATGAGAGAAAATTGCTTAAACTACTCCCACCAAGGGTAGAAATTGAAAAATCCAAACACGGAGAAGAAGAAAAAAAACAAAAGAAATTATCTTTTCCTCCTCCCATGATGGAAGAAGGCCGGGGGATAACGAGTTATTTTTGCATAGAGCAATAAGAAGTGAGAGATATGCACTTAATATTTTTACTTGTTTTTGAAAGTGAAATTCCAAAAACTTATAGAGACCTGCATATGGGCTCAAAAAGTAAGTTTAATTTGACATCTGATAGGGTGAATTGGAATTGATTTCTCTAACTCTAAGATTACGCCAAGAGGATTTAATGCATGTATTAAGAATCTCAAAGTATAGTACGTACTTTTCTAATATGAAAATGGCCTAATATGCATATCGGTATATATAGATCTTTTATAGCAAATCAAAACAACTAGTCATATTTCACTTTACTGTTCCCACAAGTAATTAAGCCACTTTGGTCCTTATAGATTGCCACTTTTGAGACAAAGAAATGGCAACACTCTTCACTATCCTAATAAGAAATTATTAAAGTTCATGATTTGTTTGAGAAGAAAGTATGTATAATGTTACTTTCTTCATTAAAAAGACATATACAAGCAGACCTCCATATGTATAATATTTACACGTGAATGTGATATATATCAACTATATATCATATATGATGTATGCATACATTAGCTCGACTTGATTGACCATGTACTATATAATTCAAAAAGTGACAAAACAAGGAAATGCTTAAAAATTGAATATCTTAAAGAGTATTCTACACTGTCATCATGTAGATATAAGTCGACTCGAAAAATAATAAATTCTACCGAAGAAAAAAAAAACATATGATTATATCCACATTTTATACGCGCTCATAAGAGTCAAACGCACTATTTGTGATATCCAAAGAATAATATTTGTGATGCGTGAACAAAAAAAAAAAAAAAACTAACTTCCTTCAAGTGATGGACATGTAGAAAACACCAAAACAGTAGTCTTTCCTAATTTCCATCCCTTTCCCAGAACACGAGTATATAACAAACCCAATCTTTTTTCTTTCTTTCTATTTTCTTTTTAAAATGGTTCTTGATAAAACAATAAACAAATGGTAAAACCAGTTAAAATAGTTCCATATTTATTACCTGCCTTTCAGAAATCATTTTTCTAGGCAATAATCCTTCGTATGTGTAATTTACATAAAACCATGTCATATAATGAAATGAATTGCTAAGAATTCACCATATTTAATAATTATTGTTTAAAGTCCCATATGTTGGGTTTCGCGGATCCTGGATGGGCAAACGCAGTAGAAATTAAAAATTTACGTAAAAGTAAATATGCATATAACAACTTATAATATCTAATTCTGGTATATAGTGCAAATTTTCGGATGGCATTTCGAATTAGCCTTTAATAGAATTAAAGTTTCTAAATCATACCTTTTGCGAAAACTCCTTTTCTCACGTAGCACGGGTTAGAAGGAATCCGAATTCCTACCAGCAGGGTGAATCCTTGTAATCTTCCTTCAACGCCTCGGTCGCACGAATGGGTTCGCCTTAGGAATCCAAGCGTCTTCCCTCTAAAGATAGTCCACACGAACGGATGAAACCTTCAAGTAGAATCTCGCTCGTAATCCTACTTGATCTTCTAATCTTGTTGTATGGAGTGTTTATGGATTGAGGTAGAAGAAAAATAAGCCTTGAGATTCACATGGGATAAAAGCATTTCACAATTTTGAACACCAAATATCGACCACATGAGAGAGAGGGGGGCGGCCAATTGGCATTTCCTTTAGTGTGAGATTGTGTGTCCAAAATGTTAGAAATTTGGGTTTTGATAAAGTGGGCGTCAACCCGACTTTGACCAAATTTTCGGTGGCTAAGTATTTAATTTTGGAGGAATTAAATTATAAATTATTAATCTATGTTACGAGTAGATATTCGTAATATTTTTTATTTCTCCAAATCAAATTTCAGTGAGTGAGAATTAATACACGAAGTTGGCCACACGAATGAGCATTATGTAAAAGGGGTTGAAAGATTTTTTCTTCATCCCACACAGAATATAAAACATAGTTTATCCTAGTACAAATACTAGAAGATGTTATTAGTTGGATATATTATAACACAAGTGGATGGTTACAAGTGGGCCAAACGCACGCGTGCGCGCCTGCCCCGGCCTGGGCGTGCGCATGGGCTTGGGCCGGTCCTTTGGGCCTGGGTCCAGGTACACTACACTTTTATTACTAAAAAATTGGCTTGACCCAGATTCAAGTGACTATTGGGCCGCCTGATGAACCTGGACATTGCATGTGTCTAACTTCGTAGGTGTCTGTTGGAGTTTGTAACTCCTCAGATAGTGGCGTTTATGGGGTTGTAACTCCCTAGATAGTGGTCATCAAAGGGGTTGTAACACCTGGTTGTTACATGGAAAGTAATTTCCACTCACTTACCATAATTAATTCACTGCAGGTTAGAATTTGTTGCCTATAAATAGTCTGGATTTCCATTGCAGAAGACACACTGAAATTTCATATATTTCTCTGCATATTTCAAAAGTGTTGTTAAAAGTGTTTGTAACATCTCGAAGAATATTTTATTCTGCATTCGTGTCCAACAACCAGTTCTCACTCCTTTAAGTTCGAAAGGTGTTTCCGTGTCAGTTGTGCTACTGCACAAAAGAGGTTAAGCCATTTTATCTTTGGGGATATTACATCTTATCGTGAGCACTAGCCGAAACGTATTTGTCTTGCGGAAAGAGTTCATCTTGACTCGCCTTTTTGTTTTGACAAGTCGTATTAGTCAGATTCTACTTTTGTTGTAATTTAACTATTCTGTTTGTAAAAGTCATTATTGAAGGCTTCCCGTTGTAACACTATTTATTAACAATCGCAAGACAAATATCGATCTTCATGATGATGAGCCCAAGCAGAACCCCGATTACCCCTCCTGCTCAGGCTGAGAAACCTGAGAAATTTATGGGTTTCGACATTAAGAGGTGGCAACAAAAAATATTGTTTTACCTCACTACTCTGAACTTGGCGAAATACTTCACTGAGGAAGCTCCAGTGGTGGCTGAAAATGAGACTAATGCTGAAAAATGCATTGCGTTTGATGCATGGGGCCAGGGTTATTTCCTGTGCCATAACTATGTCTAAAACGGGCTTAGTGATGCGCTATACAGTGTGTACTATACGGTGAGATCCTCCAAAGAGTTGTGGGAATCTTTGGAGAAGAAGTACAAAATCGAGGATGTCGGCACAAAGAAATTTGTTGTCGGTAAGTTCTTGGATTTTGTGATGGTTGATTCTAAAACTGTGATGGAACAAGTTCAAAAGTCCCAGTTGATCCTGCATGAAATCTCTGTCGAGGGAATGGCCTTGCCTGAGGCATTCCAAGTGGCCGCGTTGATTGAGAAATTACCCCCAAGTTGGAGGAATTTTAAAAATTATCTCAAACATAAGCGAAAGGAGATGAGACTAGAAGATCTGATTGTCAAACTCAGAATTGAGAAAGACAATAGGAGGATTGACTCTAAGTCCAGGCTTCAGCCAGTGGAGTCGAAGCTAACTTGATGTAGCACGGCTCATCAAGTAATACGAAGAAAAAGCCTAATGACAAAGGCAAGAAACCGACAGCTGGAAAGTTCTATGGGACTTGCTCAATTGTGGCAAACAAAATCATATGGCAAAGGACTGTCGTCAGCCGAAAAAAAAAGAAATCCAAACAACAGACCAATGTCAATGTGGTTGAACAAAGGGAACTGACCGACGTTGATATGTCGGTGGTGGTGTTTGAAGCCAACTTAGTGGATAACCCAAAAGAATAGTTTGTGGATATTGGTGCCACTAGCCATATATGTTCTAATCAGGATGCATTTTCATCTAACATCCCATCGACCGGAAGTAAGCTTCACATGGGGAATCACGCCTCTTCTGATATTGCTGGCGTTGGAATGGTGGTACTAAAGCTTACTTCGGGCAAGGAGTTGAAGCTGAAGGATGTGCTGCATGTCCTAGACATCCGAAAGAATCTGGTTTCGGGTTCACTACTGATCAACCATGGGTTTAGACTTGTTTTTGAGTCTGAAAAGTTTGTACTTAGCAAGTTTGGACAATTCCTTGGTAGGGGTTGTCTAGACAAGGAATTGTTCAAAATGAATGTAATGATTGTACGCTGTTTTGGCTATGAAATGAATAAGAATGCATCTTCTTCTGTTTATATTCTCGAGTGCTCTGATTTATGGAATTTTAGATTAGGACATGTCAATCTTAATATTATAAAAAGATTGGTAAATTTAGATTTAATTAATTTACCAGAAGTAAACTCACAAAGAAAATGTGAAGTTTGTGTTGAAGCCAAAATGGCTAAGTTACCGTTTCATTCGGTTGAAATAGCACTACACCTTTATAATTGATACACACTGATGTGTGTGATCTGAAGTTTGTGCAAACTAAAGGTGGTAAAAAGTAATTCATCACGTTCATTAATGATTGCACAAGATTTTGTTACTTATATTTGTTAAAAAGCAAAGATGAAGTTTTGGAGGCCTTTAAAAATTATTAAAATGAAGTTGAAAATCAACTTGGCAGTCGAATTAAGATAATCAGAGTGATAGAGGTGGCGAATATGTTGCACCGTTTGAAGATTTATGTACCTAGTCTGGAATAATTCATCAAACAATGGCTCCATATTTGCCACAGTCTAACTATGTTGTTGAACGCAAAAACCGGACTCTTAAAGAAATGATGAATGCCATGTTGATTACTTCCGAATTACCTCAGAATATGTGGGAGGAAGTTGTTTTAAAAGCCAACCACATATTGACTAAAATACCTCATAAAGGGAAAGATAAGACTCCTTACGTGTTGTAGAAAAATCGTAAGCTTTCTTATAAATACCTTAAAATGTGGGGGTGTTTGGCTAAGGTTGAAATACCTGAACCAAAACAAGTTAAAATCGGTTCCAATATGGTCGATTGCGCGTTTATAGATTATGCACTTAACAATAGTGCATATCATTTTATGGTACATAAGTCAGAGAATCCGAAAATTACAATTGGTACCATAATTGAATCAAGAAATGTTATATTCTTTGAGAATATTTATCCTTGTAAAGAAAGGATATATGTAAGTTTCAAGAAATGGATGTATTCAGATGTTGCTGAAGGTGTTACTTCGGGTGTTATAACATTTGGAAAAGGTGAAGTTGTTGGAGGTGTTGCTTCTGGTGCTATAACATCTGGAACAACACTTAGTACAACACCTCTTGTCACACTTAACATAACAGTTAGTTCAACACCAAATGGTGAAGAGCTAAGACGAAGTAAGAGGCCTAAGGTGGATAAATCCTTTGGACCTGACTTCATAACATTTATGTTAGATGGTGAGTTGAACTCGATTAAAGAGGCTATAAATAGTCCAGATGCTCCGCCCTGGTAAGAAGCTATCAATAGTAAAATCGAGTCCATTCTGCAAAATCATACGTGGGAGTTGGTTGATCTCCCTGCTGGTCATAAACCATTAGGATGTCAGTGGACCCTAAAGAAGAAGTATAAAGCAGATGGAACTGTTGATAAGTATAAAACTCGGCTTGTGGCCAAAGGCTTTAAACAAAAAGAAGGGTATGATTTTTTTGACACCTATTCTCCAGTAACGAGGATTGTATCTATTCAGGTACTTCTCGCGATTGGTGCTTTACACAATCTTGAGATTCATCAGATGGATGTCGAGATGACGTTTCAGAATGGAGAAATAGTTGTGGAAATATACATAGAACAACCTGAAGGGTTTGTTGCACCCGGTCAAGAAAAGAAGGTGTGTAAGTTAATAAGATCCTTGTACGGACTGAAACAAGCTCCAAAACAATGGCACCTTAAATTTGATAATACGACGTTGTCAAATGGATTTAAAATCAACGAAAGTGATAAATGTGTTTATGTCAAAGGGACATCAGAAGCATTTGTCATAGTTTGTCTATACGTACACGATTTGTTAATCATGGGTAGTAGTCATGATACTATTACAGACACTAAATGAATGTTAAAGAGCAACTTTGACATGAAGGATATGGGGACTGCTAATGTGATCCTAGGGATAAAAATCAGCAGGACTCCTAATGGAATTATCTTGTCACAATCCATCTATGTGGAGAAAGTTCTCAAGAAATTCAATGCTTTTGATAGTTCACCGTAAAAAACGCCCATTGATTTAAGTGTAAATCTGGTTGCTAATAAAGTTGAACCAGTGGCTCAGATGGAATACTCACGTATAATAGGCAGTCTGATGTACATCACAAACTACACATGTCCAGACTTAGCCTATCCTATAAATATGTTGAGTAGGTTCATGAGCAATCCAAGCCATGAACATTGGAAAGCGTTAACCAGGGTGTTAAAATACTTGAAGTATACCCTGGATTATGGGCTATACTACTCAAGATATCCAACTGTACTTGAAGGGTATAGTGATGCTAGTTGGATCTCAGATTCGAAAGATTCTTATTCAACTAGTTGATATATATATTCACCGTTAGAGGTGGTATCGTGGAAGTCCATGAAGCAAACGTGTATATGTCGGTCCACAATGGAATCTGAGTTTATAACTTTGGATAAAGCAGGTAAAGAAGCAGAGTGGCTTCGAAACATTTTGGAAGATATTCCATGTTGAAAAAAGCTTGTGCCTTTAGTGATGTTTCATTGTGATAGTCAAGCGGCTATAGGAAGGGCACAAAGAAAATGTATAACGGTAAGTCTCGACATCTTCGTTGGATACACAATACCGTAAGACAATTGATTTTAAATGGTGTAATGTCAATTGACTATGTCAAGTCAAAAGACAATCTGGCAGATCCTTTGACAAAAAGGCTGAATTGAGATTAATTGAGTAAATTGCTAAAGCGAATGGGTTTAAAGTCCACAAAGTAAAATAACCATCATAGTGGTAACCCAACAATGATGACTGGAGATCCCAAGAACATGGTTCAATGGGAAAACTAAGCTATGAAGGCTATGTTGTAACACTTGGAAACAATATTTCAACCCACCCCAGAGAGCAATACCAAGTGATGAAACACCTGCAAAGTTGTGGTAAGGCTAAGTCATTTGGCTTTCAATGGTTCTTGTAAGTCCCAAGGGGTGTTTGTGTTAAGTCTAGAGGGGGGTTGAACAGACTTAACCAATTTTTAATTTTTTGATCTTTAAATCAGAGTTTTACACAAGTAGTAGCTTAGTCTTTTTGAGACAACTTAGTTCAACCTCAATAGGAGAGTTAACCACTCAACAGACTCAACAGAGTTGTTGATAGAGTAACTCAACTGAGTGAAGTGCTCTTTATAAATTCAGCTAGCTTGGTTTTTAATAGCGGAAGTCTTACACCTTTTTTGTTAAATAGGTTTTACAACACTTGTTTTGATTAAGTTACTATCAGTTGAGTTTAGCAAATTTATCAATCAATAATATAAAAATATGCAAGAAATAAAGTGATGAAAGTAAATAGACACAGAGAAATTTTATAGTGGTTCGAGGATGGAGTAATTCCTCTACTCCACTCTTCTCCAACTCCTAGAGGTAATTCACTAATGCAACAACTATTATAAGATGGATACAACAGTCCGGGTAAGCCTTGATCACACGGTTGGCTCTACTCCTGGGACTCAGCTCTTCGCAGGACGGTTGTCCAACTACTTTAGCTCCTTCAAATCCTTGGAATTGATTACGAAGCCCTCCAATAGATTCAACTCTGGTTCTAACTTGAACCTCACTGCATTTTCTTCAATCCTTGGATGTGCAGGCCCCTTTGTTCGGTACAACAAATTTCCTCTTCAACTGGTTGAATCATTTCCTCCTTCACTAAATGTGTTGGATAAAGTAACTTCGAGTTTAGGCTTGAGGATTAGAGTGTATTGCTTGAGAGTATTTTTGCTTGCTTGCTCAGATTGCTTAAATGTGTGTCTCGTGTCTATTTTCATACTCTCTCACATAAGTTCCTCAGCCTTTTATAGTGGCAATTCAAAATGTGTCCGTTGAAGAGATAAACGCTTTTCAACTCCATTTCTCTTGTTGTGCAGCAATTGATGTTGACCCATCCTTAATTAATTGCCCTACATGTTTCCTGAAACACAGTAGGTGTTCTGTGAACATCTCATTGGTTCCCAGCCTTTTGCACTCTTTCAGCAAAACAACTTTAAGGTTGTAGTCTGTCTCCTTTCCACTTCGAGTCATTCTTTGACTTTACATTCCAACGGACTTCTTCAACTTTCTTTGAGTCCTTTTGCTGCTATACCCCTTTATAAGTCTTTTCCAATCATCTGGGAGTGACTCAGATGTCTGTCTGCTGACAGACACAACTTTTGGTAGTTGACTGAATCTTCTCTTCGACACTTAGCTGCAACTCAGCTGATTCTTTATTGCGTCCTTCAGTCAACTTCTGCGATCTTGAACTTGGCTGCTTTGATACTCAGCTTATAGAACCTATCTATTACATAGTTGAATTATAATAAAAAATGAGGTGCCAACTTTCTAATCTAAGTTTTACATGCATCATCAAAATCTATACAATAAATTTTCCCAACAATTTCCCCCCTTTTTGATGATGCCAAAATTAAAATAAAAATACAATGTAAAAAGTGCTAAGAAAAGAATGAGTGTAAGAATGTGTCATTTTATTGATCATCTTTTCCTTTCTTCAGCCTCCTCCTTCTTCTTCCTCTCATAATTTCTCTTTTGTCTCTCATCTTCTATCCTCCTTTCAAGATATTCTCTATCTTTCCTCGCATTATCTTACACCTATTTGCGAGCAAGTTCATCACTTCTCCTTGTAGCCTCTCTGTTTTCCATTCTGAAGCCCATCCAATAGAGATGATCCTTTTTATGAGGATCTATGTACATGACTTTTGAAGGTCTTCTAGGTGGAGAACCTCTGCCTCTTCCACCAGACTTTATGTCTCGTCCTCTTCCCCTGGCTGGATCAGCTCCCCTGGGAGTTTGATGATTGGGCTGAGCCCTCGAAATCCACTGACTACTTGACTAAGTATGCGCTTCTTGGCCATATTTACAACTTCAAGCCCTTTCTCCCAGTACAGTTCTCAAGCCTATTCTAAATTCATCCCCTAAAAGTATCCTTCAAACTTGAGAGTTTCAAACTCCTCAAGTGATCTTCCCACTAAGTCAACAGGGGGCGTGGATTCTTCAGTTGAGTCCTGGAGCAATTCTGCTGGTGGACCATGGAACTGGGCCTTCAAATTTTTAATCATGTCATACTGCTTTTTCTCGAGCGCTTCAATTTCTGCTCGAGATTTCTGCAGAGCTAAGTTAGCGTTTTCTTTAGCTGACAACTCATGTGGCAGCTGAGAGTGAAGAGAGCTGGTAGATGAGCCAATTTGACTTTTGAGAATAATTTTCATGGCCCCAAGGGTGTCTTATTTGATGTATCTTCTCCCTTACTACCACATTTTCCCTTACTTTTCCTTCCTTTTGGCATCATCACCATAAAAAGAGAGATTTGGAGTCTGCTGAAGGAGGGAGTCGAGTTTGCCATATGTTATGGAGTGTGTTGTCCTTTGCTCGGATCGAAGAATTTTGCAGTTTTGCCTTCATTTCTAGCATTTCAGCACGCAAAGTGCTTTCCATGTGCTGATGCATACCCTGTTTGAATTGAAGCTTGAGCAACTCCATATCAGTCACGTGACTCATTTCCATTCGGTCAATGTTGTCCCATTGCCTCTGCTGAAATTGAGCTTGTTCACCACACCTGATCACAAGCGTTGAGAAAAGTGATACGAAGTAGCAAACTTGCTCCCTGCAAAGTGCTTTTGTTTGAGAAGTCCATTCACGAATCTACAACACAACTTCTCTGATGTCTCCTAAAATCATGGCACGATTGATCAGTCGACTAGAAGAATTCCAAGAAAATGTGGCATTTGTAAGAAAGAAGGACACACAAGGAGGGTTTGTCCTGATAGAGTTTCTGAACTCAATCAATAAATTGAACATGTAATTTAATTGAACATTGATGTTTCTTGTCATTATGTAACTTTCAACTTTTCAGTGATGTTTCTTGTCATTATGTAACTTTAAGCTTTTCATTGATGTTTCTTGTCATTATGTAATTTAATTGTAGCCAGCATGATGTTTCTTGTCATTATGTAACTTTTAGCTTTTCAGTGATGTTTCTTGTCATTATGTAACTTTCAGCTTTTCATTGATGTTTCTTGTCATTATGTAACTTTCAGCTTTTCAGTGATTTTCTTGTCCTTGTGAGATTTTAATGCATGCAATATGAATCAGGATAATTTTTCTATAAATACCCCGTCAATGAGGAATACATCTTCATCTTCCATCTATATCAAAATTTGTAATACATCTTCACCTTTCCTTAATGTGTTTTACAATGAAAAGAAAACTCCGTGGACGATGCCGATGGATATCCTACTTGTTGATTTTTTGGTGAGCGAGTTGAATAAAGGCGATTGGGAGGTCTAACAACACTTCCGTGTTGGGTGCTAGGGCTCTTTTGAAGTCGTGGTTTGACAAAACTTTCACATTTTCTGAAGTGAATCAACGCGTTAAGCATCTTCAAGCTCGCTACAACTTTTTCGCTAATATGCTTACCACTCCAGGCGTTGTTTGGGACCGCAAACAAGATTTCGTTCATTCTACTCATCAGAATCGACTTGACTGGGCCAGGGTAATTTGAAGTTCATTTTCTACTCATCATTCTACTCATCTTCAAGCACTACATTTTACTTCTAATTTTAAAAATTTTGTTATTTTTTTGCACATGTAGGTTGATGCAACCCTCGCAACCGCTTACGAGTTCGACGGGGAACCACTGTTCGACAAACTCGCCCTGCTATTCAAGATGGAGCCTTGGAAGAAGGAAGTTGTTGAAATTTTGCCATGGACACCTGTCCCTCGATATTTGCCTAAGCGTCCCCGTTTTGAGGAAGGAACTTCATCAAAGTCCAAACCTAAGTAGACTAAATTGTTTGGTTCTATGTTGTATTTTAAGTTCTAGCATTGTAGTCTGTTTAAGTGGTTTGGTGCATCTTAACTCTTTGTTGCTGCTTGTAGTCTGTTTAAATTTGAAACAACTCTTTGTTGTTTCTGATTGATTAAATTTGGAACATTTCTCGGTACAATCGTTTTTTGAGTTAGATCGAGAAAAAAATGGGCATGTACACTCTGTTTCGTGCACAAAACCAACCCGTAACACACCCCAACCTGTCATACCAACACATCCAAAGACAATCAAAATAACCAACACATCCAACACCACCTACACATCCAACACAATCCAAGACAACCAACACATCCATCACAATCAACACCACCAGCACATACCAAAATAAGATGTAATATATCGAGCAATCAACAAATATATACATAGTTAATATATACATCGCGAAAGTCAAAATAGAATAAAAAGTGCAAACTAATCCCTAGGTACAGTCTCTGTACTATGCGCAAAAATCGCCAACGCCATCTTCCGGCGATACTCGCGGATGGTATCTGATGTCTGAGCTGTCGGGATGGACTCACCCAATAAACGCTCGATGTACATGCAGGCGAACGGGCCACAACTGTGGCTATCCATCTGTATGAACTGATCATCTGCTGGCATCGTCCTAATGGCCAACATATCGCATCTAATCGGAATCCCGCGATGCTTAAAATATTGACCAGCAGCGAGCACTCAGGGAAGAAGATGTCGAAGCGGGAGCAGCTGGCGATGACGGTGATAAAAGATGGACGGGTCAGAAGGATCGTCCATCTAATGCGACAATGGGTCGTACAGCTGAATCTCCCAATCGAGCAGCCGAACGCAACATACGACCCAATGCCCTTCGCATAGACATACAAAGACGATCTACAAGTAATAATTGAAACATTGTTATTGGATTATATGACTAATACGAACTAAGTTTCATTCAATAAAGTTATAACATGACTAATACTTACATCTGGGACCTCGTACCAAGGCTGACCCCACGGTGGAGACTGCCCATAAACATACGCTAGCAGCTGTCTGGGTACAACCCAATATACGTACGGGCAGCTACCCCCGTAGGTACCCATACAATCTGTGTCATCGGCATGGATGGTATCCCATGCATTCTTCAGGTTTATCCGTTGATAATTTTCATTCATTTTAAATCAAAAGTATCAACATTTGAAAGTATGTTAAACGAACATTAACTGAAATTAAAAACTTACAAAAAATAAACAATCCTGGATGTTCAGAGTGTCTGCTCTGACACCAGGGTGCAGCCGGACCCCGTCGTGCAATCTCCGAGCAAGGACCCCAAGATAAGGATCAATATGCTGCAAATATTTTGAACAACATGAGATTATTAATTGAAATGAAATGAAATAAATACTTAACAAAACTACTTACATTATAGGCTAGATCCTCCTTTACGTTCTCAATCTCCCGAAAGTACGCTTGGAGCTGAAACCAAGCCGGCACTAGCCCTACATCTCGCCTGACAGACATCAAAGAAATCAATTTAATAAGTATTGAAATGAAATATTATTAAAGACAAACAAAATATATACAGAACATACTCTGGGGCGGCAGGCATCTCCAAGTATCGGGTATACTACTGACGGATCAATTTCTTCCTCCTCTGCTCGTCTATGTCTACAAATGGAGACTGTAGGTACCTCGACGGCATACAGACGCGGTGGGTAGGACGTATAGGAGCAACGGGAGTAATCTCTACTGCCGCGTCCCCAGCTGCCGTCCCCGCTGCAACATCCCCCACAGACTCTCCGGTATGCTCAACAATTACTGCCGGTGGAAGCTGTGGGGGTGGGGGTGTGCCACGCGGCGTACCACTAGGCACTGCCTGTGAAAAACCCTCCACAACGATAGGTAGCCTAGTGTCCTGACAAATAGTATAAGCAATTGAAGTACTATTAACATCATTTCCAAACCAACTTAAGTTTCGAATTAAATAGAAGATAAAATGCATAACATAAACATACCCCGTACACAAAGTCGGATGTCTGATGGGTATCTGTCTACCCATGCACTCCATGAGTCCCATGGCTGGTGCATAGAGATGGATCATCTGTGAACGGCTCAGAATCTTCAGGCTCGTGACTCGGCTCCGTAGGCTACTGCTCACGCAATACCCGACGTATCAAATCAGGCAGTCGCACATCCAAGTACGACTCCATATCAGCCCGTATGATCTCTCTCTGACGAACCAGTGCACGGTCAATCACCCGGCCTACGACATCGCCTCCACTAATCGTATTTAAATACCCGTGCAGATCGAGCCAAAGTTGGGTCAGATCGAAAAATCGGTCCCTCAGGCTGTGATGAGGGACGAGGAGCCCCCGTCGGAGATCCGGAAGGAGGTAGAGGTGGAGGTGGAGGTGGAGATGGAGGTGGAGGAGCCGGAGACCATCGAGGAGAACGTCGATGAGAACGTCCAGGCGGGGATATAGGTTGTGTATGGGTCCTCCGCCTCTGAGAATCTCTACTCGAACGTGCAGGACGATCACTATCCTCAGCCTCACTATCATAATCATCATCATCTATACGTGCAGGCTGGGACTGGGGCATCCGCCTCTTCGGACGTCGAGATGGAGCGATCTGGCGGCATACGCCCTGGCTCCAGAACAAGCCTCCTACGAACAGCATCAGGGCCAAGTGGGGCAACCCGAGACGGGAAATGATCCATATGGACATATATCAATCCGTGCGACATGTCTATATTGATGCCCTGCATGTGAGGGAGTCGTAACTCCACCTCGGTGGGCTGCACCAGTACGCATATCGTCTGTGAAAAAAATAGGAAATATTTAACTTAATTACGACGAAAATATTATAAATACCACTATTACTCATATGATTTCGTAAAAAAAATGAAAAATACCTTGCGGCTGTCAAATAACGCCACCGCGTTGAAGGCCCTCTTGGGGTATCTAACTCATTTGCCCCTAGGATAGCCATCCAACCCAGAGGCCTGGGCAAGGTCCCGAGCAAGAGAAGGAATAGCCTCAAATGCCCATAGCTGTATCAAACAAAAAACAAATAAGCAATTAACCTGATTAGAATATGAAATGCTCGTGTTAATAGATGAAATACGTGTTTAACTTATATATGCATGTATAGGGTAGATGTAGGCATATATGTGGAACTGGACGTCTCTCTCAGGATCAGCAGGGGCTCGGATCCCAGAATCAAGATAATGGAGGAGGCGCCCATACACGTAGGAGCCCCATGGGAATGCCCTACACCTGGGGGCATCCTCAACCAAGGTCCACAACCATAATGGGACGGTGCCACGCGGATCGAAAGATAACAGATACCCCGTGACGAACAAGATATACGCCATCTTCAGATTCTCCTTTGGTCACTCTGAAAATGACCCGCTCACGAAATTCGGGATCGCTTTGTCGGTATCACGGACTCCCGTCGAAAAAACTGTCGATATACTCCTCCTTCCTTGAGGGATATGTGAGGAGCATGAGTCAATCGAGGAGGGGCCAAAGCGTAGCCCCGTAAACATAGCAAACTCTCGCCGCCCAAATCGAGGTTCCGCTCACCAACGCGAACCACAAGTCCCGATCTCGATCCTCCACCAAAATCTGTCTACCGAGCAATCGAAGCATACCCTTGGAGGTCAAGTACGCATTCGAGTCGAAGTCCAGAAACGCCCCAAATGGCCCATTCCTAAAGTCATCTAAATTGCCCGACTCTGTCAACTCATTTTTGATATCGGCTATCAAGTGGTGCTTGGTGTATACATTCAGTTTTCCCTTCCAATTCTGTGCAGAACCCCATTTCCATTGCCAAATCTGTCAAAAAAAACACAAATACAAATACTCAGTGTCAGGCTTGCTGTTGCATAACTCGATTCGAGTTACACATAACTCGAATCGAGTTATGTGTAACTCGAATCCAGTCGTCTTCTTCGCCCCTCTCACTTCTGTCATTAACAACATCCAAAGCTCCACTCAAACACAAAATCCCCTATAAAACCTTAGAATTTCTACAAAAACTACAACAAATCCTAACCTAAAACAACTATAGACCAACTAAATCAACAAAAAAACATGAAATTAAACAAAGGTGGAGTTGGAGGTTACCTGGTTATTCGTCGATTCAGTCGCCATCATCGTCACTGTCGCCGTTCAAGTCGAGGGGTGGTCGTCGTTCGAGTTTTGGGGTGGTTCCGTTTGAGTTTTGGTTTGGATTGGAATGGTTTTAGGGTTGTTGGCCGTTCGAGTAAGGGTTTGGAATGGAGTTGTTTCACTCGAAAATGTGAAGTAAAACTACAAAAGGGCATTTGTGTCTTTTCGCACCCCAAATGGCTAAAAAATATGTGTTTGAAAAACATGGCTAAAAAAAATTTTCAATTGGCCTAAAAGGCTAAAAAAAACCCACTGTTGGTTGAAATATAGAATGTAACATTGTATATAAGAGTCGTGTAATGTGATAGTAACTATAAGTGTGTTTTCACATCTAGGTACAAATTATATATACGCAACTATACATATATATATATGTATCTAGATGTGAAAACACTATTGGTTGACTCTCTGTCTCTCTTCTGCCTCTCTCTCATAATTAAAGTACCAAAATTTATGATTTTATTATGTCCTTCCCCTTTCTCCCAATTGCACTCCCCCCACCACACACACATACTTCGCACAGAAAAAAACACACATATAAATTTCTACTCTAACAACAGTAAGTGAGTAAGACACACAAAAGTAGAGAATGGGCAACAATAAATATGATCGCCATAGTATCCACCAGCAGTACTTATTCCACCACAAATCCATTTTGTTGCCAATGTTTTGCCGATTATCTATCAAAGACATTAGATTAAACAACCAGCGCAAGGATCCAATCTCCACCGAGGAACCATCTTCCCCTAAAGTAAGTTGCATGGGCCAAGTCAAAAGGAACAACCGTGTCATCGCCGCCCACAAATACTCCAAGCTCAAAAAGCTCTTCTCCAGCAAAACCCTTTTGCCGCCCACCAAAGTCACCACCACCTCGGGCAAGAGTAGCAGAGAAAATGTAACAAGCAGATTAAAGTTGAAGAATGAAGATAGTGTTATTAGGATGGTGAATATTGGTGAGCTGGATCCGCCTTTGCCGGTGGTGAACAAGGTGCCCCGCGAGGTCAATCTGTGGAACAGAAGATTTAATAATGGCAAAGCTTTGCAGATTCAACACATTTGTTTGCCAAACTCAAATTCTCAACCACCAACTGTATCACATTCATATTAATTTTCAATTAATTAGATTCAAGTATTGGATCCACTTCACAGTTTCGTAATACTAATGTAAATTGATTTTAAGTTTTGATATTTTCTTTGTTTCTCCTTTTTAGTTATCTTGATTTTTACACAACAATTTTGACAGTGATTGTCAAGATTTTTATTGTTCACCTCAAAATTGATATAGATTCAGTTTATTTAATATTTTGATGAAAATTATGATTGGTGTCTTGTCAATTTCTTTTTTTTTTTCTCAGAGAAGTATATAAAAATCGTTGTTTACAAATAAATAGAAAAGTGCTGTAATAATGCATCAAGATTTACGCCCATTAATAATGAATGAGTTGGATCCAGTCAATCATTATTACTGTTTTGAATTTAAATTTTGTACTATCTTATTGAGACAGATAAGTAAGAAACTCAATAACTTGTCTTCTGTCTGTTATATGATAGATCATGCCGGGTTTTGATATTATATTATATTCTGGTATACAAGTCTCTAAAAAATCAATTCTAATTCAATGATTTTTAAAACTGTTGTCAGCGAGCATTAATTATTATATGGGAGTGTCATTTAGAGTAGATATTAGTAAAGCCTGATTTGAATTAATAATCAATCGTGTACAAGTATAAATAAAATATATTCATCCGTACGAGTCAAATTACATGGTAAGTGGGGATATATTTATCCAGTAATTTGACTTCAATTCAACAAAGTCGGACTAAACTTACAATATAGTCTTTATAACTTTATACGGAAAAAAAATTGATAGATGTTGGGTTATGTTTATCTATAGAAGTCCAATACTCCAATCCTCCATCAAACGAGCACGAGTGTCACATTTTTGGTAATCACAATTTGGTCAAAAAAACACTTTTAAGCTAGTCTAATCCATCATTATTATTCAATGTCATGCGTTCACGCTACACTTAAAACAAAACCATGTTTAATTGTATTCACGCTCCGCAAAGCCATGTTTAACTGTGTTCACGCTAAAAGAAATAAAGAAAAACTGTGTTCACGCTAAAAGAAAAAAAAAAAAAAACTGTGTTCACGCTACACTTATACCGTGTTTAATTGTTTTAAGGTATTGCTAAACAAAATATAAGGATAATTAATGGTTTAGCGTAATTGTTTTTTAAAAAAATAACTAGTTATCTTTCAAAATTACCAAAATTTCAAATACCCATTGACATATGTTTTCATTTCACAAATTGCACCTATGGAGGGAGTGTTGTGGGGGTGAATTTGTATAACAAATACATATACAAGTCTCAATGGGGTATTTCTAAAAGCTCCACTGGGATATTTGTAATTTTAAAAGATAATTAATTTTTTATAATTAGACTAAACCTCATGGGTTGTTTTTGTAATTATCCCTAAAATATCTCCATCTTAAAAATTTGCAACGAGGGTCCAGATTCCTATCATATAAAAGGGATAATTACAAAAGACACCAGGTTTGGGCTATTCAAAAATCACCAGTTTTATGTCAGTTCGCCCTAGGTACACTTACATTGCTATGAAATTTCTACAGAAAAAATAACAATTTCAACCCAATCAACATAGTTACATTCTCATACATTGCTCTGTTACACTGTTACAAAATGCTATATTATGTATTCTAAAAAAAAAAAATTAAAACAGAACGGTCAGACCTACTGCTACCAGCCTACCACCAGAATTAATAATAAGGTTGATGTCCAAATTCTATATACATACCATAAATTCACGTTATTAGTGAATAGTTGGTGGCAGAAAAAGAAACAAACATTTGCTAACTATAAGATCAGCCCTGCTCCTTATAAGGTGTCCATATCAATTTACTGACATCAACATCAAGACCACCACGGCCCGCAGCTTTAAGATGACGATCGAGGACCTTAGGATCCGCACATATAACATGCTGCCCCTTTCGGTATTGAATCAACTCTAAACTCTGAAGGGTGGATAGAATATCCTCTGCCTTAATGGCTGTCATGTCACTGAGTTCCTGTAGATAGCAATTAAACGAGGAAATAAGTTGTTAATATGAAACAAAAAACAAAATCGGGAAAAAGGAAGCAAGAAAGATGATGAGTCAGAAATGAAGCGAAAAGTACAGGATAGATTTAGGTATATGACATGGATAATTGCAAAAAAAAAAAAAAAAAAAAAGGAAAAGGAAGCAAGAAAGATGAGTCTGAAATGAAACGAAAAGTACAGGATAGATTTAGGTAAATGATATGGATAATTACAAAAAATAAGAAACCTTGAGGTTCGGTCTAATTACAAAAATATCCAGAGGTTTTTTAAAATTGCAAAAAAAACCTTCAAGTTTAATTCCATCTTACATTTTCCCACTTAATAAGCAAAAAATATTTCAAAATCCCCCCGACATTTATAGAAATATTACAGTTCCTCCTTAAATTTAAGAAAAAATCAAACCTGAGGGGTTATTTTGTAATATTGAAATATCTCTGGATCTTTTTGTAATTAGCCCAAACCCTAGGGGAGTTTTGTAATTATCACTAAATGATAAGAGAAGTCCCCAGAAAATGAGATAAATGCCACGACTTACGAGTAGGTTGGCAACTTTATGGTTTATATTACAATTACCCATATTAGCCTCCACAGGCAGGGTCAAGAGCAAAGTTCTAATTCAATGCTGATAAAAGGTGGCATGTGAACATAATGTGAAGAATATGAATGTCGTATCCCAGCTCTACCAGTTGGCAATTGTTAATTTCAATGCATACCTTAATAGAGATGTTGCCCTTATGTTTTTTGAGTATATCTAGAAGAACGCGTGTCCAATATCCTCTGTAGCTCAAAAGTCCAAGGTCTGAGAGGGGCCGTTCCGGTGTTCCAACTTTACCTTCCTTCTTGGAAAGCTCATATGCTGTAAGATAGGTAAGAATTATCAAGCAATTTTAGTACAAATATTATTTAAAAAAAGACCCGCAGAACAGAACCAAATGATAAAAATACATATATCAACTTGTAGTTTTTTCGCATGAATAACATTGCGAATGCGAGCAGCTAGAATTGCGATTCTTATTGGAGCAAGTTTCACACCCTAATTCCTCCTGAACACAATTATTTATTTCTAACATAAGGTTGCCAGAATGGATTATAATTCGGAGAGGAAACATACATTGCTGCCCAGAAACCTGAAAACCAAACTATACAAATGTCCACGCCTAACTGATTTTCTCCAATTTGATCGGCAATCAATTATTTTCGATATTAGAGTTGAAAATGAAACTCTCTCTATGTAAAGATACCAAGATATATGCAAAAAGAGATCTTACACTCCACTTTGACAGCTCATAAGACCAGGAAAAGGTACATACACAAATCTTTCTCCTCCAACCACCCCCACCCAAAAGAAAGCAAAATAAATAAAAACTTATCAACTGAAGCAAAATAAATAAAAACTTATCAACAGTTGCAGTGACTTTACTACATAGTAATTATGCGTCTTCAGCTTATTTATTCCTATTACAAATATGGCATTTATTGGACTGAAGAGATGATAGTAAATGAAAAACTTACAAAAAGCGATCAGGAATTTTCCATAGCCTTTTCTCTGATAAGGAGGAAGAGTGAGAATGCAAGCTAAATTGTAGGACTCCTCTGAGTGTTTCTCCTGCATATCTCCAACAAATGTTAGGGGGGGAAATGAAATAGAAAGAACATTTCACCTGGGAGACTTTTACAAGCAAAATACCCTTAAAGTCAGAAATGTCAAAAACCTACTTATCCCTAACTACTGAAATTACATTTGGGGTGATGCAATCTTCAAACCACGGTAACCACCCATTCCATAATTAACGTAGGAACCAACCTGGTTTTTCAACCCCGTGAAGTCAGACAAGTGGACAAGTTTAAAATATGATTGGAACTAAGACCAAGCTTGTATAGACATATGCTTAAGTGCATTGCTCATTACCAAAATAGCTCATGACAAAAACTACTCAAATCATTTACCCATGCTAAAACATGTCTCCAAATATGATCAGATCAAAGGCTAATATATGGAAGTGATGCTGCATGACCTAAAGTGAAAATGTGGACACACGACTGCACGGAGTTTGGCCTAAAAAAATTCCTGAATTGGGGAACATAAATAGCAACAGGCTGTAAACATCCAACCAAACCTAAATGATAAAAATTACCTTGGAGAAATAGCCAACCATGTGACATCCTCGATCATCACATTCACACAGCACATAGAACAGAAACAGATCGACATCATAGTAGAGGGTCTTGTGATCAAGGAACAATTTAGCCAGATAGCAAAGATTTTGCCCGTAAACCTTGTTCTTTTTGCCATCAACCTGTTTCCATGCATTTCAAATTAGATAACACTTTATCCTGACAACTGTTCCAGAAATGTTAGACCAAGGGCATTCAACTGACAAACCAGACAAAGTCTCCAAGAACAGAATGCGAATCCAAGACCACAGTGCAGGCCAAGTACAAAAAATATGCTCAACCTTTTCTATTATACCTCACTACCAATGATTCAAAGGTTAGTGCAAAATAAATTGGGCAATCACCTTAAGGACAGCTATGGCAATAATGAAGAACAGCCAAATTACAGACAAAAATTTTATGGCAGCTTATAAACAGAAAAGGTCCTTCCTCACTTTCGTAATCAATGGCCAGAGTTTGACTTGAACTAGGCACAAATTGTGTGATTTGTTATAGTTGCGCAAAACTGTGGACTTTTTCCCGGAAAAAGAGCAAGAGCAAGAACAGAGGAAATAAGAGTATAAGACTGGAAGCAAAGAATTTTGTTAGAGGAAATAAGATTGCAACTTTGCAAGTGAACATCACATGTTTGTAATTAGTTTTGACAAGGCTATAGGTAATGTATTGAAAACAGATAAGGGAATGGTAATAAAAGAGGAGATGCCAGTGTTCGTGACTATTGTGATGGTGATGGAAGAACAGGGGTGGTGGTTAAAACTGTGAAGTGCATGAAGATAGTGAGATTGTAAGCATGCTGTTTACAGGAGAAGGATGCATCTCTATTAGGGGTTTGTGGGGAATAGAGTTGAAGCACTAACAGAAGTCCTTTTTTTTTTTTTTGAGAAAGAACAGAAGTCCTTTTAGCAGAACATATTTCAGAGATGATCATCATCTTTCAGTTAACCATTGGTTCAAACATGAAAAACAGGAAAGTAAGCAATTAAATATAAAAAGGAGTAATATTAGCACAAGCCAAATTCAAATACTGCAACAATATTTCACAGAAACTTATCGCTGTGAGATGCATGTATAGAGATAAACTATTCATAAAAACAGAAGTACAGAAAAACACTAAGCAGCCCAGTTGTTAAGGGCGCGAGGCGTACCCGAGGCCCCAAGGCATGGTAGCACCTCGCCCTGAGGCGCCCGCCTCGCATAAACGATAAATTTGATTAAAACACACTTCAAGTGACCAGATTAAGTACCAAATCTCAAAATAAAACAAACAAAGTTTTCAAAACAAGCATATTAGCATAAGTCAAGTATGATGGGTTGAGAGCCCTTCAAGTTTGGTTAGAGGATGTCCAAGTATGAGAGAGTAACTGAAGATTTACTATAGAAACCCTAGCCCATTTTTTTGTTTCCTTTCTTCTGTTTCTGTCTCTAGACTACATTGCTTCTTTTTTCTTTTTTTTTGGTTATCTTTCTGTCCCAGCATCCCCCACCCAAAGGAAAATAGTGAAAATTGATTTCTTGCAAACAAAAAGTGCTTTTTAAACTTCTTAAACAAGTTGTCACTGAGGCGCGCCTTGCCGAGGCGGGCTGAGGCGCTGAGTTGCACCCGAGGCGAGCACCCGGCAAACATCACACACCTCAGTCTTGAAAAGGCGCAAGGCCTTGAGGCTTGCACAGAGCGCCTTTAACAACTATGAAGCAGCCACGTGTAAGTAAAAACTTATTCTGCTATCGACGATGTTGAATTTTCATAACGGCTGTCCTGCAACACTACGGGTTAAAAAAAATTCAAATGAATGCAAAATTTTACCTCAAACATCGACAACGTTCCATTTCGATATATCTCATCACCAGGAGGATGCTTGAGATCACATTTCCTCTACAGATAAGAGTAAATACTTTAAACAATAGGCACTATTGCCACATAAGATACAAATTCAACAAAGACAAGAAAACACATAAAACTATAGACAAATAATTGCAGAGATTCGTTTAACTAGACTGGCGCCATTGCGATAAACTGAACGTGCACTGTTTCAGATATGTAACTAATGAACTTTATTACAGAACACAAGAGGTCAATCAAAATTCAGATGAAGATGTAAGAAAGGGGATGACAGGAAGAGAAAGCGCACCATGTGCCTCTGAAGTTGTTCTTTGCGCTTCATGAAATTCAGGCAAAATTCACAAAAGAACAGCTTGGTACAGTCATTGTATTCTGGAGGAAAGGGAGAAAAGTACCATGTCTCAATCTCGTATCTTCCAAGTTCTATTGTAGCAATATTTTTAACTTTTGTAAATTCTTCGTGTTCACGCAAGCTAGCAGCATCAAGCTCCTCGTGGCCCTATATAATCCCAAACACCACCTCTTAATCATCCAAATAATAATTTCATGAACCTCTGGAAGAAAACACTCAACCGATTCTATCTATTTCTAAGATTTTATATAAGACCTTATGTTATTCTGAGAATGTCTCCACAGTTAGCAACAACAATGGTGCACTTGTACAGACAACTAATCATATTTTTGTTGATTAACATAAAAAATCAACTAGGATTACCTCCACATGTGTCTCATCAATCTTACGTTTTTGATGTCGCGTCATTTTCAAGCTAGTTACCTGAAATTTCAAATGTCAGCATATGACATATGGAGAACAAGGCATGAGGTACATATATTCAAATTTCAAATATTCAAATGGTAAATCTTGATCATGTATAGCTATAGCCAAATAACAATTCAAATATTCAAATGGTAAATCTTGATCATGTACAGCTATAGCCAAATAACAAATTAGTTGCTATACAAAACAAGTAACTCAAGCACTATAAACTCCACAGAGCAGAAAGTTCAGATGAAAAGTACATGTATGGGAACCCAAAATATGAAGTGTCAATTTCATCCAGAATTAATCTACCAAACTAAGTGGAAATGCCAGAAAAAAAAAAGGAGATATGAAAAAGATATTACCTTGTCCTCAACCTTCTCATCCACATCTGTTTCTACAGAGTTGAGATCAAGTTGTTCCAGTTTTACCCATTCATCAAGTCTACGGTTAACTGTCCAAGAAAATAAACACATAGTCAAGTATATAAGAATGGGAACAATTTTCACAGACAGCACGGTGAATTTCATTCAAAACCAAGCAACAAAATAGACAATCCACCACTTCTCATTCAAAATCTCAGTAAATAATTCATGAGCAATGATGACGAAAACATGAAGGGACAAACTCAAATCATCAAAAAAAGGATTTAGTCTCGAGGAATTGAAGCTTTAGAATTCAAACTAGAACTAATTCGGTTCAAAAATTGAATAAATTCTCATCAGGCCAAATTACAGGAGCCCAACATATTGATACAAGCTAAACACAAGCAAGCATAAAAATTTCGAATACATTAACAAGGAACCCATCCATTATTAATTGCTATTTAATTTAGTGCATCGACATGATTCTGCCTCAAACAATGGGAACGACCAATTAACCCTAATCCTAGCCCTAAATTTACTATACACAAATTAAACGGAACTCAGCACTACTCTTACACTCGGTGTAGTGAACGTAGTACTCATAATCGTTAGCTTCATCAGCAGGAAGCTTGCGGCGCTCGATAACCTTGACAGGATGGTATTTCCCGTCCCGCCACCGGCAATTTACACGTGTCCCGACCTCCAAGGGCAAAACCGACATTCTTCTCTTCCGAGAAAGGTCGTTCTCTGACTGTCCGCCGTTGGCCTGAGACACCGGGGGATAGGCGACTCCTTCGGCAGCCGCGGCTGCATGGGCGTTCGTGGTGGCGGCGGTTGAGCCATTCTCAATTGAGACCATAGTATCGGCACCAGAAAAATGCTCGTATGTGGGGGTTGGACTTGGGGCTAACTATATTGTTATTTTATTTTATTTAATAGTTTATTGCTGATTCCTGTATTTGCAGAAGACTCCCTAAAGTTTCTACATATCAACATCTAACCCTGCTTTTTGGAACTGCAAGACGCCCGCTTCTACAATTACTTAGGACGTCATTTGTTATTATTATTATTATTATTAGAAGCAAAAACTCACGTGAGACGGTGAAAGTCCGTGAGACCGTGAGACATTTTAAATGTATTTAGATAAGGCAAAAACTTGCGTGAGACGGTCTCACGGATTTAGATCCGTGAGATGGAGCCCTTACACAAAGTTTTAAAGGTTTTTTTTTTTTCAGATTTTATTTTTCTTAGGGTTTATATTTATTTTTTAGGGTTTATTTTGTTTCTTGGGTTTATTTTTAATTGATCTGGGTTTTTAGGATTTTTAGTTTTTTTTAGGGTTTATTTTTTATTTTTTGGGTTTATTTTTGTTTTTCGGCTTTATTCTTCATGGTTCATGTTTTTAGGGTTTATTTTTGTTTCTTCATAGTTCATTATTATTTTTAAATTTATTTTCATGGTTCATGTTCTCAAGACGGAGCCCTTAGGAGATCCGTCTCAGACCGTCTCACAAGAGACTTGCTCTTTAGATAATTATCACTTTTTACACTAAATGTATCACCGTCTCACGGTCTCACACCGTCTCACAAGAGACCTGCCCATTATTAATTTTCACAAAAACTTGTGTGAGACTATCTCACAAGTCTAAATACGTGAGATGGAGCCTCATGTTCCTCATCCTCCATATTTGATGGTCTCCCTATATTTTCTCCCTCCTCTCACTAGTCCGGTAGTCCTCCCTCCACCTCCTCTTTATTTCCCTCTTCTTTCTCTCTCTCTCTCTCTCTCCCCTCTTCTCGTATGACCTCCTTCTCTATCTTTCTCTTCTCATTGATCTCCCTTTCCTCTCTCTTCACTTGGTCCTCTATCTCTCTCTCATCATGTCCCTCCTCTCTCAATACATGCATGTTTTACATATAAAAATCTTGCAAAATCCAAATTGAAAAATGTTTGTTTTTCATGGTATAATTGATACTTTTTTATAACAACGAATTAATATTTGTTTAATAATAAGTGATACTCTATTAATACAAAATGATATTTTTTTAATAAAAGTGATATTTGTTTCTATAAAAATGGATACTTTATTTTAATAAAAAGTAATTTTTTTTTTAATAAAAATGATACTTTTTTTTAAAATAAAAAGTGATAATTTTTTAAAGAGTGATACATTTTCATAAGAAGTGATATTTTTTCCATAAGAAGTAATATCATTTTTAATAAAAAGTGGTATTACCCAAAAATCTTCAATGATAATATTGACTGAACTTCACCGTGCACCTGGCCGAGCTCCGCCGTACACGCCGAGCACCTGCAAAATGGAGGCCGGAGGGTTGCTCCGGCGTACCCACTCCGACGCTCAAGTCAGATATTGTTCAAAAGATGGAGAGAATAACTCAAAAGTGTAATAAAATATCAGAAAACACATTAGGCCTTAAACGTACCTGGAAGATGGGTTTTTATAACAATTATAACTAGGGTTTCCGGGTATTCCGGAAACAGTTATAGAGAATCTGTCATACTCGGTTAGCAAATCTTATCTAATTTGAATTTAGGCCACGTCATAAGTAATATCGAGCATCAATATAAATCCCGAATACTTCGAAAAAAATATTTATCTCGAGCATACCTGAAGAACTTCTAGAAACTGGGCCTCATGAAGTTTCACCAACTCGGCCCATTACATCCCGATCACACTCTGAGGACTTTTTAGAAACGGGGCCCTGAATAAGAGCTCTTTGTGGGCCTCATTCACATCTTGGCCTGTTATATCCCTATTATCCATTCGGCCTATTCTATGTTGAATCAACCAGTCCCCCCACTATAGCCGATCTACTCTTAGAAAGAGCTGGGTTATAGTGTTTACTGTTCATTTAGGCCGGGTTGTTCAATATACATTCTCTTACTTATCCCGAACACGTTCCCGCCTTAACATTTGAACTACCCGCCTTTTCGAGATCCGTGCCGCCGTCATCATTATGCATATTGATGGGACGTCCGTTACTCTGCTCGAGGCACTCTCATCCGTAGATCTCTCTTCTTACCAACGGCCAAGATCGACCATCCTCAGTACTTGTGCCAGGCTCTCTTCTCTACATAAAGAAGCCCTCATTTATCATTTTACACTTTTTCTCCCCTATCTCCAGGCGATTTCCGGCAGCTCTCCCTCACTTCTGCGCTTCCCGATTCGATTCTCCGGCGTGTAAATCTTCTTCTTTTCCCTCTTTACGGTCTACTTCTTCCAAGTAGGTATTTTTCTTGCCCTCCCTCTTCTTTCACTTCTATTTCCTTTCTTAATTGCCTGCTTGTATACTATAATAATGTCTTCCCTTACGCACCCCTCTTCCACGGGTACTTCGACAGACCAGTTGTTGTAACTAACTTTCTTTGCTGGTTGATAACCTGAGTCAGTTTTTTGAAAATGAAGCCCATACTACTTCCTAAAGTTCTGGAGAATCTTCCTCTAGTCCTTTAGGAAGCTCGAGTTCCAACTCTAATATGGATTATTCTAATATAGAAGTACGACCTGCTATCCCGATCTCTCCCTTAGATAGTGCTTTCAATGCTTCAACAATGTTTGTTAAAAATTTGAAATACCTTTGTAAAAATATCAATATCCCTTCAACCTTTAGATTAGCCCTTCCTAGCTATTATGATAGGCCGAACCGACCTCCACCAGGTTTTTTAGCCTTCTTTTCTGGGCAGATTGATGGTGGACTTCAGTTCCCTATCCATCCTCTCATGACTGAACTCTCAGCCATATACCGAATTCCTTTAAATAAATTTTGTCTTAATTCTTTTCGGCTAATGGTTGGCTTTGTAATGGTCACTAAATTTCTCGAAGTTGAACCAACTGCCGAGCTCTTTCATTCTTTATTCCAAATAAAGGTGTCCACTACTCGTGGTCTTTTTTATCTGTCTTCCCAAGGTGATGCTAGATTCCTCGGGAAATATCCTACTTCCAACAAATTTTGGAAGGATCGCTATTTCTTCATCTCTCCTCCCGAACCATGGCCCTTCCCTACTAAATAGATTTGGGAGATTCCTCCTCGAAGAAAGGTAAACATTAGGAAACGTAATCCCGATCTTCAGGCTCTCATAGATTGGTTGAATAAATAAGAGTACGATCTTTCCCGACTCTACTCTTGTCCTACCCTACTATGGCATTTCAAACTGAGCCATACTCCTGCCAAGCTCGAGGAGGACCTCAGTATTTACTTTGCTAACACTTATTTTCTGTCCTGGTTTCATTTCTTTTTATCTTATTAACACTTGTTATTTCTTCTTTCTTCAGCTGTCATCATGAACAAGAGACTTGCTGAGAAATAAGCTGCTCGGAAGAGGAATGTCTCCCTGAGCCGAGCTCTTTCCTCGGCTTC
Source organism: Rehmannia glutinosa (assembly GCA_016081115.2). Lineage (NCBI taxonomy): Eukaryota > Viridiplantae > Streptophyta > Magnoliopsida > Lamiales > Orobanchaceae > Rehmannia > Rehmannia glutinosa. The sequence continues at coordinate 124,426 of JABTTQ020001463.1, read as the reverse complement.
TCCATCCTTCGATCCTCCTCTACCTTCTGCTACATCGGCTCAACCTACCGAGCCTTAGGCTCCAAAGTCCTCCAGGACTATTCATCCCGACTCGGCTCGGGATGTAATCAAGGAGTTCACCGACCCAAGCAGCCAACCGGCTTTAAAGAAACGCCCCCCTCCTGCTCTAGATTCTACTCAAAAGAAATCCAAGGTTGTGGGCAGCTCGGGAGACGCTACTCCCAATCAGACTTTTTTCCTCCAATCTCCAGTCCTGGAGAATTACAACCCTCGAACAACGTTTTAGACTTTTTTTCCTTCACCCCACATAGGGACTACGTGCTCTACCACCCCAGTATATCCGGGATGGGTTTCGAAAAAGAAAAAGAATTTTATTAATTACCAAAATTAATACAAATTCAACTTACAACGACACCTTGAAGAGCACCACACTCTTCTTCAACACCACCTTTGAGATTACCATAATCTCTCTTGAAGATTACCACAATCTCCAACGGCACCTTGTGAAGATTACCACAATCTTCAACCTTGAAGAGTACCAAATTCTTCAACACCTCAACAAGAAGATTACCACAATCTTCTTACACCTAACACCTAGATCACCCAAGTGTGTTCTTACCACAAGAACACTCACAAGGATATCTTGTGTTGAATGATAACCCAAAAAATCAAGATTACAACTAGATAATGAATTATACAGTTGAGTGCAAGTGTAATCAAGAATAGCCTAGACCTCAAGGATGTGAAAGTGATAAGCTAGGCAAATTACAACAAGAATAATGACAATAGAAGACCAATTGTTTGCTTGAGTATATCTTGTTGTGTTGTGTTGTTCTCTCTTATTGTTGTGCTTCAAATCTTCCTCTATTTATAGGAGATGATTGATACTTGATAGGCTCCTCTTGGAATCTGATATCAACAAAAAAAATTGCAGTTAAAATGAAGATTATAGCTATTAGAAATCAATTCCACAATTTAGGGAAAAGTTGTCTGCTGCACAACGGTTAGAATTTTGCTGTCAAACCATAGGGCGACCGGTCGCGCACAAATAGACGTTTGAAAATAAGAACACATTTTACACAGGGCGACCGGTCGACGGGGGGTCCGACCGGTCACCCTAGGGTCCAACCGGTTGCCCTCTTCAAAAAATCGAAACAGTGAAGTTTGCAAATTTGAACCAACCTTCAGGTACCGGTCGCCCTATAGGTCGACCGGTCGACGTCACCGGTCGCCCTATAGGGTGACCGGTCACCCTCACCATTTTCTGCCAACATGAAGTTTTCTATTTTGCACAACTTTCAGGTACGGGTTGCCCTATAGGGCGACCGGTTGACCTCAAAACAAAAGTGTTGTCCAATTTTATATCGAAAATAAACTTCAAGAAATACTCCAAAAAATAGTGAAAACATTTTAGACCGATCGGGAGTATTTAGACAACATTTGGAAACATTGTTTGTTGTAAAAACACATTAACTCAAAATCATAAAAAGTGTTGTCCAATTTAATGTCGAAAATAAACTTGAAGAAATACTCCGGAAAATTAGTAGAAACAATCCAAATCATTTAGGAGTATTTGGACAACATCTAAAAACATTGTTTTGGTGTAAAAACAAAATCATCAAAATCATGATAAAAACATTTATCAAACAATCTCCCCCTTTTTGATGATTACAAACCAAAACAATTTACCAAAGTCGATTTTGAAAACAAAACAATTTTACCGGTTAAAAAAGAGCTATCCGTTGTGAGCGACAACATTCCACGCAATATAATCACAAGGATGGGAGTAAAGAACACATATAGCAAAAGCTTCCCCTATCAATATGCACAACAAGAGTAATGTAAAAGCAATCAACCACAAGCTAAAAGCTTAGCTTTTACATATTGATCTTAAGTACAAGAGCTTATAAGCTCCCCCTGTCAACAAAACATCATTAGACAAGTATATAAGTCCATCAAACAACAATTGGACTGAGTATGACAGAGTATAATCCACAGCTTATGGCTTTTAGAAACCATAGCTTATAGCTTCTTTCTCGAGCTTATTTTAGCTTTTATGAGCTAATAAGCTTATAACATGTTTCTCCCCCTTTGGAATCATCAAAAAGAGTGTTAGCACGATAGAAACATCATATATTCATATCAAAGTGCGCAACTAAACCGATGTATCGAGCTATATGAACATTGAAGCTTATAGACCAAATAGGAGGAAAAAGTCGATCATACGACTTGTAGAAGCTTATGAAAACTCATTTGATTTGCAAAACATGATCTCTATAAATATATAAGACATTTGAAAATGAGAGAATCATGTAGGTGATGAATTTTTCATTGAAACATATTATCGAACACTTGGCGGGCGTCAAAAGTTGAAGAGGATATATATAGCCCTTGTAAATGTAATCAAGCCAAGTTTTTCATCACCAAAAGCAACTTTATAAATATCATCCATCAATAATCATCATGCTCAACACAAATATATAAGAATTACATCAAGAAATATACATATAGGTCAAGTTCTCAAGGGTTCAACCGAATTGAGATAAAGAAGTAGAATTCTTACCATTCAATCGGTAAAGCCGAGAAATGATGATGATAATCGAGCTAGATAATCCCCAAAATATGAAATTTATGCAACAAAACTCATTTTGAGTTAATTGTGTGTGAAAATTGCAAATGGGTGAAATATAGAAGAAAAACGCCAAAATGGCTAAGTCTGGAAAAACAGAAGCAATATATCTGAAAAATCAGCAGGGGCGACCGGTCAAGGGTGCTGTCGACGGGTCGGAGGTGAGGTCAACCGGTCGACCTCACTCTGATTTGATCACTGAACAGTCTGTTCTATAAAAGTCCGAAATTTGATCCAAAAATACGATTTTTCTCCCTTAAGTTTTAAATACATGCAAAATGCAAACGTAGACCTTATTCAATATGCATTATGTCTTAATCAAGCTCGAAATGAGATAAAATACTCAGCGGTAAATGATTAAAAAAATCCGCGAGTTATCATTGAGACGGAATTAAACACATCTCAATTTTTAGAAACGCTATCCCTTAGAAAAATATATCGAATCTTAAATGATTATAATGAACCATATTTTTTAAAAAAATTATTATCACCGGACTTGTTATCCCGAAAAATATAAACGTTTTAAAACTTTGGATAAACAAGCTATAAGAAGAAGTGTCTTTCAAATATTTGAAAATTTCCTTTAGCGACACTTTAATGAGATTCGTTGGGATAATTTTTGAAGCCGAGCATATAGACGTAAGGCATATGGAATGTTGAGTCTACGGGAGTAATGAAACTAAATGAACATACCTCGAATTTGTTTGTCAACCGACATGCCTTCCTCAACCTTTGTCAATCTTTACATGGTAGTCATAGAGGTTGAGATGGTTCTTTCTTCTTCAATGCCTCACTTCTTCTTTTGTATTATTTGAGTGTGGAATATAACCATTTTCTTGGCATTGTTGAACTTGAATTCCAATGAAGAAATTGAGCTTCTCCATCATGGTCATCGTGAATTTACCTAGTAACAACTTAGAAAATATCTTGTACAAAACTTCATTAGTAGCACCATAAATGATATCATAAATTTGTACAAGTAAGGATTCTTGCCCTTTTTCAAGAAACAAAGAGAGTAGATTAACTTTTCCTCTTGTAAAATCATTTTGCAAAAATAGCTAAGTCTATCAAACCATATATGGGGTGCTTGCTTTAAACATAGTAAGGCCTTTTATACAAATCATTTTGGCCTAATAATTTTCAAAACCCCGATTGTTTTTCATAGACTTTTATTTGAATAAAACCATTTTAGAGAATTGGATTTAATATGCATTTGGTAAAGCTTAAAAATTTCTTAAAACGAGAATGGGCAAGTAAAAATGCAAATATCTTCTAAATGAGCTATGAGTGCAAGTATTACATCAAAATCATTACCTTCTTCTTGACAATATCTATGAGCTACTAACCTTCCCTTGGTCATCAAGCTTGTTCAAGATACCAAAAATTTCTGCAAAATCTTAGCAAGTTATCTTTGCACAAGAGCATAGTAATATCGAATAATAGAGACGTTATAACAATTAACACATACTATGCTTTCAAACAAATCATCAAGAGTTCAATAAGACATGTAAGTTCAAATAAGCTTATAAAATATAAGGTCTCTTTTGAAATTTGAAAATCCGAGAGCATATAGTTGAGACCTCATTTAAAAGAAGCATTTGAACAAGAGTTTTGACAAGAATGAATATGAGCAATCAAATGCATAATTTTGAGAAGAGGATAAAAAAATCAAATGTTTTATCAAAACAAATATAATCTTTTACAAGTCTCGGATAAAACAAGCTTTATAGAGTAGTGCCTTTCAAAAATCGAAAAATCTTCTTAATGACACTTATATGAAATACTTTGAAATAACTTGAAAGACAAGTACATAGGCATATGACAAAAATATATCGAGTCTATAGGATGAATACCAATGATGAGCGTACCTCGATAGTTTAAGCATCTCTTGAAGAGGATGAGGAAATATATATCCTACACATATCTTAAACAAGTATAGCACAAAACGAATATGATACAAGTGTAGACTAAAATAATAAAAGATATCACAAGTATATTTATGCCATAAAAATCCATAAGGGATGATAAAACACTTAAGTTCAAGCAAATATACAAGAGTTTAATATAAGCTTTATACAAGGTCTTCTTTTTTTTTAAAAAAAAAACACAAATATATATTGAAGACCTTAATTAAAAAAAATGAAAACTCATTTAGCAAATAAGACACAAATAAAAACATGCATAAAAACAAAAAAATGCATATTTAAATGAGGTGATACGGTTTACCAATTTCTCCATTTCCATGGGTTGTGCCGTTCCCATTGTTGATAATATCTTCCCCTTTGAAAATCATCTTGTTAATGATGGCTTCTCCAATTGCTCCATCTCCAAGGATTATATCCTTCCCTTTGTTGATAATATTTCCTTCTTGGAAATTCATTTTGGTGGTGTCTTCTTCTTTGATCAAATGAGATGGTCATTTGATGTCTCCTTGGCGGTATGAATTTTCTTCGATTATTATTTCGCCGGGTGAAATAATATAACATTGTTTTGTGGTACCCTCTAGTGCTTGGGTCCTTTGGGATTAGTCTTGAGACTTTTAGGTCTCCAACAATAATTAGAGCTATGTTTAGCCCGACAATTATTTACCGTATGACCCTTTTTACCACAATAGAAGCATGTAATAATTCTAGAAGTGTAATGACCAACATGCTTAGAGACTTGACTATTTTTCATATGATTAATAACATTAGGCTTATGGTCAAGTCCTTGTTTCAATTTATCACAACTATGAATATCAACAATATCGGTCATTTTATCGGTACTCAAGTTGGATTTTGATAAATCCTTTTTCATGCAATTAATATCCTCAACAAGAGTACTATTTTCTTTTTCAAGTTTTCTAACCTTATCAAGTGTGGTGGTGTGAACACATGATAGTGATTTATAGGAAGTAAATAAACTATCCTTTTCATTTTTCAAAACATTGAATTTCTTTTTCAAATTTTTGTACTTAACAAGTAAATTTTGGAATTCATTTTGAAGATCATCAAAATCATTTTGCAAATCACTATAATCATTTTGAATAACAATATCATAGGAAGTAGAGGGTTTAAGACATACCTCGTTTTCTTCTTCGATGCCCATAAAACATTGTTCGACTACTTCATAGTTGGAAGTTATAAAAGGCTTGTTCCTTAGATTTGAACTTGTATCCCTTTGAGAAGTAGATGCTTTTGAGTTGCTCCAATCATTTGCATATACCTCATGAATGGCTTCTAATTTTTGCCATAATCCATGTGCCGATCGAATTCCTACGATATGATCAAATTCCAAATTAGTAATTGAACAATATAAAATATTGAGAGCTTTACCATTTAAGAAGATGATTTTCTTCTCTTCATCCTTTAGCTCTTTAGGGCCTTTGGAGGTGTGTGGTGTGTCTTTCATCGAAATGGATTCTCCATTTATGATGATGTTCCAAATATCTAACCCACAACCTTATAAATAACATTCCATTCTTTCTTTCCAAAATATAAAATTTTTGGAATAAAATAGTGGTGGATTGGTGGTAGAGGTGCCGGTAAGATGAGCTTCATTTGTAGCCGACGATCGTTTCTCTTCACTCGCGATTTGAAACGAGCTTGCCAAAGAGTTTGGCTTTGATACCACTTGTTTAAGAGATATCAATTTTTAAAAGTATTAGGGACTGACCTTGCCCTTTTCCGAGTACGGGATCACAACTTATGGAATTTTTAAAATCCGACATAAATTTTTCTCTTTAATTAAAATATTTTATTTTAAAATAGAAATTTACCAAGGTCATAAGAATTATTTTATCTTCTAAAATTCAGTTTATTTATGTAGGTCCCAAGGGGTGTAAGTGTAAGGTTTAGGAGGGGGGGTTAAATAAACCTTACCAAATTTTTGATTTAGTCCTTTTAAAAGTTCAGAGTTGATACTACACAGCTGTGTCCTTGGTGGACAACCAATTTAGTTAATCAGTAGAGTTAGTCTCTCAACACTCAACCGAGCATTTGATGGAATAACTCGGATGTTAAGTCTAAATTAACTCAACTGTGGTTTGTTTTTCAAATGGAAGACTTAACACCCTTAAGTTTGGTTAAGTAGAGATTTAGAGCTTGATTTAGTACTTAGAGATTATCTAATGGATAGCAAATATGTCGTGAGAATTAAACAAATATGATGTAAGAATTAAAGTCTTTGAAATGTAAATGACACAATAAGATTTTTATAGAGGTTCGAAGATGGGGTAATTCTTCTACTCCTCTCTTCTCCAACTCCCGGAGGAATCCACTAGGTATTGATCGATACAAAGTGGTAACAGATCCGGATACAAGTCTTGATCACACAAACGACTTGATCCTTTGGGACTCGATCACGGAGACGCCTTGATCACTCACCAAGCTTCTCGTGCGACTCGGCTTCTTCACAGGCGTTGCCGCTTGCTACTACAGCCCACTTGCTCAAGCTCTTTGGATTTGATCACGAAGCCCTACAAAAGCTCAAGATTTGGTTCGACCTTGAACCTTCCTACAATCCTTCGTGGAATATAGACCCCTTGATTCTTCAGTAATTTCCTCTTCAACTGATTGAAGTTATCTTTCCTTCACAGGTGAGTGTTGGATTGATGTTCTTCGTAGTGTAGGCTTGAGCGTTTAATCACTTGAGAATATTTCAGGTTACAATTCTAATAATTTCTAGAATGTTTGTGGTTCAGGTAACCTGCGTAATCTCTGTTTTTTTTTTCAGAGTTATTCCTCAGCCTTTTATAGTGAGCTTTTCAAAAATCTGCCCGTTGAAGAGATAAGCTTATTTTTGAAAGTCACTTGTGTTTGATACATGTTTTTATCTTAATTTTGATGATTTTATTTTATCACCAAAACAATGTTTTTAAAGGTTGTCCAAATACTCCTAAATGATTTAAAATGTTTTTAATATTTTTCGGAGTATTTTCTCAAAGTTTATTTTCGTCTAAATTGGACAACGCTTTTAATGATTTTACGTTATTGGGTTTTCACTCTCAAACGATGTTCCTAAATGTTGTCCTAATACTTCCGATCGGTTTAAAATGTTTTTACTAAATTTTCGGAGTATTTCTTGAGTTTTATTTTCGACACATATTGACAATATTTACGTCTCGTGGTCGGCCGCCCTATAGGGCAACCCATACCGAAGATGTTTTTAGAAACATAAAAATGAGACGAAGGAAAAAGAAGCGACCGGCCGTGCATCGACGGCGTCGACCGTCCGGTCGGCCGCCCAGTGCGGCCGTACTGCAAGTGTGTTTTGAAACAGAACGTTTAATCCTTGCAAAATCCATGAGGGGGACCGGTTGGGGTGATGGTCGACCGGTCGAGGTAGACGTCGACCGGTCGCCCTGTGTTATTTTGCTGTGTATCTTTTCCAACGTCTATTTCTGTGCGACCGGTCGCCCTATGTATTGACAAACAAATTTCGACCGTTTGACAAATGAGACAAACTTTCCTTAAAATGTGGGATTGATTTCTAACAGCTATATTCTTGATTTTAATTGTATTTTTCTGTAGATTTTCAATCCCCAAGAGGAGCCTATGCTTGATCAATCATCTCCTATAAATAGAGGAAGTTTTGGAGCAACCATTACAACAATTGAGATACAACACAACAAGATACACTTCAAGCAAACACTTGGTCTTTCATAGTCATTATTCTTGTTGTAAAATTGCCTAGCTTATCACTTTCACATCTTTGAGGTCTAGGCTATTCTTGATTACACTTGCACTCTATTGTATTATCAATTATCGAGTTGTAATCTTGAATTTGTGGTCGTCATTCAAACACAAGATATCCTTGTGAGTGTTCTTGTGGTAAGAACACACTTGGGTGAACTAGGTGTTAGGTGTAAGAAGATTGTGGTAATCTTCTTGTTGAGGTGTTGAAGAGTGTGGTGCTCTTCAAGGGTGAAGATTGTGGTAATCTTCACAAGGTGCCGTTTGGAGATTGTGGTAATCTTCAAGTGAGATTGTGGTAATCTCAAAGGTGGTGTTGAAGAAGAGTGTGGTGCTCTTCAAGGTGTTGTAAGTTGAATTTGTATTAATTGTGGTAATTAATAAAATTCTTTTTTCTTTTCGAAATCCATCCCTGATATCTTTGGGGTGGTAGAGGATTAGGCCCTAGGTGGGTTGAACCTCTTTAAATCGACGTGTGTTGTTTACATTCCGCACCTTTATTATTGTATTTGAGCATTTGGTTCGAAAAAGAGGGCGAAATCCAAAAGATGGAGATAATCTATTCACCCCCCCTCTAGATTATCGTAGCCGCTTGGACTTACAAGTGGTATCAAAGCCAAACTCTTTGGCAAGCTCGTTTCACATCGCGAGTGAAGAGAAACGATCGTCGGCTACTGAACGAAGCTCATCTATCCTAAGCACCTCCACCACCAAGCCACCTCGGTTTGATTCCAAAAATTTTATATTTTGGAAAGAAAGAATGGAATGCTACTTACAAGGTTGCGGGTTCGACATTTGGAACACCGTCATTAATGGAGAATCCATTCCGACGAAAGATACACCATACACCTCAAAAGGCTTCAAAAAGCTCAATGATGAAGAAAAGAAAATCATCTCCTTAAACGGTAAGGCTTTAAATATTTTATATTGTTCATTTACTAATTTAGAATATGAACATATTGTAGGAATAAAGTCGGCACATGGAGTATGGCAAAAATTAGAAGCCATCTATGGAGTATTTGCAAATGAAAGGAGTCAAACAAAAGCATCTACTTCTCAAGATCATACAAGCTCAAATCTAAGGAATAAGCCTCCTACAACTTTCAATTATGAAGAAGTTGAATATTGTTTTATGGGCATCAATGAAGAAAATGAGGTATGTCTTAAGCCCTCTACTTCTTATGACATTGTTATTCAAAATGATTATAGTGATTTGCAAAATGATTTTGATGAGCTACAAGATGAATTCCAAAGCCTACTTGTTAAATACAAAAATTTGAAAAAGGAATTCATTGTTTTGAAAAATGATAAGGATAGTTTATTTACTTCCTATGAATCACTATCATGTGCTCACACCACCACACTTGACAAGGTTAGAAACCTTGAAATAGAAAATAGTACTCTTGTTGAGAATATTGATTGCATGAAAAAGGATTTATTAAAATCCAACTTGAGTACCAATAAAATGTCAAATATTATTGATATTCATAATTGTGATAAAGGACTTGATCATAAGCCTAAAGTTGTTAATCATATGAAAAAGGATCAAGTCACTATGCATATTGGTCATTATGCTCCTAGAATTACTACTTGCTTTTATTGTGGCAAAAAGGGTCATACGGCTAATTCTTGTCGGGCTAGAAATAGCTCTAAATATTGTTGGAGACCTAAAAGTCTCAAAGCTAATCTTAAAGGACCCAAACACATGAGGGTACCACAAAACAATGTGCTATTAGGTACCCGGCAAAGCAAAAATCGGAGAAAATTCATGCCACCAAGAAACATCAAATGAACGTTTCATTTGATCAAAGAAGGAGAAACTACTCTCAACAAAGCCAATTTCAAGAAGAGCGTATAATCAAAAATGGGAAGAACACAATCCTTGGAAATGGCAAAGACATCATCAACAAGATGATTTTCAAAGAAGAAGAAACCATCAACCATGGGAAGGTAACCAAGCTTGGAAATGGAGAAGTCATCATCAACAAAGTGACTTCTCAAAGGGAAGATATCATCAACAATGGGAACGGCACAACCCATGGAAACGGCGTAATTGGTAAACCGTATCTCCCCATTTGTATATGCATTTTATTTTTAAATCTATGCATACTCTTAATTGTGTCTTAATTGCAAAATGAATCTTCAAGTATTTATTTTTAATATAGGTCTCTTATATATTTATGAGTTTAAATTTTTTTTAAAAAAAAAAGAGACCTTGCATGATTTTCTAAAACCCTTGAGCATTTTATTAGACTTATGTGGCTTATTATCTCTTATGAAATCTTATAGCATAAGCTCTTTTGATATCTCATATTACTTGCCTACACTTGTATTTTCTATGCATATGTTGTCTAAGAATTGTGTAGGACACATATTGGCTATTACGCCATCAAGTTTCTTAAACCATCGAGGTATGTCTACTCGTATCTTTTTTTTTTATAAACTCGATATTATGCTTATGCACATATCTTTCAAGATATTTCATTTTTGACCACTTAAGTGCCCCTAATTGATCTTGCAAATGTTTTCTTTTAAAAAGGCACTAAGTGTTTAGTCTCGTTTTTATCATTTATATGTTTTTCCAAAACCCATATTTGTTGGATATAGTCCAAACTTATATTTTTGCAAAGTTTTAAAACTTTTGGGGTGAAAAATCGAATTTTGGAAAACTCTGGGAGAAAGAAAAATCACCTGGGACGGTCATAGCAGGGGCGACCGGTCGCCCTGCACCTCGACCGGTCGCACCCCACCTCGACCGGTCGCCCAGGTTAATTTTTGCACTTTAAAACACTCTGTCTTCAGTTCGTGAAACAGACTCAAAAACATCCCCAAAACCCTTGTTCAGCACATTTTTCCCCTCTTTCTTCAAAATCTTCAATTCTTCATCAATCCTTGAAATTTTTCTTGCTAATTCACTTCTTTTTGCAAGAATCTTACACATATGGCACCTCCAAAGAATTCCACCGGTCGAAATCCCATCTCCAAGCGTAGAAGGGGCGGAGAGGGTTCGTCAAGAAATCGGCAAGAGGAAGCCGAACAAAGGGATATTCGAGCCGCTCAAAGAAACGTGGCTCAAGAAGGTGATGATGTTCAAAATCCCATTCTCTCTCGGGCCCAAATTACCGAGCTACGCGGAACGATTTCGCTCCAAAATTGCCGTTGGGCGAAAGGTAAAAATCCTTTGTTACTCAAGCCCTAATTCCCACAATGTTCTTAATTTCATTCATAAATATGCGGAATGGTATTATGAGGACTCGGGAATGGGAGGAAAGTCGATTGCTCGGACTAAAATGTGTCGTTTTAGTTCATTTACGAATGAGTATCCTACGATTAGAGGATTTTTGAGGAGCAAGGTTGGATGTATTTATGGGAACATGCTTATGTGTTGTATGATGATGATATTATCCAACTCTTTTATGCCAATATGTGGGTTGAATATGATAATGATAGAAAGCCGATTGCTTTGTTAATTAAACTTATAAAGGGTCGTCATTTTAGATGGACTCCCAATGATATTTGCCGGCTTTTACATGTTAGAGAAGGTGGTTGGGATTATTTCTCTTGCGGGACTTGGAATGATGAAATGTTGGGGGTATCGATGAAAGAAGTCAAGACGTATTTGGGAGTATGGCCTAAGTATTCTTTGTTGGCAATGACACTTGAGCATCGCATTTTATCGGTCATTGTCGCATATTGCATTTGTGGTAAGTCGGGAAAGATGCCTAGCAATATGGATTACTTTTTGACTTATAAGATTGCTAGGAGGAACCACTTAACTTTGGTGCCATACTTATTCAATGTCTTATCGAGTCCATTACTCAAGGTAATAAGAAGTTGGTCATGGGAAATTGGATTTGTAAACTTCTTATTCAATCGGGACTTCCTTCGTCGGAGTTTAACTCGGAAGTTTTTCAAAATGACTTCGACATTGATAATATCACCCAAATAGTCACGATGCGCAAGAATATGGACATCCGACCTACCAAAATGGCGAGAGGAAGAGGTCAAGAGTCTCCTGATCCTAATGACATCTTTGATGACGCTTGGGCCGCAAGATTGGTGGAAGAAGGCGAACCGAGCAATCCGGAGGGTAATACCGGTGCTCAACCGCCTAGGAGGTATAGTCAAGCCGAATTTGATGAGATGAGAGCTTTTCATGAGACGAGGTATGAGGCTTTGGAGCAAAAGACCTCTAAAATGCAAAAGTCTATCGGCAAGTTAAAGAAATTCATCAAGGACTTTATTCCCGATCTTGCTTCTCCTCGGATGAGGAATGATGTTACCCCACCCCTTTACTTTCTAGCATTTTCATTAATGATGTTTTGTATTTTGATGAATCTTTGTAAAACTCATTTGTACTAATGATATTTGCTTGTTTTTCTTAAAAGGGTTAATATTGCAAGTTGATAATGACTTGTGGATGATCATGATTTATGATGGAGTATTTGATGGTAAAAATACTCTAAAGCATTGTTTGATAATTGGTATGAAGTACTTGATGGTAAAAGTGCTTCTTTTTGCTTTGTTATGCTTAGTTGAATATATTGGGACATTTGATACATGTATTGTTGAAAGCATGACTTATTACTTGATGGTTGCTCTAATTTTTGGCATTTGTAATGCCTTGATCATTCTTAGCTTATCTCAATTGGGTTGAACCCTTGAGAATCTACTTTGAGCTTCTTAAATTGATGAACAAATTATTGCATATGGTGCATATGATTTTTTGAGTTTTGAAATGAGGTTGATTGATGATATGAAAATTTTTTTTTGGCTTGAACCATTTACAAAGGTTATATACAACCTCTTCTATTTTTTTACGCACACAAAGTGTTTGTTAAAATGTCGCTATGTAAATTTCAACTTCTACATGATTCTCTCGCTTCCAAAAGTCTTCTATACTCATTGAGATCATGTTTTGGGAAATAAAACGAGCGTATGAACTCTTCATGATATATTTCTCCCATTTTCCTTGGTTTTAAGCCTAAATTGCTCAATGGTTGATAAACCATTTCTTTGGTGCACTTTGATATACTTCTATGATGTTTCTATCATCCTAACATTCTTTTTGATGATTCCAAAGGGGGAGAAACAGGAAATTGGCTCGTTAGCTCAAAGAAGCTAATAAAAGCTTGTCATAAAAGCTATAAGCTATGGCTCATAAAAGCCATAAATTGTGATTTATTTTTTAGTCCAATTGTTGCTTGATGGACCTATATTATTGTTTAATGTTGTTTTGTGACAGGGGGAGCTTATAAGCTCTTGAATAAATTGTAAAAGCTAAAGCTTTTAGCTTATGGATTATTGCTCTTACATTATTCTTGATGTGCTTGTGGATAGGGGGAGCTTGTGCTTTTTATTGAAAATATTTACTCCCTACTTGGTTGCTTTAATATTTTTGGAAATTTTGGTTGCTTCCAAACGGTCAAATGTTTTTACCGGAAAATCATTTCTAAAATTGCTCTCTTAGTTTGTGTAAAAATTGTTTTGGTTTGTAATCATCAAAAAGGGGGAGATTGTTTGATACATGTTTTTATCTTAATTTTGATGATTTTATTTTATCACCAAAACAATGTTTTTAAAGGTTGTCCAAATACTCCTAAATGATTTAAAATGTTTTTAATATTTTTCGGAGTATTTTCTCAAAGTTTATTTTCGTCTAAATTGGACAACGCTTTTAATGATTTTACGTTATTGGGTTTTCACTCTCAAACGATGTTCCTAAATGTTGTCCTAATACTTCCGATCGGTTTAAAATGTTTTTACTAAATTTTCTGAGTATTTCTTGAGTTTTATTTTCGACACATATTGGACAATATTTACCTCGTGGTCGACCAGGCCGCTCTATAGGGCAACCCATACCCAAGATGTTTTTAGAAACATAAAAATGAGACGGAAGGAAAAAGAGCGGTCGACCGTGCTCGGCGTCGACCGGTCGGATCGGCCGCCCCAGGGTGCGACCAAATGCACTGCAAGTGTGTTTTGAAACGAACGTTTAATCCTTGCAAAATCCATGAGGGGACCGGTTGGGGTGATGGTCGGCCATCGTCGAGGTAGACGCGTCGACCGGTCGCCCTGTGTTATTTTGCTGTGTATCTTTTCCAACGTCTATTTCTGTGCGACCGGTCGCCCTATGTATTGACAGCAAATTTCTGACCGTTTGACAGCAGACAAACTTTCCTTAAAATGTGGGATTGATTTCTAACAGCTATATTCTTGATTTTAATTGTATTTTTCTCAGATTTTCAATCCCCAAGAGGAGCCTATGCTTGATCAATCATCTCCTATAAATAGAGGAAGTTTTGGAGCAACCATTACAACAATTGAGATACAACACAACAAGATACACTTCAAGCAAACACTTGGTCTTTCATAGTCATTATTCTTGTTGTAAAATTGCCTAGCTTATCACTTTCACATCTTTGAGGTCTAGGCTATTCTTGATTACACTTGCACTCTATTGTATTATCAATTATCGAGTTGTAATCTTGAATTTGTGGTCGTCATTCAAACACAAGATATCCCTGTGAGTGTTCTTGTGGTAAGAACACACTTGGGTGAACTAGGTGTTAGGTGTAAGAAGATTGTGGTAATCTTCTTGTTGAGGTGTTGAAGAGTGTGGTGCTCTTCAAGGGTGAAGATTGTGGTAATCTTCACAAGGTGCCGTTGGAGATTGTGGTAATCTTCAAGTGAGATTGTGGTAATCTCAAAGGTGGTGTTGAAGAAGAGTGTGGTGCTCTTCAAGGTGTTGTAAGTTGAATTTGTATTAATTGTGGTAATTAATAAAATTCTTTTTCTTTTCAAATCCATCCCTGATATCTTTGGGGTGGTAGAGGATTAGGCCCTAGGTGGGTTGAACCTCTTTAAATCGACGTGTGTTGTTTACATTCCGCACCTTTATTATTGTATTTGAGCATTTGGTTCGAAAAAGAGGCGAAATCAAAGATGGAGATAATCTATTCACCCCCCCTCTAGATTATCGTAGCCGCTTGGACTTACAACTTGTGGTCGTTGGCTTGTCTTGTTGCAGTCCTTGGAATTGCCATTTCCTCGTATGAATTGTTCTCCACCTTTTTAGAGTTCGACACGGTGTAGTGCTTCCCATTGGTTTATTCCTTTTGCACGCTTCCTCGGGGATGAGCACTTGAGAAAGGTAGCATGGAGATATTACTTGTTTAAGTAATTCTCTTGATTTACGTAACGGATCTTTTTGATTATCTCGACTTGATTTGCATTTCCTTGCTTTCCCAGGTGACTTAGAGTCGACTTCCAATCATCGGATGACTCTTCATCACTTCAACTTGAGACTTGGCTTTTCTTAAGTTGACTTGACCGATACTCCACTCACCGCATCTCACCGCTCCTTGATAGAGTTCCCGTCTTCTCTTCTTTGCCATACTCAAATGTCTTGCAAATGAGTCTTCCTACTAGTCTTGATTGTCTTCTTGCATGTTTGGGCATAGTGACTTAACTCAAACAACCAACCCTATTTATTACAATGCGCTTTACAACAAAAATCGGGTGCCAACTTCCTATTCTAAGTTTTACATGGCATTCATCAAAATCTAAACAATAAATTTCCCAACAATTTCCCCCTTTTTGATGATGCCAAAACTTAAAACATTCAAAATGTAAATAGCAAAGATACATACAGATAGTGCATTCACATAGAATGTATGCGTAGAATCAATCCTTTTATTGATCATAACATTCTTGTTCTTTTACACAATCACAAGGTGTGTATCGAGCAAACATTTGTCTACGCAAAACTTAGAGAATTTACAAATGTTTATGACAGAAGACTTACATAAAGTGTATTTACATGGTAAAATACATGAAGGGGTGGACAACAACACTTCATCTCCTTCGTTGTCTCCTTCTTTCTTCTTCTTCAGCATCTTCTGCTCTTCTTCTCTTTTTCTCATCGTCACCGCCTTCTTCTTCTTTTTCATATGCCTTCCGGCAGCTTCATCTCTTCTTAATCTCTCTTGTCTTTCCTCCCATAGCTGAGTTTGTCTCTTATTTTCTTCTTCTATTCTTTTTCGCATACTCGGATTGCTTTTAGCCACTTGCAAATTGGCTACTTGGTCAAGACCAGCCCAAGAGATCCCTCCTTTCTTGCCGGATCTACGTACTCAATGTTTTTGGCGGAGGTCTGGTCCAAGCCTCTTCCTTCATCACCGCTTCTTTCTCTACCTCTCCTCTCGGGCGTGTATTTTATCGGGGTCTTCTTCTTCCCACCGAGTGACCGGCGGAGTGACCAAAGTGAGCGATCCGCTAGTCTGCTCGCTGTCGCTTCTTCACATAACGTGAGACCCTTTTCCCAAGACAAGTCCCAAGCTTGAGCCATAGACATTTTTGCAAAGTATCCTTCGAGATGCGGCGTTTTAAATTCATCAACTGATCGTGGCTCGGTCCCGACATCCGAGATGGCATAAGTGTCTCTGTCAATGGAATGCCTCCATGTTGTTTCAAGATGTTCATAACTCGGGCATCCATTCTTCCTTCCACTTCCTCCATCCATGCTTCAATTGTCTTTCTCTTTTCACCATAGATATAGCAGAGTGTTGGAGTGGCGAGTCACTGGAGTTTCTTCATTGATAATATCACCGTGACAAGACCTTGTTGGGGGTTTGTGCAATCATCAAGGTCACATCTTTCGATCATTCCCCCTCAACGGACTTTCCTTTCTTTTGTTTTGACACTTCCTCACCGTCTTTCCTTCACAACCGCTTCCTCCTCCTTTCACTTCGATCTCTTTAGCGCTTTAAAGTATTCCTCTTCCCCCTTTTTGGCATCATCAAAGGAGAGAGGAACACTGAAACATACTTGGCAAGCGGAAGTCGAGCCTCACGATAGCCGAGTTCGCCTCGAGTTTGCTTTGCGGTGTATGCGGCACGAAATTCGAGCGAGTAGCGTTGGACTCTCTGAAATTAGCTTCATCTCAGCCATGAGAAGGCTGAATTTTCTATCCATGTTTTCTTCCATACGCCGGAGATCACTCTTATTTTGCTCACGCAGCGACTTTATCTCGTCAAGTGTGAGCTTCATGCATGTGCTCAATGTGTTCTCTCAATTTTGTTTTTGCATCGATTCTCGGCTCCATACCGACTTGTTGAACAATGTCCTGAAGTATCTAACTTGTTCCACACGCATTGTTTCTTTGTTGTTGCCACCATTCCCGATCCCGATCATTGCCTCAAGTCGGCCAGCATGGGTTGGCATCTCTCGTTGTCGATCGCATGTCCATAGAGGCCTGGTGCCTCTCCATCCGCTCAATTTCAAGAATAATGCCTTGAACACCTCCCGAACTCAATTTTTTCTTCCGTTGCGGTGATGGCCATGCACTGCACCAAAGTCATAGTCACCGAACGATGGTACTGGACGGAATGACAGAGATGGTCTGTGGGCGTGCGAGCTTGTTCTCTCGACTCTTCGGGAGGTCGGGTACCTCCGGGGAGAAAGGAAATGATTCTACAAAGGAATCATCACGACCAACCGGGATTTGTTCAATGATGAGAGGTGCGCGTGAAGTTCCTTTTTTTGAGTCGAACCTCTGCGGCTTGAGGAGCCTATGCGGTGGACTGCTTTCACCGGGGTCTTTTGTGAAGTGGACCCGACTTGCCGAGCCTCAGTGTCTCAACAACCGTTGGTCTGGTCTCAAATGTTTCTCCAATTGAGTGGGATCGTCCTCGGCCTTATCGGAGCGTCATCGGACGATGATGAGATTTCCATTGGTGGCTCATCATCAAAATTGAAAGTTTGACGAGTAGTCTTGAGATCGACTTGCTCGTCTTTGCCGGGAAATCCGCACTGAGTCTTTTGGATCTGTGGGGGATGACTCGGCTTCTTCGTCGCTTTCGATCCCAAAAGGTTACATCGAGGATTATCCGGGAATCATGAAGCGCGCTTATCTCCTTTTTCGGATGGATCAATGATAGTAGGAGGGATGTTCTCTACTTCAACTTCTTTACCCCGGAAGTCTCAACCTCCCGTGGGCCTTCATTACCTCCTATAGTCTCAACTGCAGTGAGACCTTGGACCTCCCTTTCGACAAATGTCACTGTCTTAGGGTCTTTCGTGGTGGCATCCATTGGAGTCTCAACCCCATGGATTGCACTTTCATCGCCCAGTGTTAACTCCCGGAGTGGTTCTGTTCCTTCCTCGTGCCTCGACGCATCGCCAGCGCGTCATTAGCTGCAGAGCGATTGGCACCTTAGCCGAGACAGTCTCAATCGTCGAGCTTCGTTGTTGACAACTTCTTTGTGTACTTTGTGGTTGTTTCTTCTCCACTTCGCCTCCTAGATTTGTTGTGGAGTCATCTGCAGCATTCTCCGACCTTGCTGCAGTGGAGGGAGTTTCCCCCTCACCGGGCGCATCGCTTGAGTGACTTGGAATGGGGTCACTCGTCTCCAAACTCCCACTGTTTTCTCTGAGTGTTAAGCCGTTGGGGCGGTGGTAAGACACCTTCATTAGGGGTTGGCTCAACTGGGGTCCCCACTAACCCGTTTCATTGCCATTTCCCTTAATTCCTTCTTCCGAGTGAGCTGGGGAAGTGGTGGTAGCAACAACGGTGGCGATTTGGTGAACCACTCCCATGGGATCGATTTCCAGCTGTGTTCTGGAGGACTCTCCTGGTCCCTCCATTAATCTTTTCTCGTGAAGGATTACGATTCGTGCAATGCTTGCTGCATTTGCACTTCTTCTCGTGGGCGGCAAAGCAGAGTCCTGGATCCTCATCATCAGATAAGACATCAAGGAGATGATGTGTGTGTTACGTAGTGGTGCCGATGATAGGCGAGATGCCTTGGCCTTCTCACGTGCCTCGGCTTCCTCTACCTACTGTCTTTCCTTCTCCTTGTCCTTGAAGATCCGCAAGATATCCGTGCGCTTTTCTTCATCCAAAGTCTTGGACCACAAAGTGGTCACTCCAAGGAAGTTCGCGCCTCTTCCTCTTCTATAAATTCAGCCGTTGGAACTGTTCCCTTGATCCACTCAATTTCCACTTCCTCCACTCTCGACGATTTTGGATGTCCGGGTAAAGTGGGGATATGATCATCACATCACTATCGGCTCTATCGCCTTCTTCTTGTGTGTCTCACCGCGCGACTACAATCTGTGTCTTGATTTGCCTCTGTTGACGCCTTGACAGAGACTTAGTCAAGCTTTTTCATCAATTATATCCGGGGACTCTACTTCTCCAAAGCGAGCCTCCTCAGATGTCTGCTCCCGGTGAGTGGTGACTCAGGCCCGGTTTCTCAAGCTCGGAGTGCTTGATGATTCTTCTTCGTCTCCTAGTTTGTACCGAGGGATTTCGGTTCGAGAGAGAGTTTCTTCCGAGTCTTGGGCGGGGGGGCCTATGGCTTTGGTGTTTTTCTTCCGAGGAGCCGTCGTCTTGCTTATCGCTCCTCTTTTTGACGATCGGAGAAGGTATTTGAGAGTCCTTCTCGACCGCTAACTGTTCTTTGGCGGAGACACGGCTGCGGGGCGGTGTGACTCGGTTGCGGGGCGGAGCGGGTTTGTTTTTCTTTCTTTGCAGAGCAAGCAACAGATCTTCTTAGCACCATTGCAGGGGCAAACTTTTTTCTTTGGTGGAGAGGAAACAATCGTATCTTCAGGGTCATCGATTCCCCCTCACTCGTGTCGCTCTCTTGGCGTAGGCTCTCTTACATGCGCCAGAGAGGTTTGATCTGAACATTCTTTTGTTTACATGGAACGCCTTTCCATGTCTAAGAGGACTCCTTTCACCTCCATCACCAAAGAAATCACTGTGCCATATCCTAGGGATCCTCCAAATGCACCATCTTCCTTGAAGGATTTGTTCCCTATATTCGCGAGAGTCTGCTTTGTAGACAAACTCAGCCCAGTTATTTTCTTTTCTTCAATGATCGCGGCCATTACGATCAACTTTGCTTTGTGATTGGTCAAAGTCGCCAAATTTGATGTCTATGCATTTGGCAACTATGTCCAACAGTTTGTGGTAATCCTCCTTCAAAGACCTCTTGTTTGCTTTGTGTAAACTATTTTATCAAAGATAGTCGGGCTTGGCTATTTCCTTCCAAGCGGAAGCAGGTTTACATCAAAGATCGTTGATTTCTCGATGCTCCTTCCGTCGGTAGTGGCGAGTGTTCACCAAATCCTTGCGAGAGATGGTGAACTTCTTTCCGTGAATAGATGACTTTATCCCTTCATCGTGAACCTCAGCGTTCACGTAGAACTGTGCGACCTCCTCCACATAGGTCATCGTATATTCCAACGTCAGAAACGGTTTCAGCCCAGACGTTACCAATTTCTCAGCAATTTTCTTCACTAAGGTGTCGTCGGACCCCTGTTTCACCATGCCGTCGAAATCCACAGTAGACCCTGTGGATTTGCTTTCCTAACTTGACAAAATCATAGGTTGGTGCCATTTTTCAGGATTTCACCGAAGAAAACTTAGAGGTTGATTTGAAGATAGATAGGGTTTTGAGAGAGTTTTGCCTTTGCTTCTGAGAGAAATGAACGGTTTTGGTAATATGAGAGAGAGAAGAAGGAAAGCTTAAGTATGGTTTATGAAAGGACGTGCGGGTGGTTTTTGAAATGTGATCGAAATCAACGGCTTAGATTTTGCACGCCGATTTAGCATTTAATGTCTCGTATTTAATGCGGCAAAGATTTATATCCAATCATAAGCTTGGTGTGCGGCTTTTGCCTATACACGCCATAATTATCTTTGTCGCAATTCTTAAAAACATTCCCGCTTAGTAAAAACGACTGCGTTTTTGTCACTTTGCTCATAAATGACTCAGCTTTTACCCTCAGCTGGTTTAACACTTCTTCTCACAGTTCTCTTTGTGATTCAAATTTGTCACCGACTCGGTATAGTCAGTTCTTTCCGACATGATTCTTGGTGATTTACATTTTGCTCTTTTTTTCACCCCTTTTCTGTTCCATTTCTCTTCTTTGATTTGTCTCGAGTGTCACCAAATTAATCAATTAGCCCCAACTCATGCTTGAGTTCTTCAAATCTTGACTCACATAATGGTTTTGTGAAGATGTCGGCTAGTTGTTTATCGGTTGAGATATATTCCAGGATGATGTCCTTCTTTTCAACATGGTCTCTTATGAAGTGATATCCGACATCAATATGTTTTGTTCTTGAGTGCAACACAGATTTTGAGTGATTGTAATTGCACTTGTGTTATCACATATGATTGGAATTTCTTTTTCTTCAACTTCATAGTCTCTCACTGTTCTTTGTCTCATCCATAGGACTTGGGCACAAAAGTGCCTGAGCTATGTATTCTCGCCTCACCGTGTAGAGGTGGCTATTGAGTTTTGCTTCTTGCTAAACCAGAAATTAGTCTGTTTCCTAGCATTTGACATGTGCCTGAAGTGCTCTTCTCCTGTCCACTCTTGCATCCAAAGATAGTCGAGAATCAATAGCCAATTAGCTTGAATCCACCTTCCTTTGGATACCATAGGCCTACTTCTTGGCTTCCTTTCAAGTATCTCAATATTCTCTTAGTTTGTCATGTGGCTCTCTTTTGGAGCAGATTGAAATCTTGCACATACACCTACAACAAAGGTGATGTCCGGCCCGCTAGCCGTGAGAGATGAGCAATGATCCAATAAGTGCTCAGATCTTGTTTGATCTACTGTGCTTGCCATCCGCATCCATGTCCATTTTGATGATGTATTCATTGGTATTTTCACGAAAGACTTCTCCTCCATACCAAATTTCTTCATTAAATCTCTGGTGTATTTTGTTTGACTTATGAAGGTTCCATCCTTCATTGTTTCACTTGGAGTCCAAGGAAGAATGTCGCTCTCCCATCATGCTCATTTCAAATTTACTTTGCATGAGGTTTGAAAATTTTTCACATAGCTCTTTGTTTGTGGATCCAAAAATGATGTCATCCACATATATTTGAACAAGCAAGATACTCTTCTTGTCTTGAATTCTCAAAAGTGTTCTATCTACTTTTCCTTTTGTGAATCCATTCTCGATTAGGAATTGTGACAAAGTATCATACCATGCTCAGGGTGCTGTTTCAATCCATACGAGCTTTCTTGAGTTTGTATACCTTATCTCCAAGAGTCTTCTCGCTCAAATCCTGGAGGTTGTTCAACATACACTTCTTCTTCCAATAAACCATTTAGGAATGCACTTTTTACATCCATTTGATATACAATGAAATTCTTGTGAGTCGCATAGGCAAGAAACATCCTTATTGCTTCCAATTTTGCTACGGGAGCAAATGTTTCATCAAAATCTATTCCTTCTTCTTGGCAATATCCTTTGGCTACTAGTCTTGCTTTGTTTCTTACCACGAACCTTCCTCGTTCATCTTGTTTCAACACCCATGTAGTACCAATAACGTTTTGATGGGTGGGTCTTTGAACTAATTCCCATACTTTATTTCTTTCAAACCGATTCACTCTTTCTTGCATAGCTTGAATCCAATGTGTGTCATCCAATGCTTGTAACACATCTTTGGGCTCTATTTGCGAGATAAAGCATGTGAACATAGCTTCTTGTTGAGTTCTCGATCTTGTTTTGACACCTTCTCTTATATCTCCAATGACAAGTTCTCGTGGATGGTCTTTCAGCCATCTTACATCCGGTTGAAGTAAGTTAGCCGGATTCATCGTCTAGCAAATGTGTGTTGCTTTGATCGACTCTCTCGTAGTCACTTAGCTGCAAATTTTCCACTGCTTTTTGAGATTCAACTATCTCATCTTTTTCTAAGTTTATAATTCCAAAACTTGATAGATAGGACTCTTACGTATGGTTGGATGATTCACTTATTAGTGACTCTTCAATGTCTTCTCCATTTACATTTGGCTCATCGAATACCACATGAATGGATTCTTCGCAACCATAGTCCTTTTGTTGAGTACTCAGGCTTTGCTTTCAAATGAGTATCCCAAGAAGATACCTTCATCGACTTTAGCATTGAAGGCATTTAGATTGTCTTTGCCATTGTTGAGGATGAAGCATTTACATCCAAATATTCTAAAATATGCAACATTTGGTTTTCTTCCACCAAATCTCATAGGAGTCTTTGTCACCGTTGTCTGTTTATCATACATCTGTTTTGAGTGTAGCAAGTCGTGTTGATTGCTTGACCCAAAATCTTTTTGGTAACCCCGTCACCTAACATGGTCCTTCTTTGCTTCTTTGAGAGTTCTATTCCTTCTTTCTCGCAACTCCATTCTTTGTGGAGTCCTTTGCTGCAGATAGTTCATGACCAATACCATTTTCAATACAATACTTGAGTTATTATTCCATTGACAAACTCGATTCCTGCATCCGATCTTATTTTGATAATGGTTTGCTCTTCTCATTTTGAATCCTCTTCATCGATTGTGGTAGTTTACAGTAGAGTTTCTTTCTTCTTACACATGAATATTGTCCATGTATATCTTGAGTAGTCATCTACTACCACCAAGGTGTATTTCTTTCCACTTATGCTAGCCGGTTCCACTGGGCCAAATAGATCCATATGTAGCAGATGCAATATTCTTGTTGAAGATGGGCATGTCTTTTCTTTGAATGATGATTTGATTTGTTTTCCCTTCGACATGCGTCACATATACTCTCCTTTTTGTATAATCGAGTCCGGAAGTCCTTCCACAAGACTACTACGGCAAGCTTGTTAATCGTTTTGAAATTCAGGTGACTCGGCTTTTTGTGCCACGACCAACTTGATTCAATTTGTGCTTTTTGCTAGTAGACAGTCTTTGGGTGTAGCGGTTGACCAATCTACTACATACATGTTCTTTTGTCTACATCCTTGCAACACAACTTCATTCGATTCACCTCCTTGATTTGGCATATACCCATGTTAAATCCAACATTATAGCCCTTGTCACAGAGTTGACTGATGTTTAGCAAGTTGAAGTTGAGTCCTTCAACATATGCAACATCTGTGATTTCTAATCCATTCCTCTTGATGGATCCAATGCCTCTTATTTCACCTGGAGCTTCATTTCCTCCAAATATGACATTTGCTCCTTTAACTTCATTTCTCTGAGTGTAGTGCTTAGGTGCATATGTGTGCTGATGAAAGCTCTTATACTTTTGGAATGGCCTTTGCTGAGTTCTAGGCCTTTGCCATTTGGGCTTATATTCCATAAGTCTATGCTGATAGTTCACATCATTCCAATCAGCTTGGCTTGGATATTTTCTACCATTCCCATCATATGTATTTCTTTTATAGATTTTCTGGGGTTTTTGGTAGCTCTGCTTCTTCTTTACAGAGTATTTTCTGTTTGGAGTTTGCTGAGGAACTCAACTGAATCTCTTCTCACTTTGTCCTTTCAAATAAGCACTCAACTCGGGTTGTTTTCCTTTTCCTTTATAACCAAGGCCGCTTTGCTTGTAATTGTGCTTTGGAGTGAATGTGTGTGCAACATTTAGAGTTTTGGATTTTTTAGACTCTTCATTGCTTGAAGATCCTTTTTCCAAAATTACTTTTGAAGTTTGACATATCACGAGAGAATTAAATCCTAAGCTGTGTCTTGTCTCCACATTCTCTTTGACTCATAATAAGATCATCCAATGATTTAGATGCCTTAGTGAATGAGGCAATCACATTTTGAGGTCATTCTCCTCTTTTCTATGGCGCTATTTACTCGCTATTAGCTTGGCATTTTCAAATTTTTTAAACTTTTATTCTCATCACTATTTGACTTAGAGTACTCACTCCTTAGTCACCGTGAGTTTTGGCTCTTGAGTAGGTTGTTTTCCTCATTTAGTAGTGTGTGAGGATTTAATGTGTTCAAAATCTTTCATCATTTTGCCTAATGAATCATAAAGATCAGTGGGTGATGAAGTGTGTGTGTCACACTACACTATCACTAGAATCGAGTTTGATGAGTTAGAGTGTACCTCATCTTCTTGGTCGGTTGATCTTGTTCCTTGGCCATCAAGCGGATCGGGGCTTCTTCTTCGAGTCACTTGAGTAGTCACTTCTTCACCGCTCTCAATCACTGCCTCTCTTGACTTGGCTGTCTCGGCCTCTCTGCAGCCAACATTGCCTTTTTCTTTTCTTGTCTTCTTTCTCTCAAGACCTTTCTTTCTTCTTCATTCCTGTATTTTTGACTACGGGATATGGGCAATCAATGGCGTAGTGACCTGGTTGCCTACGGTTCAAAGATAGATATTCAACCTTTAGATCAGCTCTTTCCATTCTTGGATTGTCGGCCCTTTGATATTCAAACTTTTTGATGATCTGTTCTCTTGGTTGGCCTATCTTCCCTTGATTTGGAGGAGCTGAGTGTCTTCCGGAGGATTCGCCCTTGCCTCTCTTGTAGTTCTTATTGAAGAACTTGTTGAACCTTTTACTAGTAGGGCTATTTCTTCTCGGGTCAATGACTTCTTTGACCTCAACTCTCTTCCCATCTTTAACAATTAGAGCAAACTGTTTGGGTACAACTGTCTCTTCCTGGTCTTTTTCTTCTCGGCTCAAACTCGTAGGCTTTGAGGTCTGAGAATAGTTCATGGTTGGATGTCTTTGATAGGTCCATGGAATGTCTTAGTGCCATGACCTTCATTTCCCATTCAGCTGGGAGACTTTTTAGGATCTTCATACACATTTCCTTCTGTGTATATTCCTTTCCAAGTGCAGATAGCTCGTTGGTGATTTCTGTGAACCGAGCATCCAGTTGATCCAGGTTTTCTCCTGCGATCATTTTGAAATTCTCAAATTTTTGTACAGCCACTAATAATTTATTTTCTTTGATTTGCTCTGAGCCTTCACAAATCAATGTTAGTTTGTCCCAGATTTCTTTAGCCGTTTTGCATGATTTGACTTTATTGAACATGGCTTTGTCCAAGGTTTTGTAAAGGATGTCCTTGGCTACATTGTCCAGGTTGTATCTTTTTCTGTCATCATTTGTCCATTCAGTTCTTGGTTTTTCGATCATAGCTGGTCTGGGAGCAACATCCTCTTCACCTTCAATCTAGACTCTTCTTACAAATTGTCTTCACCTTTAAGATTTGCGGTGGCCCATCCTCTATCACTATCCACATCTCATCATGTAATCTTTGATAGATGAGCCTGCATACGAATTTTCCAATCATCAAATTCTTCAATTGTGAACATAGGGATGCGTGTCAAATTTGCTTCCATGATAATAAATTTTAATGATAAAAAGAGTTTTGAAAGTTTAAGTACTAAAGCAGACTTTGAAAAATTTGGAGATCTAGTTCAAGAACCGGTGCGGAAGGCTCAATGAACCAACCGCTCGATACCACTTGTAGGTCCCAAGGGGTGTAAGTGTAAGGTTTAGAAGGGGGTTGAATAAACCTTACCAAATTTTTGATTTAGTCCTTTTAAAAGTTCGAGTTGATACTACACACCGTGTGTCCTTGGTGGACAATGACCAATTTAGTTAATCAAGAGAGTTAGTCTCTCAAAGACTTAATCGAGTGTTGATGGAATAACTCACCGTTAAGTCTAAATTAACTCAACTGTGGTTTGTTTTTTTGCGGAAGACTTAACACCCTTAAGTTTGGTTAAGTAGAGATTTAGAGCTTGATTTAGTACTTAGAGATTATCTAATGGATAGCAAATATGTCAGCAGAATTAAACAAATATGATGCAAGAATTAAAGTCTTTGAAAGTAAATGACACAATAAGATTTTTATAGAGGTTCAAGATGGGGTAATTCTTCTACTCCTCTCTTCTCCAACTCCTGGAGGAATCCACTAGGTATTGATCAAGATACAAAGTGGTAACAGTTCAAATACAAGTCTTGATCACACAAATGGTGACTTGATCCTTGGGGACTCGGTCCGAGACGCCTTGATCACTCACCGGCTTCTCGTGACGACTCGGCCTTCTTCACGGGGCAATCGCTTTGCTACTACACCCACTTGCTCAAGCTCTTTGGATTTGATCACGAAGCCCTCCAAAAGCTCAAGACTTGGTTCGACCTTGAACCTTTCTACAATCCTTCGTGGAATGTAGACCCATTGATTCTTGATAATTTCCTCTTCAACTGATTGAAGTTATCTTTCCTTCACAGGTGAGTGTTGGATTGATGTTCTTCGTAGTGTAGGCTTGAGGATTGAGCGTTTAATCACTTGAGAATATTTCAGGTTACAATTCTAATAATTGCTAGAATGTTTGTGGTTCAGGTAACCTGCGTAATCTCTTTTTTTTCCGAGTTATTCCTCAGCCTTTTATAGTGAGCTTTTCAAAAATCTGCCCGTTGAAGAGATAGGCTTATTTTTGAAAGTCACTTGTGGTCGTTGGCTTGTCTTGTTGCAGTCCTTGGAATTGCCATTTCCTCGTATGAATTGTTCTCCACCTTTTCAGAGTTCTGACACGGTGTAGTGCTTCCCATTGGTTTATTCCTTTTGCACGCTTCTGGGACTGAGCACTTCGAGAAAGGTAGCATGGAGATATTACTTGTTTAAGTAATTCTCTTGATTTACGTAACGGATCTTTTTCGATTATCTCGACTTGATCGCATTTCCTTGCTTTCCCCAGGTGACTTAGAGTCGACTTCCAATCATTGGATGACTCTTCCATCACTTCAACTTGAGACTTGGCTTTTCTTAAGTTGACTTGATCGATACTCCACTCACCGCATCTCACCGCTCCTTCATAGAGTTCCCGCTTCTCTTCTTTGCCATACTCACTGTCTTGCAATGAGTCTTCCTACTAGTCCTCGCTTGTCTTCTTGCATGTTTGGGCATAGGACTTTAACTCACTTGACCAGCCCTATTTATTACAATGCAGTTTACAACAAAAATTGGGGTGCCAACTTCCTATTCTAAGTTTTACATGGCATTCATCAAAATCTAAACAATAAATTTCCCAACAATTTATATAACATTAAATATTTTATTTAATTATTATTTTTTATTTATTTATAAAATATTATCCAAATATGATTGGGGATTTTCATAACGCTAACTGTCATGATAATAAGGCGACTACCTCGTCGCATAATCTGAACCCTATTAAGAACTTCGACATAATACACTGAATCAAGAATAGAACCGACTAGATTACCCTCCGATATCTATGTCGTGTCAATGTCTGACTGATTGAATATCGAACGCGGCGAGTCTACGAACACGCCGGTCCTACTGACTAACTGATCGGTCCTACTGACTAACTGATCTGATACGAATTGACGGATTTGTGGAATGGATAAGTTGCGTATGAGATGGGTAGCTTAGCTACAGTCTCATACCGGCCTCCATCGTTCAACTCCCAACCTCGAGCCGGACAGGAGAGTCTGGCGGGTGATTGGGTCATAGGATTTTGGGTATAATCATGATTATGACGTTCTCCGAGCTTAGCAAGCTCCACTGTGAAGACGTCGTGCCAACTGGGATAGCGGCTTCAACCCTATCGACAGGAGGGATAAGGTGTACTGTTTGGGGAGATAATGTTTGATCGACACTTCTCTGCCGTATAAGGTGGTCTGGGTTGGCGTCACACTTTCGTGCGCAACCAACTGATATGAATTGACGGACTGACTGCTAAATAATATTAATAAAACTATTAAGTATATGAAAATGTCATCGCACGTTTCTTGCATCAAAACTCATGAAACGATTTTACTGCATAAAATATAAGCCCCACTTGCACACACACCTACCACACCCACTGAAAATTTTTGTCTCACTCCCGCCTATTTTTCCCAACTAGAGGATGAGACCCTGCCGGAAGAGAAAGGCGGCGAAGACTTTGATGCTACCGACTAATCCTATATTACTGGACCTTGAGTCAACTGAAGTTTATTTATGTTATTTGGATGAACGAACAATTGTGAAATTTGTAATAGCCGGGCGTAGGACCCGTAGAACCATTTGAACAATGACGTACTTTTTTTATTTCCGCTGGGATATTTCAGACTTAGATTATTTGACTTTATGTATGATTTGGGATTTTTTTGTTATGATTGAATTACTTTTGCGAATGAATAATTGGTTTACTTCGGGCCGGTTTAAGTGAACCGGCCTAAGTTCATTTGACTGTGTCACGGCTCCAAGTTGGGGCGTGACAGATTGTGGTATCAGAGCTCGGCTAGTAAGAAGGAACTTACACCGAGCTAACTAGGATAGGACCCTTTGCCTGTATAGGGTGTTACCAGTAAGATAAGAATCTGGACGATTGGGAATTATAGAACCCCTTAATTATTTATGGGTAGGGGTGTCAAATCGTGTTATCGTGTCGTGTTTCGTGTCGACACGATAACGACACGACACGATAAGGGCAAACACGAACACGACACGATAAGGATCTGCCCCGACACGACACGAACACGAAAATTTTTGTGTCGACACGACACGACACGATAGTGACACGATAAGTCAAAAACAAAAAGAAAATGATTTACACGTTAATACACGATAGCAAATTACACGATATAACACGACATGACACGATTTTACACGATAATACACGACACAAATATACAAAATATCAGGTTATCGTGTCACTAACAGGTAAACGTGTCATTATTGTGTCCTTATCGTGTTCGTGTCGTGTCATTATCGTGTCACTAACAGGTAAACGTGTCATTATCGTGTTCGTGTCGTGTCATTATCGTGTCGCTATCGTGTTCATGTCACTATCGTGTAAACACGATAAAAACACGAACACGACACGAAATTTTTGTGTCCTTATCGTGTCGACACGATAAGGACACGAACACGATAAGGCTAAACACTAACCCGCTATTTTCGTATCGTTTTCGTGTCGTGCTATCGTGTCGTGTCAAAAATTGCCACCCCTATTTATGGGATACTTAGCCAATTCCTTGACATAGATATATCTTATAGCACTTGATTTTTCTTCCTTAGTAACTATATGCCTATTTTGATATCATACTTGTGCTTGTTCAGGTATGGAGCACGAGACCGTTCCATTGATGGAGTATGAGGAGCTGCGCGCCGATAGGGATTACCATGCCGACGCGGCTAGATATTGGGAGGGAAAGTACTCCCGCACTGGTACTAAACTCCACCTATCGCGAGAGCATGCTCGATCACTTGAAAGGGTGGTATGCGAGCAACATGAACCTACAGTGGACCTCCGCTGTGAGATTAAGGTGCAACAGATAAAAATGAAAGAACGCGATAACGACATAAAAAAGTTGAAAGAGGAGATAAACATGCTTTGCGTGAGGCGAATCACCCGGCGAACGAGGAACACCAAATGGCGTTTGACTCACCTTAATGCCCGCCTACGCGAGAGGGTCGAGCAAAGCGAGGGCCTCGTGGCTTAACATGTACAGACTATCGAGCACCTTAACGCAGTGGCGCACGAGAACGAGGAAGCATTGGATGGTGCGCTTGAAATGATGGCCCAGATGCATGGCCAGATTGAGGCTCTACAGCAGCAGGTAGAGACTCAGGAAGGACAGATACTGCTGAACCAGGCCAACTTCATACACCAGACCCAACTTCTCAGAAATAAGGTTCTGGAGGCCATCAACATTGGTCCGGTGGTGGCCCCGGGACCAGAAGTGGAGCCTGAAGTAGAACCGGAAGAGGATCCAGAGGAAGATCCAGAAGAGGATCCAGAGGAGGATCCGGAAGAGGATCCAGAGGAGGATCCGGAAGAGGATCCAGAAATGGACCCGATGGACTTCCTGCAGGATCCTAATGAAGAGCAGGAGGATCCGAATCAGATGATCGACATCGAGGGAGATAGCGATGACGATGCACGCAACACCGTCACAGATTAGATTAACTCATTTTATTTTTGCCATTTTTCTGTATTTCGATTATGTAATAGACCAAGTTGTAATGGATAGCGTAATCATGGTTCAGTGACTATTGTTTGTAATTCGGCTTAAGCTTTTCTTTAGTAATGGAACTTGTATTTTCCTTAGCGCTATGTGTTGCTATCCTTATATCTCTCGTACTTGTTTATTTAAATTGACATGTCGTGAATATTGCATATTATGTCTATGATTTCAAATACATAAAGGGGATGAACTCTAATCTCTCTATATACAGATGGCCGGAAGAAGAGAAGGCTTAAGGCCACGTGGTCTTGACAGGGAGGATCCCAATCCT
Organism: Rehmannia glutinosa; assembly: GCA_016081115.2. NCBI lineage: Eukaryota > Viridiplantae > Streptophyta > Magnoliopsida > Lamiales > Orobanchaceae > Rehmannia > Rehmannia glutinosa. The sequence continues at coordinate 93,090 of JABTTQ020001463.1, read as the reverse complement.
TCCCCAGAGAGAACGCCCTCACCTGAACTACCACCCCCGCCACCTCCTCCCCCAGTTGCGGGAGACAATTTAACCGCTCAGGCCTTGCAGCAGATCTTGTTGTTTATGTAGCAACAGGTTGGGCAAAATCGGAATGCGCCCGAGCCTGCACGGGATGCTCATGATCGGGTACTAAAGCGATTTCTGCGCTTCGACCCGCCAGTCTTTAGGGGGGAACCAGATGACGCAAAGGCCGAGGATTGGCTGGAGCGAATAGAGAACATATTTGCTGCCCTTTAGTACTCAGAGGAGCAGCAGATTACATTAGTCATTAGTTCGACCGGAATCCGCGGCCCGAGACTCGGTGGAGGGTCATGTGGAGAGAAAATGGGTTCGTGACGAACCCGAAGGACATGGGAAAATTTCTTATTGGAGTTCAATGACCAATATATCCCGCAGGTGGTCCGAGAGGCCCGAAGGGACGAGTTTCACCGGTTAAGGCAGGGTAGTATGACAGTTGCACAGTATGAGTCTGAATTTCACCGTCTGTCCAAATACGCTATTGGGTCCATAAGCACTGAGGCCGACAAGTTATACAAGTTTACCGAGGCCTAAGGTTGGAACTACGAAAGCTTGATTGTTGATCGTTGAGATGGACACCTACTCGGCTGCAAGATCGAGCGGCTTCCCGAGTGGAGATGGGGCCGAGCCGGATAGAGGCGCTCAAGCAGGCGTAACATCGGCTCGAAGAGGCCAAAGGGTCGGGAGGACATCTCGGGCCGCTGTAAAGTTCGAAAGGCGGAACCGGAGGGTTTAATAAGGGGGAAAACAACCCGCGAGGCCGACATGCTCTCACGCAACAAACCGGGACACTTGCCAGACCACTGCTGGCGTAAACAAGGAAAATGCCTCCGATGCGGTAGTGCTCAGCATCAGGTCCGAGAGTGCCCATTGTATACTACCCCGGCTAACAAACCAGCACCACCTCAAAAGTCGGGAAATAACAACCGAGCTAGGGCGCCTGCCCGTGTCTTTGCTCTGGCCGGGCAAGAGGGCCCGAATGCTACTGACGTGGTGGAAGGTACGCTCTTGATATCTGATCACCGCGCTAAGGTCTTATTTGACCCTGGCTCATCGCACTCCTTTATTGCACCGCATTTTGCATCCAAACTGCATTCATGCATGGAACGCATGCATATTTGTTTAGAGGTATCGGCTCCTTTGGGCGCGAGCCAGATAACTGATGCTATATATTATGCATGCGAGATTAAGATTGATGATACATGTTTTCCTGTTAATTTAGTGCTACTTCCTATATCTGAATACGATGTTATTTTGGGAATGGGTAGTTAGCCGAACACTTTGCACAAATGGACTCATAATAAAAAACTGTTAGGCTATGTAAGCACTGGAAACCCATAGTTGAGCTATCGGGTAGTGCACGAATTCCATTAGCTCCGATCATTTCTGCCATTAAAGCTAGGAAAGCGATCTCAAATGGGGCACAAGGGTACTTAGCGTTTGTAATTAACAAACCTAAGGATGAGACCCAGATTCACCAAGTACCAATAGTATCGGAATACCCAGACGTATTTCCGCAAGAACTCACTACGTTGCCCCCGAATAGGGAGATTGAGTTCACCATCGAGACCTTACCGGGACACCGCGTGGCAAAGACACCATATAGAATGGCTCGGTGAGCTTGGGAGCCGAAGGCTCGGCTCGAAAACTAATGGACGTGGGATTTATCCGACCAAGCACATCCCCGTGGGGAGCTCCAGTGTTGTTCGTCAAGAAGAAAGATGGATCATTGAGACTATGTATAGACTATCGCGGTCTTAACAGCGTGACCATAAAAAATAAGTATCCCCTTCCAAGGATCGATGAGCTGTTCGATCAACTTTAGGGAGCCACGGTGTACTCGAAATTTGATCTACAACAAGGGTATTATCAACTGAAGATTAAGAGTGAAGACATAACCAAGACAGCTTTCTAGACCAGGTATGGTCACTACGAGTTTGTAGTGATGCCCTTTGGATTGACAAACGCCCCAGCAGCATTTATGGATTTAATGCACAGAGTTTTCCGACCTTACCTTGACCAGTTTGTAGTAATCTTCATTGACGACATACTCGTGTATTCCAAGACGAGGGAAGATCACGAGCGTCATTTGAAAATTGTACTTGAGACACTACGACAACACCAGTTGTACGCTAAGTTCAGCAAGTGCGAATTTTGGCTAGGGAAAGTCACATTCTTAGGACATATAGTATCTGGGGATGGGATCGCGGTAGATCCATCAAAGGTTCAGACCGTGGTTGAATGGAAACAACCAGAAACAGTGACAGAAATTCGAAGCTTTTTGGGATTGGCTGGATACTATCGGAGATTTATAAAGGATTTTTCTAAGATTGCTGGACCACTTTCGCGATTGACTCAGAAGCAAGTCAAATTTGAGTGGAGCGATAAGTGCGAGTCTAGTTTTCAGGAGTTAAAGAAGCGACTTACCACTGCTCCCGTTCTGGCTCTTCCAAGTGGAAGTGAAGGATTTGTTGTCTATAGTGATGCCTCGAAGGAAGGTCTAGGAGCCGTACTCATGCAGGAAGGACGTGTAATCGCATACGCCTCGCGAAAACTCAAACCATATGAGGCAAACTACCCAACGCATGATCTAGAGCTAGCAGCAATAGTGTTCGCATTAAAGAAGTGGCAGCACTATCTGTACGGAGCAACATTTACCGTATTCACAGATCACAAGAGTCTGAAGTATCTGTTCTCACAAAAGGATCTTAACTTGAGACAGAGAAGGTGGATGGAACTTATTGAAGATTATCACTTCGATATCCAGTACCACCCTGGGAAAGCGAATGTAGTAGCAGACGGTAGAAAGGCTAGCATAGCGAGATTGATGATTAGGGAATGTAGATCCCTGGAAGAATTGAGTGCATGGAATCCGACGAGAATGGACACTAAAATTTTCTACGCTAATATCTCGGTAAGACCTGAGCTGCTAGACGAGATTAAGGTAGCACAGGGAGAAGATCCAAAATTTCAAGAACTTAAGGAAAAAGTTCAGAAAGGAGAACGTCCGGAATTCACTATCGCAGAAGACGGGATTTTGAGGTTTAAGAACCGGGTATGTGTACCGAATAATGAGGTGTTAAGAAATAGGATTTTGGGAGAAGCGCATCGCTCAAGGTACACCATACACCCCGGTGGTAATAAGATGTATAAGGATTTGAAACGACACTTCTGGTGGGTCAATATGAAAAATCAGGTAGCGGAGTATGTGGCTAGATGCCTGACCTGCCAACGAGTCAAAGCCGAACATCAACGGCCGTCAGGGTTGCTACAACCGTTACAAATTCCCGAATGGAAATGGGAACTTATTACGATGGACTTCGTAACAGATTTGCCGAGGACTAGAGGAGGTTATGATACCATATGAGTTGTAGTGGACAGACTCACCAAATCAGCTCATTTCCTGCCAATGAAGAAAACGGATAGCCTACAGAAGCTGGCGCAAATCTATATCCGAGACATTATAAGGCTGCATGGAGTACCAACCGACATCGTTTCTGATCGAGATCCAAGGTTTGTCTCGAGATTTTGGAAGTGTTTGCACGGGGAACTAGGGACGACGCTAAGCTTTAGTACGTCCGCTCACCCGCAAACCGACGGACAATCGAACGTTTATTCAAACACTCGAGGATATGTTAAGAGCTTGTGCGCTAGATTTTCAGGGAAGTTGGGACATTCATTTGCCATTAGCAGAGTTCGCTTATAATAACAGCTATCAGGCGACGATAGGAATGGTGCCTTACGAGGCACTATACGGGAGAAAGTGCAGATCCCCACTACACTGGGAAATCGATGACCAGTGGACCCCGAAAAGAGAGAAGCAACCCCATCAACCATTCCCCAGAGTAGATCTAATACAAGAAACTGTAGACAAGGTTAGGTTAATAAAGGAGAGGATCCGGACAGCTCAAAGTCGGCAGAAGAGCTATGCGGATAAAAGGAGAAGGGATTTGGAGTTCGAGGTAGGAGATGAAGTGTTTCTTAGACTTTCACCACGAATGGGAATGATTCACTCAAAGAAAGGAGGAAAGTTAAGTCCGAGGTACATTGGACCGTACAAGATACTCAAAAGAGTCGGGAATTTGGCCTATCAGTTGGAATTACCACCTCCTATTGTCGGAATGCATGACGTGTTTCATGTCTCCAGATTGAGGAAATATCAACCCGACCCAGAACACGTTATCACAGGAGAAATTCCTCCAGTAATGGAGAACCTGTCATACGCCGAGAAGCCCGTACGAATCATTGATAGACAAATACGACAGTTAAGGAAAAGAGAGATTCCAATGGTTAAAGTTGTATGGCAAACCCACGACTGGGATGAGGATGCCACATGGGAAATGGAGGAAGATATGAGAAGACAACATCCGGAATTATTCTGAGAGGAATTTGGGGACCAAATTCTCTTAAGGAGGGGAAGATGTGAGACCCCAAATTTTTTTTTGATTAATCAAATTGTAATAGTTCGGATATTGTATCGTGCGATTAAACGTCACAATTTGATATTAATAAAATATAGTTTAATTTCTTTTATTCTTAGTATTTTATTAATGTATTTTATCTCCCTAACTTACTAATTGCTAATTCTAACTATCCCTAATGATATATTATTAAGCATAACTTATATCATTTGACTTATCAAATCAAACAATAAGAATATGGTACTTGACTTATGTAGGGGTTTGGACTATAGGACATTGATATGAAATATCCACTAGGTGAATGTGGGTTGGAATATCACTTAAAAAAAAAAATTTAGAGGACTTACAAAGTGGACGTCCACTTGAAGAAGAAAAAGGAGTAAATTTTTTGTCATCTTCCTCTTGTCATTTTCTTAGCATGATAGCATTTTCCAAACCCAAGAGAAGCTACCCCAAGCTCAAGAAGACCCTTCCACTTTTCCATAGCATGCTTTCCATAGCCAACTCCCAAGAAATCAAAATCTTGACTACCTACACTAGGAGGGAACGACCACTTAAGGATAAAAGAGGGGATAATTTGTGTTTTACACCATTTCATCCAACTCTTACACAATCTAACCAAAAATATACCACTCTCTCCCTCTCAAAAACAAAAGGATCGAATCCTAACAAAGAAGAAGCAAGGAGGCCGGAAATTCTAAGTAAAGGAGCTTCAAGTGAAGTTGGAAGACTAGTTACTAAGACAAGGTAAGACTCCCTTAATATGTCACCTTAATTTTTTTTTTTTGTTGTTTTCTCCTTCTTTCTCATTTTCTCCATTTTTCTCCATCTTTGACCTTCCCAAAACGCCACTTAGGGGCTGTTCTTAGAGCCTTGAGAGGACCTTGAGGAAGCTTGGGAAGGCTAGAAGCTACCTAGACCATCTTTACCCAAAAGCTCTAGAAGAGGTGGGTGAACTTTTCAAATTCATGATATATATTTTTATGCATAAAATAGCATGAATAATATGTATTTATATTACTTATATTTCTGGAAAAAAATTTGATTTATTTCTGGAAATTTTCGCACAAAAAAAATATGTGTATGTACATTTATGTTAAAAGTGATTTTACATAGAAATATAGCTTTTGTATGCTTATATTTTTTTTTTCTTGTGGCATAAATGTATGTTTTTTTATAATATACATATTTCTGGAAATTTCAGTCACTTATATTTCTGTAAATTTCGAAATATTTACATGTGTACGGGAAATTAAGCCAAAAGTGATTTTAGAAAATAGCTTTTGTGTGTTCTTAGGCCCTTTTATTATATATGAGCTCAAATAACTTAGATTATGAGAAAAATACTTTTAACATATCATAACAATAATCTGGACTTGAGGACTTGTGAACAAAATCGTGTTTGGGCCATTTTCGCAATTATAGCAAAATATAGGGCCAAAATGATAAAAATCAAAAACTGTGAAACCCCACTGAAAAATCCAAATATTTGTACTAACATTACTGTTATATAAATAAAAATACTAATTGGGACCCTCCGGGTCAAACAAATACGAATATACGGATTTTAGACACTTAATTGAAATTTTCTAACCTTTAAGGGGCTAAACTGTAAATTTCGAAAATCTGGAAAGTTACTGTTCCAAGAAATTTATGAAATTACCTTAATTAGTATTCTGGACCTTTGGTCCAAATTTCATGAAAAACGGGCTTGAAACGAGCCCTTAACAATAAAAATCGCCTTTCGGGTTAAAAATGGAATTTTCAGAAAATCGGTACTAAACCTGGAAATTTTTGAAAACTATTTTTAACCTACATACTTACTATCTCAAAAAGATTATTAGACTTGGAATCTCGTTAAAACCTTTTCCGGTTTAAGAGATATCAATTTTTAAAAGTATCGGGTCAAAATAATAAATTTGGGAAAAACTGGGGCTGACCTGCAATTTTCGAAAATTTGACCCCGAGACCCAGAAAATATGATTTCTTAGAATAATTAGAAAAATTAGGGACTGACCTTGCCCTTTTCCGAGTACGGGATCACAACTTATAGAATTTTTAAAACCCGACATAAATTTTTCTCTTTAATTAAAATATTTTATTTTAAAATAGAAATTTACCAAGGTCATAAGAATTATTTTATCTTCCAAAATTCAGTTTATTTATATAAAATTAAATATTTTATTTAATTATTATTTTTATTTATTTATAAATTATTATCCAAATATTATTGGGGATTTTCATAACGACTAATTGTCATGATAATAAGGCGACTAACTCGTCGCATAATCTGAACCTTATTAAGAACTTCGACATAATACACTGAATCAAGAATAGAACCGACTAGATTACCCTCCGATATCTATGTCGTGTCAATGTCTGACTGATTTAATATCGGACGCGACGAGTCTACAACAACACGGTCCCTCGACTAATCGGCGGTTGGGGTTGGCGTCACACTTTCCGTGCGCAACCATCTGATACGAATTGACGGATTTGTGGAATGGATAAGTCGCGTATGAGATGGGTAGCTTGGCTACAGTCTCATACCGGCCTCCATCGTCTAACTCCCAACCTCGAGCCGGACAGAAGAGTCTGGCGGGTGATTGGGTCGTAGGATTTTGGGTATAATCATGATTATGACGTTCTCCGAGCTTAGCTGGCTCCATTGTGGAGACGTCGTGCCAACTGGGATAGCGGCTTCAGCCCTATCGACAGGAGGGATAAGGTGTACTGTTTGGGGAGATGATGTTTGATCGACACTTCTCTGCCGTATAAGGTGGTCTGGGTTGGCGTCACACTTTCGTGCGCAACCAACTGATATGAATTGACGGACTGACTGCTAAATAATATTAATAAAACTATTAAGTATATGAAAATGTCATCACACGTTTCTTGCATCAAAACTCATGAAACAATTTTACTGCATAAAATATAAGCCCCACTTGCACACACACCTACCACACCCACTGAGAATTTTTGTCTCACTCCCGCCTATTTTTCCCAACCAGAGGATGAGACCCTGCCGGAAGAGGAAGGCGGCGAAGACTTTGATGCTACCGACTAATCCTATATTACCGTACCTTGAGTCAACTGAATTTTATTTATGTTATTTTGATGAACGAACAATTGTGAAATTTGTAATAGCTGGGCGTAGGACCCGTAGAACCATTTGAACAATGATGTACTTTTTTTATTTCCGCTGCGACATTTCAGACTTAGATTATTTGACTTTATGTATGATTTGGGATTTTTTTGTTATGATTGAATTACTTTTGCGAATGAATAATTGGTTTACTTCGGGCCGGTTTAAGTGAACCGGCCTAAGTTCATTTGACTGTGTCACGGCTCCAAGTTGGGGCGTGACAAGGAACACGTAAGTATATATAGAAAGAGAGAAGAGGCATGTGAATTTTAGGTAATGAAGCTAGACCTCCCCTTAATTTTTTTGTTTGAAAGCATTATTATTATTAGGGTAAATCTCACTCTACCCCATATACTTTTATTAAATATTACTTTACCCCCTTATACTTTTACTTGTATCACTTTACCTGTGTGTGTTATTAATTTGTATCACTTTACCCCCTTATACAATTAAAATATCATTTAATCCTCCTATTCCTTTATTATATTACCTAATTATCCATACTATTATTTTTAATTTAGCAATTATGGCATGAAATACATATAATTTTGTTTTGAAAAACTTATTTGCTATTTATTAAAATTAAAATAGTTCCTATTAAATAACTAGTCTAGGTTATTTTCTGTAAACTAATATATTCATACATTTTTCATGATAAATTTAAAATCATGTATTATATTGTAAATAATATTTTATATTCAAAATAGTAATCACTAAAATGATTATTTTTCTCTATTTAACATTGTTTTTATTAAGTTGTGACTATTCAATCAACAATTGAAAAAATACTAAGAATATTTCACATCTTTAATAAAATTGTGTTGTTTAATTATACAATTTTAAGTTCGAGATTAATAAATTAAAAGTATAAATGAATTAGCTAATAGAAATATCTTATTATATATTAGTTTAATATTGACTATATTAAAGTTAAATAATTAGCAATAAAATATAAAATATAACAGATTTAACATTAAGTGTTAATTAATCAAGTTGTGAAAGTAAATTTAGAAAATAAGTATAAGTTTATTAATATCAAATACTTTTAAAATAATTTTGTTACTTTAATAAATCTAATAGGTAAGGATAAAACGATCATTGTTTGGAGTGCACGAGTACAAAATAATATTCTAAAATCCTAAGGGGGTAAAGTGATACTAATTAAGATTATAAGTGGTAAAGTAATACAATTGAGAGTATAAGGGGGTAAAGTGATGCTCAAGGAGACTATAGATGGGTAAAAAGTATTAGTATTAGTATGACTTGTGAAAACTTGTTAATTGTTAAGGAACGTAAAGAAATGATTATATGTATTGTCTTACAAAAAAATGGAGACTTTTTTCTATTTTTGAGTTATGGGTAATTGCAATTAAATATACTCACTAAATCCACGTGAATTTAATCTTGTTGGGGGCAAAATGTCATATTATTATTATTATATAATTCAATTTATATATTGGATTAATCTTATTAATTGCTCAATAACCAATGCGCTTCAGATGGAATAACCCGATCCAAAGGGTCCGGGACTAGCCCATAGACCACTTTCTCCTACACAGCCCAAGAAGCCCACTACCCAGGTATATAAAGGTCCCTCATCTTCATTTGTAAGTATTTGAAAGATAATTTCATAATTCATATTAAGTATTCGTTTAGTGTCTTATATTTTCCTCTCGTTCGTTGTGTTGGCTTGAGCGTCGAAGGAGCCTCCCTGGGCAACCCCTAGGGACTCTCCTAACATTTGCCAGTGTTGCAGGTAAGTTCCCAGTAGATGATTTTCAGCTTTGGCATTATTTTGACGTCGTCTATGGGAAACAACCAAAGCACATGAAGATGCAGATCCGATCTCAACTACATGGAGCCGAATCCTAAGCTGCAGGTAATGCAGCCAGAGATAATCAAGAAGAACGGCCACCTGGAAGACGGGGGGCCAGCCCTCCTCCTCCTAGAGGAGCATCGCCCTCGCCGCAAGCAAGAGGCACGTCGCCCCCTCCTCCTTGGGGGCTCCACCTATTGAAGAAGTTCACTTGATGCAAGAAACCCTCCAATGCCTGGTTAAGAGAGGTTGCCCCAGTTGCTCTGAGGAATTAAGCCGCGGTAGAAGCCGCCGGGAGACCTCCCCCAAGCTTTGCCAGAAGCTGAAAACCCCAACTTTGGGAAAGAAAATAAAAGAAATGAAGGACTTGGAGAAAATTAAGAAGACCAACGTGTTTCCGCTGGAAGAGAAGCTAGGAATGGAGTTCAACACTCCTAACTCCACACTCACATGCTCGCAGAAGAGTCGCAAGTAGTGAACATTGGCCAAGACAGCTTGCGGGCCACCACCCTAGGGAGAAAGTACACTGGCCCCTGCCATCCTGCCCAAGCCATTGCCTCGGGCATCAAGACATCCAACTTACAAAAATATGATGGAACTAGAGATCCCCAAGAGCACTTAGACAAATTCTATGCAAAGTGGATCTGTACGACATGACGGACGCTTCCTACTATAAGTGTTCCGGACAACTCCAACTGAAAATGTCTTAACACCATTGTTCATCTTTTTCAAGTGAAACAAAATGAAGGAGAGTCGCTGCGAGACTTTATGAAGTGATTGCCCTCTTTCTAGAGTGGCGCCATTCAACAACCCAAGGAGCTCAATGGGGTGCCATGCCCTGCTCCAGGGGGCGCCCTTCCCAAGCTCCTTCTCCTGATGGGTTCTGCCCACCAAATAAGTCCGCTAGACCTGGGAAGCTCAACAACTCAATGAAGTTACCCGAAATGCTCTAATACATTATGCCAGTCTCGGAGCTACCCAAGACATCTCCGAGCTCCGTCAGCTACCGAAGACCCCTCATAAGGGCACCCTATTGCAGCAGGCCGCAACAACATCTGAACAAAGACCCCTTATAAGGGCACCCTGCCGTAGTAGGCCACAACAATATCTGCATGTGGACCCCTCATACGGGCTCCCTGCCGTAGCAAGCCGCAACAATAGCTGCATGAAGAATGACCCTCAATCGATTGGAATGGAAGAAAGAAACAATGGACTTGAGGGCAACCAGACTCCTGAAAAACCATCACGCTTCTGTAGAATAAGCAGGCATTAAAGTCCACCAATGACATTCACAAGCTACCCTCGGCACTCCGACCGAGAAGTGAAGAGCCATCCAAACTAGTCAAGCTACCTCCAGAGCAAGCAACGCCTTATAGAAGAGCAAAACTCCCTAGAAGAACTGTTGACAAACCATCCTTAATTGAAGAAAGCTCCACAAAATCTCCGTGGAGAAGACTGTTAGGAACATTTATGTATAGATTTTCATGATACCATGTAAAACTTAGATTAGGAAGTTGGCACCCCAATTCAAATGTAATTCAACTTGTAATAGATAGGGTTCTATGAGCTGAGTTGAAGGCAACCAAGTTGAAGATTACAAGACTCGACTGAAGATTGAAGAGAAGACCCAGCTGTGTGGCAGCTGAGTGAAGTGAAGCGAAGGTTCAATCAAGTGACAGAAAAGTTGTCTCAGTCAGTTGACTGATAGCAAAGTCATTCCAAAATGATTAGAATCGAATGTCAAAGGGGTATACAACAGACAGGACTCGAGAAAGCTGAAAGAGATCTATTGTTGAGCCAAGCCAAGGTTTTGCTGGAAATAGGCATGTGTCGATCACAACAATAAAGCTATTTTGCTGAAAAAGTGCAAAAAGTAAGGAATCAATGAGATGCATTTGAAATTCTGCAGAGTTTAAAGAAAGGGTGCAGAGCATTAAATTCAATGTATGATCTCCATCACACTGCAAGACAAGACAAGCCAACAACCTACGAAGTGTTGTTTGAAAAATGTGTCTATCTCTTCAACGGGCATATTTTCAAATGTACACTATAAAAGGCTAAGGAGTCATTTAAGAGAAGGTTACCCAATCTATCAAGATTATCAAGTATACAAGCATTCAAACAATAATCTGCAAAATATCCCTCAAGCTTTCAAAGAAAATTCTCAAGCCTAAACTCGAAGGGAATCGATCCAACACATTTAGTGAAAGAAAGACAACTTCATCAATTGAAGAGACAAAATTGTTTTCACGACAAAGGGTCTACTCTCCAAGGTTAAAGGAGGTGTGTTAAGGTTCCAGATTGAACCAGTGCTTTGAACCTATTGGAGGGCTAAGTCATCAAGTCCAAAGGTTTGAAGGGAGTTGAAGTAGCAGGGTAGCCGTCTTGTGAAAAAGCTGAATCCCAGGAGCAGTAGACTGTGTGATCAAAGCTGACTCGGACTAATAAATAGTTTGTAATCAATTCAAGTTAGTGGATTCCTCCAGAGGTTGGAGAAGAGTGGATTAGAGGAATTACCCCATCATCGAACCACTATACTTGCTTGGGTTCAATTACTTTCAGCGCACTTAATTTCTTGACTATCTTTATACCTGTTGTTAGTTAAATTGCTTAAGTCTACTGATAATAACTCTGATAAAACAAGTGTTGAAAAATGTACTCAAAATTCTAAGGGTGAAAGTATTCCGCTGCTAAAAACCAAGTCAACTGCTTCTAAAGTGTTAGCTGACACAACTAAGTTATACTATCAACAGCTCAGTCGATTCTGTTGAGTGGGTAACTTTGATGTGTAAGCCAACCTAGTTGTCCCTCAAGGACCTAGCTGACTTGAGTCAACCCTCAAATTGTTAAAAGGACTAAAAACGAAAAGTTGGTAAAGTTTATTCAATCCCCCCTTCTAAACTTTACTTATCACCCCTTGGGACCTACAAGTGGTATCAGAGCGGTTGGTTGATAGAGCCTTCCGCACTGGTTACTAAACTAGATCTCATTCTTTTTTAAAGGATCATCACTTGAAGTTGTTAAAGCTTTTATTTCAAAAGCAAAGTTATTATTATGGAAGCAAATCTAACTCGTGTTCTAATGTTTACTGTTGAAGAATTTGATGACTGGGAAATACATATGCAGGATCATCTTTTAGCCCTACATGATAAGATGTGGTTCGTCATTGAGGGTGAGTTGCTCCTGCTGAAGGAGAAAATGATGCACCTGCAGATCCTAGACCTACCAAGGTGGAGAAGCCACATTGCGAGTGGATGAATGAAGACAGAAAGAGATATAATTTGGACAATGTTGCCAACGATATACTATATAAAACTCTTGATAAGGCCATGTTTAATAAAGTCAAATCTTGTAAAACGGCCAAAGAGATTTGGGAAAAACTCACCTTAATTTGTGAAAAGTCTGACCAAATTAAGGAAAATAAATTGACTGTTGCTGTTCAAAAATTTGAAAATTTTAAAATGCTTACAAGTGAATGTCTGGATCAGCTGGATGCCAGATTCACAGAGATAACCAATGAGCTATCAGCTCTAAGGAAAATAATATACACAAAAGGAAATATGTATGAAAATTCTAAGATCTCTCCCAACTGAGTGGGAAATGAAGGTTGTGGCTTTGAGACACTCTATGGATATTACAAGAACATCTAACCATGAGTTGTTCTCTGATCTTAAAGCATATGAGTTCGAGCTAAGAAGAAAAGAACAAGAAGAGATAATTGTACCCAAAACAGCTGCACTCATGGCTGCTGAATCAAAGAGAGCTGAATCCAAATAAGCCACCAGGAGGAGATTGCCCTAATGGCTAAAAGATTCAACAAATTCTTCATAAGAACTACAAGAGAAACAAGGGTGAATCTTCTAAGAGACACTTAGCACCTTCCAAATCAAGGGAGGACAGGCTACCAAAGTGAGATGATCATCAAAGGATTGAGTATCAGAGAGCTGATAATCAAATAGTTGAAAGAGCAGATTTCCAGAGAGTTGAAAACCTGTGTTGGAACTGCAGACAACCAGGACATTTTGTTGTGGACTGTCCCTCCACCAGTCAACAAGTATAGAAATGTAGAAGAAAGAAAAGTCTTTAGAGAGAGAAGACAAGAAAAGAAGAAAGCCATGTTGGCTGCGGAGACTGCTGACACATCCAAGTGCAAAGAACCAGCAGAGTCAGATAGCAATGAAGCTGACTACTCCAGTGACATAGGAAGAGGCTTTGATATGCCTCATGGCCAAAGAACAAGACTCCAAAGAATAATAAGATGAGGTACACTCTAACTCATCTCATTCTGATTCAAGTGATAGTGACACAAACACCTCATCACCCACAGATCTTTATGATTCTATTGGCAAAATGATGAAAGACTTTGAGCACATAAAATCATCACACACACTTCTAAATGAGGAAAATAGCCAACTCAAATGCCAAAACTCACAGCTGACTAAGGAGCTGAATACTCTAAGTCACACAGTTGATGAGAATACGAAGCTAAAGGCTGAAATAACTAAGATCTAAGTAGACTTAGCTGCAACAGAAAAGAGGGAAAAGGATCTGAAAATTGTGATTGCATCATTCACTAAGGCATCCAAATCATTGGATGAACTTATAATGATTCAAAAAGAAAGTGGAGACAAGACAAACATATGATTCAATTCCTTTGTGCATGCCCAAGTCCCAAAAGTGGTTATGGAAAAAGGATCCTCAAGCCATGAGGCAGTCCAAAAATCCAAATCACCATATATTGCACCTACACCCACTCAAAAACACAATCACAACCATGTTGGCCTTGGATACAAAGGAAAAGGCAAAAAGCCAGCTGAGTATTCTGACAAGACAACTGAAACAAAAATTCATAAGAGTACATCAGCAAACACCAAACAGGAAATACTATGTAAAATCTAAGCAGAGCTACCAACAGCCCCAGAGATTTCAGCAAAGAAAATCATATGATGGGAATGGTAGAAATTATCCCAGCCAGGCTGATTGGAATAATCAAATGAGATATCAGCCAAGACCAATGGGATACAAACATAAGTGGCAAAGACCTTAGACTCAAAAATGGTCATCCCCAAGGCAAAGAAGCTATAATCAGCACACTTATGCACCCAAGAATAAAGCCCAATATGCACAAAAGTTCCACTACTATCCCAAGAAAGCAAATGAACAAACACACATAGGCATACAAACAAAAGAGAGAGTTGTATGAGCCTAAAGCCCCTAAGCAATTTGCAAATGTTTACTATGATTATGGAACTGATGGGTGGCAACCTCTTAGAGTCAGATCTTTTGGCTATAGGTTGGTTGGATCACCTTACAGTGCTAACCCCTCAGGACCCAGGCAAATATGAGTACCTAAAAACTAATTTCCTTGATTGCAGGTTCAAGGAACAACTGAGTGCCAAGGAACCTGGTACATGGATAGTGGTTGTTCCAGACATATGACAGGCAACAACAAAAATCTTTCAAAGTTCAAGGAAATCAAAGGTGCTAAAGTCATATTTGGAGGAAGTGAAGCTCCAGGGGAAATAAAAGGCACTAGATCCATCAGGAAGAATGGACTAGAGATCACAGATGTAACATATGTTGAAGGTCTCAACTTCAATCTGTTGAGCATCATCCAACTCTTTGACAAGGGCTATAATGTAGGATTCAACATGGGTGTTTGCCAAATCAAAGATGATGAATCAAATGAGACTATGCTACAAGGATCAAGGCAGAAAAACAAATAGTGGATTGGTCAACTGCTACACCAAACACGTCTTCTAGCAAAGAGTACAGTCGAATCAAGTTGGTTGTGGCACAAGAAGCTGAGTCACCTGAATTTCAAGACAATCAACAAGCTTGCAAGGAATCATCTCGTGGAAGGATTGCCTGACTCAGTGTACAAAAAGGAAAGCATTTGTGATGCATGCTAGATGGGAAAGCAAATAAAGTCTTCTTTCAAGGACAAGCCAAGTCCTTCTTCAACCAGGATACTGCACTTATTGCATATGGATTTGTTTGGTCCTTTTGAAACAACTAGCATTAGCAGAAATAAATACACCCTACTGGTGGTGGATGATTTTTGAAGATACATATGGACAATATTTATGTGTAAAAAGAAGTAAACCTTGCAGAAGCTCCCTCAACTTATGAGAAGAGTTCAAAATGAGAAGAGTCAAACCATTATCAAGATAAGGTCTGACAGAGGAACTGAGTTTGTCAATGGGATTATGACTTAGTATTGCATACAAAATGGTACTGATCATGAATTTTCAGTTGCATGAACTCCACATCAGAATGGAATAGCTGAAAGAAGGAACAGAACTCTCAAGGAAGCTGTAAGGACCATGTTAGCTGAAGCTGGATTGTCTAAGAGATTTTGGGCTAAAGCCATTAATACTGCTTGCTACACTCATAATAGGTGTATAATCAATATACAGCTGTCCAAAACCCTTATGAAATTTGGACAGGGAGGAAGCCAAATGTTGGATATTTTCATATATTTGGATGTAAGTGCTTCATTCACAACAATGGCAAGGACAACTTGAAAGCTTTTGATGCTAAAGCTGATGAAGATATCTTTTTGGGATACTCAGCTGAGAGTAAAGCTTTTAGAGTGCTGAACAAGAGGACTATGGTCACAGAAGAGTCTATCCATGTGGTTTTTGATGAACCTAATGTCAATGGAGAAGAAGTAGAAGAGTTGGCTGACAAGAAAAATCAGCCAACTGTTCAGAAGAGTCCTAAGTTGAGGTAGAAATAAGAAGACTCAACCCCGATGAGGATGAGATAGTCAATCTCGAGAGACAAATAGAAGGTCTGCGGTGAATGATGATGAGGAAGTTGTTCAAGACAACTTAGCCGCGAGACGATCGAATCCAAAAACTTACTCCAACTGTGGATGTGAGATGGCTGAGATAACATCCACTAGAGCTTATTATTGAAGATATTAGAGAACGAGTAAGAACCAGATCTAGGACTCAACATGAAGCTATGTTCACTTGTGCCATTTCCCAAATTGAACCTAAGGATGTGTCACAAGCATTAGATGACACACATTGGATTCTAGCTATGCATGAAGAGCTGAATCAGTTTCAAAGAAACAAGGTTTGGGAATTAGTCCAAAGGCCTAACCACCAAAATGTTATTGGTTCTAAGTGGGTATTTAGAAACAAGATGAATGAAGAAGGGTCCGTAGTAAGAAACATAGCAAGACTGGTAGCCAAAGGGTATTGCCCAGAGGAAGGTATATATTTTAATGAAACCTTTGCATCTGTTGCCAGATTGGAAGCAATTAAGATGTTTCTTGCTTATGCTGCACACAAGAACTTCATTGTTTATCAAATGGATGTGAAGAGTGCATTTTTGAATGGACTTTCGGAAGAAAAAGTCTATGTGGAGCAACCTCCAGGTTTTGAGCAGAAAACTATTGGAGATAAAGGCTACAAGCTCAAAAATGTCTTATATGGATTGAAACAAGCACCAAAAGCCTGGTATGATATATTGTCCCAGTTTCTATTGACAATGGATTCATCAAAGGCAAGGTTGATAGAACACTCTTCAGAATTCAAAATGCAGGGAGTATATTGCTTGTTCAAATTTATGTGGATGACATCATCTTTGGATCCACAAACAAAGCGCTGTGTGACAAATTTTCAAATCTCATCCAAGGAAAATTTTAAATGAGTAGGATGGGAGAGCTGACTTTCTTCCTAGGCCTTCAAGTCAAGCAAACAAATGATGGAACCTTCATAAGTCAAACCAAATATACCAGGGATTTAATAAAGAAATTTGGTATGGAAGAGAAGTCATCTATGAAGATTCCCATGAATACATCAGTCAAGATGGATATGGATACAGATGGCAAAGCTGTTGATCAAACCAGATATCGAGCCTTTATTGGATCTTTGCTCTATTTAACAGCAAGTAGGCTAGACATCACCTTTATTGTAGGTGTATGTGCCAGATTCCAATCTGCACCAAAAGAAAGTCACATGACTGTAGCCAAGAGAATCCTAAGGTACTTGAAGGGATGCCAAGAAGTTGGCTTATGGTATCCAAAGGATGGAGGATTCAAGCTAGTTAGCTACTCAGACTCAGACTATGTTGGATGTAGAGTGGATAGGAAAAGTACATCAGGTACCTGTCAAATTCTTGGAAATAGATTGGTTTCTTGGTTCAGTCTTTCTTTGTAATCTCATTCAATCCAGACGAAGGCATGTGGACCGATGAGCAAATCTCACTGTCGTGAACCTCAGCTTTCACGTAGAAATCACCACTTCTTCCAGATAAGTGTGCGACAACTCCATAGAAAGAAACTCCTTGAGACCGTACGTCTCAAGTTTCTCAGTTATCTTATTGGCTAGAGCTTTGTCAATCCCCTGTTTGACCAATCCTTCAAAATCGATCGTAGAACCAGTTTGGATTTTCGCATCCATCTTCACATAATCATAAGTAGCAGCCATTTATGAGATTAAACTGAAGATATGAACGGGTAAGGAACTAGGGTTTTACGTGGCTTGTTCTGAGAAAAATGCCTTTGCTTGCTTGAGACGAAGCCAGAGTTAGCTGCAAAGCCAGTCTACACTGCTAAGAAGTCCTTGATTAAGGAGGACTACCACAAGCTCATGTACGTGGTAGCTAAAAGTGTGGGTATGAAGTTTGGCAGTTTCAATCATCTGTGGAGGACTAAGCTGATTGTAATGGCTATTTATTGGAGGAGAAGAAGGTGAACTGGGCAGAGTTCATCTTTGGGAAGATATATGATGTGTGTGAAATATACGTGCATTTTGGGGCTTAAAATGATACACAATTGATGCATTTGCACGCATATTTACTATGTTTTTACTTGGTTTCCTTTAAAGGGCATGATACTGCGTGTTATTGTAATTCTTACAGGAAACAGAGCTTAAAATGAAGAAATATCAGTAGGGATGCCCGGATAAAATTGCAGAATACGAAGAGAAGATCAAAACGATGGAAAAAGGGAACAAGAGCAGGTCCACATGGTAAGACCGTGTAGCTTCACACGGCCGTGTGGACTTGTGTTAAGAAAATGACGAGTGTGTGGGAAGAAAGGAAGAAAATAGAAGCCGGAGCAGGTCCACACGGTCGGACCGTGTGACATCACACGACCGTGTGGACTTGGATTCCAACCACACCACCAAACCGTGCGATATGACTGCCCGTGCGATGAAGGGCTAAGCCCAAGGCCACACGCCCATGTGGACCCACACGGCCAGACCGTGTGGGACTCTGTTTCAGCACGTTTTTGGATTTTTGTCTCGATACAACTCTACAAGTGATCTCTCCAAGCATCTATAAAAAGTGGACCAAGTCTTGCACGATAAATCATCACTCTCTACATAAAAAACACATCAAATAACACAAGAGCGAAGAATTGCATAGCTTTTGAGAGCAAAAGGCTAGGTCGCAAAGGACACCACAAGGCTTTCGCATCTAGGGAGCACAAGAGCTTCGAGGGCTTGGAAGGGGAATCCATCCTGACAAGAAGGGGTTTTATTTCTATGTCTAAGAACTCTTGTCTGTGCTTAAACAATGTCTTAATGTTGATTCAAATTTGTCTATGAGTTTGTAATCAATGCTTGGCATATTTTTCGGATCTTAGGGGCATAATCGAAACTGTGAATTTGTATTAAATATGATTACTTGTTTTCTAAATTGCTTCATGCGTTCTATTTTATGAATTCGAGTGCTTATTTATAATTGCTTTTTATCTGATCAATAATTTGCATGTCATACTTCTAGTCCATAATCCGGGAGGTGAGTTCTAGTAAGACGAAAATCGAATTTAGACATGAAACATATGTGACAGGCGTGTTTGTGGGGAGTCATTCAATTCACAAATCTTTTTGGAGTTATTAATGATTGTAACGATCCGGAAGGACTACAATTGTTCTTAATCAACTGTTTACCCACCACCCGGGAGGGGGAGTAATGATATTAGGAATTTGAACCCATAGAATTGCATGAATTGGTTTTTAAAACTTTATTCGCATTTAATATTCAAGAAGCATATTGAGATTATATGCCTAAGGTTGCTCCTAAAGATGTTGAAAATACTTGTGAGGTTCACAAATTTATTTTATTTATTTTATTTATTTCGTTTTTTAGATTTAATAAACTCAAATTTTCGATCGCTTCAATAAAATTGGAATACGATGTTATTATAGCCTAAGTGTTTCGAGCTTCAATCCCTGAGGAATATGACCTTGCTTGCCATTATCCTATAAACTACACTGTACACTTGTAGTTGTATGAACCAAAATATTTTTTGGCGAACAAGTTTTTGGCGCCGTTGTCGAGGATCGATTATATTCTACTTAGATATAGTAATAAGTAGTTCAATCTTAATTGAAGCATAATCTTTGTAAAAAAATTTTTTTCTTTTTTTTCTTTTTTTTATTATTTTATTGTTTTTTTCTTCTACGTTTCTAACATCGTTTTTGTTGAGTGCGAGACTGGAATCTTTGGAGATACAAGAAGCCCAAATCGCTGCTGCATTGGGAGGCCAACATCAAAAGAGCAAATTCCCATGAGATACTTAATCCGAGAAAATAGACAACGCTATTCGTCTGATGGATGGTACAGAATATGAAGGCTCAATGATTTTAACCGACGCAGTTCAATGAAAGTGATGCTAGAAATCTGAGTCTGGTTGAAGACGAAAAACTTAGCGCTTTGAGGGAGGCAACCAAACGTCACGAAAAACCCCGGGGGTCACAAAAATGGAAAAAAAATTTTGAAAAAAAAGAAAAAAAAATTCAAAAAAAAATTCAAAAAAAAACCAGACGCACACGGGCATGTGTACGCACATGACCCAACTGTACGATCTGCTCCTTCAGTTTCTGAATTGACGGATGAGCTCCCGGCTTCATCGGAACTATCTATGTAAGTACTTATTACACTCTTTCTTTTGGTAATTTTCT
The DNA here is from genome assembly GCA_016081115.2 of Rehmannia glutinosa. Lineage (NCBI taxonomy): Eukaryota > Viridiplantae > Streptophyta > Magnoliopsida > Lamiales > Orobanchaceae > Rehmannia > Rehmannia glutinosa. The sequence goes on along the minus strand of JABTTQ020001463.1, from coordinate 72,720 downwards.
CATATGTTTGGGACGAAGCATATTTTAAGTTTAGGGGGGTTGTCAAGAATGTGTAATCTAGTGTTGTTGCATTTTGCATTACATTTAGGACTGCATGTAGAAACACTTTGCATGATAAAAAAATGATTTTTTTGTTTTATTTTTTGATTTTTTTGTTAATTTCTGTTTTAGCACGTTTACCGCTTTAGCACGTTTAATTGCTTTTGTGTGTGTTTTTTTTAATCCAGTCGTATGCCCAGCTCCCTATGATTTTACTATGAATATTTTATGGCATGGGATAACATACTTGTGGGAATAATGTAATAAATTCTTAGGAGGAAGGTTTATTTGCTTGGCATTTATTAAGAAAATTGGGTATTTGAGCATGTTGCAGGTCCCCAAGGGGTGTGAGTAAGGTTTAGAAGGGGGGGGGTTGAATAAATCTTACCAACTTTTTCGATTTTAGTCCTTTTAAAATATTACAGAGTTAATTACACATCTATGTCCTTGAGGGACATCTAAGTTAGTTAATCAGCAGAGTTAGCCACTTAACAGACTCGATAGAGCTGTTGATAGAATAACTTAGCTGTTTAGTCTAAACCTTAACTAGGTTGTGATGAGTTTTTCAGCGGAAGACTTAACACCCTCGAATTTGATTTAACTTTGTTTTAACACTTGATTTTAGCACTTAGTTATTTATTAGTTGGATAGCAAATTATCAGCAGATATAAAATAAATGTGCACTTGAGATTGGTTCGACCTTGAACCTTCCTACAATCCTCCTTGGAATGTAGACCCCTTTTGATTCTTCAAAAGTTTTCCTCTTCAACAGTTTGAAGTTGTCTTTCCTTCACAGCTTTGTGTTGGATCGATTTCCTTCGAGTTTCAGGCTTGAGGATTTTGCTTGAATATCTTGAGAATATTTTGCAGGTTACAGTTTGAATATAGCTTGCTCGTTTGTGGTGCAGGTAACCTTTTCTCAATGAAATTCCTCAGCCTTTTATATTGAACTTTCAAAAATCTGCCCGTTGAAGAGATAGGCTGATTTTCAAAAGTCACTTGTGTTCGTTGGCTTGTCTTTTCTTGGTCTTCAATATTGAGATGTAGACCTTTCCTCGTATTAAATGAGTGTCCAGCTTTTCAGGTTCTGACACGAGGTGCAGTGTTTCCCATTGGTTTATTCCATTTGCACTCTTCTAGGACTGAGCACTTTAAGACCTGGCAGCATGGGTGTATTACTTGTTTAAGTAATGTTCTTGACTTCTGTGCAACGGATTCTTTTCAGTTAACTCCTCTTTGCAGCTGCCTTTTTCCCCAGGTGACTTGAGTCTGCTCCAATCATTGAAAGACTCATCTGTCACTTCAACTTGTGACATGGCTTCTTGAGTTGACTTAACTGACTCTTCACATAGCTGTCCCTTAGCTGTTACGTCTTCAGTCGAGTCCTTGGTCCTCTGTCTTGGCCATACTCAGATGTTCCTCAGCGGAGTCTTCACTTCACTTCTTCAGTTGACTTCTTGTATTTCCAGGCATAGTTGACTTGACTCAGATCATTCAGCCCTATCTATTACAATGAGAATTACAAGGAAAATGGGGTGCCAACATTCTAATCTAAGTTTTACATGGCATCATCAAAATATACAAAATAATTTCCCAACAATTTCCCCCTTTTTGATGATGTCGAAACTTAAAAACATTAAACAATATGTAAACAGCACAGATACATACAGGCAATGCAGAAACAAAGAATGTATGCGTTGAATCAATAATTTTATTGATCATAGCATTCTTGTCCTTTACACAGCTGTTTACAAGGTGTATCAGAGCATAATCATATCTAAGCAATTTACAAGCATCTATGCTAAGATACAAAGAGAGAAAATACAAACACACTTTATTGAATGTACAAATGACTTACACATAAATGTATTTACACGAGTAAAATACATGAAAGGTTAGCAGCAACACTTCATCGCCTTCGCTGCCTCCTTCTTTCCTCTTCACCTCTGTCATCATCAGCTCTCTTTCTTTTTCTTTCATCTTCAGCTACTTTCTTCTTGTCATAGGCTCTCTTCGCAGCATCATCTTTTCGCTTCCTTTCTTGCCTCTCTTGTCTTCTGTTTTCCTCTTCTATTCTTTTCACATAATCAACATTCTTTCTGCCTACTTCCAGATTCGCTACTTCATCGTACCCAGCCCAGTAGATCCTTCCCTTCTTTCCTGGATCTACATATTCAATATTTTTGGGTAGAGTTCTAGGTTGAAAACCTCTTCCTCCACCACTTCTTCCTCCTCCTCTGGGTGTATACTATACAGGAGTCTTCTTTTTACCAGTTGAATGGCTGCTAGTAGTCTGCTGCCTCTCAGCTTCTTCGCATAACTTCAGACCCTTCTCCCAGTACAAATCCCAGGCTTGGGCTATAGACATGTTCTTGAAGTAACCTTCGGATTCGAGCGTTTTAAATTATTCCACTAATCTTGGCTCGTCACCGTCATCTGGAATGGCATCTTGATCCTTCCCTGCCGGAATGCCGCTGAATTGTTTCATCACTGCTTCAACACGGGCATCCGTCTTTTTATCGAACTCTAACTGATCTGCTATTATAATCTTTCTTTTCTCTGACATAGGCACAATAGAGTGTTCGATCGACAGAGTTACATGAAGTTTGTTGAGTATTGAGGTTGTGATATGACCTTGCTGAGGGGTTTTAGCAATCATTAGTGTCAAATCTTTTTACTTTTCCCCCTCAATAGCTTTTCCCTTATTCTTCTCAACAACTGCTTTTTCCTTTTGCTTCTCAGCTATTTCTTCCTTCAATTTCCTCGGTATTCCTCTTCCCCCTTTTTGGCATCATCGAAGGAGAGAGGAACCCCTGGAAACATTCCTGCAAGCATGAAGTCCAGTCGGCTGAGAGCTGAGTTATGCTTGGAGTCTGCTGCGGCATGTGCTGTTCGAAATTCTGAGCGAGTGGCTTTGGATTCAACTGCCACCAGTTTCATTTCAGCCATGAGAAGCTGAATTTCATATTCATGTTCTCCTCAACACGGAGAATTTCTTTTCGATGAAATTCACGCAGTAACTCCATTTTAGTTGTATGGGAGGCATGTAATCTCTCCATATAGGCCTGCATCCTCTACTTCATATCAGCATTGTCAGCACTCCAAACCAGCATCTTGTTGTACAATGCTTTGAAATATCGAACTTGTTCGTATCGCATTGCACTCTGCTGCTGACACCACTCCCTGATCCGTACCACAATCCCTCGTAAGTCTACTGTGAGGGTTGCATCTCTATTGTCCACACGCATATCTATTGAGGCCTGGTGCCGTTCGATCTTCTCAATCTCTCCACAGATTTTCTTGAAGACCTCACGGATCACAGCTGTCACACCTGATTCAGCTGGAGGCCATTCAACATCGAAATTAAAGTTTACTGGTACAATAGAGTCGGTAGGGATGACTGGATCTTCTCGAACTGTGTATTTTCGCTGCTCTTTAGCTGTCTCCTCCTCTAGCTCTGGCAGCTCAAGGGAAAAGGGAAATAATTGTTCAAAAGTATCATCTCGCACATAAGGGATTGCAATTGCAGTTTGTGCCTTTGATGATCCTGGTGGAGTCGGTACTGCTGCAGCTGTGGGAGCTGCGTAGAAGACTCGGTTCCAGCTGGGCCTTGTTGAGTGGGTTGGCGGTGGCACCGATCGAGCCTCACTGTGTCTTAACAGCTTCGTCGGCCTCAGTAGATTTTTCTAATTGAATTACCTAGTCCTCGGCTGCTACATCAGCGTCATCGGATGATGATGAAACTGTAAGTCCAAGCGGCTACGATAATCTAGAGAGGGGGTGAATAGATTATCTCCATCTTTTCGATTATGCCCTCTTTTTCGAATCAAATATGCCAAGACAAGAATAAAGGTATGGAAAGTAAACAATACACGTCGATTTATAGAGCTTCACCCCACCTAGGGACTACGTGCTCTACCACCCCAGTATATCCGGGATGGGTTTCGAAAAAGAAAAAGAATTTTATTAATTACAACAATTAATACAAATTCAACTTACAACAACACCTTGAAGAGCACCACACTCTTCTTCAACACCACCTTGGAGATTACCACAATCTCCCTTGAAGATTACCACAATCTTCCTTCAACGGCACCTTGTGAAGATTACCACAATCTTCAACCTTGAAGAATACCAAATTCTTCAATACTTTGAAGAGCACCACACTCTTCAATAAGAAGATCACCACAATCTTCTTGCACCTATCACCTAGATCATCCAAGTGTGTTCTTACCACAAGAACACTAACAAGGATATATTGTGTTGAATGATAACCCAAAAATTCAAGATTACAACTCGATAATGAATAATACAATATTGAGTGCAGGTGTAATCAAGAAATAAAGCCTAGACCTCAAGATGTGAAAGTGAAAGACCTTAGGCTATTACAACAAGAATAATAACAATGAAGAACAAATATGTATGCTTGAGTGTATCTTGTTGTGTTGTAGTATTCTCTCTTATTGTGTTGCTTCAATTCTTCATCTATTTATAGAAGATGTCTTGAACATGATAGGCTCCTCGTAGGAGATTGAAATCTGTAAAAAAATTGCAAGGTGTTGAATAATATAGCTGTTAGAAATCAATCCCACAAATTAGGGAAAAACTGTCTGCTGCACAACGGTTAGAATTTTGCTGTCAAACAATAGGGCAACCGGTCGCGCACAAATAGACATTTGAAAATAAGAATACACATTTACACAGGGCGACCGGTCGACGGGGGGTCCAACCGGTCGACCCTGTGTCCAGCCGGTCAAGCAAAACCAAAAAAACGAGTCCAGAAGGATCTGTTTCAAAATTGCTCCCAGACACCGGTCGACGCCCTGGTCGACCGGTCGATGGCACCGGCCGACCACCTGGTTGACCGGTCAACCAGTCTTTTTTCAGCAAATAGCTTATTCACTGTTTTTCACAACTTTCAGGTATGGGATGCCCTATAGGGCGACCGGTTGGCCTCAAAACAAAAGTGTTGTCCAATTTTATATCGAAAATACACTTCAAGAAATACTCCGAAAAATAGTAAAAACATTTTAGACCGATCGGGAGTATTAGGACAACATTTAGAAACATTGTTTTGGTGTAAAAATACATTAACACAAAATCATTAAAAGTGTTGTCCAATATTTTTGTCTAAAATAAACTTGAAGAAATACTCCAGAAAATTAGTAAAAAGCAATTTAAATCATTTAGGAGTATTTGGACAACATTTAAAAACATTATTTTGGTGTAAAAACAAAATCATCAAAATCAAGATAAAACCATTTATCAAACAGAAACTTGGGGGCTTGGTTCATCATCAAAATTAAATGTTTGACGAGCATCTTTGAAACTCAACTGACTCGTCTGTGGGAGAACATCCTCAACTGGGTCCATTTGATGTGCAACAGGTGTGGACTCAGTTTCATCTTCAGATCCCAGAAAGGATATGTCAGGATTATCCAAGGAGTCATGAATAGCACTAATCTCCTTCTCAGATTCAACAATGTTAACATGTGGGATGTTCTGGGCTTCTTCAGCTTTACCCAGGGAAGTCTCAACCTCCCTTGGGCCTTCAACACCTCCAGCAGTCTCAACTGCCACGAGGCCTTCTATGTTCCCTTCGACAGACGCAGTTGTCTTAGGGTCTTGGACTGTGGCATCCAAAGGAGTCTCAACCCCTTGGATTGCACTTTCAGTGCTCAGAGTATTAACTCCCGGGGCATTTCCAACCTGTGCCTCGACTGCTATAGCAGTTGACACCTAAGCTGGGACAGACTCAACTGTCTGATCTTCGTCAATGTCAGTCTGCAGTGGTTCTTTTCCTTTTTCCACTTCACCTCCTTTCTTCATTGTGGAGTCATCTGCAGCATTCTCTGACCCTGCTGCAGTGGAGTGAGTTTCCCCCTTAGCTGGCACACCAGCTGAGTGACTGACAATGGGGTCACTCTTCTCCAGACTTGCGGCTGCTTCCGTTGAGTGCTCAGCCGTGGGGGCAGGTGGTAAAACACCTTCAGTAGGGGTTGGCTCAACTTGGGTGCCCAAATTCCTAGTCTCATTGCCAAGTTCCTGGACCCATCTTCTGAAACAACTGGGGATGTAGCTACAACTATGGTCGTGGAAATCTGCTGCACTACTCCCAATGGGTCTGTCTCCAAGAGAGATTGTGAAGACTCTCCTGGTCCTTCGAACATAGATTGCTCATGCATCATCCTAGATTCCCTTAGAGCTTGCTGCATGTTCGACTTCTCTGTTGCAGCAACAGGGTCCATATCTTCATCACTCTCTGAGAACACATCAAGATGAGAGTGAGTGTGTTCTAGAGTTCCGGTGAGCATGCATATCTTGTCTTTTTCGTGAGCTTCTGCTTCCTCAGCTGCTCTGGCTTTTGCTTTTTCCTTGCAGATGTGTAGAATGTTCAGGAAATTATCCTCATCCAAAGCCTGAAGCACAGTGTCGACTTCGAGAAATTTGAGCAGCTCATCCTCTTCTTCAATGAACTCAGGGTGTTCAAACTGCACCCTTGAGTGGCTTAGTTTCCACGCCCTCCATTCACGTAGACGGCGCTGTATGTCCGGATATACAGGAGAGTACATGATGACATCATCATCCTCATCCTCCTCTTCTTGTCCTTCCTTTTCTGGGATGGAAGGTAGCATGCTATTCTGCTCTTCGCTTTCAGCAGCGTCCGTAGCAGGTGGAGAGACAACTTTTTCATGTGAGGATTCAGTTATCTCAGCTGCGTCTTTTTCTTCAGCTGTCCTCTCCACAGTTGGGTCCTCTTGGAGCCTCTGCTGATCATCCTCAGCAGACTTGGCGGTTTCATCAATTATTTCAGGAGACTGCACTTCCTCAACAGTCTCAGAGGTTTTCTCTAGCTGAGTGGGAGACTCAGCTGTCTTTTCAAGCTATGACAGCTTGGAGATTCTTCTTCTTCTCTTAGTTTTAACTAGAGGAATATCTAGTTCTGTTTCCTCCGGTTCCTCAAACATAAAGGCTTTTTGAATTTCCTTAGAGGCAGCTGCCTTTCTAGGCTTGGCAGTCCTCTTCTTCCTTATGGCTGGAGAAGGTATTTGGACTTCCTTCTCAGCCTCGGCTGCAGGGGCAGGAGACATGGCTGCTCGGGCAGGTGACTCGGCTGCAGGGGCAGGTGCATCCTGTTTCTTTGCTACAGGGGCAACCTTCTTCTGTGCAGCTTTCTTCTTAGGAGGGTAGGTAATAGATGTGTCCTCGGGTTCAGCTGATTCCCCCTCACTTGTATCCGCCCTTTTCGCATGGGCTCTCTTCTGGGCTCCTGAAAGATTAGCCCTGAACATCTTCTTGTTTACATGGAAAGGCTTTCCATGTTGAAGGGGAATGCCCTTCACTTCCATCAGATGGCCAATTACCAGGCCATAGCCAAGTGATCCTCCAAAGGATCCGTCCTCCTTATATGTCTTGTTCCCAACATTCTGGCAGAGTCTGCTGTATACGAACTCAGCCCAGTTGACTTTCTTACCCTGCATGATCGCAGCCATGACGATCAGCTTTGTCTTTGACAGCTGATTGAAGCTGCCAAACATCATGTCTACACGCTTTGCAACGACATCCATCAGCTTGTGATAGTCGTCCTTCAGCAGTTTCTTCTTAGTTGTGTAATCTACTTTCACAGCACACTCTGGTTTGGCTACTTCTTTCCATGCAGCAGCCAAGTTAACATCAACTTCATATATTTCCGTCATGCCCTCAGACGGCAGCAAACAGTGCTCCGCAAGGTCCTTAGCAGTAATCTTGATTTCCATGCGGTGGACGGAGGACTTGATTCCATCGTCCTGCACCTCAGCATTTACATAGAACTGCGCCACCTCTTCAAGGTAGGTGTGTGAGTACTCCAAAGTAAGAAAAGGCCTGAGACCGGACTTTTCTAGCATATCCGCAATCTTCTTTACTAGGGTTTCATCGAAACCCTGCTTCACCATTCCTTCAAAATCCACAGTCAATGTAGAGTGGATTTGCTTTGATAACTTGACAAAATCGAACTTTGGTGCCATTTGTAGAGAGTTTTACCGAATAAGACTTGATAAACTTGCTGGAGAACTTGTAGGGTTTGCGAGAGAATTGAACTTGCTTCCTTTTGCTTTGAAGATGAACAATTTTGAGTGTGAGAGAGAGAAAACTGAAAAATGAGTATATAAGGGTTATGAATGGATGTGTTTTTTATTTTTGAAATTTAATCGAGGTCAATGGCTCATATTTAGCACGTCAAACCACATTTAATTCCTCGCATTTAATGCAGCAGCATTTATATCCAATCATATGCTTACTATGCAGCTTTTGACTGTACCCGTCATTATTACGCTGACGTCATCCTTAAAAATATTCCCGCTCATTAAAAACGACTGCATTTTTGTCACTTAGCTCATAAATGACTCAACTTATTTCACAAATGACTTAACTCTTCTTCTCTCTTCTCTCTTCTCATTAAGCGACTCAACTGTCAGCTAACTCAATACAGTTGACTTTCCGATATGTCTGTTTCACTTGGCTGATGTGAAAATCTTGTTCATTTCTTGTTTTTTATCTTCCATCTCTTCTGATTGAGTCTTCTGAGTGTTAACTCAGCTCAATTAACCCTAGCTCATGCTTAAGCTCTTCAAATCTTGATTCACATAAGGGCTTGGTGAATATGTCAGCTAACTGTTTGTCAGTTGAGATATATTCCAAAATGATGTCTTTCTTTTCAACATGGTCTCTTATAAAATGATATTTGACGTCAATGTGTTTTGTTCTTGAATGCAACACAGGATTCTGAGTGATTGCAATAGCACTTGTGTTATCACACATAATTGGAATCTGTTTTTCTTCAATTTCATAATCTCTCAACTATTGTCTCATCCATAAGACTTGGGCACAACAGTTGCCCGCAACTATGTACTCTGCTTCAGCTGTGGATGTGGCTTTTGAGTTTTGCTTCTTGCTAAACCATGAAACTAATCTGTTTCCAAGCATTTGACATGTACCCGAAGTACTCTTTCTGTCAACTCTACATCCAGCATAGTCAGAGTCAGAGTAACCAATTAGCTTGAATCCACATTCCTTTGGATACCATAATCCAACTTCTTGGCATCCCTTCAAATATCTTAGGATTCTCTTAGCTGCAGTCATGTGGCTCTCTTTTGGTGCGATTGAAATCTTGCACATACACCTACTTGCAAAGGTGATGTCCGCCTGCTTGTTAAGTAGAGCAATGATCCATCGGTGCTGCGTATCTTGTTTGATCTACAGGTTTGCCATCTGCATCCATGTCCATCTTGACTGATGTATTCATTGGTATTTTCACAGAAGACTTTTCTTCCATACCAAATTTCTTCATTAAATCTCTGGTGTATTTTGTTTGACTTATGAAGGTTCCATCCTTCAGTTGCTTAACTTGAAGTCCTAGGAAGAAAGTCAGCTCTCCCATCATGCTCATTTCAAATTTGCCTTGCATGAGATTTGAGAACTTATCACACAGCTCTTTGTTTGTGGATCCAAAGATGATATCATCCACATATATCTGAACAAGCAGTATACTCTCTCCATCTTGAATTCTAAAGAGTGTTCTGTCCACTTTCCCTTTGGTGAATCCATTATCAGTTAGAAATTGAGATAATGTATCATACCATGCTCTTGGTGCCTGCTTCAGTCCATATAGGGCTTTCTTGAGCTTGTACACTTTATCTCCAAGAGTCTTCTGCTCAAAACCTGGAGGTTGCTCAACATAGACTTCTTCTTCTAACAGTCCATTTAAAAATGCACTTTTCACATCCATTTGATATACAATGAAGTTCTTGTGTGCAGCATAGGCAAGAAGCATCCTTATTGCTTCTAATCTTGCAACAGGAGCAAATGTTTCATCAAAATCTATTCCCTCTTCTTGGCAATACCCTTTGGCTACCAATCTTGCTTTGTTTCTCACCACAAAACCTTCCTCATTCATTTTGTTTCTGAAAACCCATTTTATGCCAATAACATTCTGATGTGTTGTCCTTTGCACCAATTCCCATACTTTGTTTCTTTCAAATTTATTCAACTCTTCTTGCATGGCCTGAATCTAATGTGTGTCATCTAAGGCTTGAGACACATCTTTTGGTTCTATCTGGGAAATAAAGCAAGTGAACATTGCTTCTTGTTGAGCTCTGGATCTGGTTCTTACACCATCTCTCACATCTCCAATGACTAGCTCTGGTGGATGGTCTCTCAGCCATCTCACATCAGGTTGAAGCAAATTAGCTGGGTTCAGCTATCTCGCAACTGTGTTGTCTTGAGCAGCTCTTTCATCATCATTTAGCTGCAGACTTTCCAGCTGTCTTTGAGATTCAACTATCTCCTCTTCATCTGGATTGATTTCTCTTGTTTCAGCTTCAATATAAGGACTCTTCTGCATAGTTGGTTGATTCAACTTATCAGCTAACTCTTCAATGTCTTCTCCACTCACATTAGGTTCATCAAAAACCACATGAATAGACTCTTCTGTGACCATTGTCCTCTTGTTCAGCACTCTATAGGCTTTGCTCTCAGCTGAGTATCCCAAAAAGATACCTTCATCAGCTTTGGCATCAAAAGCCTTCAAGTTGTCCTTGCCATTGTTGTGGATAAAGCATTTAGATCCAAATATTCTGAAGTACCCAACATTTGGCTTTCTTCATGTCCAGATTTCATAGGGAGTTTTTGTCAGTTGTCTATTTATCATGCATCTATTTTGAGTATAGCATGCAGTGTTGATGGCTTCATCCCAAAATCTCTTAGGTAATCCAGCTTCAGCTAACATGGTCCTTGCAGTTTCCTTGAGAGTTTTGTTCCTTCTTTCAGCTACTCCATTCTGCTGTAGAGTTCTTGCTGCAGATAACTCATGAGTAATACCATTTTCAACACAGTACTGAGTTATTATCCCATTGACAAACTCAGTTCCTCTATCAGACCTTATCTTTATAATGGTTTGGCTCTTTTTATTTTGAACTCTTTTCATCAACTGAGGTAACTTCTGCAAGGTTTCCTTCTTTTTCCACATAAAAATTGTCCGTGTATATCTTGAATAATCATCCACCACCACTAAAGTATATTTTTTCCACTTATGCTGGCTGGTTCAACAGGACCAAATAAATCCATGTGCAACAGATGCAATATTCTTGTTGATGAAGGACTAGGCTTCTCCTTGAATGAAGATTTGATCTGCTTTCCCATCTGGCATGCATCACATACACTTTCCTTCTTGTACACTAATTCTGGCAATTCTTCCACAAGATGACTCCTTGCAAGCTTGTTGATTGTCTTGAAGTTCAGATGATTCAGCTTCTTGTGCCACAACCAACTTGATTCGGTTGTGCTCTTTGCTAGCAGACAAGTGATTGGTGTAGCAGTAGACCAATCTACCACATACATATTCTTCTTCCTTGATCCTTGCAGCACTATTTCATTTGATTCAACATCTTTAATCTGGCATACTCCCATATTGAATCCAACATTGTAACCTTTATCACAAAGTTGACTTATGCTGAGCAAATTGAAGTTGAGTCCCTCAACATAAGCAACCTCTGTGATCTCTAATCCATTCTTCTTGATGGATCCAGTGCCTTTTATTTCCCCTAGAGCTTCATTTCTTCCAAATATGACTTTTGCACCTCTAATCTCCTTGAATCTTGACAGATTTTTCTTGTTTCCTGTCATATGTCTGGAACAGCCATTATCCATGTACCAGGTTTCTTGGCACTCAGTTGTTCCTTGAACCTGTAATCAATGAAATTAAATTTTTGGTACCCATGCTTGCCTGGGTCCTGAGGGGTTAGTACTGTAAGATGATCCAACCAACCTATAGCCAAATGATTTGACTCTAAGAGGTTGCCATCTATCTGTGCCATAATCATAATTCACTTTGAGCTGGCTGGTACGTTGGTTTTTATACCAATGTATTGAGTATTCTAGACTAGGATTTTGCGGTGTTTTCGAGTATTTTAGTGTCGTTTGAGTCGAGTTCGTGTCATTTGTTGTCGTTTGAGAGTCGGGACAGGTCTTGGATGCCGAAATTGATTAAGAACAATGAAAAACGTGTTTGGAGGGTGAAGATCACATTTTAGAAGTGGGAAAATGGAAAAATATCGAGTAAGGACGAGCGCCGCAGCGCCAATACCCCCGCGCCGCAGCGCGGGGGTCGAAATTGGTACAGTGGAGCAGGCGAAGACGGGCACTGCAGCGCCCAAAATCAAGGGCTGCAGTGCCAGGTGGATAACATCAACAGGTAGTGATGTTCAGGGCGCGCTGCAGCGCCCAGAAGCAGGGCTGCGGCGCGCGATCAACCCAACCGTGCAGCAGATGATGACGTGAAGTAGAGACATGCAGGCGCACTGCAGCGCCTAGTTCCAAGGGCTCGGCTACGGCGACCGACCGACGGCAAGATGATGACCCGATGCGCAATGCAACAGCGTGAGATTGGAGTGCGGCCCTTGCGGTATGGGCTTGAACGTGCGCGAGTTATGTTTTGGGCCTTTTAATGGTTTTCAAGGGCTTCGACTTATAAATACACCATGGAGGCGTACAGAACAGTGGTCGGACATTATTTTGAGCACAACGCAAGGCAAGAGACATAGAGCGAGAGTTTGGGATGGCAATTGGAGGAACTTCTCGTCTGGACACAGAGAGAATTCCTTCTCTTTTCTTCTCAATTCTTTCTTTGCTTTTCTTTGTCAATTTTTGAGATGTATAATTATTTATTTTTGAGTTTTTGTACATCCAATATGAGCTAAACCTATTTTTTTATGGGATTGATGTAACTTACGTTTGAACCTATGTTTTGATTTCCAGTTTATGAAATTCGCATGTTTATTAATCTATTTGTGCTATTTGATTTGATTGCATCTGGATTATCTTGTCAATAATTTAGATTGTTTGGCGTGTTTGATTTGACGCTCGAGAGAGGTAATTGAACGTCTGGTCATAGAATAGCACAACCTGGGATTTCATAGAACCGAGAGGTTTATGAATCTTTTGAAGCATGTGATAGAATATTCATTGAGCGTATTAGGGTTTAATTTATGATTTTTTAGAGATATCGAAATCAGAAATTAGAACCTAGAATCACTTGGCACTCGAGAGAGGAAGTGATAAACGGTAGGAATATTGGCTTATAGATTGATAACTTATGATTAATAAACTGGATTGAGAACATAGGGGATAACTAAGTGAAATAAACCCTCTAGAATTCATCTTCTACGTGTTTGATAAATTGTCTAAATCAATTATTAGTTTAATTTTAGTTTTATTTTTAGTTTAATAAATCTTCATCTCTCTTCGATTTCTAGATAGAATTAATCTATTTTAATTATAGTACTTAGTATAAAATTTGATAACAATCCCTATGGAGACGATATCCCTACTTTCAAAACTATACTAGAACTTGACACCGTATGCTTGCAGTAAGAATTTCGCGATCAAATTTTTGGCGCCGTTGCCAGGGACTGTTTTATCTTATTTTAAACTAATACTATTACCATGTAGTTTTAATCCTAATCTAGACTAGTTTAGGAATTATAATTTCATTTTTCTCATTTGACTTGCCTGTTCATGCGAGATTCCAAAGATATTAATTTGCTTTCTTTTGATCCAGAGATTGAAAGGACACTCCGAGCAATCAGAGCAGCAAAGCAAGCAGAGAATCGAGCAATGGCAGAAGGCGGGGACGATGAGAATAACATAAATCGGGTCGTGAATGTGCCACCACAGCCTAAGGCACCAGAAAGGGCAATCCGGGATTACTTCTGCCGACCGTGAACCAGAATTACTCCGGAATTGTGCACCAGCCCATTAATGCGAATAATTTCGAATTGAAACCGGGCCTCATAAGCATTGTTCAGCAGAATCGGTTTGGGGGAGTCCGGTGGATGATCCGAATACACATCCGCCACATTCTTGGAAATTTGCGACACCATCAAGATGAATGGTGTGACCGATGAGGCCATTAGATTGAGGCTTTTCCGTTTTCACTCCGGGATAAGGCCAGGCGATGGTTCTGACGTTCGCCCCAGGGAGTATCACGATGGGATGATCGACTCAACAATTCTTAGCAAAATTCTTCCCTCCCGAAGAAGACACTCCAACTAAAGAGCGAGATAGCCCGGTTCCAACAGTTGATTTTGAGCCATTATACGAAGCTTGGGAGCGATTTAAAGATCTCATTGCGAAGATGCCCACAACATGGCTATGCTGTTGGCGAGAGAGTTCGATATTTTTACAATGGGTTGAATGGGCATACGAGGACGATACTAGATGCGGCATCAGGAGGTACATTGATGGCTAAAACACCGACTGAGGCCTTACTTCTACTTGAAGAAATGGCCACAAACATCTATCAATGTCCCTCCAAGAGGTCAGCACCGAAGCCAGTTGCCAGTGTTCTTGAGCTGGATACAATGTCAGCTTTGGCACCTCAAATCTCGAGTCTGACAAAGCAATTGGCAATCATGAATACCGGCGGCACACCACAGCAAGCCGCACTTCCACCCGCAGTCGTTCACGTAGCCACCACTCACGAGGCCGAGCAAGTCAATTATTTGAATAACCGGGATTTTAATAACCGAGGTAATTCATTACCAACTCATTATCACTCGGGACTTCGCAATCATGAGAATCTCTCTTATAGCAACAATAGGAACGTATTGAATCCACCTTCGGGTTATCCAAACCCATCCAGTTCCAATGCACTCGGAGGTGAAAAGAAGCAGTTGCTTGAAGAGATGCTCGGCTCATTCATCGGAGAGACCAGGAATCGAATGAATAGGAGTGAGGCACAGATTGATGGTCTGAATACTAAGATGAGCACAATAGAGACGCATATTAGGTCGACCGAGACACAAATGGGTCAGTTGGCTACAGCCGTGAATTCATTGCAGCAGAAGGGGAAGTTCCCAAGTGACACAGAAGTTAATCCGAGAGAGCACTGCAATGCAGTTTACGTGAAAAAGGAAGCAAAAATTCAGCCTGCTCCCGAAGAGTCACCTATTTATGCGAAACCAATGGAATCCAAAAAAATGAAGTTGGAAGATTTTGAAACTATCTATCTGACAGGGGAGTGTAGTGCAATAGTCCAAAGTAAACTACCTCAGAAAATGAAGGATCCAGGGAGTTTCACTATTCCTTGTACTATTGGAGGAGTTTTCTTTGAGAAACCATTTTGTGATCTTGGGTCCAGTGTGAATCTTATATCTCTTTCTAATGTGACGAAGTTTGGGCTCGGGGAGGTGAAGCCGTCCAATATCACTTTGCAGTTTGCTGATCGATCCATCGCCTATCCATGGGGAATCATTGATGACGTGTTGGTAAGAATTAATAAATTTGTTTTTCCTGTGGATTATGTAGTGTTGGACGCGAACGAGTAGAAGAAAATAACTATCATCTTTGGGCGACCGTTTTTAGCTACAGCACGGGCTTTGATCAATGTAGAAACGGGGGAGCTAACATTGCGGGTAAATCAGGAGAAAGTTGTATTCACCATCCATCCAACCAACAGGCTAAAATTTGAATTAAATGATGGTAAGCAGATGGTTGGGAATATAGCTGAAGACATTGGAGGTTGGGAAGTTTTCAAGGGAAACGTGGATAACATGCCTATTGGAGCCCCAACTTGAGGATAATCTGACATAGTCTGGCTGAAGACTATAAACTTAGCGCTTCTTGGGAGGCAACCCAAGCCCCTTTTTATTGCTCTCTTAGTTTTAATATAATTTAGTAGTTGTTTTTGTTTTTCTGAATTTTTTGCATTCTCAGGAGTAGTAAGTTGCATGACACCCCTCCTCTCTTTTTTTGTGCAAACCCCACATATCTCACTCCATCTTCACAAAGGAGCACTATAACACCACCCACACTATCTTCATCTCATTCACTCATTATTTGGTAAGTTTGCAACTTCCAAACCCCACCCCATGGTTTTCCCCATCTTGTGATTTTTGGTGTGATTGGATTGTAGAAGTGCTAGGATAATTGTTGTTGATTTGTGGTTTGTGGATTGGTTGATCATGTTAGACTTAGGCTTGGTATTGAATTTTGGGATTGAATTGAGTTACCCATTGCATTTACTATCTTTGCCCAAATTCATGCATATGAGGTGTTTGATAAAATGCCCCAATGACAATTTCACATTGTTTAGTGTTATCTTGCATATCTATGCTTATCTTGTTGACATGACACTATATTTTCCACTTGGGTGCGTTATGTACATACTTTGATTGTCGATTTCTCACCCATAACCGGATTCCATGGTTCCACGAGTTTTGTTTTCTTGTCTACCTTGCTAGGTTACAAAGATGCGAAACCAAAGGGGGCCCGGGCCAAGGCGAAGGGGAAGAACAAGACCACACCTCGGAGGCATACAACACCCACGGGCTTGTGCTCTAGGATGCATTGTGAGCTTATACGAGACACCTCCTATACGTAGTAGTACCACATGACTTAAGGAGCCTTCGCTCCTCGGCTACCAGAAAAGTCCTTTTTCCCACCTCTCCATTGGGGACAATGTCGTTTTAAGTTTGGGGGGTGCAGTCTGTTTTTATTCTTCAAGTCAAGTCTTGAGTAAAAAAAAAACGAAAAAAAGAATCTAGAGTCGAGTCGGGGCATCGGTAAAACTGTGAAACTACATGACTAAATGAATTTGTTGAATATGAGTTGAACGGTCAAAAGAGCATGTATTTGAACTGTGATTTAATCTTCTTTCCATTAATTTCATCTATGTGCTTAACTCTGTTGATTTATTTGGGGATGATTTATGCGGTTGAGTGTTTCCTTTATGATCCCACCGGATTCTAGAACTTGTCTGATCACTAGTCGAGGCGAAATCCTAGGTGAAGTAACATTAAGGAAGTGATTTAGGCCATCTTTGAACAAGCCAGAGCCTAAAATGCTTAGCTTTGTATTATATTTTCCCTATTGTCCCCCTTTGAGCCGTATAAACCCGTTTATTTGGCAACCAATCTAATACCTAGAACCTAAATGTCAAAATCCTAATTGCCCATCACTCATATACACAAAGTATAGAAAAATATTGAAGGTTGAGAAGGGTATGATGAGAAAGGTATGTATTTAATTGAATGAAGTTGCCCGAGAAAAGAAAATATGAAACCCCATGTATGCAAAAGAATAAGTTTGGGGGTTCCGGAAAATAAAAAAGATATAAAAAAAATGAAATGAGAAAAATCAGCGGGATTGAAGATTCATAAACATCGGGGATATCAAAAAAATGAAGGTAGTTGCTAATTGATGATTCGGAGTGATAATTGCGTGTTTGGGTGATTTGAGCCACTTAATCCCATATTTTCCTACCTTACCCTAAGCCCACATTACAAGCTTTAAAAGTCTATTGATCATTGTGTTACATTAGCCTACATTAGTGGAAATTAGTGTGAAAGACAAGCCTATGGAGTCCGGTAAGCATCTCATCTCTATATTCAAAAAAGTGGATCATTTTGAAACACTTGATTGCGTGAATCTATCTGGATAATGAAAACGGGGTTGGCATGAACATTCCACCTTCATGATCACGTTGTGAAAATACGCGCTTGATTGATAGTGAAACGAAATTTGACGAATGAATTTGGTTGTGAAGTTTTGCAGTTAGTCTGTTAAGTCAGTCGTCTTTATTTTTGTTTCCTTCATGTTTATTGATTTTTAGAGTCTGTAATTGCTTGAGGACAAGCAAACGTCTAAGTTTGGGGGTATTTGTTGAGTTGGTTTTTATACCAATGTATTGAGTATTCTAGACTAGGATTTTGCGGTGTTTTCGAGTATTTTATTGTCGTTTGAGTCGAGTTCGTGTCATTTTGTTGTCGTTTGAGAGTCGGGACAGGTCTTGGATACCAAAATTGATTAAGAACGATGAAAAACGTGTTTGGAAGGTGAAGATCGCATTTTAGAAGCGGAAAAATGAAAAAATATCAAGTAAGGACGAGCGCCGCAGCGCGGGGGTCGAAATTGGTACAGCGGAGCAGGGGAAGACGGGCGCTGCAGCGCCCAAAATCAAGGGTTGTAGTGCCAGGTAGATAGCAACAACAGGTAGTGATATTCAGGGCGTGCTGCAGCGCCCAGAAGCAGGGCTGCAGCGCGCGATCAGCCCAACCGTGCAGCAGATGACGACGTGCAGCAGAGACATGCAGGCGCGCTACAGTGCCTAGTTCCAAGGGCTACGTGTAGCGACCGACCAGCAAAAAGACGACGGCGGACTCACAAAGAAAGATGCAAGATTGGGCGCGGCGGCCTTGCAGTATGGGCCTGAACGTGCGCGAGTTATGTTTTGGGCCTTTTTAATGGTTTTCAAGGGCTTCGACTTATAAATACACCACGGAGGCGTACGGAACAGAGGTCGGACATTATTTTGAGCACAACGCAAGGCAAGAGACATAGAGCGAGAGTTTGGGACGACAATTAGAGGCACTTCTCGTCTGGACACAGAGAGAATTCCTTCTCTTTTCTTCTCAATTCTTTCTTTGCTTTTCTTTGTCGATTTTTGAGATGTATAATTATTTCTTTATGAGTTTTTGTACATCCAATATGAGCTAAACCTATTTTTCTAGGGGATTGATGTAACTTACGTTTAAACCTATGTTTTGATTTCCAGTTTATGAAATTCGCATGTTTATTAATCTATTTGTGCTATTTGATTTGATTGTATCTGGATTATCTGATCAATAATTTAGATTGTTTGGCATGTTTGATTTGATGCTCGAGAGAGGTAATTGAACGCCTGGCCATAGAATAGCACAACCTAGGATTTCATAGAACCGAGAGGTTTATGAATCTTTTGAAGCCTGTGACAGAATATTCATTGAACGTATTAGGGTTTAATTTATGATTTTTATAGAGATATCGAAATCAGAAATTGGAACCTAGAATCACTTAGCACTCGAGAGAGGAAGTGATAAACGGTAGGAATATTGGCTTTAATAAACTGGATTGAGAACATAGGGGATAACTAAGTGAAATCAACCCTCTAGAATTCATCTTCTACGTGTTTGATAAATTGTCTGAACCAATTATTAGTTTAATTTTAGTTTTATTTTTAGTTTAATAAATCGTCATCTCTTTTCGATTTCTAGATAGAATTAAGCTATTTTAATTATAGTACTTAGTATAAAATTTGATAACAATCCATGTGGAGACGATATCCCTACTTTCAAAACTATGCTAAAACTTGATATTGTACGCTTGCGGTAAGAATTTCACGATCACTGGCTGTTTTCCTCATTTAATAGTGTGTGTTAGGATTTAATGTGCTCAAAGTCTTTCATCATTTTACCTAATGAATCATAAAGATCAGTGGGTGATGAAGTGTGTGTATCACAATCACTATCATTAGAATCTGAATGAGATGAGTTAGAGTGTACCTTATCTTCCTGATCTGGTTGATCTTGTTCTTTAGCCATTATACAAATCAAGGCTTCTTCTTCAGAATCACTTGAGTAGTCAGCTTCACTACTCTCTGAGTCAGCTGTTTCCTTGGACTTAGTTGTCTCAGCTGTCTCAGCAGCTAACATAGCCTTTTTCTTTTCCTGCCTTCTTTCTCTGAAGACTTTTCTTTCTTCTTCATTCCTGTATTATTGACTATTGGATATGGGCAGTCAATAGCAAAGTGTCCTGGTTGTCTGCAGTTCCAACACAGGTTCTCAGCTCTTTGATCAGCTCTTTCTGTCCTTGGGTTATCAGCTCTTTGATACTCAACCCTTTGATGCTCAGCTCTCTTGGGTGGCATGTCTTCCCTTGACTTGGAGGGAGCTGAATGTCTCCTGGAGGATTCACCCTTGTTTCTTTTATAGTTCTTATTGAAGAACTTGTTGAATCTTTTAACCATCAGGGCAATCTCCTCCTGGTCTATGACTTCCTTGACTTCAGTTCTCTTTCCATCCTTGGCTATAAGTGCAGTTGTTTTGGGTACAGCTGTCTACTCTTGATCCTTTCTTCTCAGCTCAAACTCATAAGCTTTGAGGTCTGAGAATAGCTCATGATTGGATGTTTTTGATAAGTCCATCGAGTGCCTTAGAGCCATGGTCTTCATTTCCCATTCAACTGGGAGGCTCCTCAAAATCTTCATACACATCTCTTTTTGTGTGTATTCCTTTCCAGGTGTTGAGAGCTCATTTGTGATTTCAGTGAATCTGGCATCTAGCTGATCCATTGTTTCACCTGCAAGCATTTTAAAGTTTTCAAACTTTTGAACAACAACAGATAATTTGTTTTCTTTAATTTGCTCTGATCATTCACAAATTAAAGTCAGTTTATCCCAAATTTCTTTTGTTGTTTTGCAGGATTTGACTTTATTGAACATTGCTTTGTCCAAAGTCTTGTAGAGAATGTCCTTGGCCACATTGTCCAAGTTGTATCTCTTTCTGTCATCATTCGACCATTCAGTCCTTGGTTTTTCAACTAAGGCTGGTCTTGCTTCAGCCACAGCTTCGTCTCCTTTAGCTGCAGCATCTCTCCTTGCGGCTGTGTTCACTTTCAGTATTTGTAGTGGCCCATCCTCTATCACTAGCCACATTTCATTATGTAAAGTAGATAGATGAGCTTGCATACGGATTTTCCAGTCATCAAACTCCTCAATAGTGAACATAGGAATGCATGTCAAATTTGCTTCCATGATAATAACTTTGCTGAGTAAAAATGACTTTTGAAAGAGCAAGTGTTAGAAGTTTCTGTGAAAGATTGGAGATCTAATTCAGTAACCAGTGCGGAAGGCTCAATGAACCAACCGCTCTGATACCACTTGTAGGTCCCAAGGGGTGTGAGTAAGGTTTAGAAAGGGGGGAATTGAATAAACCTTACCAACTTTTTCGATTTTAGTCCTTTTAAAATATTATAGAGTTAATTACACAGCTATGTCCTTGAGGGACAGCTAAGTTAGTTAATCAGCAGAGTTAGCCACTTAATAGACTCGATAGAGCTGTTGATAGAATAACTCAGCTGTTTAGTCTAAACCTTAACTAGACTGTGATGAGTTTTGCAGCGGAAGACTTAACACCCTCGAATTTGATTTAACTTTGTTTTAACACTTGATTTTAGCACTTAGTTATTTATCAGTTGGATAGAAAATTATCAGCAGATATAAAATAAATGTACAGAAATGTAAATATGCTGAAATGTAAATGACACAAATAATTTTTATAGAGGTTCGAAGATGGGGTAATTCTTCTAATCCTCTCTTCTCCAACTCCTGGAGGAATCCACTAAGTAATGATCAATTCACAAAGTGGTTATCAGTCTAGAGACAAGTCTTGATCACACAGCTGACTTGCTCCTTGGACTTAGTCTAGAGATGCCTTGGTCACACAGCTTGCTTCTCGTCCGACTCAGCTTCTTCACAGGGCAGCTGCCTTGCTACTTCAGCTCACTTTCTCAAGCTTCTTAGATTTGATCACGAAGCCCTCCAATAACTTGAGATTGGTTCGACCTTGAACCTTCCTACAATCCTTCTTGGAATGTAGACCCCTTTTGATTCTTCAAAAGTTTTCCTCTCCAACAGTTTGAAGTTGTCTTTCCTTCACAGCTTTGTGTTGGATCGATTTCCTTAGAGTTTCAGGCTTGAGGATTTTGCTTGAATATCTTGAGAATATTTTGCAGGATACAGTTTGAATATTGCTTGCTCGTTCGTGGTTCAGGTAACCTTTTCTCAATGAAATTCCTCAGCCTTTTATAGTGAACTTTCAAAAATCTGCCCGTTGGAGAGATATGCTGATTTTCAAAAGTCACTTGTGTTCATTGGCTTGTCTTTTCTTGGTCTTCAATCTTGAGATGTAGACCTTTCCTCGTATTAAATGAGTGTCCCATTGGTTTATTCCTTTTGCACGCTTTTGGGACTGAGCACTTTAAGACCTGGCAGCATGGGTGTATTACTTGTTTAAGTAATGTTCTTGACTTCTGTGCAACGGATTCTTTTCAGTTAACTCCTCTTTGCAGCTGCCTTTTTCCCCAGGTGACTTGAGTCTGCTCCAATCATTGAAAGACTCATCTGTCACTTCAACTTGTGACATGGCTTCTTGAGTTGACTTAACTGACTCTTCACACAATTATCCCTTAGTTGTTACGTCTTTAGTCGAGTCCTTGGTCCTCTGTCTTGGCCATACTCAGTTGTTCCTCAGCGGAGTCTTCACTTCACTTCTTCAGTTGACTTCTTGTATTTCCAGGCATAGCTGACTTGACTCAGCTCATTCAGCCCTATCTATTACAATGAGAATTACAAGGAAAATGGGGTGCCAACATTCTAATCTAAGTTTTACATGGCATTCATCAAAATCTGCAAAATAATTTCCCAACACATGTTGCAAAAAATAAGTCTGTGAGCTTTTGGGCCTTAAACTGCTATATATTATGCAGACTTATTTTTTTCTTTAGTGTGTCATTCATGATTGATAGAACTCTAGAACTTGCTTTGGTATCTTCATTGAAGCCATGTGTGTGTGCAATTTTTTAAAATGATCTAAGGTCATCTTTATTTAGCCTACTTAGCCTAAAAAGCCTACCTATGAACTCATGATTCCCTAGTTAGCCAAGTTTGAGCCAAAACTATTATTCTGAGCCACATTGATCTTTAAAATTTATTGTTTTTATCCCTAAAATTTCTTGAGCTTGTAGAAAATGAATAAGTTTGGGGGAGATGTGATGAAAATTTATGAAAAAGAGAAGTTGGCAAAAGAAAGAGGGATCTGGATAAATGGAAAAAATACATGAAGTTCGAAAAAGAAAATATCTCTGAAAAATTACATAGAGAAAATCGAGTAAAACAAAAGAAAATTCTAAAAACTGAAAAAAAAATGAGAGCTTGAGGATAAAGAAAAATAAAAGAAGGCAAAAAGACCTAAGAAAAAAGGAGAAATAAGGGCGGAATTGAGTGGAAAAAGAAAAATGATATTATGTTGAAATTAGGTTAGTGAATTGCAAGTCTGTATGCTTAAATTCTATTTGCTCAAATCAAGTGACTTAATCTAAATTTCCCTACCCTTACCAAAGAACCTACATTACAACCAAATAAAAAGTCCTTTTTGATTCTTAGATTGTGCACACAAAAGTGGTCGAGATGGTAGACGATTTGCAAGCCTATGGTAGTTCTACATTCACTGAATTGAATTTGAGCGTAAACACTTACCATACACTTCTGAGAGTAGAGTGATACAGTATTTACTTGTGAGTCGCGATGTCAAGTACCTTAAAGAGTATTAATGATGCCGAGTTTATGAATAACAACTTCTTAATAATGAGTTACAGGGTTTCCTTGAGTATGGAGTCGAGTGCTATTTAATGTTTATAGTGTTCTTGGGTGTTCTTTCGTTTTTTCCCCTTATATTATTTTTCTAAATTTGCTCGAGGATGAGCAATTCTTTAAGTTTGGGGGATTTCGATGTGTGTGAAATATACGTGTATTTTGGGGGTTAAAATGATACATAATTGATGCATTTGCACGCATATTTACTATGTTTTTACTTGGTTTCCTTTAAAGGACATGATACTGCGTATTCTTGTAATTCTTACAGGAAACGGAGCTTAAAATGAAGAAATATCAGTAAGGATGCCCGGATAAAATTGCAGAATGCGAAGAAAAGATCAAAACGACGGAAAAAGGGAACAAGAGCAGGTCCACACAGTCAGACCGTGTAGCCTCACACGACCGTGTGGACTTGTGTTAAGAAAATGACACGAGTGTGGGAAGAAAAGAAGAAAACAGAGGCCGGAGCAGGTCCACGCGGTCGGACCGTGTGATATCACACGACCGTGTGGACTTGGATTCCAACCGCACCACCAAACCTTGCGATATGACTCCCCGTGCGATGAAGGGCTAAGCCCAAGGCCACACGCCCATGTGGACCCACACGGCCAGACCGTGTGGGACTCTGTTTCAGCGCATTTTTGGAGTTCTTGTCCCGATACAACTCTACAAGTGAACTCTCCAAGCATCTATAAAAAAGGGACCAAGTCTTGCACGAAAAATCAACACTCTCTACATAGAAAACACATCAAATAACACAGGAGCGAAGAATCGAAGAGCTTTTGAGAGCAAAAGGCTAGGTCGCGAAGGACACCACAAGGCTTTCGCATCTAAGGAGCACAAGAGCTTCGAGGGCTTGGAAGAGGAATCCATCATGACAAGAAGGGGTTTTCTTTCTATGTCTAAGAACTCTTGTATGTGCTTAAACGATGTCTTAATGTTGATTCGAATTTGTCTATGAGTTTGTAATCAATGTTTGGCATATTTTTCAGATCTTAAGGGCATAATAGAAACTGTGGATTTGTATTAAATATGATTACTTGTTTTCTAAATTGCTTCATGTGTTCTATTTTATGAATTCGAGTGCTTATTTATAATTGCTTTTTATCTGATCAATAATTTGCATGTCATACTTCTAGTCCATAATCCGGGAGGTGAGTTCTAGTAAGACGAAAATCAAATTCAGACATGAAACATGTGTGACAGGCGTGTTTGTGGGGAGTCATTCAATTCACAAATCTTTTTGGAGTTATTAATGATTGTAACGGTAGGGGAGGACTACAATTGTTCTTAATCAACTGTTTACGCACCACCCGGGAGGGGGAGTAAATGATATTAGGAATTTGAACCCATAAAATTGCATGAATTGGTTTAAAACTTTATTCGCATTTAATATTGAAGAAGCATGTTGAGATTATGTGCCTAAGGTTACTCCTAAAGATGTTGAAAATACTTGTGGGGTTCACAAATTTATTTTCTTTATTTTCGATTTGCAGGATTAAATAAACTCAAATTTTTGGTCGCTTCAGTAAAATTGGAATACGATGTTATTATAGCCTAAGTGTTTCGAGCTTCAATCCCTAAGGAATACGACTCTGCTTTGCTATTATCCTATAAACTACACTGTACACTTGTAGTTGTATGAACCAAAATAATTTTTGGCGAACAATATACCCAAATGTGATGAACAAGACCATAAATGATGCTGATTTGTTCGAGAGTTCCCTAGGACATAGCCTGGTGATAGGTCACTTGATGGAGGTGAAGGGCATTCCTCTCAGGAATAGAAAACCCTTCCACGTGAACAAGAAGATGTTTAGGGTAAATCTATCAACTGCCAAAAGACAAGCCCATGCCAGAAAAGCTGATAAAAGTGAAAGGGAATCAGTTGACCCTGTCCCGGAGGACACAACTGCGATTGATAAGGCTCCATCTCCTTAGCCTGTGCAGAAAAAGAAGAAGGCCCTTGCAGCAAAGTCAGCACCTGCCCCTGCAGCCGTGGAGGACCCTGCTCCTACCCCTGCAACCGAGACAAAGAAGGAATCCCCTGTTGTAGGTACCCAAGGGTGTGGTGTAAGGTTTAGAAGGGGAGTTGAATAAACCTTACCAAAAACTTTTTAGTCCTTTTAAAATCTTCAACAGAGTTGACTCAAATCAGTTGGGTCCTGGAGGGACAGCTGAGTTGACTTTCTTCAGCAAAGTTACCCACTCAACAGACTCGACTGAGCTGTTGATAGTATAACTTAGTTGCATCAGCTAACACCTAACTTTTAGGTGATTTGGTTTTTAACAGCAGGAGACTTAACACCATTTGTTAAATTTAAGCTCGTTTTTAACACTTGTTATTTTCAATTGGATAGCAATATAACTTATCAACAAATGTGAAAATATAAGCAAGAAAGTAAATGCTGAAAGTAAATGACACAAGCAAATTTATAGTGGTTCGAGGATGTGTTAATTCCTCTAATCCACTCTTCTCCAACTCCTGGAGGAATCCACTAGGTAACAAATCAAGTTACAAAGCAGTTCTCAGTCTAGAGACAACCTTGATCACACAACTGGCTTCTCCTGCGACTCAGCTTCTTCACAAGACAATTTGCCTTTGCTACTTCACTCCTTTTCAAGTCTTTGGAATTGATCACACAGCCTTCCAACAAACTTGAAACTTCTGTTTCGACCTTGAACCTCACTACAGCTCCTTCAATCTTGGAGAGTAGACCCTTTTTCGTTCTTGAAACTTTTCCTCTTCAACTGGTTGAAGTAATCTTTCCTTCACAGTGTGTGTTGGATCGAGTTCCTACGAGTTTTAGGCTTGAGAAATTTCTTGATAAGCTTTGAGAATATTGCAGGTTATGCTTTCTTGATATTTGCTTGATTCGTTCATGCCTGGTTCAAGTATTTTTTTTCTCAAATACTTCCTCAGCCTTTTATAGTGCCCATTTGAAAATTTACTCGTTGAAGAGAAATACACTTCTTGTTCGTTGGCTTGTCTTTTCTTGGTCTGGAGATGTGATGTTGACCTTTCCTCGTATTAAATGACTCTACTACTTTACAGGATCTGACACATGCTCCAGTGTTTCCCATTGGTTTATTCCTTTTGCATGTTTCTGGGCCAAACACTTTAAGACTTGGCAGCTTGGACTTATTACTATAGCGAGTAATATCATTGACTTCCTTCCAACGGATCAATGTCAGTTGTCTTGACTTGACTGCTATCTTTACCCCTTGACTTAAGTCTGCTCCAAACATATGAGAATGACTCAACTGTCACTTCAATTGTTAGTAAGGGAGACTTTTTTTCAATTACCATGGATGAATCTCTCTATCTGTAATGGACAACCAAGCTACGCAACTCGCTTATTGGCAGATTAACACAACCCAAGGGTACTACATCTTACACCCTTGATTCTCTTAAATCCACTCTTCAATTGGTTTGGAATATACACTATACACGGCACCTTGTTCCATTAGGGAAAGGGTTCTTCAATTTACAATTTTCTAATATGGATTATAGTAAAAAGGCTTTTTCTAAACCTTCATGGAATCTAGCCCCCGATAATATACGTCTTTCCCGCAGATTCTTGATTTCAATCCATATAAAATCAATTCATCATCTGCCCAAGTTTATGCCAGAATTTATGAGCTTAGTATCGAGTATTAGCTCTATTCTCTTATTATGTGGTGAAATTGTGAAAATGAGAGAAAGTTGGAAAAAGAAAGAGGGATGGGCAGTGTCTAGGTAAATGAAAGAATAATGAAGCTCGAAAAAGAAAGAAAAATCTCCAAAAAAGAAAGAGAAAAAATCGAGCAAAGAATCTCTCCTTCATTTGGAGGTGCTCTTCTCACAGCAGTATTAACCTTCATTATTTACAGTGGCCCATCTTCTATCACAAGCCACATTTCATCGTATAAGGCTGATAGGTGAGCCTGCATGCGAATCTTCCAGTCATCAAACTCTTCCACAGTAAACATAGGAATACGAGTTAGATTTGCTTCTATGATAAAAACTTTGTTTTAAAGATGGAAGACTTTGAAAACACAAGTGTTAAATTTTTTGAAAAGATTGAGATCTAGTTCAGTAACCAGTACGGAAGACTCAATGAACCAACCACTCTGATTACCACTTGTAGGTCCCAAGGGGTGTGGTGTAAGGTTTAGAGGTGGGGGGTTTAAACAAACCTTACCAAATTTTCTCCCCTAAGTTCTTCATCTTCTATAAGCTTAAGTAATTTTAGGGGTAAAAATCATCTTTTCAATTTTAAAGATA
Organism: Rehmannia glutinosa; assembly: GCA_016081115.2. Taxonomy (NCBI): domain Eukaryota; kingdom Viridiplantae; phylum Streptophyta; class Magnoliopsida; order Lamiales; family Orobanchaceae; genus Rehmannia; species Rehmannia glutinosa. Next base: position 45,190 of record JABTTQ020001463.1, on the reverse strand, counting down.
AAAAATGTGGCTAACAATAAAAAGTTAAGGCTCAAAGTGGCTAACTAGGGAATCATGAGTTCATAGGCTTTTCAGGCGAAATAGGCTAACACAAAGAAGGCCTTAAATCATTTTCAAAAATTGCACACACACATGGCTTCAATGAAGATACCAAAGCAAGTTCTAGAGTTCTAACAATCATGAATGACACACTCAAGAAAAATAAGACTGCATAAGATAAAAATAGTTACAGACACAAAAGCTCACAGACTTATTTTTCGCAACATGCTCAAATACCTAATTTTCTTAATCAATGTCAAACAAGTAAAAGACATCACCTCAACCATTCATCACATTATTCACAAAAATATGTCATCTCATAAAATCATATTCTCAAAGTAAAATCATACGGAAGTCTTGTACTTTTCTCGAATTCTAATCCTAAATCACACAAAAGCAATTAAACGTGGTAAAGTGATAAACGTGCTAAATTAAAAAAAATAAAAAAAAATTAGAAAATTGAAAATTTTTAATGCAAATTTTTATGCTCTAGCTGATTGGAACAATCATGTGAAATATCAGCAAATACCTATGGGATACAAGCCAAAATGGCAAAGACCTCAACCTCAACAAAGGGCATTCCCAAGGCAAAAGAGCTATTATCAGCACACATATGCACCCAAGCACTACACCCAGAAATTCAACAACTACCCCAAGAAAGCAGTTGGTAAAACAAACACACAGGCATACAAACAAAAGAGACTGATGTATGATCCTAAAATCCCCAAACAATTTGCTAATGTGCATTATGATTATGGAACTGATAGATGGCAACCTCTTAGAGTCAGATCATCTGGCTATAGGTTGGTTGGAGCATCTTATAGCACTAACCCCCAGGACCCAAGCAAGTATGGGTACCTAAAAACTGATTTCCTTGATTGCAGGTTCAAGGAACAGCTGAGTGCCAAGGACCTGGTACATGGATAGTGGCTATTCCAAACATATGACAGAGAATAAAAGAAATCTGTCAAGATTCAGGGAGATCAAAGGTGCAAAAGTCATATTTGGAGGAAATGAAGCTCCAGGGGAGATCAAAGGCACATGATCCATCAAGAAGAATGGACTGGAGATCACAGATGTTGCATATGTGGTCTCAACTTCAACCTGTTAAGCATCAACCAACTCTGTGACAAAGGCTACAATGTGGGATTCAACATGGGGATATGCCAGATCAAGGATGTTGAATCAAATGAGATAGTATTGCAAGGAACAAGACAGAAGAACATGTATGTAGTGGATTGGTCCACTGCTACACCAAGCACATGTCTGCTAGCAAAGAATACAACCAAGTCAAGTTGGTTGTGGCATAAGAAGCCGAGTCACCTGAAATTCAAAACAATCAACAAGGTTGAAAGGATTCATCTTTTGGAAGGACTGCCTGACTCAGTGTACAAGAAAGAAAGTATATGTGATGCATGCCAGATGGGAAAACAAATCAAATCATCATTTAAGGATAAGTCAAGTCCTTCTTCAATAAGGATATTTCATCTGTTGCATAAGGACTTATTTGGTCTTGTTGAGCCAGCTAGCATCAGTGGAAAGAAATACACCTTAGTGGTGGTGGATGATTATGTTTGATAAATGATTTTATCATGATTTTGATGATTTTGTTTTTATACCAAAACAATGTTTTTAAAGGTTGTCCAAATACTCCTAAATGATTTAAAATGTTTTTAATATTTTCTAGAGTATTTCCTCAAGTTTATTTTTGAAAATAATGGACAACACTTTTAATGATTTTATATCAATGGATTTTTCACTCCTAAACAAGGTTCCTAAATGTTGTCTAAATACTCTCGATTGGTTTAAAATGTTTTTACTAATTTTTCGGAGTATTTCTTGGGTTTTATTTTCGACAAAAATTGGACAACATTTCTGTCTCGTGGTCGACCTGGTCCCATAGGGCAACCCGTGACCAAGATGTTTTTAGAAACAAAAATGAGACGGAAGGAAAAACAAGCAGGTCGACCGTCGCTCAAGGCGACGGCCGGCCGACGGCCCCAATCGACGACCGACTGCAAAGTTTCATTGTTGAAACAGACTTAACCCCTTCGTATTTTTGGTTAGGGGGACCGGTTGAGACAGGGTCGACCGGTCGAAGCCTACGCCGACGGCCGCCTGTTGTAATTTTCAAAGTGTTCTCATTTTCTCTTATTTATGTGCGACGGCCGCCTGTGTATTGACAAAAAAATATGACCGTTTGACAAGACACATTTCCTTAAATTGTGGGATTGATTTCTAACAACTATATTCTTGATTTTAATTGTATTTTTCTCAGTAGATTTTCAATCCCCAAGAGGAGCCTATGCTTGATCAATCATCTCCTATAAATAGAGGAAGTTTTGGAGCAACCAATACAACAATTGAGATACAACACAACAAGATACACTTCAAGCAAACACTTGGTCTTTCATTGTTATTATTCTTGTTGTAAAATTGCCTAGCTATTCACTTTCACATTCTTGAGGTCTAGGCTATTCTTGATTACACTTGCACTCAATTGTATTATTCAATTATCGAGTTGTAATCTTGAATTTGTGGTCGTCATTCAAACACAAAATATCCTTGTGAGTGTTCTTGTGGTAAGAACACACTTGGGTGAACTAAGTGTTGGGTGTAAGAAGATTGTGGTAATCTTCTTGTTGAGGTGTTGAAGAGTGTGGTGCTCTTCAAGGTGAAGATTGTGGTAATCTTCACAAGGTGCCGTTTGAAGATTGTGGTAATCTTCAAGAAGAGATTGTGGTAATCTCAAAGGTGGTGTTGAAGAAGAGTGTGGTGTTCTTCAAGGTGTTGTAAGTTGAATTTGTATTAATTTTGGTAATTAATAAAATTCTTTTTCTTTTTGAAATCCATCCCGGATATACTGGGGTGGTAGAGGATTAGGCCATAGGTGGGTTGAACCTCTTTAAATCGACGTGTGTTGTTTATATTCCGCACCTTATTTTTATCTTTGAGCATTCGGTTTGAAAAAGAGGGCGAAATTGAAAAGATGGAGATAATCTATTCACCCCCCCTCTAGATTATCGTAGCCGCTTGGACTTACAAGTGGTATCAAAGCCAAACTATTTGGCAAGCTCGTTTCACATCGCGAGTGAAGAGAAACGATCGTCGGCTACGAACGAAGCTCAACTTTCCGGCACCTCCACCACCAAGCCACCTCGGTTTGATTCCAAAAATTTTATATTTTGGAAAGAAAGAATGGAATGCTATTTACAAGGTTGCGGGTTCGATATTTGGAACACCGTCATCAATGGAGAATCCATTCCGATGAAAGATACACCACACACCTCAAAAGGCTTCAAAAAGCTCAATGATGAAGAGAAGAAAATCATCTCCTTAAATGGTAAAGCTCTTAATATTTTACATTGCTCACTTACCACTTTGGAATTTGATCATGTTGTAGGTATTCGGTCGGCACATGAAGTATGGCAAAAATTAGAAGCCATCTATGAAGTATATGCAAATGAAAGGAGCAACTCAAAAGCATCTACTTCACAAATGGATACAACATCAAATTCAACAACATGGTATAAGCCTTCTACAACCTCTCATGATGAACAAGTTGAACAATGCCTCATGGGCATCGAAGAAGAAAACGAGGTAAGTTCTAAACCCTCTACTTCTTATGACAATGAATTGCAAAATGAATATAGTGACTTGCAAAATGATTATGATGAGCTACAAGATGAATTCCAAAACTTACTTGTTAAATACAAAAATTTGAAAAAGGAATTCATTGTTTTAAAGAATGATAAGGATAGTTTATTTACTTCCTATGAATCACTATCATGTGCTCACACCACCACTCTTGACAAGGTTAGAAACCTTGAGAAAGAAAATAGTACTCTTGTTGAGGATATAAATTGCTTGAAAAATGATTTATCTAAATCCAACTTGAGTACCGATAAGATGACCAATATTGTTGATTGTTGTGATAATCCGAAACTAGAACTTGATCATAAGCCTAAGGGTGTCAATCACATGAAAAGGAATCAAGTCTCTAAGCACGTTGGCCATTATGCTCCTAGAATTATTACATGCTTTTATTGCGGTAAAAGGGTCATACGGTAAAATACTTGTCGGGCTAGAAATAGCTCCAATTATTGTTGGAGACCTAAAAGTCTCAAGACTAATCCCAAAGGACCCAAACACATAAGGGTACCACAAAACAATGTCATATTAGGTACCCGTGAAATAATGATCGAAGAAAATTTATACCGCTAAGAAGACATCAAATGACCGTTTCATTTGATCAAAGAAGGAGAAACTATTTTCGACAAAGCCAATTTCAAGAAGAGGGTATAATCAAAAATGGGAAGAACACAATCCTTGAAATGGCAAAGACATCATCAACAAGATGATTTTCAAAGAAGAAGAGACTTTCAACAATGGGAAAGCAACAAACCTTGGAAATGGAGCAATCAAAGAAGTCATCATCAACAAAGTGACTTCTCGAGGGAAGATATCATCAACAATGGGAACGACACAACCCATGGAAATGGCGTAATTGGTAACCCGTATCTCCCTATTTAAATATGCATTTTATTTTGTTATTATGCATGCTTTTATTTGTGTCTTAATTGCAAAATGAGTTTTCAAATATTTATTTTTTAAATTAAGGTCTTCAATATATACTTGTGCTTTTAAAATATTTTTGAAAAAGAAGACCTTATATGATGTTTTTAAAACTCTTGTGCATTTTTGTAGACTAAAGTGTGTTATCATCTTTTATGGATTTTTATGGCATGAGCTTACTTGTGATATCTCTTAGCCTACACTTTTATCATTATGATTTGTGGTAGATATGTTTTAAGAATTGTGTAGGATTTACATATTTTCACAAATGGCCATTTACGTCATTATTTGTCAAGAAAGGCATAAATTATCGAGGTGCGTTTACTTGTGTTATTCTTACTCTTATAGACTCGATATATGTATTGCCATGTGCCTATGTGCTTGTTTTTCATAGTATTTCATACAAGTGCCATTAAGAGGATTTTTAGATTTTTTGAAAGGCACTATTCGATATTTGATTGCACATATTTGCCGTATCAACTCTTGTTCAAATACTTCTTTTTAAATAAGGTCTCAACTATATGCTTTCGGATTTTCAAATTTCAAAAGAGACCTTTTGTAGCTTTCTTAAGCTTATTTGAACTTGCATGATTTATTAGACTCTTGATGATCTTCTAAATGCATAGTATGTGTTTATTGCTTCATGGTCTATATATATAGTGTCTATTTCTACTATGCTCTTATGCAAGATATTTTTGTGATTGATGATTGAGGCATGTTTTTACACTTGGACTATTTTTTCTTGCTTATATAAACGATGCCGGTAATGAGTTTGTTAAGTTGTGTAGATGAGAAATGAAGTACTCCAAATATTAGTTACCTCAAAATATTTGGATGTAAATGTTCTATTATGAACACCTTAGATCAATTGGATGGCCTATGATGATAGTGATGAAGAAGACAAAAAGGGTATTCCGGAACAAACTCGATGACCAAGGCAACATTGGTCGAACTAAGGCGAGGTTAGTAGCTCGAAGGTATTTTCAAGAAGAAGGTAATTGATTTTGGTGTAACATTTGCACTCATAGCACATTTTGTAGCTATTTGCATTTTACTTGCCCATTCTTGTTTTAAGAAAATTTCAAGCTTTACCAAATGGATGTTAAATCCAAATTTCTAAATGGTTTTATTCTAGATGAAGTCTATATAAAACAACCTCCGGGGTTTAAAATATTTCTAGGCCAAATGATTGTTTTTAAGGCCTTGAATGGTTTAAAACAAGTACCCCGTGTATGGTATGATAGACTTAGCTATTTTTGCTAAATGATTTTACAAGAGGTAAAATTGATACTACTCTCTTTGTTTGTGAAAAAGGGGCAAGATTGTTTAAACTTGTGCATATCTATGAGAATATTTTTGGTGCTACTAATGAATATTTGTGCAAGATATTTTTCTAAGTTGATACTAGGTGAACTCGAGATGAGCATGATGGGGGAGCTCAATTTATTGCTTGGACTTCAAATTATTCAATGCCAAGAAGATGGTTATATTTCAAAAGAACTCTTGAAGGAGTTAGGCATTGAAGAAAGAAGAACTATCTCAACCTCTATGGCTAAAGATTGACAAAGGTTGAGAAAGGCATGTCGGTCGACAAACAAATTCAATGTATGTTTTCTTGTATTATTCCTATAGACTCGACATTCCATATGCCTTATGTCTATATGCTCGACTTCAAAAAAATATCCCAACGAATCTCATTAAAGTGCCATTAAAAGAATTTTTCAAATATTTGAAAGGCACTTCTTCTTATGACTTGTTGTATCCAAAGATTTAAAATGTTCTTATTTTTTCGGGATAACAAGTTCGGTATCTATTATACGGTTATTCGTATTCTAAATTTGGTTCGTCATAATCGAACTAAACATATTGAGATTCGATATATTTTTTAAAGGATTGTGATTTTTAACAAAAACTTGAGATGTGTTTAATTTTGTCTCAATGATAACTCACGGACTTTTTGATCGTTAACCGCCGAGTATTTTACCTCATTTCGAGCTTGATTATGACATAACGTATATTGAATGAGGTCTACGTTTGCATTTTGCACGTTTTTAAAACTTAGGGGCGAAAAATCAGATTTTTGGATCAAAATTCGGATTTTGAAAAACCTGGCAAGACAGTGGGCTGATGGGGTTGAGGGCAACCGGTCGCCCTCAACGTCGACCGGTGTCGCCCTCAACAAAGAACCGTAAGCCTAAGCCATTTTCAGGATAAAATGTGTTCTGTCCTCAGCATTCTTATTTTCACAAGTTTTCTTCTCTATTTCGTCCCCTTTGCAATTTTCACACACATTTCACTTCAAATGAATTTTGATGCATGAATTATATATTTCGGGGACTACATAGCTCGGTTATCATCATTGTTGCTCGTCTTTACCGATCGAATGGTAAGAATTCTACTTCTTTAGCTCAATTGGGTTGAACCCTTGAGTTTATGGCTAATATGTATTTTTCTTGATGCAATTCATATATATTTGTGATGAGCTTATTGATTGTTGATGAATGATAATTGTTTAATTGTATTTGGTGATGAAAAACTTGGCTTGATTACATTTATAAGGGCTATATATATCATTTTCTAATTTTGACGCCCGCCAAGTGTTCGATAAAATATTTCAATGAAAAATTCATCACCTACATGATTCTCTCGATTTCAAAAGTCTTATATATTTATAGAGATCATGTTTTGCTTATCAAATGAGTTTTCATAAGCTTCTACAAGTCGTATGATTCGACTTTTCCCTTCTATTTGGTTTAATAAGTCTCAATGTTCAAATAGCTCGATACATCGGTTTAGTTACGCACTTTGATATGAATATATGATGTATTTATCGTGCTAACATTCTTTTTGATGATTCCAAAGGGGAAGAAAAATGTAAAAAAACAGGTTATAAGCTCTTTAGCTCAAAGAAGCTAAGATAAGCTCAATGAAAAGAAGCTATATGTTGTGGCTATTGAAATCCACAAGTTGTGGATCATATTTTGTCCACTCTTGGTGTATTATGGTTGTATATATTTCTTGGTCCATTGGTTGTAGTATGGACTTATATATGTTTCTAATGATGTCTCTTTGACAGGGGGAGCTTTTAAGTTATTGATACTTAAGCTCAATATCGAAAAGCTAATATTTTAGCTTATGTTTAAGTTGCTTCTATATAACTCTTGTTGTGTTTGAATCTCTCTACTCCCATCCTTGTGTTTATTGCACGGAATGTTGTCGCTCACAACGGATAGTTCTTTTTTACCGGTAAAAATGTTTTGTTTTCAAAATCGACCTCGTTAAAATTGTTTTGGTTTGTAATCATCAAAAAGGGGGAGATTGTTTGATAAATGATTTTATCATGATTTTGATGATTTTGTTTTTATACCAAAACAATGTTTTTAAAGGTTGTCCAAATACTCCTAAATGATTTAAAATGTTTTTAATATTTTCTGGAGTATTTCCTCAAGTTTATTTTTGAAAATAATGGACAACACTTTTAATGATTTTATATCAATGGATTTTTCACTCCTAAACAAGGTTCCTAAATGTTGTCTAAATACTCTCGATTGGTTTAAAATGTTTTTACTACTTTTTCGGAGTATTTCTTGGGTTTTATTTTCGACAAAAATTGGACAACATTTTTTGTCTCGTGGTCGACCGGTCGCCCTATAGGGCAACCCGTACCTGAAGATGTTTTTAGAAACAGAAAATGAGACGGAAGGAAAAACAAGCGGTCGGCCGTGCATCAGGCGTCGACCGCCGATCCGGTCGGCCGTCGCCAATGATCGACCGCACCGCAAGTTTCATTGTTGAAACAGACTTAACCCCTTCGTATTTTTGGTTAGGGGACCGGTTGAGGCAGTCGACCGGTCCGAAGCCTCGTCGGCCGGGCCTGTTGTAATTTTCAAAGTGTTCTCATTTTCTCTTATTTAAATGCGACGTGCATGCGTGTATTGAAAAGAAAAAAATATGACCGTTTGACAAAGAGACACATTTCCTTAAATTGTGGGATTGATTTCTAACAGCTATATTCTTGATTTTAATTGTATTTTTCTGTAGATTTTCAATCCCCAAGAGGAGCCTATGCTTGATCAATCATCTCCTATAAATAGAGGAAGTTTTGGAGCAACCAATACAACAATTGAGATACAACACAACAAGATACACTTCAAGCAAACACTTGGTCTTTCATTGTTATTATTCTTGTTGTAAAATTGCCTAGCTATTCACTTTCACATTCTTGAGGTCTAGGCTATTCTTGATTACACTTGCACTCAATTGTATTATTCAATTATCGAGTTGTAATCTTGAATTTGTGGTCGTCATTCAAACACAAGATATCCTTGTGAGTGTTCTTGTGGTAAGAACACACTTGGGTGAACTAAGTGTTAGGTGTAAGAAGATTGTGGTAATCTTCTTGTTGAGGTGTTGAAGAGTGTGGTGCTCTTCAAGGTGAAGATTGTGGTAATCTTCACAAGGTGTCGTTTGAATATTGTGGTAATCTTCAAGAAGAGATTGTGGTAATCTCAAAGGTGGTGTTGAAGAAGAGTGTGGTGTTCTTCAAGGTGTTGTAAGTTGAATTTGTATTAATTTTGGTAATTAATAAAATTCTTTTTCTTTTTGAAATCCATCCCGGATATACTGGGGTGGTAGAGGATTAGGCCCTAGGTGGGTTGAACCTCTTTAAATCGACGTGTGTTGTTTATATTCCGCACCTTATTTTTATCTTTGAGCATTCGGTTTGAAAAAGAGGGCGAAATTGAAAAGATGGAGATAATCTATTCACCCCCCCTCTAGATTATCGTAGCCGCTTGGACTTACAGATTATTCAAGATATACATGGACAATTTTCATGTGTAAAAAAAAGGAAACACTGCAGAAGTTGCCTCAGCTGATGAGAAGAGTTCAAAATGAGAAGAGTCAAACCATTATAAAGATAAGATCTGACAGAGGAACTGAGTTTGCCAATGGGATTATAACTCAGTATTGTGTTGAAAATGGTATTGTCCATGAGTTATCAGCAGCAAGAACTCCACAACAGAATGGAGTAGCTGAAAGAAGGAACAAAACTCTCAAGGAAGCTGCAAGGACAATGTTAGCTGAAGCTGGATTGCCTAAGAGATTTTGGGCTGAATCCATAAATACATCATGCTATACTCAAAATAGATGCATGATAAATAGGTAATTAACCAAGACTCTCTATGAAATTTGGACATGGAGAAAGCCAAATGATGGATATTTCAAGATCTTTGGATGCAAGTGCTTCATTCACAACAATGGCAAGGACAATTTGAAGGCTTTTGATGCTAAGGCTGATGAAGGTAACTTTTTGAGATACTCAGCTGAGAGTAAAGCCTATAGAGTGCTAAACAAGAGGACTATGGTCACAGAAGAGTCTATCCATGTGGTGTTTGATGAGCCAAATGTAAATGGAGAAAACATCGATGAGTTAGCTGAAAAGCAGAATCAACCAACTATACAGAAGAGTCCTTATGTTGTAGCAGATGCGAGAGCACTCAAACCTGAAGATGATGAGATAGCTGAATCTCAAAGACAGCTGGAAGGTCTGCATCTAAATGATGATGAAGAAGTTGTTCAAGACAACTTAGCTGTGAGACGACTCAATCCAGCAGACTTACTCCAACCTGATGTGAGATGGCTGAGAGACCATCCACCTGAGCTAATCATTGGAGGTGTTAGAGATGGCATAAGAACCAGATCCAGAGCACATTTTGAAGCAATGTTCACTTGTTTTATTTCCTAAATAGAGCCTAAAGATGTGTCTCAAGCATTGGAAGATACACATTGGATTCATACCATGCAAGAAGAGTTGAATCAATTTGAAAGAAACAAAGTATGAGAATTGGTTCAAAGACCCACTCACCAAAATGTTATTAGTACTAAGTGGGTATTTAGAAACAAGATGAATGAGGAAGGATCTGTTGTCAAAGACAAAGCAAGATTGGTATCCATAGAGTATTGCCAAGAGGAAGGTATAGATTTTGATAAACCTTTGCTCATGTTGCCAGATTGGAAGCAATAAGGATGTTTCTTGCTTTTGCTGCACATAAGAACTTCATTGTATATCAAATAGATGTGAAAAGTGCATTTCTGAATGGACTGTTAGAGGAAGAAGTCTATGTTGAACAACCTCCAGGTTTTGAGCAGAAAACTATTGGAGATAAAGTCTACAAGCTCAAGAAGGCAATGTATGGATTGAAACAAGCACCAAGAGCATGGTATGATACATTGTCTCAGTTTCTAATTGACAATAGATTCACCAAAGGCAAAGTTGACAGAACACTCTTCAGAATTCAAGATGGAGAGAGTATACTGCTTATTCAAATATATGTGGATGATATTATTTTTGGATCCACAAACAAAAAGTTGTGTGACAAGTTTTCAAACCTCATACAAGGAAAATTTGAGATGAGCATGATGGGAGAGCTAACTTTCTTCTTGGGACTTCAAGTCAAGCAAATGAAGGATGACACCTTCATAAGTCAAACCAAGTATACCAGAGACTTGATGAAAAAGTTTGACATGAAAGAGAAATCATCGTGAAGATCCCTATGAACACATCACCAAGATGGACATGGATGCGAGATGGAAAAGTTGTTGATCAAACTAGATATAGAGCCCTCATTGGATCTTTGCTCTATTTAACAAAGCAAGTAGGCCGACATCACCTTTGATGTAGGTGTATGTGCTAGATTTCAATTTGCACCAAAAGAGAGTCACATGACTTCAGCTAAGAGAATCCTAAGGTATTTGAAGGGATGCCAAGAAGTTGGCTTATGGTATCCAAAGAAAAGCCCAAAGAAACTTCTGATGCTCAAGAAGAGCAGTCTCAAGCGGAGGATGGTGGAGATGTATCCACCAAGGATGTCCCGAAGACTGCTGATGTCGATCAGCAGAGTATAGAAGACCCAACTGCTCGTGAGATAGCTGTGGAGAAGCAAAGAGCTGAGATAGCTGAGACTCTTGATGGAAGAGTTGTCTCGTCCCCTCAGACTAATGCTAATATACCTGAGGAGGAGCAAGCTCCACTTGCTACGATTCCAAAAGATGGAGATGATGATGATGTGGTTATGTACTCTCCAGTTTACCCGGATATTCAACAGAGATTGAGGGACTGGAGACGATGGAAGTTGGACTTCTCTCGACAACAATTTGAGCACCCAGAGTACATCAAAGAAGAGAAGGAGCTCCTAAGCTTCTTAGGGAATGTCTTTGTCCACTATGCCCTAAATGAAGAATTTGTATGGACGCCCTTCGTGCCATCAAAGAAGATGAAAAGAAGAAAGATTTGGAGAAAGCTAAAGCTCTTGAAAAATCAAAGATGTGCATATTCACTAGAGATCATGAGCATCACATGGAATCGACTGATAGCAGTGATCTAGAAGAGATTGATCCTGCTGAAGCAGTTGAGAAGGCCGAGTTCCAATAGGCCATTAAAGAATCAAAAGCCATGCACGAACAACAAATGCAAGAGGGTCCATGAGACTCTTCCCAACTCTCTCCTCGATCTAATCCCTTCGGAGTGGCGCAAAAGATAGCGACTAACATTGCCGCCACCACATCCCCCGTGCAATCTGAAAATGGCTCTCATGGAGATGGTGATGAAGTGGGCACCCTAACCAAACCAACCCCTGAAGGTGTTGAGACACCTAGCCCCACGGCTGATTACTCAAAAGGAAAAACAGTCGGGTTTCAGGAGCAGAGTAACCCCACGGCCGTTAACTTAGTTTGCGCCAGCTGAGGGGGAAGCTCTCTCCACCACAGCTAGGTCGTAGGACGCTGTGGGAGACCAAACTATGAAGTTAGGATGCGAAGGTGAGAAATCAATGGATCAGCAGAGTGAAGTTGACGAAGCTCGGACGGTTTAGACTGTCTCAGCTGAAACTTCTTCTGCATTGAAGTTCGATGATGTTGCTGATGCAGCTAAGGCAAAGGATGGAATAGAGGCCAAGGGAGTTGAGACTCCTGGTCCTGAAAGTGCAATCCTAGGAGTTGAGACTCCGACGGATGCCACTGAAGACCCTAAAGCAGATGAGTCTGCTGCGGGAAAATCTGTCCAAGACCCAACTGCAGTTGAGACTGCACATAGGGATGTAGAAGGCCCCAAAGCGGTTGAGACTGTTGGGGGGTAATGAAGGCCTAAAGGAGGTTGAGACTTCCTTAGGTAAAGAATTTGAGAAAGAGCACATTCCTCATGTCGAGATGGCTAATGAAGAAGCCAGAATCAGCGCTCTCAGTGATTCCCATGAAAACATTGACACATAATTTCTGGAATCCGACAATTAATGAAGCTGAGTCCACACCCATTGATGAAGCTACCAAGGACAAGGCTGAGGATACTCAAGACTCTCGGAGTACTGTCAGTGATAAAATAGCTCCGATGAGGTTCGTGTTCGATGATGAGCTAACTCCAATGGCTACATCACACTTCGATGACACTGATAAAACAGCTGAGGACCAATCGACTAAAAAGAATAAGCAAACTGATACCGATGAAGCTGTTAACATAGGCCGAGGGGTCGGTCACCGAGCCGCTAACACACAATTTGCTCAAGTGAAACCGATCCCAATTTGAATGACTAAGACTTCGATGATGTTTGGCCTAAGGAAGAGTCCGCTTCTATTGCCGACTTCCAAAAGGAATTTAAAGCCATTTGCGAAGAAATATAGAAAATGGAACATGGCTTATCATCGTTAGACCTAAGGCTGGACAACCGTGATGCAAATATCAGTAGGGATATTCGAGGTGTTGTTCTACGAATCAGAGAATGGGCTGCTCAAAAAACTGCTATGAGATTAGAGCAAGTCTGTTACTTTAAGTCACTCTTTGCAAAGTTGCTAGTTTAGAGTGAGGATAATATACAGTTTCAGCAGAGGCTGAAGGAGTATATGGTGAGAATTGAAGAATCCCACAAGTCGGACATGGAGTTACTTAAGCTGCTACACAAGAGCGAAATTGCAATACTGGAGGCCAACATGAACCAGCAGTTCAGTGTTCTCCAGATTGAAATGAAATTAATGGCAAACAGTCCAAGCTACGTGATCGAGAATTGAAACGATCTACTCCAAAGCGGATGACAAAGCAAAATTCTCTGGCCGACTTGACTTTATTCTCAGTGGGTTGTTCCCTAGCCTGACCCTTTTGTTTGGTGATGATGCCAAAAAGGGGGAAGATGAGGCCTTCAAGGAACTAAAGGAAAGCAAAGGGAGTCATAAGGTGGAGAAGAAGGAAGTACCAGCTAAGGGGGAAGGAATCTCGAAAACCCCCTCTTTGAAGCTTATGTATGCTCAGACTCCTCAGCAAGGAGAGATTACAACTTCACTTCTCAGCAAGCTACCAAAAGAGCTATCAGTGGAACAGAAAGCTGAGTTGGCAGTGAAAGAATCAAGGAAAGCCATCGAAGCTGAGTTTGAAAAAGTGGCTGAGAAGCAGTCTGTGCGGATTAAGAATATGATGGTCCTTCAGCATGAAAGGATTTCCCTGCAATCAAGCCCCCAAGAGACATTGATGTGCCTGATGCTGGGTATGAACCCACCCTATAGGAGTTTCAAACTCTAGAGGCAGAAGGGTACTTCAGAGATATGACTCTACCACAAGCTTGAGATATGTACTGGGAGAAAGGTCTCGATGTGTGTAACCTAGCTGATGTGCAGCAGAGTTCCAACAGTCACTCAACTGGAAAAGCAAAAGATCCTGTACAGTACACTCCCGGAGCCGAGGTCGGGAAGAGGATGGGGTAGATCGGTGGAAGTGATAGAGGCGAGAGGCTCTCGACCGCGATCAAATCCTCATGACATCAAGTATATTGATCCATGAAAGAAAGGGATCACATCTTTGGGTTGGATATGATCATCTTGCAAATTTGGAAGTCCAACGCAAGAATGAAGAAGCTGTGAGGAGGCAAGAAGCCAATAATGAAAGAGTTAATCACGAACGGGAGGAAAGGCAGTGTAGGGATGACCCTGCTGCAATGCGTGCCTATGAGAAGAAGAAAAACGATGAAGAAGAAAGGAAGAGAAGGAGAGCTGGTCAGGACAGAAGGAGAGCTGATGATTGATCGAGAAATTCTTACCGCAAGTGTACGGTGTCAAGTTTTAGTATAGTTTTGAAAGTGGGGTTATCGTCTCCACAGGTATTGTTATCGAATTTTATGCTAAGTACTATAATTAAAATAGCTTAATTATATCTAGAAATCGAAAAGAGAGAGATTTTTATCAAACTAAAAAGAAAACTAAAATTAAACTAACAAATTGGTTCATACAATTAATCAAACACTTAAAAGATAAATTCTAGAGGGTTGATTCACCTATTTATCCCCTATGTTCTCAATCTAGTTCATTAATCACGCGTTATTAATCTATAAGCCAATGTTCCTACCGTTTATCACTTCCTCTCTCGAGTGCCAAGTGATGCTAGGTTCCAATTCTGGCTTCGATATCTCTATAAAAACCATAAATTAAACCCTAATATGCTCAATGAATATTCTATCACATGCTTCAAAAGATTCATAAACCTCGCGGTTCTATGAAACCCTAGGTTGTGCTATTCTATGGCCAGACGTTCATTATCTCTCGCGAGTGTCAAATCAAACACACCAAACAATCTAAACTATTGATCAGATAATTCATATGCAATCAATTCAAATAACACAAATAGATTAACTAGCATGCAAATTTCATAAACTAGAAATCAAAACATAGATTCAAATGTAAGTTACATCAATCCCCTAGAAAAGTAGGTTTAGCTCATGTTGGATGTACAAAAACTCATGCAAAAGTAATTACACATCGACAGGGTTCAACGAAGATACTAGAAAAATAATTCAGAATGATTAAAGGAGGAATTCTCTCTGTTTCCAGAAGATTGATGCCTTCAAATCTCGTCCCGAACTCTTTCTCCTTGCTCAAAATCGTCCCTTGTGCTCTTCAAAATGTCCAACCCTTGTTCCGTGCGTCATTTGTTATATATATATAGGCCCAAAAATCCGTCAAAGCCCAAGAAAATAACATATTTCAGTTTTCTCGCCCGATCGCGCGCTGCGGCGCTCACTAGCGGGCACTGAAGCCATCGCACATTGTCCGTGCGATCATGCGGCAAAAAACCATGGGCCGCAACACGCCCGAATCTCCCCATCGTATTGTTTTAATCCCCGTTGCACAAGGGCGTGGGGTTTTAGCCTACGACGCTCGTTCGTGAACCATATATTTCCGCTTTTTCCACTTCTAACTTGCGATTTTCTCCCTTCGAACACGTTTTTCACCATTTTTGACCAATTTCGGCTACCAAGACCTATACCGACTCTCTAACGACAACTAATGATAAGAAATTGACTCAAACGACACTAAACTACCCAAAAACAATGCAAAATCATAGTCTAAAATATTCAATACATTGGTATAAAACCAACTTAACAATGATGAAGAGAGAAAAAGGAAGCAGCCAAGGCGTTGAAGACGGCTGCAACCCCTTTTATGTATTTTACTTTTGTAAATACACAGCTGTAAGCTCTTTGTAAGTTAATTAATTAGCTCGATACCTTCTTTGTAAGTTTGTTGTGATACTTGTTGTATTTCAATGTATGTATAGAGTATATTATTGTAAACAACTTTGTAAACGACAAGAATGCTATGATCAATAAAATTGATTATTTAAAGCATACATTCTTTGTTACTGCACTGTTTGTGTTTGCTGTTTATTTTATTTAAGTTTTGGCATCACCAAAAAGGGGAAAATTGTTAGGAAATTTATTCGTTAGATTTTGATGATACCATGTAAAACTTAGACTAGGAAGTTGGCCATTTTTCTTGTAATTCTATGTTGTAATAGACTTGAGATAGTCAAATTATCTCTAGGTCCGAGCTGTCCGTTAGGACGATCTCTAATATAAGCCGAGCTTATCCTAATGGGATTCTATTACGGGAATAGTAATAGAATATGGATTTTAGAGAAACCCTAATCATGGCATACATATAAATGTCATCTTACAGGTGTATTCTAACCTTAATTACTATTTTTACTTCACCTTGATTTTTTACTTTTCTGCTTTGAATATCTTCTGACTTGGGCGTAGAGATGTTAAACGGGCCGGGCCCGGCGGGCCAGCCCATTTAAACCACAAAAAAAATAGGGTTAGGGCCTCTAAATGCTGGCCCGTTTAAATCCGGGCCTTTTTGGCCCGGACCGGTCCAACCCGGTTGTTTTTTTTTTTTTTTGAATTTTGGTATTTTTGTTTTTCAAAATAGAGGATTGGTAAATAAAGGGATAACAAAATTTACGTAACATTTCCTAAGAAATATATTTTTATAGTGACTTAAAATGTAATCAATTATGATGATTTAAAATATTATATAATTTATATCTCTAATAGATACAATACTATAATCTAAAAAGTTTAAAATTTTCGTGATTTAAATGTGACAAATAATTGAAACTTTATGCAAATAATTATAAAGATGAATTTGTTGTATTTTGAGACACGCACAAACATTGAACATCAAATCACGTTTTATCATTATTTATATTCATTTAATTTGTTTGACAAAAATCAAAAGGTATTAAGAAAATATTAATTATATAGTGTTTATCATTCTACATTGTAGTTTGTTGTTTCTATTTTCATTTTAGAAATGAGTTTTTGCACATATTTTTGTTTTAACTCTTATTGGAGTAAGTATGTTCTTAAAGTTTCAAAGCCTTTGACGATAATGATGATGTTTGATTATATTTGAATTTTAAAACTTTTATCCTTGTAATGCAACATAAAAAATTATGTAATTTAGTTTTGCATATTTAGTTTGATTGTAATATTGTTATACATGCTTTAGTATAAAAATTAGATTTAAATAAAAAATAATAATTTTTTTGGCTTGTAGCCCGTTAGTGGCCCGTTTAGCCTGAAGCCCACTAGGATTAGAGTTAGGTTCGCAAAATCTTTAGCCGCATAGTAGTGGCCCGTTTAGCCCGAAGCCCATTAGGGTGGCGGCCCGATAGAGCTATGGCCAGCCCGTTTAACATCTCTACTTGGGCGTCATAGAGGGTACACCGGAGCAATCTTCCGACCCTCCCTTTGTTGCAGGTCTACGGCGGAGTTCAAGTGGAAGGTGGATTCAAAGAGTCGGAGTGAGTTGGGGATCGACCTAAGGTAATAGTGGAATTTAGTCTATAATTAATAATAAAAAATTAATTAACAATTAACAATACAATTAGACGTGCCTATAAAGAAATTAATTAAACCCACTTAAATGGAGAGGAGAGGTTTTCACTTTTCAGTTTCGTTATTTCTGAACACATTTTATAACTCCCCACCCCTCTCTCTATATGCCCTAATATTTCTCATATATTTTTCTCATTCGCAAATTAGCCGCCTGCATTTTCCTTTTCAGAAGCCTGAGAAGACAATACATACATGCAATTTACGTACATTCACATTCGTGTGTTTCCGCCCAAACAAATTTAGAAAATCTCTGGAATTATACACCATCTACATATATTATATTATATTCGTATTTTGGCGGTTTTTGGAGCGTATAGGGTTTTCTTGGATCCCCTTTCCGGTTACTCTGTTTGAGGTAGGGTTACTCCTCTTTTATTAATCTGTTCGTTTGGTTTAGATTTTTGTGTACGTGTGCATCGGTTTTCTTCTGCCTAAGTTTTGGTTTCTGCGTGTTGTTGTGTATTGGCAGAACCCTAGTGTTTGCTTCTTTAATTATTCCGCCCCACATTTTGATATGTGTTGTTAGTTTGTGATTGGGTGATATTTGAAGAGAGCAAAGTGATCTGCCCTCGGATTTTGATTGCTACGACTGACTCTAATTCCGTTCAAAAATGAGTTTATGTTAAGTGGGGTTGGCACAACAGATGGAGTGGAGGAGAGTGAATTTTCTTTTTCTTGGATGATTCAGTAATTCTTTTCATGAAAGGATTTCGGAAAAGCTAGAGAACCACAATTGTAGAGGTTAAATCATGTTGAATGCTAATTAGTTTGCTGTCATTATAGAAAGAATATGATAAGCTTGGACTTCTTTTTGTGTCTTTTGCCCCATTAAGGCAGTGGCTTAGTGTAATTGTATAGAGCTGGCTAGTGAACAAGTGAATCGAAGTGGCTAATCAAGGAGGTGCATTGATTTTAGCTGTTTCAGTTTTTTGAATTGGATCATGTTCAGTGCTTGATGGAAAGAACTGAACATGCACTAGTTCCTGAATGGTTAAGATGTACTGGAAATGTTGCTGGAGGTGGAACCTCAGCCCACCATTCAGGTATCTTTACTTGCTCCCTCTTCTACTCATATACAAATAACCTTAATTTGTGTTTTTTTTTTGTGTTTGTGTATGTAATTTCTGCTCTTCTCTTCAAGTTAACTAAACTGCATTCTTTGTGCCTTTTCTCTGGTAGATGTTTCTTCCCTGCACTCCGCACGAAGCCGATCTTTTAGGAGCAATAGTGAGAAAGATAGCTTACGATTTCCAGAAAGAAGTTCGTTGTTCAATTCTAGGAATAGCTCAATTAGTAATGGTTCTACAAAGCATCCATATAGTAGTTTCACAAGGAATCATCGCGATAAAAACCGTGTTAGAGAGAAAGAGAAGTCTCTTTCTGATGAAATCTGGGACCATGGATCTTCAGACCCCTTGGCAAGCATATTAACTTGTGGAGTTGAGAGGATTGGCTTTAGGCGTTCTCAATCATTGGTTTCAGGAAAAAATGGTGAAGTGTTACCTCGCAGAGTCGAGGACTCAGAAAAAAATAGACAAAGTAGCAGTAATGCTATGCTTTGTGGGGGAAGTAATCCTAGTAGCATTCAAAAGTCTGCTTTTGAGAAGGATTTCCCATCACTTGGAACTGAGGAGAAGCAAGATATGACTGGAATTAGGAGAGTCGTGTCTCCTGGTTTAAGTTCTGCTGTTCAAAATTTGCCTATTGGCAACTCAGGTTTTCTTGGTGGTGAGAAATGGACTTCTGCTTTAGCAGAGGTGCCTGCTATTCTTGCCAATAACGGCATGGGCCACTCTCCTCTTCAACAAAATGCGGATACATTTATGACATCTGCATCTGGGACCTCTTGTTCGGCAGGTCTTAACATGGCTGAGGCATTGTCACAGCCTGCGCCCCGAGTTCGTGCAACTCCCCAGGTAAATAATTCATAATTCCTTTTACATGTTCATGCATTTTTTGTCTTTTGGCAATGAACCAGGTTTGATTTTAATACTATCTTTAATTCATCCTGCAGCTACCTGATAAGAGCCAGAGGCTTGAGGAATTAGCGATTAAGCAGTCCAGACGATTGATTCCTGTGACACCTTCAATGCCTAAACCCTTGGTAAAACATACTCATTTTCATTGTATTTTAGATATCTTGAACTTATATTTCTCTTTGAAATTCCTCTAGATATGTTATTGCTTTCTTAAATCAGTGGTCTTGGGGATATTTTTGGTGGTTGTTTATGTTAGTTCCATATCTCCTGCTTCGGACCTAGACCTAAGAACATGGCCCGGGAGTCATGGTAGTAGAAGAATGCAAAATATTTCAAGCACTTGCTATTTGCTATAACTTTATTATTACCATATGCCTGATCTTGTGGGAAGCATGTCTCATCCTCCCCATGGATCACATCTCCGAAAAATTGTGTAAGGGATGCCACTTGTTCAAGAAGAAACCCTTTTCTCCTTTTTGTCCCAACTGAGTAGGGGGCGGGGGTGGGCTATAAAATCTAAGATGTAGAAAGGACGTGGACGACAAAATGTCAAGGTTGCATTAGGCAAGAAACATGAAAATGAATAGACATCAAGAGTTTAAAGAGCGTTGCAACCATTTTAAGGTCTGTGAAAGAATTTTTTTAAGTCGATGCTGGTGTTTTTTTACAAGGCTAACAACTTAAGTCACTGAATCTTTTACTTTGATTGGCCAAAGTTGACAATAAAGTAAATCACAGTAACTGGAATGTCAATTAATTTGCCTGTTGCACGTACTTTTTTTTTTTTTTTATATCAATCTAAGTGGCTCGAGTCCTATTATTTCATGTTATGCCTTTCTTGATACTTGTGTTAGATTTCTTGTTTTTTACAAGCATGGTGATTTCTTTGTATTGGACCTCTAGCGCTACTCGGATTGACGACTGTCCCCACAAACCAACATGAGTCTTTTCTAGCGCGCTTTGTCCTCACTCACGCGCACCTTGGAAAACTTCCCAGGGGGTCACCCATCCCATGTCTACTCCCGGCGGCCAAGCACGCTTAACCTCGAGTTTCTATGTAATGGGCACCGAGAAAAGAAGATACATCATAGGTAGTCCAAATCATATCCTTTAAGCTATCCTTTAACTATGCAATCCAGCGCTCACGAGTTCGAATCGCGGGCCGCGCCTCGCGCCTCTTTTAAAGCCCATTGCAGGCAGGATGCTGAACCAAATCCCAACACTTTGTATGCTATTGACTTGTTCTGCTCTAATGGTATACCTCTCATGACCCAGCAAAATAATTATAACAATTAGTTTGATCAGTTTGAAGACGAAAGTTGTATGACATACAATCTAGTTATGAGTCTTTGTGAATTATATAGTTTCTTTTCCTACTGTCTCTAGTGTGATGGGCCTTTTCAGTTATCTTTGTATTTCCAATAACTAGCATTAATCAATCTATAGTAAGGTTGATTAACTTACCCGGAATAGGTAGTTATAGAGGATCTGAGCGGTTGCTGTTGAGTACAAAGATCACCTTTAACCGTAGATGAGTAAAAATCCCTAGTTTTAATTCATAGATTAAAGTTTAACAATAAAATAGGCGATACATACAACTGTCTGTTAGCCTGTTTACGGCAAAATAATTTTTAAATATTTTATTGAAGCTGGCCTTAAGGACTAACCCAGTTTTGGGAGCAGAGCCCTCATATTCATTTCGCTTGCCTTTTTTCCTTTATATTTTGTCCTTTTCACACGTGCTCGAAGACAAACTGAATTGAAATCTAAGAACATAAAAAGTGGCTTAATATCGTTGCATTCGATATTGCAACAACATTAAGTATTATCTGCAAATGCTTTCCAAAACCTGTCCAACCTCTTAAATTCAAGAGATAAATAATCTCAACTCTTAAATTGAAGAGATAAACAAATAAATGTATATATTAAAAAAAAAAAAGAATGGAAAAAATTATTCAAGGAAATGCACCTTTTTATGAAAGCTGTTTAAGGTGGTATACAGTATCCGTGAAAGTTTTTCCTGAATCCTACACCTTTTTGTCATATTTCTTTTATTTGGGAAACTATTTCTTGCTTCTCTTTCCTTTTTAGTTCATCTTACCCGGGGTTTGAAATACATCTTAGTTTGCTAAGAGATAATTAGCGTAAGTACATATTTATACATTTACTTTGTTGGAAGTGATTCGTTGTGACAACTCATTGAAAGTTAGGAAAAATAGTAATTGTAGTTGATAAACATCTCGCTTCACTTCTTCCTTAACGATGGATTATTGTGCTTATTTTGGTTTGTCTGTCACATGTCCTGGGGCCTCATGGGGAAATAAAAGGCTCGTAGCATAGTTTTAAATGTTCCATAAACAGCAGCTCACATTGTCTTTTAATTATTTTGTACGTGTGCGCGTATGAGCTTATTAGGCTGTGTCTTGCTGGCACTTGCATTGATTGGAGGCTATCTCAGTTTGTCTTTTGTCAGGGAATAGAATTGGATGTTGATGAGAGCTTCGTGCATTCTGTTAGTTGTGCTATGGGTCATCATAACCTGGATGCTATCAATTGAACTGTGTTAATATTATATCTGCAGCTGTAGTTTTTGCCACTTAGTTGCTGCTTTCACAGATGCTATAATGTTTTTGGATGCGTGTGATATTTCAGTATCTTCTGATAAGTGATCACATATGGTGAAACATAGTAATTTAATGAAGATATTCATTTCAGAGTCTTAGTTCTGGAGACAAATCAAAACAACCGAAGATTGCTGTCAGAACTAATGAGATGATTGTGGCTTCCAAGGTTGTCCAGCCGCTGCCCCATTCACCTCGTCTCTCTAATCAATTTCGTTCTGGACAAGTCCGGTCGGATTCTCCAAGTACCCTCTCTCATATTGGGAAGTTTCTGGTTCTCAAACCAGGGCGTGAGAATGGTACCACAATTGTGACAAAGGATGCATCTATTTCAACCGGTGATGCCAATTGCAGAGTGCTTAATGGACATGTTGCTGTGGCTCCATCAACCCCAACTGCATCAATGAGTCGGAACAATTCTATGGTTGTTTCTGCTCTTGAAGACAAGAGATCTAATGTGGACAAGAGATCTTCAACATCTCTGGCCCAAAGCAGAAGTGAATTTTTTAAACTCATGAGGAGGAAAACCACATCCAATGCTGCAGAGTTTCTCTCAGATTCAAGTTTGGCTGTTTCATCTCCTAGTTCAGAGACATCTGGAGAAATATTTAAAGAAGGCCACGCTCCAGTAGACCCTAGTGTTTTGGAGAATGGTGATCAGATGATTTGCAATGGCAATGGACATTACAGTCCCGGGAAGTCTACAAATTTTTCCGATGTTGGAGAAAATAACTTGTTTTGTAATGGACAAATCTGTCCAGATGAAGAAGAAGCTGCATTTCTTCGTTCGCTTGGTTGGGAAGAAAATGGTGGGGAAGATGAAGGTCTCACAGAGGAAGAGATTAATGCCTTTTATCAGGAGGTAAGAATTATTATCCTTTGGTTACTTTTAGTTTGGTTTGTCATTTGACCAATTCTCAATAGACATAATTTCTGCTTTAGTTCTTACATTTTCTAGTTGGGATAGTTACAAAAATCTCCTTAGGCTTCAGTCTAATTACAAAAATAACCCAGTTATCCTTCAACATTACAAATACCCTTACGTGCCTCTTTGAGTAGCCGCATGAGGAGCTTATGCTAATCTCGTAGTTGGCTTAGTTAGGAGGCCGACAGTAAACTTTCGGATCTATTAATTTTCGGATGTGAAAGTTAAGGCCTTTTGAGTGGATTCTTGTGCAATCCATCAACTGTCCGTCAAACAGCCTTAAAACATATCAATGTTCAATTCAACATTACAAATACCCGTGATATTTGTTTATATTTTACAAATTGCACCGTCAAGAGGTGGGTATTGTTAAAAAATACAAACCTCAAGGGGGTTGTAATACTATAAGGGCGTATTTTTAATTTTGAAAGATAACTTGGAATTTTTGTAATTAGGCTAAAAACCTCAGGGTAGTTTTTGTAATGATCCCTTCCTAGTTTTAAGTTGAAATCGCAGGATTGGTAGAGACCCAATGAATAGTCTCCCGAACAGATAAAGGTAAATAAAGCAAGGCAAGTTAGATAATGGGCAAATCATTTTTCCTTCGAATCTCATGTGTTGCATACAAGGAATCTTAACAGAAAATGGGACGAGACTAATACTCCATTATACCTTGCGTTGTCAAAATCGTCGTAAAACTGTCCAAGGGTAATCTCTTTGCATGTTGGTTCATCACAACTTTTTGCTTCTATGAGTTGATCGCATCAATAAAGTTTTTAATGCAGTTCGTTAGTTTATTTCCTTACTTTTTTTTTTTCTTCACACAGTACATGAACAAGAGGCCATCTTTGCAAGTGTGTAGAAGTTCTCAGCCAAAATGCTCAGACACTGTCTGAATTTCACTTTGCTATTTCTGCCATTGCTGGTTTTGAATCAAGGGCCTCGGAATCTGAAGCTTGATGGGAGGTGTCTTGGTAACTTCAATTTTGTTATAAATTTTGCTTTGGAGGAAAGTTAAGGTGGTGATTGGTTTTTGGATTCTACCGGAATGGAGAGTGTGGAATAATATATACTGGGACGTGAGATTGATGCTGTTAGAAAAGGGGCTTTTGCAGATTTATATGAAAGATGGATAGAAATGCATTTTAAGCTTGCATTTACTGTCATGTTAATAGTAGCTCATCGTTTTGCGTATTTTGTCCCGTTTCCTGTGATATTACTTTAAAGCGGGGAAGGAAGTTTAACGATATATTTGATCAACTTTTACAGGAAGGAAAAAAGAGAAAAAGGAGAGATTTGAATCATTTGATCTAGCTTTAATTCTTATTTCAATTTTCTACTTTCCTTGCTTTTTTTTTTTCTTTTTTTTTAACTTTTCTTGTGTAAATCAATAGCATCGTTCAATATCTTCTGACAGGGGAACAGTGGAACATTTCAAATGTTATGGCATTGAGCGCATCTATTTAATTTGACAAATTAAATGAATCTTGAACAAATACCATTTTCATTTTAACACATTTTGAGGCATTCCCACACGAATAATAGACCATTGGAACTAACCTCAACAGGACCTCAACTTATGACCATAAAAAATCACGCGCTACTTATTTTCTCTGCATTTTTCTTTTTCTCAGGTCCCTTGATAAGTTGATATAAACAATTAAGGTTACAAAATTTTATTGATTAATATAATTTAGCATTTATGTTTGGGAACCATTCAGACAAATTTGTTAACTATATTATTAATCAATAAAATTCCAAGATTTTTTCCAGTTCGGATGAAGATGAGACAAATGGCAGTGGTGAAGAATGCATGATACTCTCAGATAACAAAGTAACACTACAAACTAATTATTTCACTTCACAATACATATTCACAGCCACTTGATTCTGCTACTTAAACTTGTTCACAAGAAACAATGTGCGCACAACAGAGTGCAAATGAACATCTGCCTTAGCGAAGTTACAAGTACACGATCAGTGTGCAGAGGGCAACTGAGCTTCTATGCCAGCAAAATAATAAATAAAACAATCTTAGATGACATACACGGGTAACTCCAGTTTTCCAGTAGGTTATGCTGTTATGCATGGATGACATGAACAATTTCAATTTACGAATGGTAGACTTTTTGCTCATGGCAGGTTTATTCTGAATGAGATATCCAGTATATCAGGCCACTGCAATAAATAAAGAGATCAGCCTAATCTCACTAAATTATCATCAATGATCTGCTAGGAGAAATTGGAAACAAAAAATTAAAAAAATTGATATACCTCTATCTAATCTAGAGTGTAGTATCTCTATCTCTACCCATTCTACACCTGGTGTAGTACACTTGGTACATGGATGAATGACTAGTGTCCCATTCTTTACGTGGATGAATGCCAAGTGTTTTTAATTATAGGAAGTGGACACTTGTATGGTAGATCTATACCAAGTGTATGTACACCAGATGTAGCATCTACAAGACCCTAATCTAGATCTTTTACAAGTGTATCAAAATTTCTTGCTGGGTGACCGTGAAGGCACGATGAAGGCAGAACATAACATAAACTTCAAAATAAATTGCAATTTGGTCCTATAACTATAGGGGTGTGGCGAAAATGGTCAAATTTTAAATATTGTTTGACAATATCACAACGTATCTTTGAAAAACTTGTGGATTTAGTCCTCATTTCATCGAAAATCTCACGTGAGTTGTACATGTACGCCAAAAATCAGGGATCTTCGAATTTCCGACCAAAATTAAAGCTTACACTGATGAAGTTGCTGGTAAATGTGTTGGGGAAAACCCCAATACTTGGCGGGAAACTGGCCAAAAACCCTAAATTTTTGGCTAGAGATTCGAAAATCCCTATTTTTTTTTGTTCGTGTGCAACTCACGTGAGATTTTCTGAGCAATTTTGATACTTTTGGAAAACTGGGGACTAAATCCACATGTTTTTTTCAAAGATAAAAGGTAATTTGCCAAATGAATTTTAAAAATGACCAATATTACCACACCCCTATAGCTACAGCGCTGAAAATGCAGTTTACCCAAATCTACTCACCCCCACCCCAAAATAAAAATAAAAACCCACCCTAAAGACTGACAATTAGATACTAACTAATTAGCATTTGACACTCAGACAGTTATGTGATACCTGCGTATTGATTCCACCTATGAATTTACTCTTCCGAGCAATTTATTTCCCTTAACATATCTCTTAAGTCTTAACCCCTTTATCATGCACTAAAATTTCCTAAAGGTGTCCGATAGTCGGGAAAATAAAGGAAAACAACAAAATTTACCTGATTAATACAAATACACATTGGAGAACACCTGCAACCCCAGTCCATGCTGATGGACCAGATTCAACCAGCGCATCTTGTATCAATAGGCCGACTGAAGCAGCCAAGGAGACAAACGATACAACGTATGCAATGAAAAGCCAGAGTTTCAACCTGCAAATTCAGAAGCTATAGTCGCTGAATAAAGTTTAAGATGCAAAGTTGTGAAGAAGTTGAGACTCAGCCATCAAAGAAGTAGACAAAACACATCATAACACATTTACTTTGACATTCTTCAAACTAATTAAGCAAAAAGGTTCTACAGATGACACATTACTTCCTCATTTCACAGCATAAATAGGGGAAACATGCAAAAAGAATGCAAAAAAGATATTAAAATACATATTTCACATACAAGAAAATCAAAGTGCTTAGACGAGTGAAATCCAATGTCTATATATCACAAGAATTTGAATATAGTCCATACTATACCTTTCATCAACTTATTTTCGAAAATTAAACATGTATGCGAAAAAATGCTAACAAGCTAAAGGAATGAGCACATAAACAACAGAAAAAGTTAAAACCTTGGTTATAGATTACCGTCTCAACAACCTTAAGTTAATTTTCATAAACATGTAAGTTTCCAAATTGATCAACACAAATACAGTCATGATCAATAACATCGCAATTTTTTTTCTATTTTCTTTTTGCAAATGCTTCCCCAAAAATCCCATAAAACCTAACAGCAATTAACAGAAACAACGAAATTAAAGTAGAATAAGAAAGTTGTATTAACCTCCATTCACCCTCTTCATACGGCGAGTAGTCAATATCCTCTTTCCTCACGCTATTGAACATCAAAGCAGACAAAGAAGCAAAAATCCCTAATAGAAAAAGGTTATAACAGAACGGAACAAAAATAACACCAAATAAAAAATATATATTTTCCTGCATAATTCGCACACAAATACCTGGCAGGTAGTGAACGAAAGGGATTTTGACAGAACTGCAGACAACGGCGTCCACCCAAAACCACCAGCCGGTGCCGAATACTGCGCCGGCGACGCCGGGCCCGAAGATTGCCAACAGCTCTCCCAAATTCATTATATGGAACTAATTCCTTTCGATGGTAAAAATTGCGATAATTCTGCTCTGTTCGGTTATTGGATTGAAATTTGAAAGGAGACTAGACGAAAATTGCATATAATTATGAGAGTTTTGATGTAGGAGGTTCTAGAATTAAAGGATTTGGATTTTAGGGTTTCTTTTCAAGCAATAATCAAATCAAAAAAGCCTTTTCCACTCTCGAACTGTGACTAATATCGGCGCTTGAACTTCAATAGAGTACTAACCTTACTTCCGTCAATTACACAAGGGACCAAATTCACTGTCGGTAGTAAAGGTATCCACGAGACTTGGAGATTCACAGATTCAAATCGATATTCGAACAAAAAATATCATATTCAAACCAAAAATATCGTTGACTTTTTTTTACTCCCCAAACGAATTATTGTATTGAAAATTTTCATGAGTACGATTAAGGAGATTTTTCAAATATCCTACAGAGACCGCATCAAACTATACCGAAATCGTAAATCAAACCGAATATCCAAAAATAGAACCGGTTCTAAATAATTTTTTTATATATACATATAGAATATTTTTATCTTATTCATATTTTGATATTGAATGAACTACACATTCCTTTGAAATTCAATACTATATATAAAACATAATACGAAAAATTATCAAATTAAAACTTTGGCATATTTTATCAATATATCAATTTAATAATTGATATGAATTTAATTCACCTAAAAATTACATTATTAATTATTTATCAAACATTGGTTGCCATCATACTACTTAATTTAAATATACCCACTAAATTAAATTATAAAACCATATTTGATTTGTAGAAATGTTTAATTACTTATTAAGGATCGTAACCACCCACCCTCTAATCAAGAAAATTAATTGAAATTAAATTAGTTAAATGATTAGTAAATTGCTGTAAAAACTAGAGTAATCGTCTGATCAAGAAATTGAGTCTATAAGCTTTCATTTAAGATTAATTTATCAAAGTTATTAGTTAATTATATTTTCCCTAAGTCAAGAGCCCATGGCGATGTGTCAAGATTATAGAATATTATTGTGTAAAGATGCTACTAAATTTATCATTCGTCGAGATTCTAGACTTTTACTACTAATTATACGAATAATGTAATATCTTAAATATATTATGTTAAAATCCAAAAATAAAATCAATACTTTTAACTTTAAATTAGATTAAAAAAAACTATTTAAAAATTAAATTGTAAACTAATAATGTAGTACAAGTCTATTATCCAATATCATGAAAGAAAGCTTTACAATATTCAAAATTTAGCACATAATATGAATTAAAGAAATTTTATGTATAAATTAAATATCAAATATCAAAAAGTTAAACTCGTGTATTTTTAAGATTTTAGTATGTATTTTTGAGATTGCACTAAAATGAAAGGATAATTGTTTAATGATTTTTGCACTGATTTTTCCTTTCACATTTTTTGTGTGTTTTATTTATGAATAATCTTTGAATCTCCGTTACTCAACCGCCCCGCACTGCCTCTCATTAGAATCGAATCTCCCGTCCCCGAACTTTCGAGACGGCTCGACGAAGATTTGTTTTATGGTTCGCTTCTCGGATATTTAATTTTGAGATCTCGAACTTCGGGAAGGTTATGGAGATTTCTAAATTCGACCTGGACCACTCACACCCCTAGCCGGTAAAGTCAAATTTAGGCCCAAACCAGTGGGCGACAGTCGCAACAATAAAACTAGGTTGGGCCATCAATTTGGAGACCCGAAAATGACCAAATTTATTTGGGACCTACTTAATGGGCTAAATGGCCCAATCGACTTGGGTGGCAAGAAGGCAAAATACACTACACAGTCAAATGGACCATGAAAAATATTGGTCCGAGGAATTTTGGTTGACCTAGCCCAATTTTCTCTCTTGGACCGGTGGGCGATCTAATCGGCTCGACCCTACCTAATTGTCGATTCTAGTTGTCGGTAAGATTGTTTGGTTAGTGATTGATCTAGGGAGAAATATTTGGGAAGAGAGAAATGATGTGATATATTAGAAATATGTGTATTAATAGAAAAGGTCAAAATTATTTTTTAGTCCTTTAAGTGGACGCACTTGGAGATTTGGTCCTATTTTTTTTGACTTTTTTTTTTGACTTTGGATTTAGTCCTTTAAGTATGTAAAATTTAGATTTTTGGTCCTATTACCTCGCTTTCTGACAGCAAAGTAACTTGGTTATGCTTATGTGGATATCATTTTTCAAAAACTAATATTTCAATTATAATGGATGTTTATTTGGCAATACATTTAGCAAAAGTAGAGGAAAAAAAAAAGAACAAATCCAACTTGTTATAATAATTATATTAAAGTTTAATTAAAATAAAAATGGTTTACTTATATAATATATTTAAATTATCTCTAAAAATTAAAAAACATAAATAATTCCAAAAACTCACTAAAAATAATAATGTTAATAATTCAAAATATTTTAATTAGATAAATATATTTGAAATTAAATAATGAAAAATAGATTTTACCTCATTAGTTTAAATTACCTCATATTAGAAAAAGCACATTTATAACTAATTTGGCATTTTTCTGACAAAATAAATTTATTGTTCTTTAATTAGTAAAATTTTAAAAACTAATTGTATCAGAAAATATAAAATATTTAGTAAGTATTGCACAATATAACCAGAATCCTATTACAATATAATTTAACAAGTTTCAAATTTTAAGAGTATAATTTATTATTTAGATTCAGATTTAAGTGAATTTATAAAATACTAAGAAAAGATTAATTATTATTTTCTGTTCTTTTTTTCTTTTGTTTCTTTTCATTTTTGAAAATTTATATTTCTAAAATTAAAATACAACTGAATAAATATATATATAATATATATGATATATGATATTGATCAAATGGGTCCTCCTACTTGGGGTGAGTCCATGTGATACATTCTAACCATAGATCAACAATTTTGGGTGGTCCAGATTTTTAGGGCTTTTTATGTTTATTTTTTTGTTTCAGCAATTGAAAAGGGTAGGGTGGTCATTTTGCATTTTAGAATCAGTTACTAAGATTTTCATTCCCTCTCTCACATCTATTCACACACTCTTCACGTCTCTTTCCCCCTCTCAACGTTTGCCAAAACCTTTTCACGTCTTCTCCTCTTCACGTCTCTCTCAGTCGAGTTCGATTCCAACTTTCAGACTTCCAGTTCGATTTTTCGAAGGGTTTGTAGTTATTTTGAAGGTAAGTTGTAATCTCTTTCGGTTGTGTTTTTGAAGTTTCGATTTATAGGTAGTTTCGAGTTTTATAGAGTTTATGAAGGTTTAGTTCGCGGTTTGTCTTTCGATTTTTGCAACTTCAATCTATGTTTTTTGTTGTTCTGGGATGGTTTTTTAGGTTGACGTTGTAGGTCCCAAGGGGTGTGGTGTAAGGTTTAGAAAGGGGGGGTTGAATAAACCTTACCAAATTTTCACTTTTAGTCCTTTTAAAAATCTCAACAGAGTTGACTCAAATCAGCTAAGTCCTTGGGGGACAACTATGTTGACTTTCTTCAGCTAAGTTACCCACTCAACTGACTTGACTGAGCTATTTATAGTATAACTCGGTTGCGTCAGCTAACACTTAACTTTTTAGATGATTTGGTTTTAAACAGCGGAAGACTTAATACCCTTTGTTAATTTTAAGCACATTCTTAATACTTGTTTTAGCACTTGTTATTATCAGTTGGATAACAATTTAACTTATCAGCAGATATGAAAATATGCAAGAAAGTAAATGCTGAAAGTAAATGACACAAGCAAATTTTATAGTGATTTGAGGATGGGGTAATTCCTCTAATACACTCTTCTCTAACTCTTGGAGGAATCCACTAAGTAACAGATCAGGTTACAGAGCAGTTCTTTAGTCTAGAGATAGCCTTGAACACACAGCTGGCTTCTCCTGTAACTCAGCTTCTTCACAAGACAACTGCCTTGCTACTTCAGCTCCCTTCAAGCCTTTGGAATTGATCACACAACCTTCCAACAAACTTGAAACTTCTGGTTCAACCTTGAACCTTACTATAGCTCTTTCAAACTTGGAGAGTAGACCCCGTTTTGTTCTTGAAACTTTTCCTCTTCAACAGGTTGAAGTAATCTTTCCTTCACAGTGTGTGTTAGATCGAGTTCATTCGAGTTTTAAGCTTGAGGAATTTTCTTGATAAACTTTGAGAATATTGCAGGTTATGCTTACTTGAAAATGCTTGTTAACTTAGTGTCATTCGTAACCTTTTCTCAAATGCTTCCTCAGCCTTTTATAGTGCTCATTTGAAAATTTGCCAGTTGAAGAGATAGGATATTTTCAAATGATACTTTCTTGTTCGTTGGCTTGTCTTTTCTTGGCTTGCAAAGAATGTAATGTTGACCCTTCCTCGTATTAAATGACTCTGCAGACTTTACGGTCTCATGCTTGATGTTTCCCATTGGTTTATTCCTTTTGCATATTTACGGGCCAAACACTTTAAGACTGGCAGCAACTTGGACTTATTACTATATCGAGTAATATCTTTGACTTCCTTCCAACGGATTAATGTCAGTCGTCTTGAATTGATTGCTGCCTTTAACCTTTGACTTGAGTCTGCTCCAATCATATGGGAACGACTCAATTGTCAATTCAACCGCTAGATTAGACTTGGATCTTCACTGACTTGACTGGCACTTCCACATCCTTTACACAGCTGTTCCTCAGCCGTGTCTTCTTTAGTCGAGTCTTTGCCTTCCATCTTGACCATACTCAGCTGACAAACATTAGAGTCTTTACTCTTGTCTTCAGTTGACTTCTTGCATTCTTCGACATAGCTGACTTCACTCAGCTCTTCCAGTCTTATCTATTACAACATCGAAATACAAGGAAAATGGGGTGCCAGCTTCCTATTCTAAGTTTTACATGGTATCATTAAAATCTTAACAATAAATTTCCTAACAATTTCCCTCTTTTTTGATGATGCCAAAACTTAAATAAAATAAATAACAAACACAAGCCGTGCAGTAACAAAGAATGTATGCTTTGAATAATTAATTTTATTGATCATAGCATTCTTGTCCTTTACAAAGCTGTTTACAAAATGTTTCAAAGATTTTACAAATATTGCATTGCATCTTGTATCAGAGCTAAGTTACAAAGGTATCAGAGCAAAATTAAAGGAGTGTATCAGAGCAACATTACAGAAAATTTACAACTATGTATTTACAGCTTAGTAAAACACATGAAGGGGTTACAACCATCTTCAACACCTTGGCTGCTTCCTTTTTTCATCTTCAGCTCTTCTCCTTTTCCTTTCTTCTTCATTCTTCTTCTTCTTCTCATAGGCACGCCTTGCAGCAGGGTCATCCCTACGCTGCCTTCCCTCCCATTCGTGATTTACCCTTTTGTTCTCAGCTTCTTGCCTCCTCACAGCTTCTTCATTCTTGCGTTGAACTTATAGATTTGCAAGGTGGTCGTATCCAGCCCAGTAAGTGATCTCTTTCTTCTGTGGATCAATGTATTTGATGTCTTGTGGTTTTGGTTGCGGTTGATAGCTTCTGCCTCTTCCACTGTCACCAGATCTTCCCATTCCTCTTCCCGACACAGCTCCTCCTCTAGGAGTGTACTGTCTTGGAGCTTTTACTTTTCCAGCTGAGTGACTGCTGAAACTCTGATGCACATCAGCTAAGTTACATACATCGAGACCCTTCTCCCATTACATGTCCCAGGCTTGCGGTAGAGTCATGTCTCTAAAGTAGCCTTACGCCATAGAGTTTGAAACTCCTCTAGTGATCCGGGGCTCGGACCCGATCGAGCATAACAATGTCTCTTGGGGTTTGATCGCGGAAACCTTTCTGGCTTGGGGACCATCATATTGTGTCCTTATGTTCGTATATCGCTGAGAATGTTTCTCGGCAACCTTATTGAACTCAAATTCGATGGCTTTTCTTGATTCTTTAAATGCCAACTCAGTTTCTCGTCCACCGATAGCTTTTTTCGATAGCTTGGCCGAGAAGTGAAGTCGTTATTTCTCCTTCTTTGAGTCCTGGGCAAACATAAGCTTCAAAGGGGGTTTTTCGAGCTTCCTTCCGCCTTTAGCTCGTACTTCCTTCTTCTCCACCTTATGACTCCTTTTCCCTTCCTTTGTCTCTTCCCCATCCCTTGTCTCCGCGACCGGGAATCCTCCCCATCCCAGAGATAATCGGGGAAAAATTTCCCCATCCCATCTTCCCCGCCCCGCTTTAATTTCTTTTTTTTTTTTTTGCAAAAATTCAATTTTTTATAAAAATAATTATTTTTTATATTAATAAATTATATAAAAACTAATAAACTACTCATTAATAAAATAAATTAAATATTTTATTATTTTTAATATTTAATGTGGATATATTTATATTATATTATAAATATTATATTATATATATAATAAGCGGTTCCCATGAACCCCAGCGGGGAGTATGATCCCCGTCCCGCCCGTCCCCGCTTAACGGGAGAAAAATTTCCGTCCCCTCCCCACGGAAATTTTGCTTTGTCATTCGGGCGGATCCCGCGAGGAATGGGGATTCCCGCCCACCGCCATCTCTAAGTTCCTCCAAGACATCTTCCCCTTTTTGGCATCATCACCAAAAGATAGGGTCTCCAGGAACATGCCACTTAACATATAGTAATTTCATTGGTTGAGTTATGTTTAACATCCGACTTGGAGTAACACCAACGAATTTCCACATTGGCTTTGACTCATGTTATTAATTTCATTTCCATTTGGAGAACAATTCTCGCTCATGTTAGTCTCCAATGTTGCAATCTCGCTCTTGTGTTGCAGCTTGAGCAACTCCATATCCGGCTTGTGAGATTCTTCGATCCTCACCAT
The DNA here is from genome assembly GCA_016081115.2 of Rehmannia glutinosa. Lineage (NCBI taxonomy): Eukaryota > Viridiplantae > Streptophyta > Magnoliopsida > Lamiales > Orobanchaceae > Rehmannia > Rehmannia glutinosa. The sequence continues at coordinate 10,601 of JABTTQ020001463.1, read as the reverse complement.
ATACTCCTTATGCCTCTGCTGAAATTGAATATTATATGCACTCCATACCAGTAACTCTGCAAAGAGTGACTTGAAGTAACAAACTTGTTCTCTTCTCATAGCCATAGTCTGTGCAGCCCATTCTCGGATACGCAGTACAACACCACGAATGTCCCCGCTGATGTTTGCATCTCGGTTGTCCAACCTTAGGTCTAATGATGCTAAGTCGTGCTCCATGTTCTCGATTTTAGAACATATGGCTTTAAAAGCCTTTCGAAGTCTGGTGTGACGGCGGACTCATCCTCGGGCAAATGACATCAAAATCAAAACCTATAGGCACCATCGTTGAATCACCGAACTATGGGCTCAACTTGCACAATATATTTAGCTTGTTCTCTAGCATATTCGGCATCAAGGGGTGGCAATTCAACTTTGAACACGAAAACATCTTCAAACATAATGTCTGGAATGAGAGGGATTCCCGCAGGTCCAACTTGTGGAGCCTTTCCCTTCTCCTTTCGAATAGAGTCAGCTTGACTTGCCTCAGTTGTACCCGAAGGCAAGATTGGGAGCATTGTCTTAGCCCTTTCGATGGCGATTTCCGGCTTGAGAGCGGTGTGTTAGTCTCTTTCGGTGATCGACCCTCACCGTCTTATGACTTTTTCAAGATGCTCGATGGTCCTTCTTTTTGAGTTGTCTTGTCCTCTGCTGATTTATCAGTATCATCGGAGTGTGTTGTAGCCATGGGGGTTGGCTCATCAACAAACACGAATCTCATCGGGCTTGATTTTGTCACTCCAAGAGTCTTGAGCATCTTCAACTTTGTCCTTTGAAGAATCATCAATGGGTGTGGACTCAGCTTCTTTGTCGGATTCAAGGAATCCTGTATAATATGTTCCTGGGAATCACTAAGAAAGCTAATTTTGTCTTCTTCATCAGCCGTCTCCATTTGAGGAATTTGCTCTTCTTCAACTTCTTTACCTAAGGAAGTCTCAACCTCCTTAGGCCTTTAACACCCTCAGCAGTCTCAACCGCTGGAGGGCCTTCAGCATCCTTATGTGTAGTTTCAACTGCAGTAGGGTCTTAGACGCTCTCCCCGCAATGACTCATCCGCCTTAGGATTTTCGGTGGCATCCGTCGTAGTCTCAACTTCCTAGTATTGCACTTTCGGGACCAGGAGTCTCAACTCCTATGGTCTTCTTTCCATCATTGCCTTAGCCGCAATAGCGGCGTCATCGGCCTTCGGTGCGAGAAGAAGTTTTAGCCGAGACAACCTTAACCGCCTGGAGCATCTTCAACTTCAATCTGTTGTTCTCTGTTTCTCACCTTCGCCTCCTAACTCCATTTATTTGTCTCCCATAGCATCCTCCGACCTTTGTTTGTGGTGGAGAGAGCTTCCCCCTCAGCTGGCTCACCAACTAAGTTAGTAGTTGTGGGGTTACCCTGCTCCTGAGACTCGAATATTTTTCCCTCTGAGTGATCAGCCGTGGGGGCAGGTGTCTTAACATCTTCTGCATGAGTTGTCTTGGCTAGGGTGCCCGCTTCATCTTCTTCCCTAGCTTCATCGCCATTTCCCGAGAGCCATTTTCGATTGCACGGGGATGTGGTGGCAGCAATGCCAGCAGCTATCTTCTGCACCACATCCAAGGGGTTAGATCGAGGAGAGAGTTGAGAAGACTCTCCTAGACCATCTTGCATTCGTTGTTCGTTCATGGCTTTAGATTCTCTGATGGCCTGTTGGAATTCGGCCTTCTCATTTGCTCTACGCCAGATCGATCTCCTCCAAGTCATCTTTGTCGATCGAGTCCATGTGATGTTCATGACTACCAGTGAACATGCACATTTTTGACTTTTCAAGGGCTTTGGCCTTCTCCAAAGCTTTCTCCTTTTCATCTTCTTTTATGGCGCGAAGGGCATCCATACAAAATTCTTCATTGAGGGCATAGTGGATAGAGACGTTTCCTTGGAAGCGTAAGAGATCCTCTTCTTCTTCGATGAACTCTGGTTGCCCAAAATGTTGTGAGAGTAACTCAGCTTCCAATTTCTCCAATCCCTCAATATCTGCCGAATGTCCAGGTAGATTAGAGAGTACATTATCACTTCATCATCATCATCTCCAGCTTCTGGAATCGTGGCAAGTGGAGCTTGCTCCTCCTCATGTTCATGAGCATCGGTCTGAGGGGACAAGACAACTCTTTCCTTAGTCATCGAGGCTTTCTCAGCTCTTTGCTTTTCCACAGTTGTCTCACGAGCAACTGGGTCTTCTACACTCTGCTAACTGGCATCATCAGTCTCCTCTACATCCTTGGTGGCTGCATCTCCACCATCCTTTTCTTTCGACTGCTCTTCTTGAGTATCAAAAATCTTTACTGGCTTCTCTGGCTGAGTAGCAGACTCAAATTTCTCAAGGTCAGACTTCTTATAAAGTCTCCTTCTCTTGGTCTTCACAAGAGGAACATCATCCTCTTCAGCTGTTTCTTCGGTGGCTTCTGGCTCCACCATCTTTATCTTCTTTGCAACAGCTGGCTTAGGGGGCACAACTGTGCATTTCTTCTTCACGACTGGAGAAGGCATAGACGTATACTTCTCGGTCTCGGCTGTTGGGGCAGGGGCTTCAGATCTGGCTGCTAGGGCAGGTGCTTGTGGCTTGGCTGCAGGGGCAGGAGCCTTCTTGGACTTGGCTGCAGGGGCAGGAGCCGGCTCAGCTGCAATAACTCTATTCTTCTGGGTAGGCTTGGGGGAGAGAGCTGGAGCGGTTGCAGTTGTGTCTTCAGCAGGTTCAGCTGACTCACCCTCACTCGTGTCAGCTTTCTTAGCATGCACCTTCCTCTGAGCTCTAGAGAGATTGGCCTTGAACATTTTCTTGTTCACATGTAATGGCTTTCCATGTTGAAGGGCAATCCCTTTCACCTCCATCAAAGGGCCAATCACTAGGCCATACCCCAACGAGCATCCGAACGTTCCATCCTCCTTGATGGTCATGTTGATCACATTTTGGCAGATACGGCGGAAAACAAACTCTGCGCAGTTGATCTTCTTCTCTTCTAAGATCGCAACCATCACCACTAGCTTAGTCCGAGACAGTTGGTTAAAGCTCCCGAACTTCATATCCATGCATTTGGACACGATGTCCATCAGTTTTTGGTAATCATCCTTGATCAACTCTTTCGTGGCTGTATAAACAGCCTTTGCAGCTGACTCATGCTTGGCTATCTTCTTCCATGCCGCAGCTATGTTGACATCTTTCTCAGAGATTTTCTTCAGCCCTTCAGTAGGCAACTTGCAATGCTCAGCAAGGTTAGCAACAATAATCTTGATAGCCTTGCTGTGAACTGATGAGCGAATCTCATCATCATGCACTTCCGCGTTGACATAGAATATCGCGATCTCCTCCAGATACGTGTGAGAGAACTCCATAGTGAGAAAGTCCTTCATACTAGACTTCTCGAGTTTCTCAGCGATTTTCTTCACCAGGGCTTCATCAGCGCCCTGCTTCAGCATTCCCTTGAAGTCCACTGTGGATCCGGAGTGGATCTTCTTAGACATTTTAACAAAATCATATGTAGCTTCCATTTTCGATGAAGATAATGAAAACATAACTCACTGGAACAAAAAAAGAGGAGGGGGACCGGTCTACCTAGGCAGCCGGTCGGTCGACCCTTATGGCGAGGGATCGACCCCCTTTGGGCCGTCGCCCACCCCTCCATCCTGTATGGATCACACTATTTTCTTTTTAACGTTCGAAATTTTCTACATAGCGACCGATCGCGCTGTGTTATTTTTGACAGCAGAATAATACCGTTGGACATCCATATCAGCAAGATTTACTTTATCATTTTTGTACATTATTTCTATATCTTGTGATCATATTTTTGTAGACAAAAGTGAAGAAGGAGGAGCCTATGTTTGTGAAGACTCTCCTATAAATATAAGATCATTTTGAAGACACAAGATAAGAACAACACAAGCAAACACACAACAAAAAATCTGCAAATTTCTAAGCTTTCATATTCAACACTCTTGTTGTATTTATAGCCTAAGTATTTCACTTTCACATCTTGAGGTCTAGGCTTGATTCTTGATTACACTTGCACTCAACAATGTATTATTCATTATCGAGTTGTAATCTTGAATTTTTGGGTTCATCATTCAACACAAGATATCCTTGTGAGTGTTCTTGTGGTAAGAACACACTTGGGTGATCTAGGTGTTAGGTGCAAGAAGATTGTGGTAGTCTTCTTATTGAAGAGTTTGGTGCTCTTTGAGGTGTTGAAGAATTTGGTGTTCTTCAAGGTTGAAGATTGTGGTAATCTTCACAAGGTGCCGTTGAAGATTGTGGTAATCTTCAAGGGTTATTGAGGTAATCTCCAAAGAGGTGTTGTAAGGTGATGTTGTATTAATTGTGGTAATTAATAAAATCTTATTTTCTTTTGAAATCCATCTCGGAGATCTTTGGGGTGGTAGAGGACTAGGCCCTAAGTGGGTTGAACCTCTATAAATCGGCGTGTTGTTTAATTTCCGCACCTTTATTCTTGTCTTTGATTGATCATACAAAAAGAGGGCTAATCGCGAAAAATCGGCATAATCTATTCACCCCCTCTAGATTATCGTAGCCACTGGACTAACAAGTGGTATCGAGCCAAATCTGTTTGGCTAGCTCGTTCGAGTAAGAGAAAGATCCATGGCTACGAACAAGAGCTATCTACCAACCTAAGCACTTCATTCGTAGACCACCTCTCTTCGACTCAACAATTATGCATTTTGGAAGGATCGAATGGAATGCTTCTTACAAGGTTGCGGGTTCGATATTTGGAACACGGTTATAAATGGAAGTATCCATCCCGATGAAGAAAAAGGAAGACGACACTCAAATTCCCAAAGTCCTCAAGGAGTTTGATGATGAAGACAATAAAATATTCTCCTTAAACGGTACAACTCTTAATATTCTTCATTGTTCTCTTACCGCTCACGAGAGTATAATCGAATTAGAGGTATTCGATCCGCTCATGATGTGTGGAAAAAATTAGAAACTATCTATGAAGGTACCAAGAAAGTTAAACAAGCTAGAAAAACAATGCTTGTTAAAGATTTTGAAAATTTCACAATGCTCGAGGAGGAGGAATTTCAAAAATGGTTGAAAAAGCTAGACAACATCGTCAATTCTTTGTGGGCACTCGGGAAAAGTCATTTCGAAAGAAGACAAAGTTACCAAAGTTTTAAATGTTCTTCCGGCTCTTGGTCCGAAAGGTGACGGCTATCATGGAAGCTCAAAATTTAGAAACTCTAAATTTTGATGAGCTTATTGGAAATCTTATCATCTATGAAGCATATGCAAATGAAAGGAGTAATTCAAAAGCATCTACCTCGCAACTAGATTTTATAACAACTTGGGATGAGCTTCAAATTTGCAACGATGAAGAAGCGAGCAATGTCTAATGGGAATCGAAGAAGACAATGAGGTACGCTCTAACCCGTCTACTTCTTTTAATAATGAATTGCATGATGATTATGATGAATTGCAAAATGATTTTTATGAGCTTCAAAATGAATTCCAAAGCTTGCTTTTTAAATATAAGAATTTGAAAAAGGAGTTCAACACCATGAATAATGAAAATGATAGTTTACATGCTTCTTATGAATCTCTTACAAGTGCTCATAATGTTATACTTGATAAGGTTAGAATTCTTGAAGAAGAAAATAGTACTCTAGTTAAGGATATTGATTGCATGAAAAAGGATATGTTGAAGTTTAACTTGAGTACCGATAAAATGACCAAAATTCTTGATGTTCAACGTTGTGATCATTTGAAACTAGGACTTGGTTATAAGCTTTAATGTTAAGAAAAAGAACCAAGTCTCTATGCATGTTGGTCATTATGCTTCTAGAACTATTACATGTTTCTATTGTGGTAAAATTGGTCACACGACTAATACTTGTGGGTTAAAAATAGTTCTAATTATTATTGGAGACCTAAAAGTCTCAATGTTAATCCCAAAGGACCCAAACACTTGAGGGTACCACAAGATAATTTTATGTTAGCTACTTGGCGCAATAAAAATCAAAGGAAATTCAAATTGTCAAATAGACAACAAATGTTCGCGCCATTTAATCAAAGGAGGAGATATTATCAACAAAATTATTTTTCAAGAAGAAGGTATAATCAACAATGGGAAAGATACAACCTTGGCAATGGCGAAATTGGTAACTCTTATCCTCTTCTTGAAGTATGCATTTCATATTGTTTTTTATAATTATTGCACATTTTCATGTCTTTAATTTTTGTATTGATTGTCAAAATTCTTTATAAAAATGTTTCTTAAAAATGAGGTCTCAATTTTATACTCTCCGATTTTAAATTTCAAAAGAGACCTTTAATGGACTTTCAATAAGTACTTGTTTTATCAAACTTTTGTTGATTCCTTTAAAAGCATAGTATGTGCTACTTGTCCAACTTCTATGATAGTTTATATCAATATTGTGTATATTACTCGATATTACTATGCTCTTGTGCAAGATATTTGTCAAGTTTTTGCAGGAAATATTTTGGTATTAAGGAACCAATGATCGTAGACTTATCCATGACCATCTACGTCATAAAGTGTCAAGATTGCGAAAGGCATATTGGTCGACAAATAGATTCGAGGTATGTTTATAAACTTTCATTAGTTTTATAGACTCTAAATTCTTCATGCCTTATGCCTATATGCTTGATTTAAACACATCCCAATGAATCTCATTAAAGTCTTTAGTTAAAAGGAATTTTCAAATATTTGAAAGACATTTCTTCTTCTAGCTTGTTTTATCCAAAGTTTTAAAACGTTAAATATTTTTTGGGATAACAAGTCCGGTGAATATAATTTTTCAAAATTCGGTTCTTCATAATCAAACTGAACATATTGAGATTCTATATTTTTAAGGGATTGTGTTTCTTAACGTAAAAATTGAGACATGTTTAATTCGTCTCAAGGATAACTCACGGACATTCATTTTTAACCGTTAACCGCCGAGTCTTTTACCTCATCTCGAGCTTATTTAGGCATAATGTATATTGAATGAGGTCTATGATTACAATTTGCATGTCTTTAAAACTTAGGGGTGAAAAATCGGTTTTTGGTGCAAAATTGGACAAAGCAATCGGGTGTTCGGGGCACCACGACGGCGGAGGGTTGACCGGTCGACCATGTTCGGCATCAGCTAAGCAATTTCGGGTTTAAAATTGCTTCCTTCATTTTCGGTATTTTTGATCATTTTTCTTCAATACTCGAACCCCTTTGCAAATTTCACACACAATTCACTCAAAATGATTGTCTACTTATAAATTCTATATTTTTGAGTGTACATCTCGTTTCATCATTATTATCCGACTTTTCCGATTAATTGGTAAGAATTTCTTCTTTTTAATCTCAATTAGGTTGAACCCTTGAGAATGTGCTCATATCTTGATATTCATTATGAAATTCTTGTATTAGTATGATGTATATGATGATTGTTGATGGATGATATTTGTAAAATTATATTTGGTGATGAAATTATTTGGCTTGATTGAATTACAAAGGCGTTATACATCTCTTGTTTTATTCGACGCCCGCCAAGTGTTCGACAAAATATTTCTATGAAAAATTCATCACCTACATGATTCTCTCGATTTGAAAAGTCTTATAAGTTTATAGAGATCTGTTTTATCAATCATATGAGCTTTTGCAAGTCAAATGATCGAATTTTCTCTTTTTATTTGGAATTTAAGCTTCATTTTCAAAACGCTCGATAAAATGATTAAATTGCGCACTTTGATATGATTATATGATGTTTTTATCGTGCTAAAATTCTTTTGATGATTCCAAAGGGGAGAAATAGGAAATACGCTCATACGCTCAAAGAAGTGGAAATAAGCTCAAGAAAAGCTATAAGCTAGGGCTCTTAAAAGCCAAAAGTCATGAATGATACTTAGTCCATTTGATGTATTATGGACTTTTATGCTTTTCTAATGATGTCTTTGTGACAGGGGAGCTTCTAAGCTCATGAAATTCAAGCTTTTAGGCTTGTAGTTGTTTTGCTTCTACTTATTCTTGTTATGCATGTTGATAGGGAGCTTATGCAAAATGTTTTTAGAAAATCTTTGCTCCTATCCTTGTGTGTTTTACTTATGATAAATGTTGCTTGTAATGGATTGATATTTTAGACCGAAAAATGTGTTTTTGTTTTAAAATCGTTCTCCTAAAATTGTTTTGGTTTGTAATCATCAAAAAAGGGGAGATTGTTAGATAAATGTTTTTATCAAGATTTTGATGATTTTGTTTAAATGAGTTTTTACACCAAAACAATGTTTTAAATGTTGTCAAATACTCCCAATTGATTTAAAATGTTTTTACTAATATTTTGGAGTATTTCTTGAAGTTTATTTTTGACAAAATTGGACAACATTTACCTGTTTTGAGTCGATGTGGTCGAACAAGAGGTCGACCGTAGGTATCACAAGAGCATAAAAATGAAAATAGAACTCAACGGAACAAAAAAAAGGGGAGGAACACCGGTCCACTAGGCTGGCCGATCGGACCCTATGGCGACCGAGGTCGGACCCTGGCGGCCGAGTGGACACCCCGGACCGGTCTCCCATCCATCCATCTTGTGTATGATCGCACTATTTTCTTTTTAACGTTCAAAATTTTCTACATAGCGACCGGTCGCTATTGTGTTATTTTTGAGAATAATACGGTTGGACATCCATATCAGCAATATTTACTTTATCATTTTTTGTACATTATTTCTATATCTTGTGATCATCTTTTGTAGACAAAAGTGAAGAAGGAGGAGCCTATGTTTGTGAAGACTCTCCTATAAATAGAAGATGATTTTGAAGACACAAGATAATAACAACACAATAAGGGTGATCATAAATTTTAAATAACCGCCATACCTTGCACCGCCGCCCCGCACCGTTATTATTTATTTTCAAAAAACCGCGATTAGAAATGTTATACAAAAACCGAACCGCCTTAGCCAGATGCGGTTTGCGATTTTAAGTTGATAAAACCGCAAAATAAATCGACCGACCCGTGCGAATTATAATAGAAACATATGATAAGGATAATTATGTAAATGCATTACACATCAAACCCAACCCTAAACGATTAAAACTAGTCGGCAGTCATCCCTATTCTACCAAGAATTTTGGTCTTCTCCATTTCTCCTCACTACATTCCTCTCACCATTTCACCACTCAATGTTCACTTAATCACCCAAAGGTCAAAATTAATAAACCCGTATGCAATATAACCACATTTAGTCAACACATTTTCATCTTTTCTTGGCCATTTGAAGGAGCACAGGTTTTTAGCTCCAATTGTCGAGTAAGTTGTCTTTGTTTTTGGTTCTAGTTTTAGTGAAAATTATGTATTTTTTTTATTTTTATCTTAATTATTAGGATAACAAAATCCATAACAATATTTTTAGATTTACTTTTTGGCATATATTTTCTAAAATTTATTCAATAATATAATGAGGGTTGGCTTTTACTCTTAGAAAATAAGGTGAACTTTTTCTATTTTAGTTTAGGGGTTTCTCAAACAGAAAGCATTACATGAGGTTTTTAATTGTAGTTTGTTGATAATTTAGATTTAATTGCTTTATGAGGCTTGTTGAATTTTTAATGTGTCTGTTTAAGAAAAATATTTTGAATTAAATAATTCTAATTAACATGAGCCATATGTTTAATTTAACATATGCAGCTACAACATTTTTTTGTACGTAGCATTACATATGCAGTAAGTTTCATTTTTTTTGAAAAAAATACTACATTTTACATTATATTTTTGTTTTATGTAAGTGCTCGTTTAAGTGTTTATTTACTCCTACTATGAACTACATTTTTTTGGGAATTATAATTTTTTTCTTATACCCGAGTAAAACCAAAACCGCCATAACTTACTAAATCATGCAAACGCACTTTCGGTTTGACACAATAAAACCGCAATTTGAATTAAATTTAAAAAGAAACCGCACATGGCAATTCGGTTTTTTATAATTAATAAAACCGCCAAAACCGCGACCGTGAGCACCCTGAAACACAAGCAAAACACACAACAAGAAATCAAATTTCTAAGCTTTTCATATTCAACACTTTGTCATGTATTTATATCCTAAGTATTTCACTTTCATATCTTGGGTGCAGGAGCGATTCTTGATTACACTTGCACTCAAAAATGTATTATTCATTATCGGTTATGTCTTGAATTTTTAGGTTCTCATTGACACAAAGATATCGTGAGTGTTCTTGTGGTAAGAACTTACGCCAGGTGATCTAGGTGTTAGGTGCAATGTGAAGTAGTCTTCTTATTGAAGAGTTTTGGTGCTTTCTTTAGTGTTGAAGAATTTAGTGTTCTTTGAGAGTTGAAGATTGTGAAGTATCTTCCTGAGAGTCTTGCCCGGATGAAGATTGTGGTAATCTTCGAAGAAGTGATTGAGTAATCTCAAAAGAAGAGGTGTTGTAAGGTGATGTTGTATTAATTGTGGTAATTAATAAAATCTTTTTCTTTTTGAAATCCATCCAGGAATCTTGGGGTGGTAAGAGAAATGCCAAACCTAAGTGAGTTAAACCTCTATAAATCGAGAGCAATACGCGTAGC